>CM038672.1:158035017-159235017 GCA_021605145.1 Aegilops bicornis | reverse complement strand
CCGGATCGTATTTGACCCGTTTTTTCCGCACAATCTCTCCAATCAATCTCTTCTTATCCAACACTCCCTACTTCCCCGTTTCCTTCAAGTGGCGTCGGTATACGAGATCGAAGGCGGGATGGCTCGCCGCCAAAGTTAGGAGGTCGGAGGTGGAGCAGCGGCGGCTGACAGGGGCGCGCCATAGGATCGATCACAGGCGTTCTCCTGGCGCTGGATGTATCTTGGCGTCTTGAGGTTTGGTACACAGCGTTTTGAGTCGAGTAGACGCGAAGACCTCGGTGGCCCGCGGCGGTTTGAGACAGTGGAAGGAAGGCCGCGGCGACTTCGGATCTCGGGGCCGACCAAAGCAGAGGCGGCGGAGGTCTCGGCGGTTTAGGGTAGAAACCATGGCAACATGGCCACCGGTGAATATGGCGATGGTGACCGGCAACACGGTAGTGAATTGAAGTAGTACCGGGTTGAAATCAATGTGGAAACGGCGGGTTGACGCCGTGGTAAAAGCGGGCGGTTCACTTGTCGTCTTGACCATTGCGGAGGCGGTCTAGCGACGACAGTGAAGACCACTCATCCGCAGCAGAGACTCAAGCGAAGTGGAGTACTGGCGATTTATAGACGTAAACGGAATTTGAGTTCGGCCTCATCCTTTCAAAACTTCCGTCAACCACGCCTGCGTGACCTTCCTTGCGTAACCATACTAGTTTTTGGTCTCTCTCTCGGCGATGTCGACTCGGTTTTGGTTGCTTCAGACTTTGTCAACTCGGGCGATAGAATCTGGTGATGCTTGTTGGTGGTTGGCAAGGTGGAGCTGACCATCGACCACACCGGCATGGCCACCAAGCCGCGCCATGACACGGGAGCAAATGGAGAAGCACAAGTCAATATGGCGGCTTAGCAACATGGGCGTAGCAACTTGGCGCCCGACAATGCGGCTCGCAGTGCATTGAGGTAGTCCTCGGTTGACTCGGGGTGCAGCGGCTCGAGCATAGCTCAAGGGCAGCAGGCAGCGACTTGAAACGGCGGCTCGGTGAGACCAGCCCGGGGTAGAGCGGTTAACCGCTGCCACGACGGAAGTGGGTTGACCGGCGGCTCAATGGCGCTTCGGCAGGGGACGAACCGGCGACTTGAACGGCGGCTCAAAGGCCTCGGCGGAGGTGGTGTGGAAAGCAGGGCCGACTCGAGGCGCAAGCGAGTTGCCCGGTGCATCCATGGCCATCGCAGCGGCGGCAGGGCCACCACGGTGCATCCTCCTCCTGTGTCGCTGATTTAATTGACTAGTCCATGTCCGATTCCTTCTCCCAATCATTACTTTCTTTATTTGATTTTGTCACGCGCTGTGTTACGGTGGGTGTAACAAAGAAGCGATTGAACCCAAAACTGATTTCTCTTCTCGTGGCGAAACTTACTAGACAACGAGCGATCTAAAGTAGATTAAACTTGTACGGACTATTCCTTTGCTTCCGCCGCCGAGTAGTCGACTCGTTGTAATCGGTCAAAACTCTTCCGTACTTAGCGCCCTGCGGTAGTTTCGACGAGGTGAGGGAGGCACGAACGGAGACGACGAAGCGGTCAAGGCGTGTTTTTCCTCCTCCGAGTCATAGTAGCTTTGGACGAATCCATCTCGCATCTTCTAAGACCCGATCTTGTTAGGACCTTCCGGTCGTAATCTTCCCCGATGGATCCAAACGGAGTTGACAAAGGAAAAATTGATTTTGTCTCGAGATGGCGTGTCCGACCATGCACTAGTACTCGAAATCCTTGGATGCGATGAAACCGTGCTTTTGCTTATATTTTTGACTTGATCGCCGACGGTGATCGGGCTTTGCGCTTTGTTGGCGACTTGCATCCATCTGACCCGGAGAATCCTTGTTGAACCAAACAAAGATCTTCACCCTTCGAGATCTTCTCTCATGATCTTGCCGAACGAACAGATGAACACCATTAATAAAAAAAAATTCTAGCAAACAATCGTCGATGCAGATCCTTCCAAGACCCGACTTTTCTTTCCTCGGAAAATTGTGAACTTCTTAAAACCCTAGGAAAGATCCCTCCAAGAACTCAACACCACCGGCGCTGGGCCCCACAGTGGGCGCCACCCGTCGTGGAATTGTCACGGCAGATGTCCTTAGTGTTAGGACTTAGTCGCGAGGCCAACGCATCTATGTGGTAGCTTGAGAGGGGTTGAGCGGGACGAGAGACGCGAGGTTTTACCCAGGTTCGGCCCCTCACGATCGAGGTAAAAGCCTACGTCCCGCTTCATTGATATTGATGATGATGATCACGGTTACAAGAGTGCTCTAACTCGAGAGCTATTGTCTAAACCTAACTTGTCCAACTTGTGGAACTTGTCCCTTTAGAGCCCTGCCCCTCCTTATATATGTTGGAGGGCGGGTTACATGTAGAGTCCTATTAGGATTAGGACTAGTCTATCGCTAATCCAAACCGGATACAAGTCCAGTCTTAGCTCCTTGTAAGATAATATTCCTCCCGCTTTTCCTCTTAAACCGCCCACCATTAAACGTGAACCGGTCTTACGGGTCTTGGGCCTTGTCATGCATTCATCCCTTGCCGGATCACGGTGAGTCATAATGACCAGGTGGGTTGCTTGTAAACCGCTTGGTCAAGGCGGTCGCCAAGAACTTCGCCAAGTGTCAGCGGGGTCTTCAGATAATCCGCCAAGTCCGGCCGGGTTAACTTCCGGCCGGTTTACCCCGCGGGGTATATCCCCGACAACGGAGAAGGCCTACAAGGCCGAAGTGGCGAACGTGGAGCTCACTGAGGCCGCCCTGGCCTCCACCGAGCTCGCCAAGAGAAGAAAGCGGATAGGGCCATTAGAGGCCGAGCTCCCCCAGAAACCGAGGCCTGGGCCTGTCTTCCAGTCGTCCAGGCAGACCAAAAAGTTCCAGGTTCACCCAGAAGATCCTAACAAAATAGTGATTATCGACGGAGACCTCTCGAAGAGCTAGGAGGCAGAGCTCCTCGCTTTTCTTCGAGCCAACTGGAACATATTCGCATGGAAGCCCACCGACATGCCAGGAGTGCCATCGTAGAAGGCCGAACACTGCTTGAACGTCCGCAAGGATGCGAGGCCAGTAAAATAGGCCCTACGACACTTCACCGCAGAAAAGTGAATGGCAATAGGACAAGAGGTAGTGCGCCTACTCGTGGCTAACTTCATAAGGGAGGTCGCGCCCCCGGAGTGGCTGGCAAACCCAGTGATGGCACTGAAGAAGAAGAGCACGTGGCGCATGTGTGTGGACTACACCAACCTCAACAAAGCATGACTCAAAGACCTGTTCCCGCTACCCAAGATCGATCAGATAATCGACTCCATGGCAGGGTGCGAACGCTTATGTTTCCTGGATGCGTACTCCGGATACCACCAAATACGGATGAAGGAGTCCGACCAGGAGATGGCCTCCTTCATCACGCCATATGGACCCTTTTGCTACATCACGGTGCCCTTCGGCCTAAAAACGCGGGGGCTATGTACCAGCTGACGGTGCAGAAGTGTTTCAACAAATAGATCGGAGTAAATGCGAAGGTCTAGATCAACGACATCATAATAAAATCCAAGCAAGGATCAAGCCTCCTCGTCGACCTCCGGCAGCAACCTCCGCAATTTCAGCATGAAGTTAAACCCTGACAAATGTTTCTTCGGGGTCCTTGCTGGGCAATTGTTGGGATTCATTGTGTCCCAGGGAGGGATAGAGGCAAAACCAAAAAAGATACAAGCAATAGTGGATCTCGAGCCCCCGAGACAGTATGTGACGTACAGAAGCTCGCAGGATGCGTGGCGGCGTTGAATAGATTCATCTCACTGTTAGGCGAGAAGGGTTTGCCCCTATATCACCTTCTCAAAAAGAGCGACAAGTTCTAATGGAGCGACGAGGCCAAGCAGACATTCATCGACCTCAACACACTACTACAAATCAAACTCGCTCGTGATCTCCCCGGTCCAGTCAGAGCCCATGTTGTTGTACATCACAGTAACCACCTAAGTGGTCAGCATTGTACTACGTGAGCGAATGTAACACCCCGGTGTAATGATGCTACAGTAACCCCTGGGATTAAGTTAATTGTTTTGCTAAACAAGTGCCTGATCATTATTGTCTCATGCTCTTTCACATTCCAGTTGAATTCAAATTCAAATTCTGTGTGAAATTCAAAATGCTCAAACATGAAAGCTAAAATGTTCATCATGTGCCAAATAATCCACAACTAATATTGGTGGTGGACCAACATACTTGCAAAAGGTTTAAGTGGCCTAAGCTACTTAAAACGTTGACCTAAGCAATAAATTAAATGCCCTTTTTAATTTATAAAATTGGCAACTTTTCCAAAAGCCTCCCAACTTTTTGGAGGCAGTGCACTTTAATTCTTTGAAATTATTTTTGGCCAGTGGCATCATTTTTTGCAAAATCTTTATTGGCTAAAAAGAAAAGGGCAATTTGTTTGGAAATTTAAAAATAAAACAAAGAAAAGGGAAAAGCCCCCTCTCAATCGGGCCGACCGCCCACCGGCCACCGTGTTTCCCCATGGGCCTCGGCCACCTCAACCAGCCGGCCCAGGCTAGGCCGGCCCACTCCCCCTGTCTTCTCCCTCCTCCTTTGTCTGGCGGCGATCACACAGACGCCGCCGAACCACCTCGTCGGCCATGCCGCCACAGCGCCGCTGAGAGGATAAGGGCACGACGCCTGGGCTCCCTCCCCACTCGCCCACTTGCCCCCTCTCCCATCGATCCACCTCCTCCTCGTTCCCGTCCCACCTCCGAGCGCCGCCGCCTCGTCGTTATCACGGACCGGCGCGCTACCGTGACCTGTCGGTGAGCTTCGCCAGCTCGACTCCTTCGATCGGCGCCCTCATTGAACCGGAAGCACCGCAGACGCTGCTCGTCCCTCGTCCCCATCTCCGGCCGCGAACTCCGTCGTCCTCCCAAGAATCGCTGCTACTTAATCTTACACCGGGCCACCTTGTGCCTCCCGGTGAGCTCTCCTACCTTCTCCCTCTCCTTGCCGACTTGGCGCGCTCCTAGCTGCTTCCCCACGACGCCCGAATGCGGCGCCATGAGCTCGTCGCCGGCGAGACTCCGTGACTAAATGGTCACGGGCTGCTGGCCAAGCGCTCACCGCACCGCGTAGGCCTCGTCTAGCCGCTTGGTTTGCCCAAGAACGCCCCCAGCCCGATCCCGACGATGCCCGATCTCGGCGTCGCTCGGCCGCTTGCCACCGTCGTCTCCGGCCGCCCGGCCCGGCTACCACCAGCTCGACGGCACCTTCTCCCGTTTGAATGCACCGCCATGCCATTTTGGTCACGGACGGCGAATCCCGACGAGGCGGGTGCCCTCCGCCACGTTCGTGCTCACCGGCTCAAATTCGGCCGCCATTGAGCACACACTGGGCCCGCCTGGGTCACCGCCCGTGGCCGGGGCGGGCCCTGTTGACCTAGTCGAATGGTCGACTGGCATCGCCCGATCATCGCCGATGGGTCCCCAGGCCTGTTGACTTGCTGATGTCAGCATGGCGTCATGCTGACATCATTTTCCTTTTCTATTAATTTTAAATAATTCCAAAATATGTTTAAAACTTAGAAAATTCATATAAAATAATCTGTAACTCGGATGAAAATGTTTTCTATATGAAAGTTGCTCAGAAAAATCCAACGAATCCGAATACGTGGTCCGTTCATCTGTCACATGCCCCTAGCATGCTAAACATGGAACTTTCCCCCTCTTTTCCTTGTCCGGAATCCACCTAACGTCGGGAATTCACACTCGGATGTTTCCCCCCTTCGTCTGCAACGTGTAGTACCACATTAGAGCATGCCTAGCGCTACGCATCGTCATGTCATGCTTAGTGTTACCTCTGTTTGCTATGTATTTACTGTTTCTTCCCCCTCTTCTCTCCGGTAGACCCCGAGGTCGCTGATGCCCCGGTGATCGACTACGTCACCGACGACTCCTCCTTGCCAGAGCAACCAGGCACGCCCCCTTTGATCATCCCGATATCGCCCATTCCATTCTCTCATGCTTGCATTAGATTTTGTTATCGTTATTGTTTGCACCTATTCGATGCATAGCCCGCTTTTGTATCTATTTGTTGTACCTTACACCTTATCCTAAACCGCTTAGTATAGGTTGCTTAGAGATCCATCGCTGACCCCCACTTTGTCCCGATCGCTCACGATAATCGAAGACCCGATCAACGGGATCGAAGACCAGGCCCCGACCACCGCACATCACTTCCCCTTAGTTGCTCGACACTACTGGGTTACTATCGAGTACCGAGGGTGAGACCTCATCAGCACTTCTGATGTTAACCCTGTAGTGTAGTTATTCGGTCGTGGTCATCGAGGGTGATTTTCCTCTTTAACCACTTCCGATACGACTCTGTCGTGCAACCCCTCAAGTGTGGACCTCGAGGGTGAATCCTCTTACGTTCACCTTGATGACTACATCGAGTGGAATTCACCGGGGGTGATTCCTCGGGTTTTCCCCTTGATGTTTGGACACACAGTTACTATGATTACTATGACTTACCACTGTTACTTGGAAAGACGGGTCGACCCTGAGGGGTACCCGCGCGAGCTTAATTGCGAGTGATGTGGAGTCGGGTTGACCTGGAGGGTGCCCGCGAGATAATTACGAGGCGTGGCCGGGCATTCCTAGCCCTTGCCGCAAGTCCTCGAGACGGAGCAACGGGGTCACATCTTCGTGAGTCTCGCTTGTTACCACGCCGTTCTTAATCCACTACGATTTGGATATTTGATCCGAGGGGCCTCGGCCCGATAGCACTAACCATCACGTGGGCATAGTATGGGCGTTCTGCGTCGTATACATCAGAAGCTTAATAGACGCGTCGGCGACGCCAGCGCCCGTTGGACTGCGTGGCGCTTTGCCTTGTTGAAGGAGGTAGCTAGGTTCGCTCACCGCCGCCCACGCAACGCAAGTGAGTTCCCGGGAGATGGCCCATGACCCCGGGGGCATAGGTTTAGTCCGCGTCGGCCTCTCTATTAAGCCTAGGTCGGGTTGCGGCGTATTGTTTGGCCGAGGCCGGGCATGACCCTGGAAAGTGTGTCGGCGGAGTTAAGCGGCGTGGTGGGTAAGTTGGTGCACCCTGCAGGGAAGAAAACATCTATCGATAGCCTGTCCTACTGAGAACGGACACTTGGAGTTGTATCCCGATCGATACAACTAGAATCGGATACTTGTGATGAGAATTTGATGGTGATGAGAACTGGACTGTGATGATAATCGGATAGTATGGCTCGGGATTTCTTTCTCGCAGGGAGTCGAGAAAGGATCTCCTACGAGGTTGATAACAATACTACTACTTTACTTTATGCTACTCTACTCCTTCCGGTTCTTTGCAAGATGGTGGTTTCGAGAAGATGCTAGTCTTCGATAGGACTAGGCCTCTCTCTATTCTCGGCATTTCTGACCAGTCCACATATCTGACCTTCCTTTGATAATGCTGCATATGTAGTGTAGATCCTTGCTTGCGAGTACTTTGGATGAGTACTCACGGTTGCTTTGCTCCTCCTTTTCCCCATTTCTTCTTCTTTCCGGTTGATGCAACCAGATGTTGGAGCCTAGGAGCCAGATGCCACCGCCGATGCCTACAACTACGTGTAGACCGCTGATCATCAGCAGTAGATAGGAGGCTCCAGCAGGAGGCCTTGCCTTTTCGATCGATGTTGCTTTTGTGCTAGCCTTCTTAAGGCAAACTTGTCTAACTTATGTCTGTTCTCGAGATATTGTTGCTTCCACGACTATTGTGATTTCGAGCTTGTGTATTCGAGCCCTCGAGGCCCCCGGGCTTGTAATATAAAGCTTGTATTATTTTAATTTGTGTCTAGAGTTGTGTTGTGATATCTTCCCGTGAGTCCTTGATCTTGATCGTACACATTTGCGTGCATGATTAGTGTACGATTGAAACGAGGGCGTCACAGCGAAGACAACATATGGAGTGTTCATAGCCGCAAGGAAGCTGTGGCACTACTTTCAAGCCCACCGAATAACGATGGTCAGCCATGCACCACTCTCCTATATCATCAACAACAAGGACGCCACGGGACACGTGGCAAAATGGGCGGTCGAACTTCTGCCGTTCGAGCTCTCCTACAAGCCGTGCACGGAAATCAAATCTGGCCATCGCCGACTTTCTGGTGGAATGGACAGAGGCCCAGCAGGTCCCTAAGAACATCGATCTCGAGTACTAGACTATGTACGTCGATGGGTCGATTACCGTACAAGGACTAGGGGCCGGTGAAAGGACATGCGGTGCCCCCATGTGTGGTTTTGGTAATTGATGACATTCTCTATGGACTAATGGTTGCCTTGAGTTTATTTGAAGGTTTTGTCCATAGGCTTTTCTTGGAGTACATGTGTTGGTTTCAAGGAGAGTTTTGTGTCGACCAAGGTGCTATTCAAGGAATTATCCAAAGATTGGTCATGTGAGTGTTGAGCTTATTGCAAGCATGTCTTGAAGAATAAGATTGTGTGATCATTCATGTCCACCTTCAAGACATCATCCAAATGAAGAGAGTTGGAAAGATTCAACACACAAAGCGTACAAGATGTCTGAGAGGGATCAAGTGATCCCATGGTATGGTAAGCATTGTCCATTACGCTTTGTGTACTAACCCATGGTCTTCGTGGAGAGTTCTTTGTGGGGTTAGGTTGCGGTGTGCAAGTTTAAGTAATGCATCACGAAGAGATCAAGTGCTTGAAGCTTGCCGTCCATTGTGGTGACAATGGACTTGTGAAGATGATGGAAGAGAGGCTCACCCACGAGAGTATGGGGAGCAATCAACTAGTCTTCATCCCGCCAATGCAATCAAGAAAGGTGGTCCAACTTGAGGGAGTCAAGATCGTCATCATCTAGCTCAAGTGGACCATGTGCAAGGCAAAGGTTTGCCCTTGATAGGTTTTCTATTTTACCGGTCTCATGGTAGTTGTGGAAGACCGGGTTATAGGATCGCTTGTCAGTACTATCAAGGGGGGCTCTCGATGAGTTGCTTGATCGTATCGTTCGTAGAGAGCTCAAACCATTGCATCCTTGCATCATCTTTTTGGTTCTTGTTTGGTTCTTATCCTTGTGAGATTTGGAGCTTATGGTCATTTTTATGACAAGCTCGAGTTCATCGAAAACGGAGTTCTCATGCATCTTCTATGATGTTTTCGATGTTGGAGGGTATGCCGGTTCTTCTCGGTTGGAGGTTTATTTGTTTTGATGCTACTCGTTGTCTTGTTTCAAACAAGCTTGAGTTTGCTCAATTCGAGCTCATTTGCGAAGTTATGGCGCTTTCGGTTTCATACTGCGGCCGGTAGTACCACGACCTACAGCGGTAGTATCGCCGAAGCCCCCAAGCGGTAGTACCGCTCCACAGAGCGGTAGTATCGCTCCGATAATGGTAGTACCTTCATGGCTTTGACTATACTACCTCAAGAGTAATCCGCGCCTACTACCGCCTCGATTCGAGACGATGTTTTCTCGTGTCGGGTTTTGCGTGATAGGAGCGGTAGTACCGCTTCTGAGCCAGTAGTACGCTCTACTCCCGCTGTAGTACCGCCTGTGTGGCGATGGCCTGCCTCTCTCTTTAAGCAGCGGTAGTACCGCTTAGGTAGGGAGCGGTAGTACCGCCTCACTCGGTAGTACCGCCTTCCTTAGCGGTAGTACCGCTCTGTCTGGGCTGTTCAAATTGGGGTAACGGTTGGATTTTCCCCTCCTATAAAAGGGGTCTTCTTCCCCATTGAACCTTATCCTTTGAGCTCGTGTTCTTCCCCCATTGTTGACCTTCTCCGAGCTTGCTATCTCTCAATCCCTCCATGAATTCTTGCTAGTTTTTGAGGGAAAGAGAGAGGAGATCTAGATCCACATTTCCACCAATCACTTTCTCCTCTATGTGAGGGGAACCCCTTGGATCTAGTTCTTGGAGTTCTTGGTGTTCTCCTTCTTGTTCTTCCTCTCATTTTCCTCCCTAGCATTAGTTGCTTTGGTGGGATTTGAGAGAGAAGGACTTGGGCACTCCGTGTGCCCTTGCCATTGCATTTGGTGCATCGGTTTGAGTTCTCCACGGTGATACGTGGAAGTTACAAGTTGAGAAGCTTATTACTCTTGGGTGCTTGGTGCCCTTGAGCTTGTTCCTCTTGGGTGCTTGGGCGCCCTAGACGGTTGGTGGTGTTCGGAGCTCAATCATTGTGGTGTAAAGCTCGGCAAGCGTCGGGTCTCCAATTAGGTTGTGGAGATCGCCTGAGCAACTTGACGGGTTCCGGTGACCGCCCCAAGGGTTGCCAAAGTGTACGGGTTCGGTGACCGCCCCAAGGGTTGCCATTTGTACGGGTTCGGTGACCGCCCGCAAGGGTCCCTTAGTGGAATCACGGCATCTTGCATTGTGCGAGGGCGTGAGGAGATTACGGTGGCCCTAGTGGCTTCCTGGGGAGCATTGTGCCTCCACACCGCTCCAAACGGAGATTAGCATCCGCAAGGGTGTGAACTTCGGGATACATCGTCGTCTCCACGTGCCTCGGTTATCTCTTACCCGAACCCCTTTACTTATGCACTTTACTTTGTGATAGCCATATTGTTCTTTGTCATATATCTTGCTATCACATAGTTGCTTATCTTGCTTAGCATAAGTTGTTGGTGCACATAGGTGAGCCTAGTTGTTGTAGGTTTTGTGCTTGACAAATTAACCGCCAGGTTTATTCCGCATTTGTTCAAGCCTAAACCGTAATTATTTTAAAGCGCCTATTCACCCCTCCCCCTCTAGGCGACATCCTCGATCTTTCAGCCGGCATGGTCCTCGTCTCTCCTAGAGGCAACAAAATGAACTACGTCCTCCAACTCCATTTTTGGGACTCCAAGAACGTAGCAGAATATTAAGCCCTTCTGCACAGGCTTCTGATTGCGGCCTCCATGAGCATTCGGCGTCTCATCTGCTGCAGCGACTCCGACCTCGTGGTCCAGCAGGTCATGAAAACATTCGACACTAAGGACCCAAAGATGGCAGCATATTGCGCTGCCGTCTGGGCACTAGAAGGGAAGTTTGATGGACTAGAACTACACCATGTCAAAAGTAGCGACAACATCACGGCGGGTAACCTCGCAACCACGACAGACCCCGACACCTCAGAAATTGCAGCCCTGAAGGTTACCCCACCACCCTCAGACACATCAGAGGAGGCTGTAATGGTGATCCACACCCAAAACTCGATCCAACCACTGCACGCCTATATGACCAAGAGTGAGCTCCCGTAGGAGAAAAAGGAGGCCCGACGCATCGTCTCTCGTTCCAAGGCCTACACAATAATCAACGGCGAGCTATACAAGCGCAGTCAAGTGGGCGTCTTCCAGCGCTGTGTCTCAAAGGAGGAGGGCAAGAAGCTCCTCGAAGAAATACACGCGGGGGCTTGCGGCCATCACGCAGCCCCCAGAACAATTGCAGCAAAGGCTTTCCGTCACAGCTTCTTCTGGCCTCACACCATGCGTGACACCGAGGAAATTGTCTGAAGCTGCAAGGGCTGCCAACGCTTTGCCAACAAAGCACACATGCCGGCCTCAACACTGAAGACGATCCCATTGACATGGCCATTCGCGGTGTGGGGGCTAGACATGGTTGGCAAGCTCATGCCTTCGTCAGGAGGCTACAAAATCTTGTTGGCGACAATTGACAAGTTCACCACGTGAATCGAGGCTAAACCGGTGACAAACACGAAGGCCGACACGACAGTCAAGCTCGTCTCTGCCTCATTCACCGCTTCGGCGTCCCGCATAACATCATCATGGATAACGGATCCAACTTCACCGCCACGGTGTTCAAATTTTTTTGTCACCAAAAACGGATCCATATAGACTATGCGTCTGTGGCACACCCTCAATCCAACGGACAAGTCGAACGAGCTAACAGGCTAATCATGCAAGGCCTCAAGCCACGACTCATCACACCACTCGTTCGGGCAAACGACAATTGGGTGGAAGAGCTCCCCTCCGTCCTTTGGAGCCTGTGCACAACCCAAAACAAATCCATCGGCTACACGCCCTTCTTCATGGTATACGGGACGGAGGCGGTGCTTCCATCAAACATTGAATATGACTCGCGAGTCCGAGCGTATGAGGATGAGGTCGCTGAAGAAAACAGGAAAGATGACGTTATCGAACGCAACAGCATCTACCAACAGTAGTTGCGACAGTATCAAGGCAAAAAGAACTAACGAATTGTGCCCAAATTCGAAGAAATTCTTCCTCTGTTGCTCGTTTTGCCCAAACACCACCGTCTCCGCTCTTCTCCCACGCGGTACACATTCCGTTTCCCCTCCGCTCCGCTCCCCCACCTACCCTGCCCAGCAGCGCCAGCGACGGCAAACCCACCGATGGACGCAACCGAGCGCCGCCTCCGCGCCGTTTCCGCCCACCTCCAGCCCGAAGCAACCGCCGCCCGCCGCACCTCCGATAGCCTCGCCCCCAATCCCACCGCAGGGGAGTACGCCCACGGTACGCACGCATCCCAGGCCCTCTCTCTTTCCTCCCCTGCCCGCCGTTGACTCGCTGGGCGGCACTGCCGTACTAGTACCCCGAAGAGAGCGAGCGACAAGGATTTTTTAAAATTTGTTTCAAATATAGCTTACCGATCGTCAGAAACTTACCGCAAATAGTTTCTCCAGTGCTTGGCTACAGCGCTGTTCTCCCCGAGAAGTTGCAGACTGGAAAGTGGAACGTGTACCGGTAGGTTCTTGAGGCAGTATAATGTTATGCTGCATTTTGCCTATGTCGTGACTCATAATTGCGCTTCTAATCTCTGGCAGATCTGCACATTCAGGAACTATAATGTTATTATGTTGCATTTCTGCCTATTTCGTGACTCATAATTGTGCTTCTAATCTTCTGCAGATCTGCACATTCACCTATAACGCTGATAGATAGATTTTCAGACTACCCAGACATTGGGACGTTGCACGATAACTTTGTGTAAGCATACTCATCTTAATTTCTCTCTTGACAAAATACTTCAGTTATAATAAGATCAATTAAGCCTTTTGTCCCAAACAAGTTGGGGTAGGCTAGATATGGAACCCTTTCACGAGGACTTCCCAGGAGTTCACCCATCCTAGTACTACTCTCGCCCAAATGGGTTTCATATCCAAAGGACTGGCTAGTTTTTACGTTCGCTCGCCAAGCCTATCACAACCCTTAGATATGAAACCCTTTCACGGGGACTTCCCAGGAGGTCACCCATCCTAGTACTACTCTCGCTCAAATGGGTTTCATACCCATGGGACTGGCTAATTTTTACGTTGGCTCGCCAAGCCTATCACAACCCTCCTTTACCCGGGCTTGGGACCAGCTATGCCTAGAATACATAGGCGGAGTTGACAAAATACTTCAGTTATTTATCAAAAATAAAATAAATATGAATGGTAGCTAGGAGAAACTAGCCAACTGGCTAAATAAAGCAGGAGTGAGGATACGATCCCAGGCTGGCCTGCCCACGGTGCTAGCCGGTAGAACCCTTGGTGTTAATCTCTTCAGTTTTTTATCACTGTAGTTCTTTTCTTTGTTTTTGAGAGAATATGTTCTCGTGCATTTCATTAAGTTAGAAAAAAGAGTCTTATGTCAGCACAGGGCGACCTAGAGCTCACAGAAAGTGATACAATCCGGAAGTGCCATCGAAGTTATTCTAACGCGCTTGTTTCTATTGAGTAGCAAATCTATGGGTTTGTCACAAACTAATGCAAAAAAAATTTTGCGGTGAAAAAGGGAGCTTAATTTAGTTACTGATAGGATTACAATCGCTAGCCAGAAGGCTAATCAGAGCATCAGGGGCGTCCGACAACCACAACCTAATGCAAGTTGGGACTCTCTTTTTCTTGGGTTCTTAGTTTTGTTGCCAGAGGAAACTTGTCGCTGTAAAAATCAAGAGCTGCAAAGTAACTTGAATATAATACAGAAGCTTTTGTCTGAAGATTTTGTTTAGAACTGGCAAGATGAGTTGGTGCAGCCTAAGTTGTTGATAAGAAAATTAAATGCTCAATGATATGATATTCATAGTCTTACATGTTTTTGAAAACCTTGGGCTGATGGGATGTTTGGCTAAAGTGACCCTCAGTATGGACAATCAGTGTGCCATGCAAAAAGTTTCTAGCTATTCCTAATGTGTCTATATGGTTGTATTTCATATTATTCCAATTGCAGTACCTTAACAATCTCTCATGTATAGTGTCCTAGCTATCTTTAATTGGACAGGAATGCAGTTGAGACTTTCAGAGACTGTAGATACCTAGGTACAAGGGTCCATTCAGATGGAACAATTGGAGAGTAAGGATCAATTATCTGATGTATGCTTTAGATTTACCTTTTGTAGTGTTGCTTATCTTATCCTAGCTCTTGAGCGAGAAACAACATTACAGCTACAAATGGATGACTTATGGAGAAGCTGGCACAAGCAGGACTGCAATAGGTTCTGGTCTTATTTGTCATGGAATACCTAAAGTGAGTCATCGGCGTCTGAAAAAGGCACTTGTCCTTTTCTTTCTGTTCAGATAAAGCTGTAGATGTTGATGTCTTGAAATAGCACTTGAATTGCCCTATAGGGAATTTGTTTCAACTTACCTTCGAGTATTCTTTTGATCTGAATCAGGGCGCACGTGTTGGTCTGTATTTTATAAACAGACCTGAGTGGACCATAGTTGACAATGCTTGTTCTGCGTATTCATATGTTTCTGTGCCACTATATGATACTCTTGGTATGTCCACAGCACAGAAAGATCATTGTTCTCCCTTTAATCATTTTAGAGACTGATTTTGTTTTTCTTACTGTCTACAGGTCCAGATGCAGTTCAGTTCATTGTGAATCATGCATCAGTAGAGGCTATCTTCTGTGTTCCTGAAACACTAAGCACTGTGAGCTTCAATGATTTATCCAGACCTAGACTATTCCTAGTTTGTACAATACATTAAAACATCACTTATAGCAGAGCACTGAATAACCTGTAACCTTACATTGACACACTGGTAGAAAGTGAGCCTAGCCCACTTGGTTGGGGGAGTGGATGTACAATCCCACTACATGGATTTAAGTCCTCGTGGATGTGAATTTGGGTTCCTATTTATACTGTAGGGGCATCCCTTACAGCTTTCTTTGTCATACTGGTCCTAGCTAGGCTTGCAACTGGCAAGCACACTCCTGGTAAATGGAAACCGAGTCTTCCTTTTAGTGTTGATGTCATCCTACTCGGGGCTTTGTTTATATATATCTCATACACTCACTCTCAGGTGTGCTTCATAGTGTCAAAAGCCCGTATAGTTTATGAATGCATATTAAATGCCGTTAGTTCTGGATCATATCTGCATACATGCATCATTGAAGTGTTGGGTACTGGGGTCTGATCTGGCGACAATTTTTGTGTGTGTGCGATGATCTGGCAATAGGTTTGACTTGGTCTTTAATCCTAATTTAATTCTAGTATTTTATATGAGATGCTAAATCATATTATACACATCAGCTTGCATTTAGCTTTGCACTGTATAATGAGAGACTCTGATAAAGAAGTACTCAAGTACATATGAATTTAAACTTATTTTGACTTACATTTGTCTGCTCATTTCAGTTGTTAAGCTTTATAACTCAAATGCCTTGTGTGCGCCTTATCGTGGTAAGTGCAGGTCATTTACGATTAAGATATGCAATTTGGAAAACCCATGATTGTTAAAAAACCTTTATTCTTAGTCTTTCCTTAATATTTTCTGTTTAGGTAGTTGGTGGAGTCGATGAGAATATGCCATCTTCACCTGCAGCTGCTGGAATGGAAATCATAACCTACTCCATGCTACACAGACAGGTGGGCTTTCTGAATAATCATTGAGTTTTCCTGTACAAACCTTGTTGGACCCTTTAACACCATACAGGTCACTTTTCATGAATGTTGCCAGTCAACACAATACCATTTAAACTAGTTGGTAAATCATTGTTTATGTGTATGTGGAGTTGAGAAATATTAATGTTATAGCCATTATTGCCGACATCAATCTGGAATGGGCTTAGTTGGTTTTTGTGGAATCACTTCGCAGATAGGTACAAAACTGACACATCTTGCTGGTGCTTATGTTAGAATATGCATTAATTTTTTTCCATGATAAAACGCAAAAGCCTTGCATTTTTATGCATTGACAGAAGAAGAGTTAGTACAAACCCAACAATGGGCAACACCCACATATTACAACATAACACCCCTAGCCGCTAGACTCCGTCGCTACCGGTAGCAGGGCGGCCAGCCCCTTTCCACCCCCCCAACACCCATTGCCTGGCTTCCGACTTGGTCACTCAAACAGGCGAGCCAAGCTTGGCTGGGCGCCGTTGAAGATGATTGTGTTCCAATGCTTCCAGATGCACCAGGTCACCAGCATTATAACAGAGGGAGTGCCCTTCCGGGCTGGGGTGGGGACTGAGCGATAGCTTTGCACTTAGGTTGCCGTTATACATTTCAGATTTTTGACTAGTACCTTATTAAGCCTTGCAGTCAGCACATGATATGAGGTACGGTATTGGGCTCAAGCAGAATGTGCAATTTATATCCTGACTAATCTTGCATGACATAATATGTAAGTGTGCTCAAATACATTGACTCTTTACTTCCATTGTAATACACGTGACCAAATGAGTGTATACTGCAATCTTGCATGACTACGAAGGGTGGTGGGTCTGTATATTAACTCCGTTCTGGACAAAGTTGTTCATAAGTTGCAACTGTACATACACATTAACATTCACCGACTGTATTTGTTCATGCAGCCTGACATGTTAACTTCATTTAATATAATTTGAAATGCAAAACCTATGTCGTTTCCACCATCCATACTTTATTTGCTTTGATTTTGAATAAAGGATATCACCACTTCTAGTTTTATGCTCATCCCTATTACTGGTTCCCCTTTTTATTTATTTATTGACTTCTTTTTATTTTTTTAACTCAGGGACATATGAGTCCCCAACCCTTTCGGCCTCCAAAACCTGAAGATGTTGCCACTATCTGCTACACTAGTGGCACTACTGGCACACCAAAGGTAAAACATTCATTCCTATGATGATTTGTTTGCTCCATTAGTCGGATTCTTGTACCCTTATTTTTCAGATATTTAAAGCTGGAGGCCAATCTTTTTTCTCAGGGAGCTGTTCTTTCTCATGCGAATTTCATTGCAAATGTAGCAGGCCAGGACTTGGGCGTTAAGTTTTACCCCTCGGACGTGTGAGATCTTAAATTTAACTTATAACTGTTGTTTCCTGTGCAGTTTTCAGTTTATATCAGTTCATATTATTGACAATACCACTCGCCATTCTCCCCAGGTACATCTCGTATCTACCTTTGTCACACATCTACGAGAGAACTAACCAAATATGGCTCGTTCATCGCGGTGCTGCCGTTGGGTTCTACCAAGGGGTATGTAGATCTGGACTATTTAGGACAATATGTTTACGAATGGCTTTGTATTATCATTCTAATAACTGCGTGTAGAACAATTATGATAAGCATTCAATATTAAGTGATAATCAGTTCTATAAGTTATTGCCAGTAAGTTGGAAGTGGATTATCAAATTTGCTGTTTCACATTTTAGTTGTTTCTAGTTTAAATAGTTCTACAAAACTTGTTGGTCATTTATTGATTAACTAAAGACCATTAATGTCTCCTTTGAAGGATTGTTCGTGTTCCAAGATAATATTGTAGTGTGTATACATTGTATGTTGGCTTCTTTTCATCTTTTTGATGAGTATTTTTCATTAATTCCAGGATAATTTGAAGCTGATGGATGACCTTAATACTCTGAAACCAACAGTATTTGCGAGTGTTCCCCGGTTATATAACAAAATTTATGCTGCGTAAATATCACTAAACCAGTATTTTTTTTATATTTTTCCTCTTTGGTATCATATGTGATAGTACCCGCCCATATGTTAGGCTTATTTATGCAGAATTACAAATGCTGTGAAGGAGTCTGGTGGGTTGAAAGAACGATTATTTCATGCTGCATATAATGCTAAGAGGCAAGCTATTATTAATGGTAAGGAATTGGTTAAAGATTTTTTTGTTCTGTCACATATCTTTACCTAATAATAGTAAAGTAAATTGGGTTTCTGGTCGTACGTCATAAAAACTACCCTCAAAGTTGACAAGAATTACCCACCAATGCCACCCGTAAGTGGCAAAAACGATTCGTTTTTATTAGGTAGCCGCTGGTTGCGTTCATATAGAGCTAGGCCCTCACATTGTCAAAAACCACACAAGCACCCGACTGGCTAGGGCACAACTCTCTCAGCGGGTAGACCTGGGTTCGATCCCCAGCTTTGTCCCATTTTTCTGCCTTTCCCCAGCTTCGGCCCAGCTCATTTTTTTCCGCAGATTCAAATATTATTTGAAATATTCATATTTTTTAAATGCTAACTCCAAATTTAGCATGTTATATATGAAAATATATCAGAAAAATGTGTAGATTCTAAAAATGATATTGTCTTGGCCCAGCTACTTTTTAAACTTTTTTTCCACAGATTCAAGTATTTTTGAAATATTCCTATCTTTCAAATGCTAACTCCAAATCTAGCATTTTATATATGAAAATCGCTCAGAAAAATGTGTAGATTCTAAATATGATATTATCTTATATGTTAGTAATTTTTAAATTGTGCTTATGGTGCACACTTAGTTAGTACTTTTCTTTTCTATACCTATATATATATAACGTACGTTTCTTACTCCCGTTTTTTCCTACGTAAAAAATAAAAACAGAAAAGAAAAAAAATCGTCCATCATTCGGCTTCGATTATTTTGGCATGCAATGAATTAGGGTCGTTTCGCTGAGACGTAGACATTCTTTTATTGATCTTCAAGCGTATGAAGAGATGGCCCAAAACAAGTTTAACAAAACCCTTTTATAAAGATTTTTTACGACTTGATGCAGATTTCAAGCATTGCTTTAACTTAAAAAATAATGGCTTTGTATGAAAAAATTGAAAATCAGGTTCTTTAAGATCAAAATCGTCGTGCAAAAACCACACCAAAAGTATTGTATGTGTAGCATGCTTCTTAATGTAGTACTACTTATATGAATTTTCGCTGGCACCAGATGGTGTTGGGCCATTAGCATGGTTATTTCGATGGACACATCAATTAATTCTCCCGTTGCAACGCACGGGCATATGTGCTAGTATAAGTAAAAAGCTTAAATATGCCCACTTCAGTCATCCATTATTAGTTTGGACTTAAGAGATCATTAGGGTCAAGTCACACTTTAGTCATCAACTTAGGATTTCCCTTGTCTCTCTATCCAAATTAATTTCCAGAGGGCATATTTATAATGATTGAGTTATGGAGAGGCCTTGGAGACATAGCAATAGTATGGCTAACTAAGCTTTGCAACCTCATTTTTGGTCAAACAAGATGCCCGAAGAATGGAGGCGGAGTATATTTGTACCAATCTTCAAGAACAAGGGGAATATTCAAAGTTGTACTAACTACCGTGGAATTAAGATGATAAGCCATACAATGAAGCTATAAGAGAGAGTCATTGAGCACCGCTTAAGAATGACAAGCGTGACGAAAAATCAGTTTGTTTCATGCCTGGGAGGTCGATTATGGAGGCCATTTTCTTGGTACAACAACTTATGGAGAGATAAGATCCCGCGGAATGTCATGTGGTGGGCCTTGGAGAAACACAAAGTCCCAACAAAGTACATTACCCTCATCGAGGACATGTACAATGATGTTGTGACTGTTATGATGCAATTTATCTCTATTACATAGCCCTATATATATATATATAGACTTGAGGTGCAAGGAAAGTAAACATAGTCTAATAACGACTCCTAGATCAATACTAATTCTTCCTAACACCCCCCCTCAAATGCAAAGCGTATGCAATAGCATTGCATTTGAAGAAGTGTAACACTAGAAAAAAAAATGATAATCCAAATCTGCGTCTTGAAAGTGTCGTCGTGGCATGAAGAGTCGTCACAGCCTATCGAGTCAAGCCGAAGGGATAACGAAGAGATGGCGCATCAGAGGTATAAAGCATTGCATAAAAAATCATAGCCCACGACAACCGACGGCGAAAGAAGCTCGGCGGCTAAGGCACAATGGGCATAGATCGGCAATGAAGAAAGAGTCCAGAAAATCCTATAAGAAACAACAAGGGCAAGTAGGCCACAAAAGTTGTATAGAAAGGATCAAGACCAGAGAAAGGCTGACGGACAAAGGTATGGTGGACTTGCATGGCATAAGAAACAAAAAATATCAACGGATTTGGTGGACGCACCGGAAAACAAAGAGAACTAGAAAGCAAAAACACACACGAGACGTAGATGCAGGAGCCATCGTGTTTGCAAAATAAACTGTAGAGAACCTAGTGCAAGTAATTCGTCTGTTCACGAGAAGGACCAATGGTAATTAAGAAAACAACAAACAGAGATGCACGAGTGCTACGTGGTTTAGCAGCAGCCAGCATAAGCATGCAACAAGAGTAAGCGTAGCAGAGATAGCAAAGACCACACGGGTATGCGGGAGCGAAAGACCATTGTGGCCAAGGGAGCACGCAGCAGTTAAGTAGCGACGCGGCGGAGCAGAGAGGCAACGACGGCCAAGAGGAGCACACGCGGGCGGCGGGAGAGGCAGAACGGCAACGGCTGCAGCCTCGATCTGGAAGGGGCGCCTGCGAGGGCCACGATATGGATGTCATGTGTGACGGGATCTGGACCACGGCCTTGGGAGCATGGATCAGGAACCTTCGGCACGGGGAAGCGAAGCCGGATCGGCGGCAGATCACGGAGGGTGGCACGTCATTGTCTTGGAGACGGGCGGCGCCCCGACGGCCATGCGGAGACAGCAGCCTGGATGAGCACCGGCGGAGTCGTGGTTGTCCAGCGGTGAGCGTGTAGAGGCCCAAGTTGATGCAGAGGAGTTCCACCGGGGTCGAAGGAGACAACCACGGTAGGTCTTGGAGCGGAAGCAGAGGAAATCTTCATCGAGAAGAGGGGGATCTAGAGAGAATTCACCGGATGAGCATAGGAGACGTGCGGATCGTACATACCGAAAAAAAAAATCGATTGAAGAGCAGGGATGAGTTGCGGTGTCCGGAGGAGACCTAAACCTCTAATACCATGTTATGATGCAACTTATCTCTATTACATAGCCCATAGGGCATATATATATTACATAAGACTTGAGGTGCAAGGAAAGAAACATAGTCTAATAAGTAATAAGGACTCCTAGACCAATACTAATTCTTCCTAAGTGTTTAGACAAGTGATAGCCAATGCAAGCAAAAGTTTGAACTAAGGGAGAGGGTCGGACATTACACTCCCAACACGTCTATGCTCCTTTGGAGTTATGATGTGGGCAGCGGAAGTGGGGGCAGGCCGCAATTATTTATTGCGTTTACTGGGTTTTGAACCCTGAACCTCTTGGTTGTAAGTCATATGCACCTCACCAGTTCACCCATCAGCCTGAACTAATGGAAAGGGCTAGACAATCCACATATACACTTCAGCACCCCCTCTCACGTGTGATACGGGAAGTCAACACGTGAATAGACTTAGAGGTATGGCTCAAGAGGCCTATACGTGGACACAAAGGGGGCAACAACAATTTATCATAATTTGTGAAAGCCAGGACTAGAACTCAAGACCTTGGGCCCTGATACCATGTTAAGCTTCATGCACTAGCCAACACAACATGAATTGTGAAAGCCAGGACTTGAACTCAAGACCTTAGGCTCTGATACCATGTTAATCTTCATGCACTAGCCACCGCAACCAAAGTCCGAATCGATGGAAAGGGCTAGGCAATCCGTGATATACACTTCAACAATGGCGATAATCGACGACTTTCCAATTAAAATACGACTGCACCAAGGGTCAACTTTGAGTCCTCCTTTTTGCTATGGTGATGGACGAGGTCATAAGGGATATACAAGGAGATATCCCATGTGGTATGCTCTTTGCAGATGATGTGGTGCTAGTTGACGATAGTCGGACGTGGCTTAATAGAAAGTTAGAGCTATGGAGACAGACTTTGAAATCAAAAGGTTTTAGGCTTAGTAGAACTAAAACTGAGTACATGAGGTGCGGTTTCAGTACAATAGGCACGAGGAGGAGGAGGGGTTAGCCTTGATGTGCAAGTGGTACTGGTACCTTAGAAGGACACCTTTCGATATTTGGGGTCAATGCTGCAGAAGGATGGTGATATCAATGAATATGTGAGCCATCAAATCAAAGTTGGATGGATGAAGTGGAGCCAAGCTTCTAGCATCCTCTGTGACAACAGAGTGCCACAAAAGCTAAAAGGCGGGTTCTATAGGACGATGATTCAACCTGTGATCTTGTATGGCGCATAATGTTGTCCAACCAAAAGGCGACTTGTCCAACAATTAGGTATAGTAGAGATGCACATGTTGAGATGGATATGTGGTCACACAAGTAAAGGATCGGGTCCAGAATGATGATATACGTGATAGAGTTGGGGTAGCACCGCTTGAAGAGAAGGTTGTCCGACATCATCCGAGATGGTTTGGGCATATACAACGGAAGCCTCCAGAAGCGCATGTGCATAGCGGACGGATAAAGCGTGCTGATGATGTTAAGAGAGGTCGGGGTAGACCAAACTTGACATAGGAGGAGTTCGTTAAGAAGGATTTTAAGGACTGAAATATCATCAAAGAACTAGCCATGGACGGGGGTGCGTGGAAGTTAGCTATCCACGTGTTAGAACCATGACTTGGTTTCGAGATCTTATAGGTTTCAACTCTAGCCTACCCCAGCTTGTTTGGGACTGAAAGGCTTTGTTGTTCTTGTTATTCTTGTATATGTATACTGATTACGTGATCGTCAAATATAGCTGGCAAGAGAAACATAAACGGTGCAGTCAGCCATTTGGACTCGATAAGCAAATGATCTTCATGTAGGTCACTATTTGTGAAATGAAATAGGGTTATAGGCGCGGAAGCGGAAGCTGGAAGCCTTTATAATGACTTAAGAGTTTCCTATCATAGAGCACGTATTGTTAGTACTTCGAATCTTGAGCTAGTAATCCTCTTGGGTTATTTACACTGAAGCATGTAACTCATACACTGAAACTTGGGCTAGTATCTGAATTACCAAGAAGTTTTCATTGTACTGAAAGATGCATTTTTAGCATTTACTGAACATCATTTGATTCTATCTTATTTACCACCAATACGTATAATGAATGAATATTTTTACTCTTAATGTCATTAGGACGGAATCCATCCCCAGTGTGGGATAAGCTGGTATTTAACAAAATAAAAGCTAGGCTGGGTGGACGAGTAAGGGTTATGTCTTCAGGTGCTTCTCCATTGTCGCCAGATGTAATGGAATTCCTCAGAATGTAAGCTAACTTCATTTGCCCTCCCTTAGTGTGGCATGATGAAGAACCTGGCTTTATTAATCATAACACCTTCTTTTATAGATGCTTTGGTGGTGATATTCTTGAAGGCTACGGAATGACGGAAACATCTTGTGTCATTACTTTAATGGATGTTGGTGATATATCAATTGGTCATGTTGGATCTCCCAATCCTGCTTGTGGTAAGCTCCATTTTTCAGGCGCGGAATCAGATATGCTTGGCTATAGTTGTGCTTATACAGATGCTAATTGCCCATGAGGCCAACTTAATGCAATAACAGTATACAGAGAAGCCACCCTAAAGTTATGACGCACTTGCATGGATTTGATTATTTTGCAATGATGGTCGTATTTTGAAAGATGACGGTTACTACAAAAATAGTTGCATCAAAGAAACTTATACCATATAGTCATTATTTTATATTTTATGTTTGGCATTTGTTTTGGAGTTACTTTTAAGTTCTTCAATTTGTTTGATTCTGCATGCTGATTGGATTGAATTAAGTTAGTCTAATTGTTGTGGAAGATATCAAATATTCTTACTCATGTAACAAATGAAGCCGTGTTCCATTTGTTTCGTAATATTTGCACAGCTCACTCACATGCTTTCATAATGCAAACCCTGTGTTCATTTTCAGAGGTTAAACTTGTGGATGTCCCTGAAATGAACTACACATCTGAGGATCAACCATACCCTCGTGGAGAAATATGTGCCCGGGGACCTATAATATTCCAGGGTTACTATAAAGATGAAGTTCAAACGTAACTTGATATCATACTTCTGTTTACCTTTTGTTAAGTAAGATTTGATAAATGGCTCATGTAATTTGTCAAGTGATATACGGATGTGTTTTGTAACATGCAGCAGAGAGGTCATTGATGAGGATGGTTGGTTGCATACTGGGGACATAGGTTTGTGGCTGCCTGGAGGGCGCCTAAAGATTATAGACAGGTAAAACTGAAAGACACTCCATATTTCCATGAGGCTTTTATTTTACTTTGAGTGCTGTATCTATTGCATCTTATCTGTCTGTTGTTTCTATACTCTCCGCATGTCTTTCCCCTGGACTCTGTTTAGTCTGGCTTCTCTTCCTAAATTACTATTTTTTATATCTCCGTACCTCAAGGAAAAAGAACATTTTCAAGTTAGCTCAAGGAGAATACATAGCTCCGGAGAAGATCGAGAATATTTATGCCAAGTGCAAGTTCATTGTCCAGTGCTTTGTATATGGTAATATCATGATTTTCTATTTGCTGTAACTATTAATGTTGGTCATGCATATTTTGAATATGTTGGTTTGGATGCAGGCGATAGCTTTAATTCTTGCCTAGTTGCCGTTGTAGCAGTTGAGCCAGAGGTGTTGAAGAGTTGGGCTGCATTAGAAGGAATCCAGGTAATATCCGTTGATTGTTGCATACATGCATCACCTTCTCCTAATCTCTTAAGAACACATAATCAGAGTAACCCTAACTAGAAAATACCGATTATTTGGAAGTGTAAACCATCAATATTTTTTTCCTCGTATGTTCGGATTATGAATACTTTTTCTTTTGCGGGTCCAGATTATGAATACTGGAACAGTGAATTATGTATAATTACGAAAATACAGATCCTATTTCCAAAACCAGAGCTATAAATGAGACTCTAGATATTTGTGCTACATGTTTATGCTCTATGCATTATGAGAATACTACAGTTTTTATGATTACCACAGTTTAAATTACTGTGAGCTGTTTTCTTTTCTTTTCGAGAAAACGCAAAGACTTTGCGTTTCTTTTCATTGAAAAGTGGGGGAACAGGTTACACGCCTCCTAGGAGGTGGTTAGCAGTTCATTTTACAATGATCTTAGTGGACACCCCAGGTGCTAGGGATCACCAATCGGAGGCTTGAAGCCCCGGCCCGAACCCATAAGGCGGCCTCTGCTTTAATTCTCTCTGTTAGCAGGTGCACTGATGGTTGATCCCCTTGGAAGACACATGTGTTTCGTTGTATGCACGGTGATCTGTTTGGCAACCACAGAAAACTGCAATATTAATGCAGCAGTATTCCCTAAACCACGGTATTTTCTCTGCATAAAAAAACAACCCTGGACCTCTTTTTTTAAAACAGAGCATGTGAAAAGAACGAGCCCATCCTTGGCCGCCGCCGCCGCCCTGTCGTTTGTGGAGGCTGTCTTGGTCGCCGGCCATGAACAAATCAAAAAGGTTCCTCCCGCTGCTTCCTCCGATTTTGCCTGGAAGTCGTGTCCGTCCAATCCGTTTTTCGCTCTGCATGATGGGCCTGGCCGCGATGACCAAGCCGTTCTCGTCCATGCGCCGCTCCACTTTGCGTGGTGCGCCGCCGGCATAGCCGTGTTGCGGAGCGTCAGGTCGTTGCTCCATGCCAGTATGTTGTACTAGTTTGATTGTATCCTTGGTGACTGTAACATGCATCGAGCTTGTCCGTCCGTTCAATTAGTCCGTGGTCATACTAGTTTGTGCATGCTAGTGCTTTGTGCATGGCTGTTAATCAGCTTGCAACTCTAGCTAGCTAGCAATGCGAGCGTTTGCAACTGCTTCAAACGGCGAGATAGTTAATCTTGGTTGGCGCATATAAGCTCTTGCCAAACAGGTCCACAGTATTCCCAATACTTCAAAATACTTTGTTATATCAAAACTGTGGTTTTCTGTACCTACAGATTAAATTATTGTAGTTTTCAATACTTTGGTTTTTTATAATAGTTTGCTATCAAACACAGCCTAATTTGTCCTTGCTAACCTGTAGTATGAGGATTTAAGACAGCTCTGTTCTGATCCTAGAGCAAGAGCTGCTGTGCTGGCTGACATGGATTCTATTGGGAAGGAAGCACAGGTCTCTCTCTTAACTTTTGCTGCACACTCTCCATAACTAACATTCTCTATTCCGGACGTGATCGAATGATTCCTGATGATATTTCTGTACTTATTGTTGTATCAGCTAAGAGGTTTTGAGTTTGTCAAAGCTGTTACTCTTGTTGCTGAACCATTCACACTAGAAAATGGCCTCCTCACCCCAACATTCAAGGTAGGCCCATCAATTCTGTTTGAGTGGATTGAAATGCAGGAATGCTGACACTTCATTTCCGTACTTTTGTAGGTCAAAAGACCGCAAGCAAAGGCGTATTTTGCAAAAAGAAATCACAGCTATGTATGCACAACTGCTTGATGCAGAGTCAGCCAGGCCCAAGTTGTAATTACACAAGTATTGGTCAAAATAAGCAGTCAATCAAGGTAGGAGATTAAGCTTTACAATTGTTCAGTTCATAGCATGAAATAAGTGGCTGTCTTGTACTGACACGGCAAGCAATGTGATGGTAGTTCTTGAACCTGTCCCTCCCATATGCAGGAACCAAAACTAATCTTTCCAATCAACAACAGCCTGGGACAGTGCTTGGTGTAGTTAATTTGATTGCTGTGGTCAAGTATAACTGAATGAGCCCAGCATATGCATTTTCTTAACTTATTTTCCCTTTTTCTTACAGTACACGCATGTAATCCTGCCGTTGTAAAGATGCATAGAGTAACATATTGGTGCCCTAATCTTGATCTGTTGTATGTGCAATATATTACAAGAAAAGCCAAGTGTACGCAAAATCAGGAATTAAGCTGCTGTGCGTGGTAGTATATGATAACCACATGACGTCTTGATATTTTTAGTTAAAAAATAATCTAGAACAAGTAACCTAAAAGAGAAACTTGAAGTTTAGGCATTATCACTCCTATAAAGGATGTCCATAGTGCCCGCCTAATGGAGCCTCGCAGCCTGAGAGTGCCCTCCTACCTTCCGTTGTGTCTGAGCCTCATGCTGTTAGAACAACTCCCATGCGCCGACCCATTTAGTCTGTGCATGTCCGTTTAGGTCAAAACAAACACAAAAATCGGCTTAGGTCAAAACAAACACAAAAATCGGCTCAATGTGCTGACCTAAACAAACGCGCGTCCGTTTTTCGTCCGTCAGTTGATCCATTCCTTCCCCAAATTTGAGCCTCATTTGCGTCGAGGCGGACGCGTGCGACGCCTGCCTACTCCTTCCCTGGGCCCGCAAGTTGGTGGCACACAATCCATTATCTTTCTTCCATTGACAACAAGCCCTCGGCCGCCCCATCCCGTCGCCGTTGCCGCCTAGTTTCGATGCCCTCGCCAGCAGTCCGCACCCACATACCTCCCCCGCAGCACGCCACCTTCCCATGTCGCTGCCACCACCACCTCGTTGCCGGGCCACCGCAGCTCCCCCCTCCCCAACGTCGCCGTGAGCACCACCTTGGCCCCGCGCCCCTGACAGCTCCTTCGACAACACCGGCATGCTCGTCTAACGCCGCCATGCTCGCCGGACGTCGCCAGGCCAGCTACCTGGTCCAGGGGAAGCGTGCGTCTCTTTGCGGGCCTGCTTCTTCGACGACGCTTGCAAGTTGTTCGACAGTTTGCCCGCAAGGTACAAATGGACTCCGTCGACGAGTTCTGTTTCCACAATTTCCTTTGCGACTCGAATGATTCTTCATCCGGCAACGAGGAGATGGTGGTTGCTATGTTGGTCGTCCATGACCACTTTAGTAGGCAGCGGCCGCTGTTCCGGGGTTAGATCCCGGGGCACACTCCAGCGTTGAATCGCAACTGAGAGAATGGTCATTTCCTTCTTTGGAAGGACTACTTCGAGACACCCAACTCGCTCTTCAAACATCACCAATTCCGGCGCCATTTCCGTATGGCTAGCCATGCTTTCAACCGTATTCGGGAGGCGGTGGTCGGATACGTTCGTGTGCAAGGAGGATGCCCTTGGAAAGATTGGCTTCTCCTCTTATCATAAATGCACTGCAGCTATCCGGATGCTTGCATACGGAGTTTCCGTTGATCTCATTCATTAGTACGTCTGTATGAGCGAGTCTACGTGCCTAGACTCCATGTACAAGTTCTGCAAGGCTGTGATTGCAGTGTTTGGTTCTGAGTACCTGAGAGAGCCAAATGCTGAAGATATGATACGTCCATTTTGCATCATGCTTTTATATTGATATTTATTGCATTATGGGCTGTTGTTACATATTTTGGTACAATATTTATGCCTTTTCTCTCTTATTTTACAAGGTTTACATGAAGAGGGAGAATGCCGACAGCTAGAATTCTAGACTGAAAAAGGAGCAAATCTGAGAAACCTATTCTGCATAACTCCAAAAGTCCTTAAAATTTACGGAGAATTATTTTGAAATATATAAAAAATATTGGGTGAAGAAAATACCAGAGGGGACCCACCAGGAGGCCACAAGCCTCGGGGCGCGCCTTACACCCTGGGCGCGCCCCTGTGGCTTGTGGGCCCCCTGGCAGGCCTCTGGTGTCCATCTTCTGCTATATGAAGGGTTTTGATCTGGAAAAAAATCGAGAAGAAGCTTTCGGGACGAAGCGCCGCCGTCTCGAGGTGGAACCTGGGCAGAAGCAATCTAGGGCTCCGGCGGAGCTGTTCTGCCAGGGAAACTTCCCTCCCGGAGGGGGAAATCATCGTCATCGTCATCACCAACTATCCTCTCATAGAGAGGGGGTCAATCTACATCAACATCTTCACCAGCACTATCTCCTCTCAAACCCTAGTTCATCTCTTGTATCCGATCTTTGCCTTAAAACCTCAGATTGGTACCTGTGCACTACTAGGGAAAAGCTTACCAGTAGCGCTAGTTTTTGAGCTACCAAGATGGCTGGCACCAGCCATCGCTACTTATTACTGACTATTTTGTAGCGATGGCGTTTTTAGGCCAGCGCTCTTTGGTAAGTTCAAAATCTTGGTAGCGCGTTTTCAGGCATGCGCCACTGCTAACATTTATGTTTTTTTAGCATTTTGGCGTTGTACATGTTTAAACAAATATATCTTTTATACAATAACAACTCATCATGAACTAGTCTGTTTAAATAGCATATTCATTACCACTTGTCATCACCATCAAACAATGTTCGTCAATGAGACATCATATAACAAGTTGGTCACTAGTCATAATCACAACTCCTCATCATCATCTTCATCAACTCTAACACATTGTAGCACATAATAACACATTCTAGCTACGACCTACTCCTCTCATAGGACCTACTCTACCCTCTCTTAGGTAAAATATCATAAAACAAGATAGGCATCGACGTTGCATTAAGGAAAACTGACTCTCCATAATAAAGAACGGAGATCATCCTGTCTCCAAGTCTTGGCCTCGCACAATGTTGCTTCCAAGTAGCTCTCTCACGATGATTCAAACATTTTTGAAATCATTTATTATCATGGCTTCCTTTGCTTTTAGAAATCCGGTATGGACAGGAGTGATGTGGATCTGCGGTGACCCGGCCGTGGTGGCCGTAAGCTCATAACATTAACGCGACCTCTCGTCAACATCAGATGAGGCACACAATCCATCGGGATTTTCTGTTCAAAAACATAGTAATAACTTTGTAGTTAGCAATATAGTTTAATTTTAGAAGAATTTATGCAAAAGATGCACGGATGTCGTAATAGTAGAAAATCTTACCATGATATCTCCATTGATGTTATCGTAGTTCAACACGTTCACTAGTGGCACGTATTGACCATAATGTGGAGGAGTTTGATAATAGCTATTGTAATTCTCAATATCAGTAAAAAAATGCGATAAGACCATCTTGCTCCTTATAAGTTAATTGTGCTTCATCATTGTAGTAGTAGGTTCTGTCTACCATTTTCCGTACATTTTTTGAAGAATGAAAATAAGCCGTCAATGGAAATAAGTTGTCAAATATTTTGAAATAAACAATATAAATTACTTAGTAAATATGTTTAAAAAACTCACACAGCAGTAGAACTGGAAGCGTGTCAACAAGGACCCAAATGGTCATATCATTTTCATCGATGTCAGGATCACCAAAATCGAAGGTGAGAAGCATACCCTCATGAAAATCATACGCCTTGCAAAGGGCTTCCCAGTTCAGGCAACCAAAATTGGATGAGTTCACATAATTGTATAGATTTACAGCAAAATCATAACCATGATGGATCCTTAGTTGAATTATCTTTGTCTCCATTCTTTCATGATCTTCAAAACCCATCTTCTCCAAGACATAGCGTCTTGCATGGCATGGGATAAGCTAGTCGAATTGTAAAAGATGGAAATTACACGTTGAAGAAGCAGAAGTCGTGCAAAAATAACAAAAACACTTGTAAATGCGTTGCGTACCGTTTCAACATCGAAGGTCTCTTGGATCTTGATCTTTGAACGCCGACCTTCTACCGGTGAGGCCTGTCAGAAGATCGCGCTCATCTTCGCGATACTCGTACATAGCGAATTCCCTTTTGTCGCCAGACATTTCCTAATAGGTAATTAATAATCCATCATCGAATACATATATAGTAGTTTGTAGCAAAGATCATCATATAACAACTAAAACACCTAAAATTTGTAGTTTGTAGTAGTTTGTAGCAAATATCATCATATAATCCATCATGAATACATATATAGTAGTTTGTAGCACAAACTGCGCTCATCTTTTGCATTCAATAAGCAAATAACTAATAGGTAATTAATAATCCATCATCGATACATATATAGTAGTTTGTAGCAAAGATCATCATATAATATCACTAATACATCTCGAATAATCGCTCCTCTAGGTTCAATGGGCTGCGGTGGACACCCAAAGAGAAGGAACCATTACCGGATCATAACTCCGGTGAGATCCCCAAAGAATCTGCCAGGCATTGGAGAACCGGCCGTTCGCCAACGCAACCAAGTAGCGCTGGACGTGTGTGTTCTCCTCCGTGACACGGTGCTATACCACCTGCGCGGGGGACTCAAGCCTCTCCACCGATGCAGGCCCACGTGACTGCCACCAAAGAAGCTCCGGGTCGATGACGGGCTGGCTCCTCACTAAGCTGCGCTCACCAGAAGGTAGCACAAACCAAGATTCGCCCGTGAGCCCGGGCCCCGGACATGGCCCTCGGCTCAACCAGGAGTCCTTCACGAGTCGGCATTTACGACGAGGATGCGGGATAGGCATCGTCGACGTCGAGAACAAAATGCTTAATTATGAAAACAAAATTAATAAACACTTAGCAAAATTTGGCATGACCTTTGCTAAAAAGCAGGACATATCGGCGCTGAAATTTGCCGTAACGTAAACGAATTGACATTTACGGCAAAACATAGGCCACTCTAAAAATATGACATGTCCAAAATGTGACATGTTCAAAATATGACATGCCCACTGCAAATTTGCATATAACAGGAAAAATTGCTTTAACTAAAAAAATAACAACAATTGCTTTAACTAAAAAAATACCTAGAATTCTGTTAACTACACCTAAAACAACTAAAACACCTAAAATTTTGTTAACTACACCTAAAACAACTAAAACACCTAAAACTCTGTTAACTACACCTAAAACAACTAAAACACCTAAACCTCTTTTAAATACACTTAAGACAAATTCAACATTATTCTAAGAACACCTACATTATTCTAAAAACCTACATTTTTAACTAAAACACCTACAAATTTAACTAAAACACCTACAAATTCAACTAAAACACCTACATTATTCTAAGAACCTACATTTTTCAACTAGGATTCAAAATAATTAACTACTCTATAATAACTATAACTAGGGAGGGAGGGAGGAGGAGGAAGGAGGAGGAGTACCTCTCGGTGGAGGAGGGCTGGGGGGGAGGGCGACGGGGAGGATGGTCCATGGGGGGGGGAGGAGGGCCGACGGGGAAGGGCGGCCGACGGAGGAAGAGGGCCACAGGGGGAGGCGGCCGGAGTAGGACGCGGGCGGCCTGGATCGGGGGACGATTGAGGGATTCGATCCGGTGTGAGCGTGTGAGTGTGAGTGAGGGAGAGGGTGCTGGGCCATGGAGAGGAAGCAGAGAGGTGGGCTTAGCGGCGGCTGGGGAGGAGGCCCAACGCTATAGCTAAAGCTGCTGACAGGGGCCGAGAGCGTGGCCCATTAGCGAGCGCTGGCCGTGATATCTGGCCATCGCTAACGCGGCGCTTGTATTGCTGGTGCTGGCCGGCGCTACTGCTAAATAGCAGTAGCGTGGGGTCTCTAACCAACGCTACTGCTAAATGTCTACCTATAAGCATTTTCCTAGTAGTGGTGGGTTGCTAGTAGTGTTTATTACTCCTTGTAGTTGATGCTAGTTGGTTTATTCGGTGGAAGATTATATGTTCAGATCCTTAATGATAATTATTACTCCTCTGATTATGAACATGAATATGCTTTGTGAGTAGTTGCGTTTGTTCCTGAGGACATGGGAGAAGTCTTGTTATAAGTAATCATGTGAATTTGGTATTCGTTCGATATTTTGATGAGATGTATGTTGTCTTTCCTCTAGTGGTGTTATGTGAACGTCGACTACATGACAGTTCACCATTGTTTGGGCCTAGGGGAAGGCATTGGGAAGTAATAAGTAGATGATGGGTTGCTAGAGTGACAGAAGCTTAAACCCTAGTTTATGCGTTGCTTCGTAAGGGGCTGATTTGGATCCATATGTTTCATGCTATGGTTAGATTTATCTTAATTATTTTTTCGTAGTTGCGGATGCTTGCGAGAGGGGTTAATCATAAGTGGGAGGCTTGTCCAAGTAAGGACAGCACCCACGCACCGGTCCACCCACATATCAAATTATTAAAGTAATGAACGCGAATCATACGAGCATGATGAAAACTAGCTTGACCATAATTCCCATGTGTCCTCGGGAGCGCTTTGCTTATATAGGAGTTCGTCCAGTCTTTTCCTTTTCTACAAAGAGGATTGGGCCACCTTGCTGCACCGTTGTTACACTTGTTACTTGTTACCCGTTATGAATTATCTTATCATAAAACTATCTGTTACTGATAATTTCAGTGCTTGAAGAGAATACCTTACTGAAAACCGCTTGTCATTTCCTTCTGCTCCTCGTTGGGTTCGACACTCTTACTTATCGAAAGGACTACGATAGATCCCCTATACTTGTGGGTCATCAAGAATCTTTTCTGGCGCCGTTGCCGGGGAGTGAAGCGCCTTTGGTAAGTGGAATTTGGTAAGGAAACATTTATATGGTGTGCTGAAATCTACTATCACTTGTTGCTATGGAAAATAATCCTTTGAGGGGTTTGTTCGGGGCATCTTCACCCCGACCAGAAGAGCAAAGAGTTTCCCCTCAACCCACTGAACCTACTGAAAATATTTATTATGAAATTCCTTCAGGTATGATAGAGAAACTGCTAGCTAATCCTTATGCAGGAGATGGAACACTACATCCTGATATACATCTAATCTATGTGGATGAAGTTTGTGGATTATTTAAGCTTGCAGGTTTGCCCAAGGATGAAGTCAAGAAGAAGGTCTTCCCTTTTATCTTTGAAGGAAAAGGCATTGAAATGGTATAGCTATGCGATGATATTGGGACTTGGAATTACAACCGATTGAAATTGGAATTTCATCAGAAGTTTTATCCTATGCATCTAGTTCATCGTGATCGGAATTATATTTATAATTTTGGCCTCGTGAAAGGAGAAAGTATCACTCAAGCTTGGGGGAGGCTTAAGTCAATGTTATATTCATGCCCCAATCATGAGCTCTCAAGAGAAATTATAATTCGGAACTTTTATGCTCGGCTTTCTCGTAATGATTAATCCATGCTCGATACTTCTTGTACTGGTTCTTTTATGAAGAAGACTATTGAATTCAAATGGGATTTATTGGAAAGAACTAAACACAACTTTGAAGACTGGGAAATTGACGAAGGTAATCTTTTATGGATGCCGATGCTTTTCATGAATCTAGCACTAAATATGGACTTGACTATGAGATAGTAGCTTCTTTTTGTAAATAATTTGCTACTCATGTTGATCTCCCTACGGAGAAGTGGTTTAAATACCATCCTCCCATTGAAGTGAAAGTAGTAGAACCTATTAAAGTTGAAGAAGAAACCATTACTTATAATGTTGATCCTATTGTTCGTAATGCTTATACTGAGAAACTACCTTTCCCTGTTAGGATAAAGGATCATGTTAAAGCTTCAACTGTGGTTCGAGAGAGTTATACTAGAAAACCTACACCCCCTGAATAAATTAAAGTTGAACCTAGTATTGCTATGGTTAAAGATCTCTTGGTTGATAATATTGATGGGCATGTTATTTATTTTTGTGATGAAGCTGCTAGAATTGCCAAACCCGATGATAAAGATAAACATAGACCTGTTGTTGGCATGCCTGTTGTTTCTGTTAAAATAGGAGATCATTGTTATTATGGCTTATGTGATGTGGGTGCTAGCGTGAGTGCAATTCTCTTTACTTTATATCAAGAAATTATGAATGTATTGCACCTGCTGAGATATAAGATATTGATGTTACTATCAAACTTGCTAATAGAGATACTATATCACCAATTGGGATTGTTAGAGATGTTGAAGTCCTGTGTGGGAAAGTAAAATACCCTACTGATTTTCTTGTTCTTGGTTCCCCACAAGATGATTATTGTCCCGTTATATTTGGTAGACCTTTCTTGAACACTGTTAATGCTAAGATAGATTGTGAGAAAGAAACTGTTACTGTAAGTTTTGGGGATGTGTCTCATGAGTTTAATTTCTCTAAATTTTGTAGACAACCCCATGACAAAGAATTGCCTAGTAAAGATGAAATTATTGGTCTTGCTTCTATTGTTGTGCCTCCTACTGATCCTTTAGAACAATATTTGCTAGACCATGAAAATGATATGTTTATAAAGGAAATGAAGGAATTAGATGAAATGTTTTTAACCAAATGCCTGTTTTGAAACACAACTTGCCTGTTGAGATTCTTGGGGATCCTCCTCCACCCAAGTGTGATCCCGTGTTTGAGCTTAAACAATTACCTGATACTCTGAAATATGCCTATCTTGATGAAAAGAAGATATATCCTGTTATTATTAGTGCTAACCTTTCAGAGCATGAAGAAAAGAAATTATTGAAAACTCTGAAGAAGCACCGTGCTGCTATTGGATATACTCTTGATGATCTTAAGGGCATTAGTCCCACTCTATGTCATCACAAAATTAATATGGAGCCAGATGCTAAAACAGTTGTTGATCATCAACGACGGTTGAATCCAAAGATGAAAGAAGTGGTAAGAAATGAAATATTAAAGCTTCTGGAAGGAGGTATAATTTATCCTATTGCTGATAGTAGATGGGTAAGTCATGTTTATTGTGTCCCTAAGAAGGGAGGTATTACTGTTGTTTCCTAATGATAAGAATGAATCGATTCCACAAAGAATTGTTACAGGTTATAGAATGGTTATTGATTTTAGAAAGTTAAATAAAGCCACTAGGAAAGATCATTACCCTCTGCCTTTTATTGACAAATGCTAGAAAGATTGTCCAAACATACACACTTTTGCTTTCTAGATGGTTATTCTGGTTTTTCTCAAATACCTGTGTCAAAAGAGGATCAAGAAAAAACTACTTTTACTTGCCCTTTCGGTACATTTGCTTATAGACGTATGCCTTTTGGTTTATGCAATGCACCTGCTACCTTTCAAAGATGTATGACTGCTATATTCTCTGACTTCTGTGAAAAGATTATTTAGGTTTTCATGGATGATTTCTCTGTTTACGGAACTTCTTTTAATGATTCCTTAAGCAACCTTGATCGAGTTTTGCAGAGATGTGAAGAAACTAATCTTTTCTTGAACTGGGAGAAGTGCCACTTTATGGTTAATGAAGGTATTGTCCTGGGGCATAAAATCTCCGAAAGAGGTATTCAAGTTGATAAAGTTAAAGTTGATGCTATTGAAAAAATGTCGTGTCCTACAGATATCAAAGGTATAAGAAGTTTCCTTGGTCATGCTGGTTTCTATAGGAGGTCCATTAAAGACTTCTCTAAAATTTCTAGGTCTCTCACTAATCTCTTGCAAAAAGAGGTCTCATTTGTTTTTGATGATGATTGTTTAGAAGCATTTGAAATACTTAAGAAAGCCTTGATTTCTGCATCTATTGTTCAACCACCCGATTGGAATTTACCCTTTGAAATTATGTGTGATGCTAGTGATTATGCTGTTGGTGCTGTTCTAGGACAAAGAGTTGATAAGAAATTGAATGTTATTCATTATGCTAGTAAAACTCTAGACAGTGCTCAACAAAATTATGCTACTACTGAAGAAGAATTTTTAGCAGTTGTTTTTGCTTGTGATAATTTCAGATCTTATATTGTTGATTCCAAGGTAACTATTCACACTGATCATGCTGCTATTAAATACCTTATGGAAAAGAAAGATGCTAAACCTAGACTTATTAGATGGGTTCTCTTGCTACAAGAATTTGATTAGCATATTATTGAAAGAAAGGGAGCTGAGAAAAATTTCACAAAAGCAAGGCCAAGGGTTAAACCGGAGGCCGCTTCACGACATCATCTCCATGTACCCAAACCGGACTTTGATACAAAACAGATACCCCGCTTTAGCCGAGGATCCGGTTTATTGCTTTTATTCGTAATATATACATTGTCTTAATATGTACATAAGTGGAGCCAATGGCTCAGGTATAATAAGGCCGAAGATGAGCTATGTTCCACGGCTCGTTGGTCTCCTCCTCTCGACGTATGCGTGAGTCCTTTCGCTCTCGAACATCAATCGGATAGTAGGACCCGTTGCATAGATTCTTGCTGACCACAAAAGGCCCCTCCCAAGGTGGGGATAGCTTGTGCATATCTTTACGGTCTTGAATGAGCTGAGCACTAAGTCTCCTTCACGAAAGGTTACGGTTTTAACCCGCCGGCTGTGATACCGACGAAGATCCCGCCGGTAAACCGCCCGAACGAGCAGCTGCCATATCACGCTCTTCATCCGGTCGATCCAAATCTTCTTGCCGTGCTGCCTCGCTTCTCTGCCTCAACATAAGCTGCCACTCGAGGCGTAGTCGTGACGGATATCGCTGGGAAGGACCGCCTCCGCTCCATAGACCATAAAGAACGGCGTGTATCCGATTGGATCGGTTGGGGTAGTATTTATACTCCATATCACCGATGGAAGCTCGTCCACCCAACAACCCGGCGTCCTCTCTAAAGGGACCATAAGTCGGGTTTGATACCTTTCAAGATCTCTGATTAGCTCGTTCCGCTTGACCATTGGATTGCGGGTGGGCTACGGAAGAAACATCAAGCCGGATGTGCTCTCGTTCACAAAATTCCTTCATAGCTCCTTTGGACAAATTGGTGCCATTGTCCGTGATGATACAGTGTGGAAACCCAAACCGGAAATCACCTTTTGATGAACTGAACCGCCGTGGCGCATCACACTTGCTAATGTGCTCGCCTCAACCCACTTGGTAAACTTATCAACCGCCACCAACAGTGGGTCTTTTTGTCCTTGGACCTTTTGAAAGGTCCAACCATATCCAACCCCAAGTCGCATAAGCGGCCAAGTAATTGGAATCATCCTCAATTCTTGGGCGGCACATGAGCACGCTGGAGAACTTTTGGCAACCATCACATCGTCGACCAGATCCTCCGCATCAAGATGGGCAACAACCAATAGAAACCATGGCGGAACGCTTTGGCCACCAAGGACTTTGAACCGGCGTGGTGACCACAATCCCCTTCATGGATCTCTCGCAATATCTCACGGCCCTCTTCAGGGGACACACAACGCTGAAACGCATACGACACATCGCAATGGTGCAACTCGCCACTAACAATGGTCATAGACTTAGACCGCCGAACTATCTGCCGGGCCAACGTCTCATCTTACAGTAACTCGCCCGGTTCATGTATGCCAAATAAGGGAGCGTCAATCCGGAATGACATGCGGGGCCGCCACCAATTGAGCCTCCGGATCAGGGATAGCCAAACCAATTTCATCAGGAAGCTTAACCGACGGATTGTGCAAGACATCAAGGAAAACGTTGGGTGGGACCGGTTTCCGTTGAGAGCCCAAATGGCTTAAAGCATCACCCGCTTCGTTCTTCCGACGATCCACATGGTCCACCTGATATCCTTTAAAATGTCCTGCAACAACATCCACCTCCCGAGGATATGCAGCCATGAGTGGATCTTTGGAATCCCAAGTACCTGATACTTGCTGAGCCACCAAGTCCGAGTCACCAAAGCATTTAACCCGGCTGAGATTCATTTCTTTAGCCATCCGGAGACCATGGAGCAAAGCTTCATACTCAGCTGCATTGTTATTACATGGTAACATTTGGCGTATAACTTAACAGAACTTGTCACCTCGGGGGTAATTTAAAACGACTCCAGCCCCCGAGCCCTCCAACTGCCTGGACCCATCAAAGTGGATGGTCCAATAGGTATGATCCGGCTTCTCTTCAGGCGCTTGCAACTCCGTCCAATCATTAATGAAATCCACAAGTGCCTGAGATTTTACGGCCGTCCGAGGCACATACCTTAAACCGCGGCCCAAGTTCTATAGCCCGCTTAGCAATCCGCCGATCGCTTCCGGTTACGTATGATGTCGCCTAAGGAGCCGAATCGACCATCGTGATGGGGTGCCCTTGGAAATATTGCTTTAGCTTCCGGCTTGCCATAAAAACCCCGTGATACCAGCTTCTCGCCAATGCGGATATCTTCGCTTAGACTCAATGAGGACCTCGCTGATGTAATAAACCGCCGTTGAACCGGATACTCCTTCCTCGCCTCCTTCCGCTCCACTACGATAGCCACGCTAATCGCCACGGCATTAGCGACAACATATAGCAGCAGCGGCTCTTTGTCAATGGGGCGGCTAGAACCGGCGGGTTGGTCAATCGCCGCTTCAAATCCTCCAATGCTTCATCGTGGTGAACTCCGGACAAACCGATCCGCTTTCTTCAACATCTGGTACAAAGGAAGGGCCTTCTCGCCAGACGGCCGATAAACCGGCTTAGCGCAGCAATCCGGCCGCCAAACGCTGGGCGTCATTGATGCACTTCGGCTTAGCCAAGGAGGTGATAGCCGTAATTTTTCCGGATTAGCTTGATCCCCTGTTGGACACGAGAAAACCCAATAACTTGCCTCATTGAACACCAAAACGCACTTGGCCGGGTTGAGCATCATCTTGTACACCCGCAAGTTGTCAAAGGTTTCCTTTAGATCCTCAATCAAGGTTTCCTTCTTCCTTGACTTAACCACGATATCATCCACATAAGCATGCACGTTACGGCCGATCCGTCTGCAAGCAACTCTGAGCATAGCGTTGATAAGTCGCTGGGCGCTCTTGAGTCCAAAAGGCATAGATACATAGCGAAGGCTCCAAAGGGGTGATAAACGCCGTCTTCTCCTGGTCCTTCACTGCCATCTTAATCTGATGATAACTGGAATACGCATCCAAAAAGCTCAAACGCTCACAACCCGCCGTAGCATCAATAATCTGGTCAATGCGGGGGAGGGCGAAAGGATCTGCTGGACAGGCCTTGTTGAGATCTGTGTAATCCACACACATGCGCCAAGTGCCATTCTTCTTAAGAACCAACACCGGATTGGCAAGCCACTCTGGGTGAAAGACTTCGATGATAAACCCTGCTGCCAAGAGCCTAGCAACTTCTTCTCTGATGGCCTTGCGCCTTTCCTCATTAAACCGGCGAAGAAACTGCTTTACTGGTTTGTATTTTGGGTCAACATTAAGAGTGTGCTCATGAGTTCCCTCGGTACACTGGCATGTCGGAAGGCTTCCATGCGAAAATGTCCCGATTCTCACGGATGAACTCGATGAGCGCTTTCCTATTTAGGATCCAAGTTGGCACCGATAGTGAACTGCTTGGACGAATCGCCGGGCACAAAATCAACAAGCTTCGTCTCGGCCGATTTGAACTTCAAGTCCGTATAATGCTCCGTTGTTGGCTTCTTCAAAGGGGTCATATCCGCCGGATCAACATTGTCTTTATATTAGTTTAGCTCCTCTTTGGCACAAACCGACTCTGCGTAAGCCGCATCACCTTCCTCGCACTCCAAAGCGATCCGCGGCTCCCATGAACCGTTATCGTTCCTTTGTGACCCGGCATTTTCAAATGTAAGTAAACATAACAGGGCCGTGCCATAAATTTAGCATAAGCCGGCCGCCCAAAGAGGGCGTGGTAAGGGCTTTGAATTTTCACCACCTCAAATGTCAATGTTTACGATCCGAGTCATGTTCGTCCCCAAAGGTCACCTCCAGAGCTATCTTACCGACCGATGCACGCCGACTTGCTGTGCACCACTCAAGTGAAACACCGTCTTTGGATGGCCTAAGATGCCTATCCACAACCCCATACGCCGGAAGGTCTCGTAGTACGAGGATGTTGATGCTTCCTCCATCCATAAGAACCTTGGTAAACTTGTACCCTCCTACCGGGTGCCACCACGGGGCTAGCTGACCGGATTGTAAACCCGGGAGGATGGTCCTCTCGCTCCACACGATCGGGTTGCTCGGACCAACAGAGGTAATGCGCGGCCGGTTCAACAACACCGACCGCCCGCTCAAGTTTTCGGTCTCGTCTGTCCAAGCCGGTGGTAAAGACGTGGTACTTCCACCGTTCAACTGCTTTGGGTTACTTTGATAACCCGATCGCTGTTGTTGATTGTAGCCCCTTGGTTACGATTGTTCGACTGCTCGATTACTTTGATTATTACGATTGCCTTGCCCGCCCGGATTACCACGAATCCTGGGCGGAATTTCCTCCACCGTAACCGGGCGGACCACGAACCGCCGCCGGGCCCTTGATCATACCGGAAAGAGTTGGAGTTTTTGAACTCACGCATAATGTAACAATCCTTCCAAAGGTGGTTCGCGGTGCCTCCTTCGTCCCATGCTTTGGACAAGGCTGATTCAACATAAAATTCAAACGATCCGGATTAGACCGCCCGGCTTGATTGCCTACCCTCGCGCCACCGACCTTTGTCCTGCTGCGTTGGTGTTAACCACAAAGCCCATGTTGCCGTTAAACTACGCTTGTTCCCTCCATTGCTCGCCGAATGATGCTGCTGGCCCCTAGGGTTGCCGTTCTATTTTCCCTTCCCCACTTCATCATTCTCAGATTCGGGATCCTTGGTACTATCAGAATCAGCGTACTTTACCAAAACGCCCATTAGAGTGCCCATGTCATGGCAAAAACGCTTCATGCGGCCCAGCTTCAATTTCAATGGCTCGAACCGGCAATTGGCTTCCAAGGTCAAGATCGCGGAATCAGGGTTGATCCGGTCCGAAGAATGTAAAACTTCTGAAACGCGGCGCACCCAATGGGTTGTGGATTCTCCCTCCGCCTGGACACAAGCTGCTAAATCCACCACAGACATGGGCTGCTTACAGGTGTCTTTGAAATTTTGAATGAATCGGGTTCGCAACTGGGTCCACGAACTGATAGAGCTGGGCGGCAAATTTTTCAGCCAAGTCCGGGCCGTTCCTTCCAACATCATTGTGAAGTATTTCGCACATGCGGCTTCATCCACATCTAGCATCTCCATGGCCATCTCATAGCTTTCTATCCATGCTTCAGAGCCAAATCGGCGGTATAATTGGGCACCTTGCGCGGCCCTTGAAGTCCTTGGGCAAGCGCCGCGTTACGTAAAGCGGGACGAGGCAAGGCACCCCAAAGAACCAGACGTGACCCCGGCTCAAGATGGTCGGACGAACCGCGCGAGCGGATGATCCTCTCGCTTGTGCCGCTAACTCGGCCTCCCTACGTGCCTGGCGCGGTCCACTACCACTTGAGCATCCTCAAAGCCGCCTGTCGGATTGTTGCCGCGAGGCGGACCACGCTGCGCATTGCTTGACACGGCCGGTTCGTCGACGCGTCGGCTATAGCTCCGGCTTGGGCGGGGGGTGGAGTGGATCCGATCCCGACTATACGAATACGCTTCTTCCGAGCCAGGCCGTCTGAGGAGCTCCTTGACCCGGCGGGTTTCGACCGCTGTGGTGAATCGCCCTCGATCGGAATCGCCTCCAACCGTACGCAGCCGCGACAAGTTTATCCATCGGGTTGGAGTAGTGACCCGGAGGTGTCTGCACCGCCTGGGGTGCGCCGGTGTGATGACGAGGTAGATCTACCACACGGGGTTGAACCGGCGCGGCCGTCCCAGGTGCTTCCGGCCGGTTTACCACCGGTGGCGGATTCTGGTCCCCGCCTGGGTGTTGAAAAGCTCTCTTCCTCGAAAACCGAAGGTAAGCGGACCTGTACTTCCTTTTCATGACTTCATGCGATGCGCCACGATCCAAAGATGAGCCTATAAGCTGCGCATTCAAAGCGGCCCGCTCATTGCCATCCTCACGTCCGTGGCTGCCAGTCCGCTTTAGCTTTAGTGATCTGTTCTCTCACCTTTGCAATGTCCGCGTTGTGCAGGTCCCGATCCAGCGGATTAGCCTCGCCATGAGCACAGCCAACGCGTCGAAAAGCTCGACAAAACTTGAGCGGCGGGCGACAGGGCCTCCTTCCCGGCTGCCATCATCATGTTGAACCGGCGACAGTGGCGCCATGGTCCGAAGAGTGAAGCGCCGCTGCGTATCGCCATGAAGATCCCAACCCGGTTGGGTAGATCGAAGGGTCCGAATACTCTCACCGTCGGAACAGCCCCGATCCGCCATCTTGCAACCGGTATAGAGACTTCGGTTTCTCCGCCGACGATTCGTCACCAGAGTAGACAACAGTTTCGTCACCAGATGTCGATCCGTCCTCGCAGCCTCCGTGGACGACTCCCACGAAAACATGCCCGACCGCCCGGTTTAGCTGTGGCAGGACTCTTCTTCGCCACGAGCCGTCTCGACGAGGTTCGACGTCCGCCCAGCCCAGCTCGCCGATCTTGCCGATGAACACGCGTGTATGCCGCCGAAGGGGACCCGGTACCCGTACTCAATCGAGCCGCCTCGGGGCCCCGATCCGCATCGTCGATGTAGAGCTTGCATGACGACTCTTAGTCATCCGCCCATTGCATAACCTTCGAGTCCTTCGAACTTGCCCTCTATGATCATCAAACCGTCGATGCGATAGCCCCACGGTGGGCGCCTAACCGTCGTGGAATTGTCAGCAGATGTCCTCATGAAAGGACTTAGTCGTAGGGCCATCGTGCGGGTTAACCTAGAGGGGTTAAAGCGGACACAAGACACGGGAATTATCTTGGTTCGCCCCTTCGATGAAGGTAAAAGCCTACGTCCGGTTGTGATGTGATTGATATGATTTGGCGACTAGGGAGCAATAGCTTTGCCTTAGCCTCGAATCCTCTCCCCTAATCCGCCGGGTCGTCCCTTATATACACGGGTTGACCTTGGCCGGTCTGATGAGTCCCGATCCGCTCATACAAGTGTCCGGCTCGGTCTCTTCTCTCTTGTCTTACAACACAAGTTACAACACTAAGGCGGTTTACATAAATGGACCTTAAGTCGCCTCTGGGCTCCGGGCCTCCACCGTGGGCCTGGATCATGGACGAGGGTAAACCGGCCCCTCTAGGGCGGTTCACACTCAGTAGTTGTGTCCCCAACAAACCCCGTAGCAGATAACTTGTCTAGGTTAGAAAATGTTCTTGATGAACCACTACCTATTGATGATAGCTTTCCCGATGAACAATTAGCTGTCATAAATGCTTCTCACAGTACTCCTTAGTATGCTGATTATGCTAATTACATTGTTGCTAAATTTATACCGCCTAGCTTAACATACCAACAAAAGAAAAGGTTTTTCTATGATTTAAGACATTACTTCTGGGATGACCCACACCTTTATAAAGAAGGAGTAGATGGTGTTATTAGACGTTGTGTACCTGAGCATGGACAGGAACATATCCTACGCAAGTGTCACTCCGAGGCCTACGAAGGACAATGTCGGTGTCAAAACCGGCGGATCTCCTGTAGGGGGTCCCGAACTGTGCGTCTAAGGTCGATGGTAATAGGAGACAGGGGACACGATGTTTACCCAGGTTTGGGCCCTCTCTACGGAGGTAATACCCTACTTCCTGCTTGATTGATCTTGATGAATATGAGTATTACAAGAGTTGATCTACCACGAGATCGTAATGGCTAAAACCCTAGAAGTCTAGCCTGTATGATTATGATTGTCCCCATGGACTAAACCCTCTCCGGTCTATATAGACACCAGAGAGGACTAGGGTTGTACAAAGTCGGTTACAGAGAAAGTAATCATCATATCCGGACGCCAAGCTTGCCTTCCACGCCAAGGAGAGTCCCATCAGGACAAGGGTGAGAGCCTTCGGTCTTGTATCTTCACAGCCCATCAGTCCGGCCCATGTCCAACAGGACGGACGCCCGAGGACCCCTTAGTCAAGGACTCCCTCAGTAGCCCTTGAACCAGGCTTCAATGATGAGGTGTCCGGCGCGCAGATTATCCTCGGCATTGCAAGATGGGTTCCTCCTCCGAATACTCCAAAACAGCCTTCGAACACAAAGAACGTGTCCGGCTCTGCAAAACAAGTACCACACACCACCGCAGAGCGTATAATATCTCACGAGTCCAATCCACTGACAGCTTTTGTAGCGTGACACCACATCACCACCCGATCATTATTTCGAACCGTTTTTCGGCCTGCCACTCCATGTTTTGAGATGTGGTTTTATTGGCATGTCTTGTCAAAGCAGAGATCGTGTCCCCTTATTGCGGGATTCTCATCAATACGGGTGTGGGTAATCCAACCGTGCCGTTTGCATGGCCCTTGGGAAACAAGCGAGTTTTAAGGCAAGTGGGGAGGCGCTTGATATTCGCTGCCTTTATAAGGGGATAAGGATTCACCCCCTTTCACCCACGCCTTCTCTCTCTCTGCCCACCCATTCTTGAGCTCGAGCGCCCAGGTCCTCATCTCTTCCGCCTTAAGAAAGCACTCCGATCATGTCTGGATCCGGAGCACAGGGCAAGTGGATGGTCTCCTCCGTCAAGGAGAAGGACATCACGAAGCTCCGGGAGGCCGGGTACTTGGCCAAGGAAATCGCCCATCGGCTTCCGGCCAAAGGGCAAATCATCCCCACCCCAAAGCCCCATGAAAGGGTAGTGTTCATCCCTCACTTCATCGACGGATTGGGATTTCCCCTCCACCCATTTGTCCGCAGGCTTATGTTCTACTACGGGGTGGATTTCCACGATCTGGCCCCCAACTCCTTCCTCAACATCTCGGCATTTATTGTCGTGTGCGAGGCCTTCCTCCGCATCCCACCCCAATTCGGACTGTGGCTCAAGATTTTCAATGTGAAGCCGAAAGTGGTGGATGGTCAACACGCAGAGTGCGGAGGTGCCATGGTGAGCAAGATGCCCAACGTTACATGGCCCAAAGGTACCTTTGTAGAGACCGTAAAAGGGTGGCAACAGCTGTGGTTCTACGTCACAGAGCCTCGTGACACCACCTGGGTCGTGGTTCCTGAATTTAAGTCCGGGGCCCCAATGCGGCTCACCTCCTGGTTAGAGAAGGGTTTGGACTGGGCTTCGTCAGATGAGTGGCCTTGGCGGAACACGTATCAAGAGCATGGTGGACAAGAACATTAAGCTCGTCAACGTGATCCGGTGATGCTTGTTTGCCGGATCCTACCCTGCCAACGCCGAACTTGCCATTTGTGGGAGTTTGATCTGGCCAAGCACCAGACCTTGCAACAATTCTTTGGCACCACGCACAAAGATGTCTCGAAGGTGCTATTCAAGGGAAACCAGATGATACGTCTCCAACGTATCTATAATTTTTGATTGCTCCATGCTATATTATCTACTGTTTTGGGCAATATTGGGCTTTATTTTCCACTTTTATATTACTTTTGGGACTAACCTATTAACCGGAGGCCCAACCCAGATTTTTTGTTTTTTGCCTATTTCAGTGTTTTGAAGAAAAGGAATATCAGACGGAGTCGAAACGGAACGAAATCAACTAGAGAAGTTATTTTTGGAACGAAAGCTACCCGATGGACTTGAAGTGCACGTCAGGAAAGAGACGAGGAAGCCACGAGGTAGGGGGCGCGCCCACCCCCTAGGGCGCGCCCTTCACCCTCGTGGGCCCCTCGTGGCTCCCCTGACGTACTTCTTCCGCCTATATATATCCATATACCCTAAAAACTTCAGGGAAGAGATTAGATTGAGAGTTCCGCCGCTGCAAGCCTCTATAGCCACCAAAAACCAATCGGGGCCCTGCTCCTAAGACTCTCACGAGGGGGGGAACCTCACCGTGGCCATCTTCATCATCCGGTGCTCTCCGTGACGAGGAGGGAGTAGTTCACCCTCGAGGCTGAGGGTATGTACCAAGAGCTATGTGTTTGATCTCTCTCTCTCTCGTGTTCTTGATTTGGCACGATCTTGATGTATCGCGAGCTTTGCTATTATAGTTGGATCTTATGTTTCTTCTCCCCCTCTCCTCTCTTGTAATGGATTGAGTTTCCCCTTTGAAGTAATCTTATCAGATTGAGTCTTTAAAGATTTGAGAACACTTGATGTATGTCTTGCCGTGCGTATCTGTGGTGACAATGGGATATCACGTGATTCACTTGATGTATGTTTTGGTGATCAACTTGCGGGTTCCTCCCATGAACCTATGCATAGGGGTTGGCACATGTTTTCGTCGTGATTCTCCGGTAGAAACTTTGGGGCACTCTTTGAGGTTCTATGTGTTGGTTGAATAGATGAATTTGAGATTGTGTGATGCATATCGTATAATCATACCCACGGATACTTGAGGTGACATTGGAGTATCTAGGTGACATTAGGGTTTTGGTTGATTTGTATCTTAAGGTGTTATTCTAGTACGAACTCTAGGGCTGTTTGTGACACTTATAGGAATAGCCCAACGGATTGATTGGAAAGAATAACTTTGAGGTGGTTTCATACCCTACCATAATCTCTTCGTTTGTTCTCCACTATTAGTGACTTTGGAGTGACTCTTTGTTGCATGTTGAGGGATAGTTATATGATCCAATTATGTTATTATTGTTGAGAGAACTTGCACTAGTGAAAGTATGAACCCTAGGCCTTGTTTCAATGCATTGCAATACCGTTTACGCTCACTTTTATCATTAGTTACCTTGCTGTTTTTATATTTTCAGATTACAAAAACCTATATCTATCATCCATATTGCACTTGTATCACCATCTCTTCGCCGAACTAGTGCACCTATACAATTTGCCATTGTATTGGGTGAGTTGGGGACACAAGAGACTCTTTGTTATTTGGTTGCAGGGTTGCTTGAGAGAGACCATCTTCATCCTACGCCTCCCACGGATTGATAAACCTTAGGTCATCCACTTGAGGGAAATTTGCTACTGTCCTACAAACCTCTGCACTTGGAGGCCCAACAACGTCTACAAGAAGAAGGTTGTGTAGTAGACATCAAGCTCTTTTCTGGCGCCCGTTGTCGGGAGGTGAGTGCTTGAAGGTATATCTTTAGATCTTGCAATCGAATCTTTTTGTTTCTTGTTTTAGCACTAGTTTAGTTTATAAAAGAAAACTACAAAAAATGGAATTGAGTTTGTCTCATACGCTTCATCTTTTAATATCTTTCGTGAGTATGATGGAAAGGAAAATTGTGCCAAAGTGTTAGAAGAAGAATGCATTAAAATGTTTGGCACTAAATCTTTGAATGATGAGCATGATTGCAATGTTGTTAGTATGAATTATTTGAATATCCATGATGCTAATGATATGCAAAGCCACAAGCTTGGGGAAGCTATGTTTGATAAAGATGATATTTTTTGTCCCCCAAGCTTTGATGAGCAAATTTATTATGATGAAGGCATGCCTCCTATTTATGATGATTATTGTGATGACACGTATGCTATAAAGAATAAAGATAACCATGAATCTTTTCATCATGATTTTAATTTTCAATTGGATTATGCCTCACATGATAGTTATTTTGTTGAATTTGCTCCCACTATTATTCATGAGAAGAAATTTGCTTATGTGGAGAGTAGTAAAATTTCTATGCAAGTAGATCATGAAAAGAATGCTTTAGGTGCTGGTTATATTATTGAACTAATTCATGATGCTACTTAAAATTATTATGAGGGACGAATATATACTTGTAGGAATTGCAATAATATCAAGTTTCCTCTCTATGTGCTTAAAGTTTTGAAGTTATGCTTGTTTTTCCTTCCTATGCTAGCTGATTATTGTTCCCATAAGTTGTTTTCTCACAAAATCCCTATGCATATGAAGTGGGTTATACTTAAATGTGATAGTCATATTCTTCATGATGCTCTCTTTATGTTTCAATTCTTATCTTTTTGTGAGCATCATTGAAATCATCGTGCCTAGCTAGGGGCGTTAAACGATAGCGCTTGTTGGGAGGCAACCCAATTTTATTTTAGTTTCTTACTTTTTGGTTCTGTTTAGTAATAAATAATCTATCTAGCTTCTGTTTAGATGTGGTTTTATGTTTTAGTTAGTGTTTGTGCCAAGTAGAACCTTTGGGAAGACTTGGGCGAAGTCTTTATGATCATGCTGTAAAAAACAGAAACTTTATGGCTCACGAGATTAGCTTAATTTTTTTACTGGAGAGTGCTATTTAGTTGATTCTTTTTGAAGATGATTACTAGAAAAATTCCTCAGGTCCACCAATTTATTTTAGAATTTTTGGAGTTCCAGAAGTATACGTTTGATACAGATTACTACAGACTGTTCTGTTTTTGACAGATTCTGTTTTCATTGTGTTGCTTGCTTATTTTGATGACTCTATGGCTAGTAAAATACTCCCTCCGTCCCATAATGTAAGATGTTTTTTTTACTCTAGTGTAGTGTTAAAAAGCGTCTTACATTATGGGACGGAGGGAGTAGTTTATAAACCATAGAGAAGTTGGAATACAGAAGGTTTAACACCAATATAAATAAAGAATGAGTTCATTACAATACCATGAAGTGGTGTTTTGTTTTCTTTAACTTAGCAGACTCACGAGATTTTCATTAAGTTTTGTGTTGTGATGTTTTCAAGTTTTGGGTAAAGATTCGATGGACTATTGAATAAGGAGTGGCAAGAGCCTAAGCTTGGGGATGCCCAAGGCACCCCAAGGTAATATTCAAGGATACCCAAGAGCCTAAGCTTGGGGATGCCCCAGAAGGCATCCCCTCTTTCGTCTTTGTTCATCGGTAACTTTACTTGGAGCTATATTTTTATTCACCACATGATATGTGTTTTGCTTGGAGCGTAATTTTATTTTCTTTAGCTTTGCTTGCTGTTTGAATAAAGTGTCAAGATCTGAAATTCTTAAATGTTAGAGAGTCTTCACATAGTTGCATAATTATTCAACTACTCACTGATCTTCACTCATACCTTTTGGAGTAGTTTGTTGTTTGCTCTAGTGCTTCACTTATATCTTTTAGAGCATGGTGGTAGTTTTATTTTGAAGAAATAGATGAACTATCATGCTTCACTTAGATTATTTTGAGAGTCTTAAATAGCATGGTAATTTGCTTAAATAATCCTAATATGCTAAGCATACAAGATTTGTAAGAATTCTTATGAGTGTGTTGAATACTAAGAAAAGTTTGATCCTTGATGATTGTTTTGAGATATGAAGATGGTGATATTAGAGTCATGCTAGTTGAGTAGTTGTGAATTTGAGAAATACTTGTGTTAAAGTTTGTGATTCCGTAGCATGCACGTATGGTGAACCGTTATGTGATGAAGTCGGAGCATGATTTATTTATTGATTGTCTTCCTTATGAGTGTCGATTGGGGACGAGCGATGATCTTTTCCTACCAATCTATCCCCTAGGAGCATGCGCGTAATACTTTGCTTTGATAACTTGTAGATTTTTGCAATAAGTATATGAGTTCTTTATGACTAATGTTGAGTCCATGGATTATACGCACTTTCTTCCTTCCACCATTGCTAGCCTCTCTAATACCGCGCACTTTTCACCGGTATCATACACCCACCATAAACCTTCCTCAAAACAGCCACCATATCTACCTATCATGGCATTTCCATAGTCATTCCGAGATATATTGCCATGCAACTTTCCACCATTCCGTTCATCATGACACATTCATCATTGTCATATTGCTAGCATGATCATGTAGTTGACATAGTATTTGTGGCAAAGCCACCATTCATAATTCTTTCATACATGTCACTCATGAGTCATTGCACATCCATACATCACGGAGGCATTCATATAGAGTCATACTATGTTCTAGTATCGAGTTGTAATCATTGAGTTGTAAATAAATAGAAGTGTGACGATCATCATTTAATAGGGCATTGTCCCAAAAAAAAGAGAAATGCCAAAGAAAAAAAAGGCCCAAAAAAAATAAAAAAATAAAATAAAATAGAAAGGGGCAATGCTACTATCCTTTTTTCCACACTTGTGCTTCAAAGTAGCACCATGTTCTTCATATAGCAAGTCTCATATATTGTGCTTCAAAGTAGCACCATGTTTTCATATAGAGTGTTTCATATGTTGTCACTTTCATATACTAGTGGGAATTTTTCATTATAGAACTTGGCTTGTATATTCCAATGATGGGCTTCCTCAAATGCCCTAGGTCTTCGTGAGCAAGCGAGTTGGATGCACACCCACTTAGTTTCTTTTGTTGAGCTTTCATATACTTATAGCTCTAGTGCATCCGTTGCATGGCAATCCCGACTCACTCACATTGATATCTATTGATGGGCATCTCCATAGCCCGTTGATGCGCCTAGTTGATGTGAGACTATCTTCTCCTTTTTGTCTTCTCCACAACCACCATTCTATTCCACATATAGTGCTATGTCCATGGCTCACGCTCATGTATTGCGTGAAGATTGAAAACGTTTGAGAATGTCAAAAGAATGAAACAAGTGCTTGGCTTGTCATCGGGGTTGTGCATGATTTAAATACTTTGTGTGGTGAAGATAGAGCATAGCCAGACTATATGATTTTGTAGGGATAACTTTCTTTGGCCATGTTATTTTGAGAAGACATAATTGCTTAGTTAGTATGCTTGAAGTATTTTTATTTTTTATGTCAATATTAAACTTTTGTCTTGAATCTTTCGGATCTGAATATTCATACCACAATTAAGGAGAATTACATTGAAATTATGCCAAGTAGCACTTCGCATAAAAAATTATCTTTTTTATCATTTACCTACTCGAGTACGAGCAGGAATTAAGCTTGGGGATGCTTGATACGTCTCCAACGTATCTATAATTTTTGATTGCTCCATGCTATATTATCTACTGTTTTAGGCAATATTGGGCTTTATTTTCCACTTTTATATTACTTTTGGGAATAACCTATTAACCGGAGGCCCGACCCAGATTTGCTGTTTTTTTGCCTATTTCAGTGTTTTGAAGAAAAGGAATATCTGACGGAACGAAATCAACTAGAGAAGTTATTTTTGGAACGAAAGCTACCCGATGGACTTGGATTGCACGTCAGGAAAGAGACGAGGAAGCCACGAGGTAGGGGGCGCGCCCACCCCCTAGGGCGCGCCCTCCACCCTCGTGGCTCCCCTGACGTACTTCTTCCGCCTATATATATCCATATACCTTAAAAACTTCAGGGAAGAGATTAGATCGCGAGTTCCGCCGCCGCAAGCCTCTGTAGCCACCAAAAACTAATCGGGGCCCTGTTCCGGCACCCTACCGGAGGGGGGGAACCCTCACCGGTGGCCATCTTCATCATCCCGGCGCTCTCCATGACGAGGAGGGAGTAGTTCACCGTCGGGGTTGAGGGTATGTACCAGTAGCTATGTGTTTGATCTCTCTCTCGTGTTCTTGATTTGGCACGATCTTGATGTATCGCGAGCTTTGCTATTATAGTTGGATCTTATGTTTCTTCTCCCCTCTTCTCTCTTGTAATGGATTGAGTTTCCCCTTTGAAGTAATCTTATCGGATTGAGTCTTTAAAGATTTGAGAACACTTGATGTATGTCTTGCCGTGCGTATCTGTGGTGACAATGGGATATCACGTGATTCACTTGATGTATGTTTTGGTGATCAACTTATGGGTTCCACCCATGAACCTATGCATAGGGGTTGGCACATGTTTTCGTCGTGATTCTCCGGTAGAAACTTTGGGGCACTCTTTGAGGTTCTATGTGTTGGTTGAATAGATGAATTTGAGATTGTGTGATGCATATCGTATAATCATACCCACGGATACTTGAGGTGACATTGGAGTATCTAGGTGACATTAGGGTTTTGGTTGATTTGTATCTTAAGGTGTTATTCTAGTACGAACTCTAGGGCTGTTTGTGACACTTATAGGAATAGCCCAACGGATTGATTGGAAAGAATAACTTTGAGGTGGTTTCATACCCTACCATAATCTCTTCGCTTGTTCTCCACTATTAGTGACTTTGGAGTGACTCTTTGTTGCATGTTGAGGGATAGTTATATGATCCAATTATGTTATTATTGTTGAGAGAACTTGCACTAGTGAAAGTATGAACCCTAGGCCTTGTTTCAATGCATTGCAATACCGTTTATGCTCACTTTTATCATTAGTTACCTTGTTGTTTTTATATTTTCAGATTACAAAAACCTATATCTATCATCCATATTGCACTTGTATCACCATCTCTTCGCCGAACTATTGCACCTATACAATTTACCATTGTATTGGGTGTGTTGGGGACACACGAGACTCTTTGTTATTTGGTTGCAGGCTCTGTTGGAAAAGGCATTGCCTAGGAGGCGCTTAGGCACGCCTAGGCGCTAGGCAATGGCCAAACGCCTCGCCTTGGGTATAAATGGAGCTCTAGGCAGGGTAAGCAAGGAATTGCCTACCCAAGCAAGAAATCATGCCACATACTACACGTATATGCCAAATGGGTTATATTCCAATGGTAGTATAAGGTAATAAACTTATTTATATGCCCTAAACTAATATCAACACCCATATAATAATCACAAATACACTACGAGTAAAAACTATATTGCCGCCTAGGCCGTGCCTAGGGTGCTTAGGCACCGCCTAGGCACTAGGCGAAGGCCCACCGCCTCGCTTACGCCTACCGCTTTTTCCAACCTTGGTTGCAGGGTTGCTTGAGAGAGACCATCTTCATCCTACACCTCCCACGGATTGATATACCTTAGGTCATCCACTTGAGGGAAATTTGCTACTGTCCTACAAACCTCTGCACTTGGAGGCCCAACAACGTCTACAAGAAGAAGGTTGTGTAGTAGACATCACCAGACGTGGCCAGAAACGACCGAGGATCGCGGTCATGACCTGACTTGTTGGGGATATTACTATTGGGTGTAAACCGGCTAGGAGAGGCCAGGTTAACCCCATCAGTAGTTCGTTATATCTGAAGCCCATGAAGACAGACGGTGGCGCTTTATGAAGGCCCAGGGCCCAGAACCGGTTTAAGGCATGTAGACATAAACCGGTATTCATATGTATACTTGTGTTGTAAGATAGAAAGAGCAGAGACCGAGCCGGACATGTTTATGAGCCGGCCTCGGGGTTCTGTAAACTGACGGGCGTCAACCCATGTATATAAGGGGACGACCCGACGGTGGTTCAAGGACAACAGACAACAACTCGAGACTCAGGCAAAGCGTATTCGCTCCCTGGTTATTGAAACCCCAACAATTCCATCACAACTAGACGTATGCTTTTACCTTCATCATAAGGGGCCGAACTAGTATAAAACTCTCTTGCGTCCCTTGTCCGCTTTAACCCCTTCAAGTTAACCCGTAGCGATGGCTCCACGACTAAGTCCTTTCACGAGGACATCTGCCGTGACAAAACCACGACAGTTGGCGCCCACCGTGGGGCTATCGCACGATGGTTTCAAGTCTTGGAGGGCCGCTTCGAAGGACTCAAGGGTTACGCTATGGGCCGGATGACCAAGAGTCATTGTGGCAAGCTCTACATCAACGATGCAGGCTGGGGCCCCGAGGCCGGCTCAATCGAGTACGGGTACCGGGTCCCCTTTGGTGGCATACACGTTTTCATTGGCAAGGGCGAACCGGGCCCTGAGCCGGACATATGCACCGACCTCGTCGAAACGGCTCAGCGTGCGAGATCTGCCCGGGTCAAGCCTGTCATGAAGCGTGCCTTCGTGGGAGTCATCCATGGAGGGGAATCCGAGGATAGATCGGAATCTGGTGGTGAAACCGTCGTTTATTCCGGCGACGAGTCATCGACCGGAGAGACCGAGTCGTTATATCAGTTACAAGATGACCGAATTGGGGGCTGTTCCGATGGCGACAGTATTCTGGACCCCTCTGATCTGCCAAACCAGGTTGCGATCTTCATGGCCGGTACGCAACTGGCGCTCCACTCTTCGACCGCAACAGCGATGATTTCCAGATCGGCAGCAGCTACAGCGGCCGGGGCAGGAGGCCCTGTGCGACCACCAGCTCAGGTTCTATCTGATTTGTTTAACGCGTTGGCAACGTTGACGGCGGAGGTTAACCCGGCGGATCAGGAGGCGCGCAATGTGGAAATCGCGAAGGTGAAAAATCAGATCACCCAGGCCAAAGCCGACTTGGCAGCTGAGGATACCAGGATGGCCGTGGAACGGGCCGCTTTGGATGCGCAGGCTTACCGGCTTATGCTGGATCAGAGTGCGTCGAACGAAGTCCTGAAAAGGAGGTACCGATCTCGCCTGCCGCAGGTTTATGATGCCAGAAACCTCTTTAACACCCCAGGAGCAGGGACCACTAATCCGCCGAGGGTAAACCGGGCGGAGGCACCTGGGGCAGGGGCGCCGGTTCAGCCACGTTTGGTGGATCCTCCTCGACAGAACAACATTGTGGCACCACATGTCCCAACGCCACCGGGTCATTACTCTAACCCGATGGACAACATTGTCATTGCCGCTTCGCGGCTGCCGGCCATCCCGATTGAAGGCGATTCTCCGGCGGCGGTCGAGACACGTCGGGTTAAGGAGCTTCTTCAGACAACTTTGGTTCAACAGGAGGCTTATTCATATAGTCGCGATCGGATTCATTCCACTCCCCGTCCAAGCAGGAGTTACAGCAGGCGTATGGATGAACCGGCAGTGTCAAGCAATGCGCGAAACCGTGAACTGCCCCGTGGCAATAACCCGGCGGGTGGTGCCGGTGATGCTCAGGAGGTGGTGGATCGGGCTCGGGCACGCAGAGAGGCCGAGTTAGCGGCACATCATGAAGCCCGTCAGCTTACTCCGGTTCGTCCAACCAAATCGGTGGAGCCAGGAGTTACCTCTAGTTATTTGGGAGTGTCGTGTCTCGTTCCAGTGTTGCGCAACGTGCGCCTGCCCAAGGATTTCAAAGGCCCGCGTAAGGTGCTGAATTACACTGCCGATTTATCCCCTGAGACATGGGTCGAAAGCTATGAGATGGCCATGGAGATGCTAGATGTAGATGATGCAGCGTGTGCGAAATACTTCACCATGATGCTAGAAGGGACGGCCCGTACTTGGCTAAAGAGTTTACCGGCTAATTCTATCAGGTCATGGGCCGAGTTGAGAGCCCGGTTTATCCAGAATTTCGAGGATACATGCAAACAGCCCATGTCAATTATGGACTTAGCTGCCTGTGTCCAGGAGGAAGGAGAGTCAACAACCCATTGGGTGCACCGGGTTTCGGAAATTTTGCATTCATCAGACCGCAACAACGCTGATACCGCAGTTTTAACATTTGAAGGAAATTGTCGGTTTGAACCCTTGAAGTTGAAGTTGGGATGGCTCAAACGTCATTCTAATGACATGGGAACCCTCATGGATGCTCTGGTGAAGTATCCGATTCTGATAGTACCAAGGATCCCGAGTCTGACGATGATAAGACAGGGAAGGGAAAAAGGAGCGGCAACACCAAGGGACAGCACCACAACCCGGCGGGTCATGGAAACGGCAGCAAGCATAAAGCGGACCACAGCTTGGACTACGTGGCTAATACCAGCATGCAGGACAAGGACCAAAGGCGTAAGGGTAAACCACCCCAGCATGGTGGAGCACCGGGTCCTAACCCAGACCGCCTGTCTTATCTGTTGAACCAGTCGTGCCCAAAACATGGGACTAAGGAGATTCCGTCCACGCACCTCTGGAAAGATTGCTACATCATGCAAGAGTTCAAAAATTCTAATTCTTTCCGGTATGATCATGGACCGGGTGGAGGTTCGGGCCCCGGATCTCATGGGCCGGGTTATGGTGGAAGCAGTTCCGGTTCAGGTTTTCATGGCAATCAAGGCAATCAGGGCAACCAAGGTGGTTATAACAATCAGGGCAATGAAGGTGGCTATAACAATCAGGGGAACCAGCAACAGCAGCAGCAGGAGTCAGGTTACCAAAGCAACCCGAAGCAGTTGAATAGCGGGCGTATCATGTCTTCACCACTAGCCTGGACAAGCGCGATCAGAAGCTTCATAAAAGGGCAGTGAATGCCGTTGAACCGGCGGTGCCCCGTTATTTGCGCTAGTCCGAGTAGCCGATTGTGTGGAGTAGAGAAGATCATCCACCCTGGGTTGACAATCCGGGTCATCTAGCACTAGTGGTGGCACCTCAGGTGGGAGGTTATAAATTCACTAAGGTACTCATGGATGGAGGGAGTAGTATCAATATCCTTTATACTTTCCGTCGCATGGGGTTAACAGATAAAAATCTCAAACCGTCCAATACGGTGTTCCATGGTGTGGTGCCTGGTAAATCGGCATATCCTGTTGGTAAGATAGCTCTGGAGGTGGCTTTTGGGTATGAGCATGACTCAAGATCAGAAACTTTGACCTTTGAGGTGGTGAAAATCAGAAGCCTGTATCATGCCCTGTTCGGACGGCCGGCTTATGCTAAGTTTATGGCATGGCCTTGTTATGTTTATCTGCAGCTCAAGATGCCGGGTCACAAGGGAACCATAACCGTGCATGGGAGCCGTAAGATCGCTTTGGAGTGTGAGGAAGGTGATGCGGCTTATGCTGAGTTGGTTTATGCGACAGAAGAGTTGAAGTTTTACAAAGACAATGTTGATCCGACAGATATGACTTCTTTGAAGAAACCAACTACAGAGCATGATCCGGCCCTGAATTTTAAATCGGCTGATGAGACTAAACTCGTTGACTTCATGCCTGGCGATTCGTCCAAACAGTTTAGCATCAGTGCTAACTTGGATCCGAAATAGGAAAGCACGCTCATCGACTTCATCCGTGAGAATCAGGACATCTTTGCGTGGAAGCCTTCTGACATGCCAGGTGTACCGAGAGAACTCGCTGAGCACACTCTTAATGTTGATCCCAAGTATAAACCGGTCAAGCAGTTTCTCCACGGTTCAATGAAGAAAGACGCAAGGCTATTGGAGAAGAAGTAGCTGTGCTCTTGGCGGCTGGATTTATCGTTGAAGTATTCCATCTGAATGGTTGGCTAATCCGGTGCGGTCCTTAAGAAGAACGACACTTGGCGTATGCGTGGACTACACATATCTCAACAAGGCTTGTCCGTGAGATCCTTTTGCCCTCCCCCGTATTGATCAAATTATTGATGCTACGGCGGGTTGCGAGCGTTTGAGCTTTTTGGATGCATATTCTGGTTATCACCAGATAAAGATGGCAGTTAAGGACCAGGAGAAAACAGCCTTCATAACTCCCTTTGGAGCCTTCTGCTATGTGTCCATGCCCTTTGGGCTCAAGAGTGCCCAGGCGACTTATCAACGATGTGTGCAGAATTGTCTTCATAAACAAATCGGCCGTAATGTTCACGCCTATGTGGATGATATTGTGGTGAAATCAAGGAAGAAGGAGACATTGATTGATGACTTGAAGGAAACCTTCGATAACCTGCGGGCTTACAAAATGATGCTTAATCCGGCCAAGTGCATTTTTGGTGTACCGACAAGTAAGCTCTTGGGCTTTTTGGTGTCTAACAGGGGCATTGAAGCTAATCCGGGAAAGATCAAAGCCATTACTTCCTTGGCCAAACCGAAGTGTATCAATGATGTTCAACACCTGGCAGGCCAGATTGCCGCGTTGAGCCGGTTTATCAGCCGCCTGGGCGAGAAGGCCATTCCTTTGTATCGAGATCTTTGAAGAAAACGGATAATTTCGTCTGGAGTGACGCCGCAAATGAAGCGTTTGAGGACTTAAAGCGGCAGCTGGCTAACCCGCCGGTTCTTGCTGCTCCGGTTGACAAGGAGCCATTGTTGCTATATGTGGCAGCTAACGCTCGGGCTGTTAGCGTGGCCATTGTGGTGGAGCTCAAGGAGGCAGGAAAGGAATATCCGGTTCAACGTCCGGTTTACTATATCAGTGAGGTACTTATAGAGTCTAAACAGAGGTACCCACATTGGCACAAATTGGTATATGGGGTTTTCATGGCGAGCCGGAAGCTTAAGCAATATTTCCAAGGTCATCCCATCTCGGTGGTCAGCTCTGCTCCTTTGGGAGATATAATCTAGAACAGGGAAGCAACTGGTCGGATAGCTAAGTGGGCTATCGAGCTCGGGCCTCATGGGTTGAAATACATACCCCGAACGGCGATCAAATCTCAGGCACTTGTGGATTTCATCAATGATTGGACAGAACTACAAGCACCAGAAGAGAAGCCGGATCATACTTATTAGACTATTCATTTTGATGGGTCCAGGCAATTGGAGGGCTCGGGGGCTGGAGTTGTATTAACTTCCCCACGAGGTGATAAGTTTTGTTATGTTCTCCGTTTAATGTTCCCTTGCACTAACAATGCAGCTGAATACGAGGCCTTACTCCACGGTCTTCGGATGGCTAAGGAGATGAACCTAAGCCGAGTTAAGTGCTTTGGTGACTCGGACCTGGTGGCTCAACAAGTGTCCGACACTTGGGATTCCAAAGACCCACTCATGGCAGCATATCGTCGTGAGGTGGATATTGTTGCAGGTCACTTTAAAGGTTATCAGGTGGATCATGTGGACCGGTGGAAGAATGAAGCGGCGAACGCTTTAAGCCGCATGGGTTCCCAACGTAAACCGGTTCCGGCTAATGTCTTCCTGGATGTTCTGCATAATCCGTCTGTCAAGCTCCCTGGTGAAGAGGATTTGGCTGTTACTGATCCGGAAGCTCAGTTGGTGGTGGCTCTTCATGTTATCCCAGATTGGACGGTTCCATATCTGGCGTATATGAACCGGGCGAAGTTACGGAAGGATGAAACTTTGGCCAGGCAGATAATCTAGCGGTCCAAGTCCATGACTATTATCAATGGAGAGTTACATCATTGCAGTGTGACAGGGGCGTTTCAACGCTGTGTATCTCCTGAAGAAGGCTGTGAAATTTTGCGCGAGATCCACGAAGGAGATTGTGGTCACCATGCCGGTTCAAAGTCTTTGGTGGCCAAGGCGTTTAAATCACGCTTTCTATTGGTTGACAACTCATGCTGATGCCGAGGACTTGGTCAAAAGATGTGATGGCTGCCAGAAATTTTCAAGGCGCGCTCATGTACCGGCTCAAGAATTAAGGATGATTCCAATCACCTGGCCGTTTGCGACTTGGGGGTTGGATATGTTCGGGCCTTTCAAGAGGTCCAAGGACAAGAAGACCCACCTTTTGGTGGCGGTTGATAAATTCACGAAGTGGGTGGAGGCAGAACCAGTTAGCAAGTGTGACGCAGCCATGGCGGTTCAATTCATCAAAAAGGTGATCTTCCGGTTTGGCTTTCCACACAACATTATAACAGAGAATGGTACCAATCTGTCAAAGGGTGCCATGAAGGAGTTCTGTCAACGTGAGCACATCCGGCTTGACGTATCATCAGTGGATCACCCGCAGTCCAATGGTCAAGCGGAGAGGGCCAATCAAGAGATCTTGAGAGGCATCAAACCCCGGCTTATGGTTCCTTTGCAACGGACGCCGGGTTGTTGGGTTGAGGAGCTACCTTCTATGTTATGGAGCATCAATACCACACCCAACAAATCGACAGGATATACACCGTTCTTCATGGTTTACGGAGCGGAAGCGGTTCTTCCTAGTGACATCCGTCATGACTCACCTTGTGTAGCAGCATATGTTGAAGCTGACAATGAGAAGGCATGGCAGGAAGCTCTTGACCTGTTAGATGAGGAACGTGACATAGCGGCAGCCCGTTCGGCAATTTATCAGCAAGATCTGCATCGTTATCATAGCCGCCGGGTTAGAACCAGAACCTTTCAAGAAGGAGATTTGGTGCTTCGGCTCATCCAGGATCAGATGGATATGCACAAGTTATCCCCCCTTGGGAAGGACCCTTTGTGGTCAGCAAGAATCTACACAACGGGTCGTACTACCTAATCGATGTTCGAGAGTGCAAAGACTCACGTAAATCGAAGGAGGAGACCAACCGGCCGTGGAATATTGCTCATCTTCGGCCTTACTATACTTGAGCCATAGGCTCTGCTTATGTACATATTATGACAATGTATATATTATTATCAATATAATAAACTGGAATCTCAGCTAAAGCGGGGTATCTGTTGTTTTCTTACATCATGTGTGGTTACATGGAGCTTCTGTTTATAAAGCGGCGTCCAGTTTACCCCTTGATTTAGCTTTTCAAAGCTTTATATCACATCACTTGGGGGCTTGGTCGTATCCGAACCATAGCTACACCTCTTGATCGGCGCAATGCCACAGCATCACTTGGAGGCTTGGTTGTATCCGAACCACAGTCACACCTCTTGATCGGCTCAAAGCCAAATCAATCCGGGGCCAAAGAGAGTGTTGTAAAACAACAACTCAAACATAGGCACCCATCGAGCACAACTCAAAATGTTACTTGAGGGATTCTTTGCTATCACAATGAACTTAGAATCTACACTTGTAATGGGCTATCAAGCCATGGCTTGGAATCTGGTGTATACACCTAAAACCCGGGTTAACTCGCCTCTTTAAGTAAGTCACTCCTTGAGTAAACCTGGTATGACCCTTGAACTTTGACAAGTTACTCTAAAATACAGACCACTGAACTTGTCAAGTTAAAACGATGATTGGTTAAGGATTGAGGACCATCTTAAAAGGCTTTGCAAAAATGGTTTAACTCAGTGGCCTGGCAGCCCATGAAAAGCCTCGAATTTGGGGCCTGACAGCCCGTGAAAAGCCTCGACTACAACGGTTTTATTTTCCTTTGGTTAAGTTTTGCTCTCTTTTGATAAGATTTATGATGTTTTTTTAACTGGTGTTTATCAACCCGGTTAGGCTGTCAACTACAAGTTGTCACTACATGATCAAATCATAATCCGGAGACTATCAGCCCGGTCTGGTTTTGACTCAAAGTCACCAATATGGAATAGACCGGTGTTTATCATAACCCGGAACGGTTTTATTGTAAATCGGCATCATGTAACAGAAGTTGCTTATCCTCCAGAGCAGGGTTATGACTCTCACTACAACGTTGGTCAACCATTATTATGCCTAAAGATCACAGGTATTATATATTTACATATTTGGTTATCTTTTACAACCATGGTTATAAACCTTGGTCGTATATATATATATATATATATATATATATATATATATGTATGTATGTATGTATGTATTTGGGTATCATGACCTGCCCAGGGGTAAACCGCCCGGGCGCTTTAAGCTTTTTCTCTGCAGGAACAGCTTGAATAAATAATTATGGATTAGGATTATCCTTTCTTAAAGTGTGCCGGATTAAGCAGGCATCAGTTGCAGATAAATATGCACGAAGGCATACCAGACCAAGTATTTTAACTAGCCTATTACAAGGCGTTTCAGTGCCCAAAAGGATAATTGTTTTCTCAAATACATGTTGCAACATGTAGAAGACTAAACCGGCCTCCGGTTCATGATTGGTCACCAGCTTGGCCTGACGGCTGCGGATCATCTCGCGCCGGTTCACCTCCCTCTTCTCTACCCAGTGGCTGGAAGTCAACAGTCGCCCAGTCGATCCCAGTTAAGGCTTGGAATACAGCTTCATCGCTTATAAGCGTGGACGGTTCAATGTCAGGGGCATAAGTGTGCTTACGGATTGGCGGGATAAGGTTTTGAGCTTCTGGAATTGGTGCAGCAACCCGTTTGTTCTTGTCATCATAACTTGCCTGATAGTATGAAAGGTCCGCCTCTTCAACTAGTTGACAAGCCAATGGGCGTACTTCCCGGTTTATGATTCGGATGTCATCTTCGCCAAATTCTGTTCCGTCTTCCTTCAAACTGGGATAACCTTGGCCGCTTCCACTGGATCAAAGTCAGGTACCCATGCTTTTGCCCGGGTCAGTGCGGCCAAAGCGCCCGTTCTAGCGGCAGACTTTTTTAGCTCGTCTACCCGAGCAGGAAGCATAGATAACCTTTCTAAGGTATCCTTGATCAAGGTGGGCAGAGGATTATTGTGTGAAGCAGTATAGATGATCCGGTGCGCACTGGTATACAGCTGTTCTATCAGAGTATAGGCCGCTTTTAACTTCTTCTGTACATCAGAGCCAAGATGGCTAATACGAGTTCTTGCATCATTACAAGCATTATTAAACCGGCAATGCATGAAAGGATATGTTGAAAGCGTAAGTCAAGGATGTTTACCGAACACAACAGCAGTCATGGCATGAATCTGCCGCTTTACACCGGTCAGTTCATCAACCACCGGTTTAAGAGCGGCTTCTACTTTTTCAACCCTGTTTATCAAAGCGGATCTTTCAGTCTCCCAATCCGCCCGCTCTTTGTTGAAGCCTTCTTTCAATTTCTTCATAGCGCCTAGAGCGCTGGTCAATTCTTCCTTCGCTTTGGAGGTTTCAACTTGTTGGGACTTGAGGTTCTCTTGCAGATCAGCGGTTTGGCTTTCTTTCTTGCTCAGTTCAGCCTATACAAAGACAAATATATAATGAGTTGACAGTAATATTTGAAGTACCAAGCACACAACAAGTTATATCCTTAGTACTTGGGGGCTAATGCATATTTGTTCTTTATCAGAAATTTTTACAAGTCCCAAGCACAATACAAGTATTAAGCTTGGCACTTGGGGGCTAATGTGTATTTGCTCATAAATTGCAAAGATGGGAATTCTTCTACAAAGTCTCGGTTCATCTTTCTAAAGTTAAACCGGCCCTTGGGGGCTACGTCAGTGAAGTTAAGATGCATTGTTGCAAACATGAAATTGTTATTAAAGTCCCGGTTTAAATTGGTATCTTAAACCGTCACTTGGAGGCTACTGGAGTTGATAAGCTGCAATTATATATAAGAGATAAACACTTATAAAGTTACCTCATATCGTTCATTCATCATATTTACTAAACCGGCTTCATAGTCACGACTGGTGTACAGACGGTTCAGGTAGCCAGAGTGAAGGTCTTGAGCATTCAGATGCGCATAATTTGACAAATCGGCGTTCCATTTGCCTTTGCCAATTGCAGAGAGTTCATCTTTGGCAGTATGCTTTGACAAAGCGAAAGGATTACCAGGAGCGGTATGGCCAGTGCTAGTAATCATAACATCGTCATCTTTGTCGTCAACAGCCGTTACTGGGGTTGCCGGTTTGTCAGTATTTTTAACCGGACTTGCCGGTTTGTTGTCAGTTCAGATAGGGCTGATTGGCTGGTCAGCATAGCTTGTGGTGTCAACTTCTACCTGCTCAGCAACGAAATCATGATCTTGAGGCGGTGGGTCATTCAGCATGTCATCAATGTTGGTCTCTTCAGGATCTGGAATTTTCTCCGGTTCAACAGCCACGTCCTCCTCAGTCGGTTTATTCAGCCAAGCCTTGTTGCTGGGTCTGGGCTTGGCACTGAGAAAAATAAAAATGAGGATCAGTACAATATATATTAAAATAACATATCAAGGATATAAATAAGGGTATGACTCACCCAAGCACTGTTTTGAGGGGTGGAAGCTTTGTGGCAGACGATTCGCCAAACGATGAATGAGAAGTACTGATATGTCTCCAACGTATCTATAATTTTTGATTGCTCCATGCTACTTTATCTACTGTTTTGGACTATATTGGGCTTTATTTTCCACTTTTATATTACTTTTGGGACTAACCTATTAACCGGACGCCCAGCCCAGAATTGATGTTTTTTTGCCTATTTACGTGTTTGAAGAAGCGGAATATCAAACGGAATGAAACCTTGAACGTGATTCTCTCACGAGCGTGATCCAGGAGACTTGGACCCTACTCCAAGAAGTGCTGAGGCGGTCACGAGGGTGGGCGCGCCCCCTACCTCGTGGGCCCCTGACGCTCCACCTCGTACTCCTTCCTCCTATATATACCTCGTATCCCCAAACAATCGAGCAGGAGCCAAAAACCTAATTCCACCGCCAAGAACTTCCTGTATCAACGAGATCCCATCTTGGGGCCTGTTAGGAGCTCTTGGGAGGGGCATCCACCACGGAGGGCTTCTACATCAACACCATAGCCCCTCCGATGAAGTGTGAGTAGTTTACTTCAGACCTTGGTCCATAGCTAGTAGCTAGATGGCTTCTTCTCTCTTTTGGATCTCAATACAATGCTCTCCCCTCTCTCGTGGAGATCTATTCGATGTAATCTTCTTTTTGCGGTGTGTTTGTTGAGACCGATGAATTGTGGGTTTATGATCCAGCTTATCTATGAATAATATTTGAATCTTCTCTGAATTCTTTTATGTATGATTGAGTTATCTTTGCAAGTCTCTTGAATTATCCGTTTGGTTTGGCCAACTAGATTGGTAGTTCTTGCAATGGGAGAAGTGCATGGCTTTGGGTTCAATCTTGCGGTGTCCTTACCCAATGACAGAAAGGGTTGCAAGGCATGTATTGTATTGTTGCCATCGAGGATAACAAGATGGGGTATTTATCAGATTGCATGAATTTATTCCTCTACATCATGTCATCTTGCTTAAGGCGTTACTCTGTTTTTAACTTAATACTCTAGATGCATCTTTGGATAGCGGTCGGTGAGTGGAGTAATAGTAGTAGATGCAGAATCGTTTCGATCTACTTGTCTCGGACGTGATGCCTATATACATGATCATACCTAGATAACCTCATAACTATGCTCAATTCTGTCAATTGCTCAACAGTAATTTGTTCACCCACCGTAGAATATCTATGCTCTTGAGAGAAGCCACTAGTGAAACCTATGGCCCCCGGGTCTATTCTCATCATATCAATCTCTATCACTTTATTTACTTGCTTTGTTTTTACTTTGCTTTTACTTTTTACTTTGCATCTTTATACCAAAAATACCAAAATATTATCTCTATCAGATCTCACTCTCGTAAGTGACCGTGAAGGGATTGACAACCCCTAATCGCGTTGGTTGCGAGTAGCTATCGTTTTGTGCAGGTCACGAGGGACTTGCGCGTTGCCTCCTCTTGGATTGATACCATGCTTCTCAAAACTGAGGGAAATACTTACGCTCTTGTGCGCATCATCCTCTCCTCTTGGGAAAACCAGCATAAGCTCAAGACGTAGCAAGAAGGATTTCTGGCGCCGTTGCCAGGGAGTCTACGCAAAAGTCAACATATCAAGTACCCATCACAAACCCTATCTCTCGCATTACATTATTTGCCATTTGCCTCTCGTTTTCCTCTCCCCCACTTCACCCTTGCCGTTTTATTCTCCCTCTCTTTCCCAATCTCCTCCTTTTTTCCCTTTGCCTTTTGTTTGCTCGTGTGTTAGTTTGCTTGTTTGGCGCGATGGCTCAAGATGCTACCAAATTGTGTGACTTCACCAATACCAATAATAATGATTTCCTTAGCACTCGATTGCTCCTCTTGCCAATCTTGAATCTTGTGAAATCAATACTGCTTTGTTGAATCTTGTTATGAAAGATCAATTCGCCGACCTTCCTAGTGAAGATGCCGCTACTCATCTGAATAGCTTCGTTGATTTATGTGATATGCAAAAGAAAAAAGATGTCGATAATGATGTCGTTAAATTGAAGCTATTTCCTTTTTCGCTTAGAGATCGTGCTAAAGCACGGTTTTCATCCTTGCCTAAAAATAGTATTGATTCTTGGAACAAGTGCAAAGATGCTTACATCTCTAAGTATTTCCCTCCCGCTAAGATTATCTCTCTTAGGAACGAAATTATGAATTTTAAGCAACTTGATCATGAACATGTTGCACAAGCTTGGGAGAGAATGAAATTAATGATACGTAATTGTCCTACTCATGGTTTGAACTTATAGATGATTATACAAAAAATTTATGCTGGATCGAATTTTGCTTCTAGAAATCTTTTAGATTCGGCTGCGGGAGGCACTTTTATGGAAATCACTTTAAGAGATGCTACTAAACTGCTAGATAGTATCATGGTTAATTATTCTCAATGGAATACTGAAAGATCTACTAATAAAAAAGTTCATGCTATAGAAGAAATCACTGTTTTGAGTGGAAAGATGGATGAACTTATGAAATTATTTGCTACGAGTGTTTCTTCTGATCCTAATGACATGCCTTTATCTACCTTGATTGAGAATAATAATGAATCTACGGATGTGAATTTTGTTGGTAGGAATAATTTTGGTAACAACGCGTATAGAGGGAATTTTAATCCTAGGCCTTATCCTAGTAATCCTTCTAATAATTATGGAAATTCCTACAACAACTCTTATGGAAATTCTAATAAGATTCCCTCTGAATTTGAGAGTAGTGTTAAAGAGTTTATGAACTCACAAAAGAATTTTAATGCTTTGCTTGAAGAGAAATTGCTTAAAGTTGATGATTTGGCTAGGAACGTTGATAGAATTTCTCTTGAGATTGATTCTTTAAAGCTTATATCTATTTCTCCTAAGCATGATATCAATGAGTCTCTCAAAGCTATGAGAATTTCCATTGATGAGTGCAAAGAAAGAACCGCTGGGATGCGTGCTACAAAAGATGCCTTTACTAAAGTGTGTTCTTCTAATTCCTATGATAATCAAAATGAAGATCTAAAAGTTATTGATGTGTCCCCCATTAAATCTTTGATTTGCAATATGAATCCTGATGAAACTGAATATGATCTTCCTTTACCTAGAAGGCGTTCTAAGAATTCGGAGTTTTTAGATCTTGATGATGAAATTGATAAAAGTGGGATTGAAAGAAATAAAAATCAAGATATTGCTAAACCCACTATATTGGATCTCAAGGAATTTAATTATGAAAATTGTTCTTTAATTGATTGTATTTCCTTGTTGCAATCCGTGCTAAATTCTCCTCATGCTTATAGTCAAAATAAGGCCTTTACCGAACACATTGTTGATGCCTTGATGCAATCTTATGAAGAAAAACTTGAGTTGAAAGTTTCTATCCCTAGGAAACTCTATGATGAGTGGGAACCTACTATCAAAATTAAAATTAAAGATTATGAGTTTCATGCTTTGTGTGATTTTTGTGCTAGTGTCTCTACTATTCCCAAAACTTTGTGTGATTTGCTAGATTTCCGTGATTTTGATGATTGCTCTCTAAACTTGCATCTTGCGGATATTAAAAAACCTATGGGAAGAATTAATGATGTGCTTATTGTTGCAAATAGGAATTATGTGCCCGTAGATTTTATCGTTCTTGATATAGATTGCAATCCTTCATGTCCTATTATTCTTGGTAGACCTTTCCTTAGAACGATTGGTGCAATTGTTGATATGAAGGAAGGGAATATTAGATTCCAATTTCCATTAAAGAAAGGCATGGAACATTTTCCTAGAAAGAAAATAAAATTACCATATGAATCTATCATGAGAGCCACTTATGGATTGCCTACCAAAGATGGCAATACATAGATCTATCCTTGCTTTTATGCCTAGCTAGGGGCGTTAAACGATAGCGCTTGTTGGGAGGCAACCAATTTTATTTTTAGTTTTTTTGTTTTTGCTTCTGTTTAGGAATAAATAATCCATCTAGCCTCTGTTTATATGTGGTTTTATCTTTTAATTAGTGTTTGTGCCAAGTTAAACCTGTTAGATCTTCTTGGGTGATAGTTATTTGATCTTGCTGTAATTTCCAGAATCTTTGCGCTCAGTGCCCGAATTGTTAAAAATCACCAGAACGTGATAAAATACTGATTCCAATTGCTGATGATCAATAAACAAATTGTCCAGGTCTTATAATTTTGGTAGAATTGTTTAAGTTCCAGAAGTTTGCGTTAGTTACAGATTACTACAGACTGTTCTGTTTTTGACAGATTCTGTTTTGCGTGTGTTGTTTGCTTATTTTGATGAATCTATTGCTAGTAAAATAGTTTATAATCCATAGAGAAGTTGTAATACAGTAGGTTTAACACCAATATAAATAAAGAATGAGTTCATTACAGTACCTTGAAGTAGTCTTTTGTCTTCTTTCTCTAACGGAGCTCACGAGATTTCTATTGAGTTTTGTGTTGTGAAGTTTTCAAGTTTTGGGTGAATTCTTTTGATGGATTATGGAACAAGGAGTGGCAAGAGCCTAAGCTTGGGGATGCCCATGGCACCCCCAAGATAATCTAAGGATACCAAAAGTCAAAGCTTGGGGATGCCGGAAGGCATCCCTCTTTAAATCCACTTCCATTGGTAATTTACTTGGAGCTATATTTTTATTCACCACATGATATGTGTTTTGCTTGGAGCGTCTTGTATTATTTGCGTCTTTACTTGTTAGTTTACCACAATCATCCTTGCTGTACACACCTTTTGAGAGAGTCATACATGATTTGGAATTTGTTAGAATACTCTATGTGCTTCACTTATATCTTTTGAGCTTGATAGTTTTGCTCATAGTGCGTCACTTATATCTTTTGAGCGTGATAATTTTTGCTCTAGTGCTTCACTTAGATCTTTTAGAGCATGGTGGTGGATTTGTTTTAAAGAAACTTGATCTCTCATGCTTCACTTAGATTATTTTGAGAGTCGGTAATAGCATGGTAATTTGCTTAATGTTAATATACTTAGTGTTCAAGATATGTGAAACTTTCTTTTGAGTGAATTGAATACTAAGATAAATTTAATGCTTGATAATTGTTTTGAGATATGGAGGTAATAATATCAAAGTCGTGCTAGTTGATAATTGTGAATTTGAGAAATACTTGTGCGGAAGTTTGCAAGTCCCGTAGCATGCACATATGGTTAAATTTGCGTAACAAATTTGAAACAAAGTGTACCTGGCTTGTGCATCCTTATGAGTGGCGATCGGGGACGAGTGATGGTCTTTTCCTACCAATCTATCCCCCTAGGAGCATTGCGCATAGTACTTGATTTTTGATGGCTTCTAAATTTTTGCAATAAGTATATGAGTTCTTTTGACTAATGTTGAGTCCATGGATTATACGCACTTTTACCTTTCCGCATTTGCTAGCCTCTTGATTGCCGTGCATTGCCCTTTCTCACCTTGAGAGTTGGTGCAAACTTTGCCGGTGCATCCAAACCCTGTGATATGATACGCTCTTTCACACATAAACCTTCTTATATCTTCCTCAAAACAGCCACCATACCTACCTATCATGGCATTTCCATAGCCATTCCGAGATATATTGCCATGCAACTTCCATCATCATCATGACATACATTACTTTTGTCATATTGCCATTGCATGATCATGTAGTTGACATCGTATTTGTGGCAAAGCCACCATGCATTATTTTCCATACATGTCACTCTTGATTCATTGCACCATCCCGATACACCGCGGGAGGCATTCATATAGAGTCATATTTTGTTCTAAGTTTCGAGTTGTAATTGTTGAGTTGTAAGAGAAATAAAAGTGTGATGATCATCATTATTAGAGCATTGTCCCAAGTGAGGAAAGGGTGATGGAGACTATGATTCCCCCATAAGTCGGCATGAGACTCCGGACGAAAAAAAAGAGCAAGGCCAAAAAAAAGGCCCAAAAAAAAGAGAGAAAAAGAGAGAAGGGACACTGCTACTATCCTTTTACCACACTTGTGCTTCAAAGTAGCACCTTGTTCTTCATGTAGTGAGTCTCATATATTGTGCTTCAAAGTAGCACTAAGATCTTCATGATAGAGAGTCTCTCATTTTGTCACTTACATATACTAGTGGGAATTTTTCATTATAGAACTTGGCTTGTATATTCCAATGATGGGCTTCCTCAAAGTGCCCTAGGTCTTCGTGAGCAAGCAAGTTGGATGCACACCCACTTAGTTTCTTTTGTAGAGCTTTCATATACTTATAGCTCTAGTGCATCCGTTGCATGGCAATCCCTACTCCTCATGTTGACATCAATTGATGGGCATCTCCATAGCCCGTCGATTATCCTCGTCTATATGAGACTTTCTCCTTTTTTGTCTTCTCGAGACAATCCCATCATCATATTCTTTTCCACCCATAGTGCTATATCCATGGCTCGCGCTCATGTATTGCGTAAAGGTTGAAAGAGTTTGAGATTATTTGAGTATGAAACATATGCTTGGCTTGTCATCGGGGGTATAGAAGTTGGGAACATCTTTGAGTGACGAAAATGAAGCATAGCCTAACTATATGATTTTGTAGGGATGAACTTTCTTTTGCCATGTTATTTTGAGAAGACATGATTGCTTTGATTAGTATGCTTGAAGTATTATTATTTTTATGTCAATATGAACCTTTGTCTTAAATCTTTCGGATCTGAATATTCATATCACAAGTAAGAAGATTTATATTGAAATTATGCCAAAGTATCGATGCATCAAAAATTCTCTTTTATCATTTACCTACTCGAGGACGAGCAGGAATTAAGCTTGGGGATCTTGATCGTCTCCAACGTATCTATAATTTTGATTGCTCCATGCTACTTTATCTACTGTTTTGGACTATATTGGGCTTTATTTTCCACTTTTATATTACTTTTGGGACTAACCTATTAACCGGAGGCCCAGCCCGTAATTGCTGTTTTTTGCCTATTTCGGTGTTTCAAGAAAGCGGAATATCAAACGGAGTCCAAACGGAATGAAACCTTCGAACGTGATTCTCTCACCGAACGTGATCCGGAGACTTGGACCCTACTCCAAGAAGTGCCGAGGCGGTCACGAGGTGGAGGGCGCCCCTGGGCGCGCCTACCTTGTGGGCCCCCGACGCCCACCACGCGTACTCCTTCCTCCTATATATACCCACGTATCCCCAAACAATCGTAACAGGAGCCAAAACCTAATTCCACCGCCGCAACTTCCTCAGTATCCACGAGATCCCATCTTGGGGCCTGTTAGGAGCTCACGGGAGGGGCATCCACCACGGAGGGCTTCTACATCAACACCATAGCCCCTCCGATGAAGTGTGAGTAGTTTACTTCAGACCTTGGGTCCATAGATAGTAGCTAGATGGCTTCTTCTCTCTTTTTGGATCTCAATACAATGTTCTCCCCTCTCGTGGAGATCTATTCGATGTAATCTTCTTTTTGCGGTGTGTTTGTTGAGACCGATGAATTGTGGGTTTATGATCCAGCTTATCTATGAATAATATTTGAATCTTCTCTGAATTCTTTTATGTATGATTGAGTTATCCTTGCAAGTCTTCGAATTATCCGTTTGGTTTGGCCAACTAGATTGGTAGTTCTTGCAATGGGAGAAGTGCTTAGCTTTGGGTTCAATCTTGCGGTGTCCTTACCCAAAGGATGTAAAGGGTTGCAAGGCACGTATTGTATTGTTGCCATCGAGGATAACAAGATGGGGTATTTATCATATTGCATGAATTAATTCCTCTACATTATGTCATCTTGCTTAAGGCGTTACTCTGATTTTAACTTAATAATATAGATTCAAGATGGATATAGGTCGATGAGAGGAGAAATAGTAGAAGATGCAGAATCGTTCGATCTACTTGTCTCGGACGTGATGCCTATATACATGATCATACCTAGATAACCTCATAACTATGCTCAATTACATCAATTGCTCAACAGTAATTTGTTCACCCACCGTAGAATATCTATGCTCTTGAGAGAAGCCACTAGTGAAACCTATGGCCCCCAGGTCTATTCTCATCATATCAATCTCTATCACTTTATTTACTTGCTTTGTTTTTACTTTGCTTTTACTTTTTACTTTGCATCTTTATACCAAAAATACCAAAAATATTATCTCTATCAGATCTCACTCTCGTAAGTATTTGTGAAGGGATTGACAACCCCTAATCGCGTTGGTTGCGAGTAGCTATCGTTTTATGCATGTACGAGGGACTTGCGCGTGGCCTCCTACTGGATTGATACCATGCTTCTCAAAACTGAGGGAAATACTTACGCTACTGTGCTGCATCATCCTCTCCTCTTCGGGGAAAACCAACGCAAGCTCAAGACGTAGCAAGTACCCTGATAATTTGAGTCAGATGGGTTAAGAGGCTGGTGGAAACAACCTGCTTTGGGGCATGAAGTGTCAAAGGGATAAGAGACCTTTGATCGGCGTTTCCGAACTGGGCTGTTCGGTAAACCGGTGGAGGCAACTACCTGGCCGCTGTGCCGGGTTGTGCGGCGAGCCTCGTGCTCCTGTGTCTTCAAAAGAAAGTTTGGGTCCAAGTAAGCAATGGGGTGAGAAAATTTTACTTTCCGGTTTGCTCGACGGATTTTTTATGTTGGCAGAGGATCTGAATCGAAGGAAAGAATGATTACCTCTACATCATCAGCGTGACTACCTTCAGCGTCGTCCTGGTAATAATCATTTTCAATGAGGTGTATGAAAAATGAACCAAGAGAATCAAGTTCTACCTCTGGTTCCGGATTACCCACATCGTCATCAGCTGGTGGATCGGAGGATGCAGTGGTCCTTCTCTTGGCAGGTTTTTTTAACAACCTTGGACTTTGGACGAACTGGCTTGACCGTTTTGTCCTGTGGTGGTTTCTTGTTCCAGAACGGATCATCACCCTGTCAGAAAATAATCACACTTTTAGAGAATATTTGGACAGAAGCAACTTCAGATAAAAAGATTATATGATTCTTACAGCTGGCGGCTTGTTGAAGGAGCAGAAAGGGAGTAGTCCGGTTTGGGCACAGACAACCTCCGGTTTGTTCAACATCTTTTTTACAGCCTCAGTGACTTCTTCATCTGTAAGCTGAATGTCAATGTGCCGCTGAGCATCTTTCAAACTCCCTGTATACTCACACATCAAACCGGAACGCCGGCTTAAGGGCAGAATGCTCCAGCTTATCCAACAACGAGCAAGATCAAATCATGTCAAACCGTTTGCCATGAAGGCTCTAAGCTTTGATAATTGAGGTGCATAGTTGGCCGTTTCTTTTGCAGTCAACCTCTGAGGGAAAGGATGTGTGTTGCTTAGGCGTTCAGGGCGGTAACCCGGCAGGGGGTTTTCATCAGGTGGAGATGTATCCTTGCAGTAAAACCAGGTCTGGTTCCACTCCTTGGGGTGACTGTGAAGCTTGGGATGAGGAAAAGTAACTTCCTTCCTTTTCTGAACCGCCATTCCACCCAATTCAGTGTTGGGTCCATCTGTGAATTCTGTGCGACGGTTTAAGTGAAAGAAATCCCTGATCGGCTCTATTGTAGGTTCCTCTTGTAGATAAACCTCACAAAAAACTTGGAAGTGGCAGATGTTGGTCATAGAATTAGGACCGATGTCTTGAGGGTGCAGTTGAAAGCTGGCCAGTACATCCCGGAATTTTTTTAACCGGGAGGGATGAAACCCCGGCCTAAGTGATCGGCAAACACAACTACCTCTCCATCCTTGGGTGTAGGAGGATTTTCCGGGCCAGGGACTCTCCAGTGGATGACGTCTTTCTTGGCTAAAGCGCCCGTTTTAACAAGATTGTTTAACTGTTCTTCGGTCACTCGAGAGGGACCCAATTGCATTCATAGACTTGCTTGGCCATGCCAATGAAAATCTGAAACGTTATTGTTGCCGGTTTAAGATTTACAGTGGACAAATATATAGCAATATAAGGGTGCCATCATATTATTAAACCGGAGTTTACTGATGGAGACAGTATAATGGTGAAGTGCATTGGCGGTTCAACAGGGGACTAATGGTATCTACCGGGTCGTCATTTTTCTAAGGAGTTAAACCGCCTCATCTGGTATTGAAGAAACAAGTCCAAAGATGCATAAGTGAAGGAAAAACAGGTTTCACAAGTTGGCATTATAATTTTGGACCTACTGCATGTCAGAAAATGAAAATATATTTAGACCTAAATATTGATGCTCAAGCAGTTGATGAAGGTTCAGATGGGATCTTCTACTTAAACGAGATGCATTAGATGGAAAAGAAGGGCTACGGCTATCGCTGTACAGGATGAATATCAAGGTTTGAATCAAAGAGCTATTGCACACTGACGAACAACGACGAACACCGATGAACAATGAAACCTAGAGACAGATCTATGGTGGAAGGAAAGAGAGCTTACCGATGCTGATGGAAGAGCGGAGAAGCACCGCGATTCTCTAGTACATTCTGGGTGATGCAGCGGCCGGAGTTGAGGCAGAAGCGAAGGTCGACGGTGGCGGCGGAGCTCCAAGGGTCTGGCAGCGCAAGGAAGAGGATGAAGTGAAGAGATACAGGGGGGAATGGAAAGACCCCCTGGTCTTATTTACAAAAGGCAAAAGATAAGCGTCAGGCGCGAAAATCGAGGAGCCTGAAATTTGGATATGAGGCGGAGCTGTCGCCTCGATTGTCGGAAGCTCATTAATGAAGATGGATTATACACATTTTTAAATAACAGGTGATGTCACGGCGGTTTACCATGGTCTTGGAAAGTGACGTCACAGCGGTTTACGAATTATGTGAAGATATTGAAGAAGAAATTTTCTTAAAGTATTCAGGATTGACATGAATCAGTTCAAATCAGTCTGGGGCCTAATGTTGGGGATATTACTACAGGGTGTAAACCGGCCAGGAGAGGCCGGGTTAACCCCATCAGTACTTTGTTATATCTGAAGCCCATGAAGACAGACAGTGGCGCTTTATGAAGGCCCAGGGCCCAGAACCGATTTAAGGCCCGTAGACATAAACCGGTATTCATATGTATACTTGTGTTGTAAGATAGAAAGAGCAGAGACCGAGCCGGACACGTTTATGAGCCGGCCTCGGGGTTCTGTAAACCGACGGGTGTCAACCCATGTATATAAGGGGACGACCCGGCGGCGGTTCAAGGACAACAGACAACAACTCGAGACTCAGGCAAAGCGTATTCGCTCCCTGGTCATCGAAACCCCAGCAATTTCATCACAACTAGACATAGGCTTTTACCTTCATCGTAAGGGGCCGAACTAGTATAAAACTCTCTTGCGTCCCTTGTCCGCTTTAACCCCTTCAAGTTAACCCGTAGCGATGGCTCCACGACTAAGTCCTTTCACGAGGACATCTGCCGTGACAAAACCACGACATGACTCATCCAGCCAGTCCGGTGAGTTCTCCATATTATGCGGTATATCCTCCACCTGTATATCCGAGAAGATGTCTAAGCTTCCCCATTTAACTTTTTAGGACTGGACAAAGAAGGCGGAGGGGATCCGGTGTCCAGCTCCGCTGCCCGAAGACCCAGCTATCCCGCGTCTGACGAAGATGCTGGTTCCAGCGCCCTACCATGCGCCGGAGACAAAGGCCAAGGAGACCTGAAGTGGTCTCCGCCGCAAGGGCGCTTCGAGCGTGGCGTCTGAAGACACCAAGACTCACTCCTCCGCTGCCGAGGATGACGAGGAGGAGGAGGAGAGCAACTCTCCCCCTGAGGGGGGAAGGAAGAAGAGGGCGACCTCAACAAATCTGGAGGCAGAGGCATCCAAGAAGGGGAAGGTCTCCCTCGCAGATAACTCCGCGTGGGACATCGACAACAGCCCAGAGCGGCGCCCCCGAGATAAGCCCCTGGCCGAATCGTGAGTACTCAAAGACCCTAACGCATTCATATATCAGCCTCTTTACTTCGTAGTTTTAACGTGTTGAACCATGCACTTGCAGTCCGGCTCGTTCCGACCTCGAGCGATCCTCATCTTCGGGGAATTCGCTGGACCCGAAGGTGATGGACAGCGGGTCCCTTCCGGCGGCCTCCTCTCCCAGGGCCATGGATGACACCGAGGTGTTGTCCCGAAGGATCCCAGGCCAGGGAGAGACGCAGGAGGCCATCAGGGCGGCGCCAGAGGGTGAAACCTCGGCCGCCGGACACATGGGGGAGCAAATCCCAATGGAGACTGGCGATGGGGGCCATATCCAATTGCCGCCTCTGACACGGTCCCGGAGACCTATACGGCTCCGGAATCCGACAAGCAGCCTCCTTCGAAAGAAGGAGGTGTGACCATTCCGCCAGTGACCTCTGTCCAACCAGAGGCACCGGATACCCTACTGGAAGCGTTGTGAGGTGCTTCCATTGTTGAGGAACACCGTAACCTCATGGGTACGGTGATTGAGAAGATTCAGTCTGCGAAGAGCGGATTGACCGAAGCCTGCATCAGCCTTCTGACAGGCTTTGAGGTAAGCGACACAATTGTATGAAAAGAATGCCATAGTATAGACAGGAGCCCCTGAGACTCTGTCCGGTGTTCAGAAAGAAAAGCCGGACAGAGGATCAAATAACTTTCGCAGGAGACTAAAATGGACATGTCTATGTGAATAAGCAGGCGTCATTGCTGGCTGCGACTTCTCATGTTGCTGAGGTCTCCGTACTGAAGCAGAGTCTGTAGCGGACCGAGGAAGAGCTCGACCGTGTGAAAAAACAGCTGGAAGACAATCAAGGTATGCAATGACCCTGTGTAAATTCAGAAAGGATAAATGATTTGTGTTGACCAAAGTGCCATGACATTTGTTAGGAGCTGCGACCGAGGTAGAGATCCTCAAGAAAGCACTGGTCGAGGAGAGAGCGGCCAAGGAACAGGCCGCCCGCGAAAAGCATGAGGCCAGGGTCGATGAGGTCCAGCAGGAGCTCCAGGACGCCATGGAGAAATGTGAATCCTTGAAGCACAATATTGCGGATCAAGAGACCGAACTCGCCAGGGCTCGCCAAAGCGCACAAGATGCCCGGGTTGAAGCCCAGGGCGCTCTCAGGAGATCCAAGAGGCCAAGAAGATCGCGGCGGGTAAGGCCTTCATTATGCAGAGCAAATATGTGAAGAAGAGGTATCTCTTACTAACCCGGATTTGGAGTTCTCTAGGAGAGTTTGTGGATTTGCCGTGCAGTGTTGCCGACGCTGCAGAGTTCTTTCGAGCCAAAGAGGGGAGCTCGACGGAGAAGTTGTTCTGGTCGCAATACCTTGCGCCAGAACATTCGGTGCCTTTTAGCGACCAGCTAAAACAGCTGGTCGAACTACATAGGGTGGCCGAACTAGCCATGAATGATTTAATAATCCGGCTGTGGCCTGCCGAAGCTATACCCAGCAGCTACTTCGGGCTCGTGAAGCGGCTAGTCAATGCCTGCCCCCGGCTTGACGTCATCAAGCGGTTGGTCTGCATGGAGGGTGCGCGGATGGCCTTCGCTCGCGTCAAGGTGCAATGGGCGAAGTTGAACACCGTCAAGCTCGCGACCGAGGGACCACCCGCTGGCAAGGAGGACCGCACACCCGAGCGGTATTTTGAAGATGTCCTGGAGGGGTCCCGCATTGTGGCGGCGTATTGTGCAAAAGACATTGTCTTCGAATGAATACATTTGTGTTATCTTTGCCTTGTATGATGAAACGAAGTCGTTATGTAATATAATGCTTATTATTTTTAAAATTTTACCTCCTGTGCGGCCATTTTTATTAAATCTGAGAGTTGGCCAGTCGTCGGCTTCAGCCCCATGTAGGTAGTACGGGGGTGTTCGGGATGGAATCTAAACACTCTTGATCCAAAAATTTGGTCCTTGAAGGAGGTGTTTAGCGCAATGAACCAGGCAATCGGACTATGTGACAGTGGCGGTGGTAGAGGGTGGATTTTTTGAATAGCTTTATAGCAAAGAAAAAGGTAAAAAATATTAGGAAAAAATATTTTTTATGAACAGTTCTATTGTTGGCCCACCCTGGCCCATTGGGCTAGATCCGCTACTTATGTGGCTTTATCCCCCTCACTTAGCCATAGGAGTTTGACAATAAAAATGTAGGCGCAGCCCCTAATTAGCATTTAATCCGGACTAGGGTGCTGTAAACACTTGATCGGACTGAGGCCGATCCGTCGCATAATGCGGAAAAATCGCAAAAGATTTGTAACCTCCGAACAGCTGAGCGACTCACGCCGCATCATGACAGTCAGTTTTCAGCTTTCCCTATTGAGGTGCTCTTCTAGATAACCAGGACACAATCGCAGTAGTTCTCCCTTTACTACCCTAGCCGATAGAGTGGAACGTAAGGTAGTAAGCACAGGAGCCGGGCAACCCAACTATTGACCAAAGACATGATTCGGAGTGAATGCATATAATGCTGAAATTCGGGGTGCCGAACTGTATTGTAAAAGTGTTCGGACTTTGTTGCCATGGTATGGAGCGTAGTGAAGCCCCTGGCCAATTAAAGCGTACCAAAGTGTACATGTGCAATCGATAAGAATAACGAAAAAAATGAAATTGTAAGCTAGTGCCACATAAGTTGGGCCGCGAACAATTCTCGTTATAATTTGATTGATACGTCAAAACGTATTTGTACAAATAGTGTGATAAGCAACCTGGCTATTTAACATGCCAAGACCAAGGGGGAGCTGCGTACGGGTCCTGAAAATAGGTAGGACGATCATCGAAGAGAACGTCTAGAGATTCCCCCACACGTCTGTGTCGCCTGCCACCTTGGTGTATCCGTCCTTCAAAAGGACTGATGATCAGACCGCCGCTAGGGGCCTGCGGAAAAGAAACCTGAAAAGGATAAGAAGAAAAGTGAAAGTATGTGTGCCCGGGGAGGTCAAGCCGTATTGTGGACCACAGTCTGGTTATGCCTCCGTCTCTGCCCATGGTATTTTGAGTGCGTAGTTATGTACACGCGGTACGTATGCCGCCATTTGGTCAGGACTGAGATGGAGGCCGAATTGCTAGTCTGACTCCTGATGAGCTGGACTGTCAAGCTGCGGAGTAGTCCGGACTCATTTGACAGTGTTCGGGAGCTTGACCGCTGAACTAAAATTTTGCCTTAAAAGGCCGCCCTGTACTTCCGCTGCCAGGGCCGCGGTGTGTTCTTTAGTACGGAGGGAGCGCTCTATGTTTCCACTGACTGTTATGACCCCATGTGGTCCGGGCATCTTGAGCTTGAGATAAGCATAGTGTGGCACCGCATTAAATCGAGCGAATGCGGTTCGTCCAAGCAGTGCGTGATAGCCACTGCAGAAGGGGACGATATCGAAGATCATCTCTTCGCTTCTGAAGTTGTCCGGGGACCCGAAGACAACTTCCAGTGTGATTGAGCCCGTATAACGAGCCTCTACACCTGGTATGACTCCTTTAAAGGTAGTTTTGGTGGGCTTGATCCTTGATGGATCGATGCCCATTTTGCGCACAGTATCCTGATAGAGCAGGTTAAGGCTGCTGCCCCCGTCCATGAGGACTCACGTGAGGTGGAATCCATTAATTATTGGGTCGAGGACCAGTGCGGCTGAACCGCCGTGGCGGATGCTAGTCGGATGGTCCTTGCGATCGAAAGTGATCAGGCAGGACGACCATGGGTTGAATTTTGGGGCGACTGGCTCTATCGCATAGACATCCCTGAGCGCGCGCTTGTGCTCCCTCTTGGGGATATGGGTCGCGTATATCACGTTCACCATTTTGACCTGAGGGGGAAACTTCTTCTGCCCCCCTGTGTTCGGTGGACGGGGCTCCTCGTCATCGTCCTCACTTTGCGACCCCTTCTCCTTGTTTTCGGCGTTTATCTTGCCGGCCTGCTTAAAGACCCAACAACTTCTGTTGGTATGATTGGCTGGCTTATCGGGGGTGCCATGTATCTGACACAGACGATCGAGGATGCGGTCTAGGCTGGATGAGCCCGAATTGTTCCTTTTGAACGGCTTCTTCCGCTGGCCGGACTTGGAGCCACTGAATCCGGTGTTGACCGCCGTGTCGTCGGTATTATCACCGTTGCTTCGACGCTTGTGTCTGTTGCGTTGGGGCTTGCCGTTGCTATTTTTGGCTTCCGAAGTGCCAGGTTCGCTTGCATTGTTATTGCTATGGGCTAGCCAGCTATCTTCGCCCGTGCAAAAGCGGGTCATAAGCGCCGTGAGGGCTGCCATGGACTTCGGCTTTTCTTGGCCAAGGTGTCGGGCGAGCCATTCGTCCCAGATGCTATGTTTAAAGGCCGCTAGGGCTTCGGCATCCGGACAGTCGATGATCTGGTTCTTTTTAGTTAAGAACCTAGTCCAGAATTTCCTGGCTGACTCTCCAGGCTGTTGAATTATGTAACTTAAGTCGTCGGCATCCGGAGGTCGGACATTTGTGCCTTGGAAGTTGTCGAGGAAGGCTTCTTCCAAGTCTTCCCAGCTGCCAATGGAGTTTTCGGGCATGCTGTTCAACCAGTGCCGAGCTGGTCCTTTGAGTTTTAGTGGGAGATATTTGATGGCATGGAGATCATCACCGCGGGCCATATGAATATGGAGAAGAAAATCCTCGATCCATACCATGGGGTCTGTTGTCCCACCATATGATTCGATGTTTACGGGTTAAAACCCTTATGTGAATTCATGCTCCATTACCTCGTCAGTGAAGCAAAGGGGGTGTGCGCCGCCTCTATATCGGGCCACGTCGCGACGTAGCTCGGATGGAGTCCGTCTACGGTTCTCGGCCCGGGCGTGATTATGATTGTTGCGTCCAGCTAGATAGCCGTTGTCGCGTGTCGGGGCACGCCCCCGCGATCCATAGATCGATCTGTTCTAACCTGCTCTACTATCCAAGTCCTGCCGCAGGTCATATGTATAACCCCGAGCAGTTATGTCTCTGCCTTTACGGCGGGGTAGTATGGGCTGGTGTTCGGCTTGGGTTGCCGCTTTGTCCCGGCCACGTGGTGGTTGGTCAGCCGCATTATGCGCTAACGGTACAGTCTCCAGCTCCTCGTCATCAAATTGAGGTAACAATTTGCGCTTCGGATAACTTTTGGTCGGGCGCTCGAGGCCGTATTCCTCGGCTGCTAGGACGTTGGTCCATCTGTCATTGAGCAGATCTTGATCAGCTTGAAGCTTCTGCTGCTTCTTTTTCAGGCTCCTTGCAGTGGCAATTAGCCGGCGTTTAAAACGTTCCTGCTCGAGAGGTTCCTCAGGCATGATAAAGTCTTCGTCACCGAGGCTCACCTCATCCTCAGAGAGTGGGAGATAATTACTGTCCTCCGAGTCTTCGTTTGCGGCCTGTTCCTCAGGGCTGACTTGCCCATCTTCCCGATCGTCCTGTTCGTCAGTTGGCTCGTCGGGGTCTGCTCTGTCTTCGGCACCGTTCGGAGTGTTATTGTCTCCTGTGCCAGTATTGCTGTCTTTTCTACGGCGTGATTTAGAGCGGCGCCGCTGATGCCGGTGCTTTGGCGGTATCTCAGGAGGTTTATCCTCAACTGGGTCTTCTTTGTCATCGCTGTTATTCTCTTTGGGTGTATCCACCATATACATGTCATACGAAGAGGTAGCCGACTAGCATTCGGTAAATGGCGGGTTTTGGGCCTGCCCGTCTCCGGCATCGTCGTCTATACCGTCGATGTCTTCGGAGCCGTAATCGAGCATATCTGTTAAGTCCTCGACAGTGGCTATGAACTGGGAGGTGGGTGGGAAGCGAAATTCCCCGTCATCAACCCCTAGTTCAAACCGGATATAATTCGGCTGTGAGTCCCCTGCTAAGGAGAGGGTTTTTAATGAGTTCAGCACATCGCCTAAAGGTGAGTGCCGGAAGATGTCTGCGGCGCTGAATTCGACGACCGACGCCTGATCGGGCTCGACGGACGCGGACGCGCATGGTTTGGAACCTAGGGCCGGAGACGAATCTGAGGCTCCGGTGACGCAGGTCATGCTCGAGGTTGGGTCTGTGTGCGGCTCCAGCGCCGCTGAGTCTGCGGCTCCCGTGGCGGGGTTGAGCTTCCCGTCCTCGGATGGCGCAATCTGCTCCGGATCTAAGGCCGGAGCACATACAGGTGCTATCTCCTGGGTATGGTCCGATGACAGATTTAGGTCATGCTCATCGCGGTGGCCAGGGAGCGGCTGCCGTGGGCTCGAATCCGTCGAAGATCAAGTCTCCGCGGGTATCAGCAATGTAGTTCGAGCTTCCAAACCTGACTTGATGGCCAGGGGTGTAGCTGTCGATCTGCTCTAGATGGCCAAGCGAGTTGGCCCATGATCTGAAAGCCCGAATCTGAAGATCCGCCGGGAGAAAAACTTCCCCCTGGATAGCATTGTTGTAGATGATTGACAGGGCCATCGAACCTCTTGAAGACGACGCAGGGGAACTCTCAATGAAAGCACCAATGTCGGTGTCAAAATCGGTAGATCTCGGGTAAGGGGTCCCGAACTGTGCGTCTAAGGTCGATGGTAACAGGAGACAGGGGACACGATGTTTACCCAGGTTCGGGCCCTGTCTATGGAGGTAATACCCTACTTCCTGCTTGATTGATCTTGATGAATATGAGTATTACAAGAGTTGATCTACCACGAGATCGTAATGGCTAAAACCCTAGAAGTCTAGCCTGTATGATTATGATTGTCCCCATGGACTAAACCCTCTCCGGTTTATATAGACACCGGAGAGGACTAGGGTTGTACAAAGTCGGTTACAGAGAAAGGAATCTTCATATCCGGACGCCAAGCTTGCCTTCCACGCCAAGGAGAGTCCCGTCCGGGCACGGGTGAGAGTCTTAGGTCTTGTATCTTCACAGCCCATCAGTCCGGCCCATGTCCAATAGGCCGGACGCCCGAGGACCCCTTAGTCCAGGACTCCCTCAGACACCATGCTGGAGATAGAACTGCACACAAGGTATTACAATCTGGTTTTTATTGGCCTACTCTTTTCAAGGATTCTAATAAGTATGTCTTGTATTGTGATGAATGCCAGAGAATTAGTAATATTAGTAGACATCAGGAAATGCCTATCAATTATTCACTTGTTATTGAACCATTTGATGTTTGGGGTTTTTATTATAAGGGATATTTTCCTTCCACTAATGGATATACACATATTTTAGTTGTTGTTGATTATGTTACTAAGTGGGTAGAAGCTATTCCAACTAGTAGTGCTGATCATAACACTTCTATTAAAATGCTTAAAGAAGTTATTTTCCCGAAGTTTGGAGTCCCTAGATATTTAATGACTGATGATGGTTCACACTTTATTCATGGTGCTTTCCGTAAATTGCTTGCTAAATATGATGTCAACCATAGAATTGCATCTCCTTATCATCCTCAGTCTAGCGGTCAAGTAGAATTGAGCAATAGAGAAATTAAATTGATTTTGCAAAAGACTGTTAATAGATCTAGAAAGAATTGGTCCAAGAAACTTGATGATGCATTATGGGCTTATAGAACTGCTTATAAAAACCCTATGGGTATGTCTTCATATAAAATGGTTTATGGAAAAGCATGTCACTTACCTCATGCTTATTGGGCAATTAAAGAGCTCAACTATGATTTCAAACTTGCCGGTGAAAAGAGGTTATTTGACATAAGCTCACTTAATGAATGGAGAACCCAAGCCTATGAAAATGCCAAGTTGTTTAAAGAGAAAGCTAAAAGATGGCATGACAAAAGGATACAAAAGCGTGAATTTAATATAGGTGACCATGTCTTGCTATACAACTCTTGTTTAAGATTTTTTTGCAGGAAAGCTTCTCTCTAGATGGGAAGGTGATACGTCTCCAACACATCTATAATTTATGAAGTATTAATGCGGTTATATTATCATTCTTGGATGTTTTACAACCATTTTATAGCAACTTTATATAGATTTTTGGGACTAACCTATTGACCCAGTGCCCAGTGCCAATTGTTGTTTTTTGCTTGTTTTTTACATCGCAGGAAATCAATATCAAACAGAGTCCAAACACCGCGAAACTTCTGTGGATTTTTTATGGACCAGAAGACATCCAATGGGCCATAGAAGCACCTGGGGGGGTGCCCCGAGGGGGGCACAACCCACCAGGGTGCGCCTGGGGGCCCAGGCGCGCCTAGGTGGGTTGTGCCCACCTCGGTGGCCTCCTATACCCCCTCTTCGCCCTATAAATTCCCAAATATTCCAGAAACCCTCGGGGTTAACCCTAGATCAGAAGTTCCACCGCCGCAAGCCTCTATAGCCACGAAAAACCAATCTAGACCCCATTCCGGCACTCGGCCGGAGGGGGGAATCATCACCGGTGGCCATCTTCATCATCCCGACGGCCACCACGATGAGGAGGGAGTAGTCCACCCTCGGGACTAAGGGTTTGTACCAGTAGCTATGTGTTTAATCTCTCTCTCACTCTCTCGTGTTCTTGAGATATCACGATCTTGATGTACCGCGGGCTTTGTTAATATAGTTGGATCATATGGTGTTTTCCCCTCTCTATCTTGTTGTGATGAGTTGAGTTTTCCCTTTGAGATTTCGTTCTTGTCAGATTGAATACTTTTATGGATTTGAGAAAACTTGATGTATGTCTTGCAAATAAATACTCGTGGTGACAATGGGGTATTATTTTGATTCACTTGATATATGTTTTGGCACGCAACTCGTGGATTCCCGAGGTGACATTGGGGTAATCTACGCATAGGGGTTGACGCATGTTCTTGTCTTTGTTTCTCCAGTAGAAATCTTGGGGCACTCTTTGAGGTTCTTTGTGTTGGATTGAGTATTACGAATCTGTAATTATTTGGTGTTATTTTAGTACGAACTCTTGGATAGATCGATCGGAAAGAATAGCCTCGAGGTGGTTTTGTACCCTACAAATGATTTCTTCTTATGTTCTCCGCTAGATAGGAACTTTGGAGTGATTCTTCATTGCACACTGAGGGATGGTTATATGATCCAATTATATTAGCATTGTTGAGAGATTGCACTAGCGAAAGTACGGACACTAGGCCTCATTTTCAAGCATTGCAATACTGCTTGTGCTCCATTTTATCAATTGCTACCTTGCTGTTTTTTATTGTTACTATTACAAAAATCAATATCTACTATCGTTACTACACTTTTATCACCATCTCTTCGCCGAACTAGTGCACCTATACAATTTTCCATTGTATTTGGTTTGTTGGGGACACAAGAGACTCTAGGGTTGCAGGGTTGTTTCAGAGAGACCATCTTCATCCTACGCCTCCCACGGATTGATAAACCTTAGGTCATCCACTTGAGGGAAATTTGCTACTGTCCTACAAAACTCTGCGCTTGGAGGCCCAACACGAGTCTACAAGAACAAGTTGTGTAGTAGACATCAAGCTCTTTTCTGGCGCCGTTGACGGGGAGGTGAGTGCATGAAGGTATATCTTTAGATCTTGCAACTGAATCTTTTAGTTTCTTGTTTATCACTAGTTTGGTTAATAAAAGAAAACTACAAAAAAATGGAGAATGGGTTACCTCAAGTTGTTACTTATCTTTACAATGTTTATCTTGAGAATAAGGATTCCGATAATTGTGCTCAATTGCTAGAAAAAGAATTCAACAAAATTGATGGCACAAAAACATTGGATGATGGGAATGATTGCAATATTGCTAGTATGAGTTCTTTGAATATCCATGATGTTAATGATGATTGCATTAGTCATGATAATGATGTCTCCTATAAGAATGTCAATTTTTGTGGAGTGAACTGGGAATGCAACAATGGCATATCGAAAGAGCTCCTACTAGTAAAAAAGTTAATTCGGTTCAAGAAATTTCTTCTTTGAGTGAAAAATTTGATGCTCTTATGAAATTGGTTGCTAGTAAAAGTGCTCCTATTGATTTTAATGATATGCCTTTGTCTACTTTGATTGAGCAAAATAGTTATGCCATAGATGTGAATTCTGTCTCTCGAAATAATTTCAACAACAATGCTTATAGAGGTAATTTTAATCTTGGGCCTTTTTCCTAGTAATTCCTCTAATAATTATGGTAATTCCTATGGAAATCAATCTTATAATAATAATAGGAACACCTCTTATCTTGAGAACAATATTAAAGAATTTATCAACATGCAAAAAGTTTTCAACACTTCCATAGAAGAAAAGTTGAGTAAGATTGATGATTTGTCTAGAAGTGTTGATATAATTGCTCATGATGTGGAAATCAAGATGAAATTTGTTGTGCCTAAAGTAGATGAATCAATTAAAGCTCTTTATGTTTCTATGGATGAAAGTAAGAAAAGAACCGCTATACTTAGAGCTAAAAGAGAATTTTTAGAAAAAGTGTTTTCTAGTGATTTCTTTCGCAGAAGTGATAAAGATCTTAAAATGATTGGTGTTTCTTCTATTGATTCCTTGTTTAGTAAAGTTAAGATTGATGAAAAAGGACTGGAGAAGAGTCAATTTTAGGTAGAAGGCGTCCCAATATTTCGGAGGGTGAAAATCTTGTTGAGAAAATTGATGAAAGTGGGTTTGAAGAGGTCAAAACTTTAACTAGTGATGTGCCCACTCTTTTGGATTACAAAGACTTTAATTATGATAGTTTCTCTTTGATTGATTGTATTTCTTTGTTACAATCCATGATAAATTAACCCCATGCTTATGAACAAAATAAAGCTTTTACTAAACATATTGTTGATGCTACGATAAAAGCTTTTGAAGAAAAATTGGAATTAGAAGTATAAATTCCTAGAAAATTGCATGATGAGTGGGAACCTACTATCAAAGTCAAGATTTAAAATTATGAATGTTTTGCTTTATGTGACTTGGGTGCTAGTGTTTCTACAATTCCGAAATCTTTATGTGATGTGCTTGGTTTTACCGATCTTGAAGAATGTTCTTTAAATTTGCACTTGACGGATTCTACTATTAAAGAGCCTATGGGAAGAATTAATGATGTTCTTATTCTTGCAAATAGGAATTATGTGCCCATAGATTTGATTGTTCTTGATATTTATTGCATTCCGTCTTGTCCTAGTATTCTTGGTAGACCGTTTCTACGCACTATCGGTGTCGTGATTGATATGAAAGAAGGCAATATTAAGTTCCAATTCCTTTGAGGAAGGGTATGGAACACTTCCCTAGGACAAGAATTAGGCCACCATATGAATCAATCATGAGGGCGTCTTATGGATCTCGAACCAAAGATGACAAAACTTAGATCCTTGCTTTATGCCTAGCTAAGGGCGTAAAACTATAGCGCTTGTTGGGAGGCAACTGATACTTCTCCGACGTATCTATAATTTTTGATTGTTCCATGCTATTTTATTATCAATCTTGTATGTTTTATAATCATTTTATAGTCATTTTATATCATTTTTTGGTACTAACCTATTGACATAGTGCCAAGTGCCAGTTGCTGTTTTTTTTACATCGCAGGAAATCAATATCAAACGGAGTCCAAATGCCACGAAACTCCACGATTATTTTTTATGGGCCAGAAGGAAGGCAACGGACCCTGGTTGCACCTGGGGGGTGCCCCGAGGGGGGCACAACCCACCAGGGTGCGCCAGGAGGCCCATGCGTGCCCTGGTAGGTTGTGCCCACCTCGGGTGCCCCCGGACCGCCTCTTTGCTCTATAAATACCACAATATTCCAGAAACCCTAGAACAAGCGTCCGAAATATTCATCCGGCCGCGCATGAGTCCGGAAGCACGGATCCAATCTAGACACCATCACGGAGGGGTTCACCACCTCCATTGGTGCCTCTCCGATGATGCATGAGTAGTTCTTTGTAGACCTTCGGGTCCGTAGTTAGTAGCTAGACGGCTTTCTCTCTCTCTCACTGAATTCTCAATACAATAGTCTCTTGGAGATCCATATGATGTAACTCTTTTGCGGTGTGTTTGTTGGGATCTGATGAACTTTGCGTTTATGATCAGTCATATCTTTTTATATCCATGAAAGTTATTTGAGTTTCTTTGATCTCTTATATGCATGATCTTTTATAGCCTCGTATTTCTTCTTCGATATTTGGGTTTTGTTTGGCCAACTTGATCTATTTATCTTGCAATGGGAAGAGGTGCCCGGTAGTGTGTTCGATCTTACGGTGCTCGATCCCAGTGACAGAAGGGGAAACGGCACGTATGTATCGTTGCCACTAAGGATAAAAAGACGGGATCTATATCTACCGCCATATAGATAAACGGATCTTGTCTACATCATGTCATCCTTCTTATTGCATTACTCTGTTTTTCCATGAACTTAATACACTAGATGCATGCTGGATAGCGGTCGATGTGTGGAGTCATAGTAGTAGATGCAGGAAGGAGTCGGTCTAGTAATCTTGGACGTGATGCCTATGTAATGATCATTGCCTGGATATTGTCATAATTATTTGAAGTTCTATCAATTGCCCAACAGTAATTTGTTTACCCACTGTTTGCTATTTTTCTCAAGAGAAGCCACTAGTGAAACCTACGGCCCCCGGGTCTTATTTCTCATATATTTGCCTGCGATCTACTTTTCCTTTAAATTTTTATTCAGATCTATTAAACCAAAAATACAAAAATACCTTGCTGCGTTTTATCTTCATTTATTTTATTTGGCGTTCGATCTATCAACCTACTACAATTTATCTCACGTCCGCTTGCCAATTTCTGGCGCCGTTACCCGAAAGGGATTGACAGCCCCTTTAACACGTCGGGTTGCGAGGTTTTGTTATTTGTGTGCAGGTGTTGTTTACGTTGTATTGCTTGGTTCTCCTACTAGTTCGATACCTAGGTTTCATAACTGAGGGAAATACTCTATCGTCGCTGTGTTACATCATCCCTCCCTCTCCGGCGAAATACCGACGTAGTTCCAGCTACCATCAGCAAAAATGAATAAAATTTATTTTTGCTTTTTTCTTTCTGTTCTTGAGTTTTAGGAAAATTATGATACTGTTATGATTGTGTTTTTTGTGTTTTAATTAGTGTTTGTGCCAAGTAAAGCCTTTAGGATCGGCTTGGGTGATAGTTGTTTGATCTTGCTAAAAAAACAGAAACTTTTGCGCTCACGAAAACAATTCTCGTTTTTTACCAGAGCATGATAAAATACCAATTCTTTTTGCAGAAGATTGATATACAAATTTCTGAGGTCATCCTAATTTTTAGAATTTTTGGAGTTCCAGAAGTTTTCGAAATAGTCAGATTGCTACACACTGTTCTGTTTTGACAGATTATGTTTTCTTTGCGTTGTGTGCTTATTTTGATGGCTCTATGGTTTTCTTTGGTGAGTTTTTGCCATAGAAAAGTTGGAATATAGTAGATATAATGCAAACATAAAATATGAATTGGTTTGACACATCACTTATATTAGTGATTTGCTTTCTTTTACTAACGGATCTCATGAAGGTTTTGTTGAGTTTTGTGTGATTGAAGTTTTCAAGTTTTGGGTTATCTTACGATGGATGAAGGAATAAGGAGTAGAAGAGCCTAAGCTTGGGGATGTCCCGGCATCCCAAGCTATTATCCAAAAATGAGCAACCAACTAAGCTTGGGGATGCCCCCGAGTGGCATCCCCTCTTTCTTCTAACGACCATCGGTATTTTACTCGAAGCTATATTTTTATTCGTCACATACTATGTGTTTTGCTTGGAGCGTCTTGTATGATATCAGTCTTTTCTTTTTTTATTTTGTGTTTTAAGTCTTGATTCCTTGCTGGACGCACCTATTTGAGAGAGCCAAAATTATGTCATGACTTGTTAGAATTGCTCTCTATACTTCACTTAAATTTTTATGAGCTATGGACTTGTTCTAGTGCTTCACTTATATCTTTTTGAGCATGGTGTGCTTTAGTATTTTTGAACAAATGCTCTCTTGCTTCACATAGATTTATTTGAGAGTTAGTAAAATTTTTAAGAAATTCTCCCTTGCTTCACTTAAATTAATTTGAGAGAAAGAAGAAAAATTATGCTCATGATGTTCACTTATATTTGTTTGAGCTTATGAAAAGCAAAACATGAAAAATTAGTCCCAAAGTGATAGATATTCAAGAAGGATATAATAAAAACTTTCTTGAAGATCATTGGACAAAATAAACTTGATTCTTAGTAATAATATTGAGATATGATGATGTGATATGTGAGTTATGTTGATGAGTAATTATGCTTTAGTAAGAATAATTGTGTTAAGGTTTGTGATTCCCTATGCAAGCACGAAAGTCAATAGTCATGTAATGAAATTTATCCTACTTGTGGTGCATTATTCGGTGTTAATTATGCTTAATGCTCGCTTATGAGATTATCCGTTTCTTGGTTGGTCGCTTCTCAATCTTTTGCTAGCCTTCATTTTGCACTAAGTATGACCTCTACTTGTGCATCCAAAAATCCTTTAAACCAGTTTTGCCACATGATCCACTATATCTACCTATGCGGTATTATTTTGCCGTTCTAAACAAATTTGTATGTGCCATCTCTAATTTTCAAAATAAACTTCTCTTTTGTGTGTTCATTTCGCTCGGAGCGGTGAGGGGTGGCTAATATTTTCCATGCTAGATGTGTTATTCTCACGATGAGTGTTTATTCACTTGTCATTACACGAGAGTAAGGCAAAGGTATTAGGGATGCCCAGTCCTGAAATGAAAATGAATTTACTTTATGTTGTCAAATAATAAATTTCTTGGAAAGTGTTGGTATGGAAGGCACCCGTGGATACGGTTAGCCATGGAAAGTGAAAGTATGGTTGAAAAAGGAATAAACTTTATTTTCTGTCTGGGAACCGCCTATGATATATCTAGCATGGAAAGTGTTGGGAACTCTAAGTCATTTTCGTTGGTGGGAAGGATACACCGCCCAAAATGTTTTTATCTCTAAGTTTCTCGCTTCGAGCTCTGGCACCTCAACAAATCCCTACTCCCCTCTGCGAAGGGCCTTCCTTTTACTTTATGCAATTTTTTTTGAATTTGAGTCTCCATCTTCTCTTACAAAAGCACCTTTCGGCGTTCTGGGAACGGGGGTCCCCAGACTTGTCTGCCTGCGGCCCACGGCGTGGCTGTGCTAGCGGGCCTGTACGGCCCATCTTCATCATCCAGGCATTAAAGACCCTCACGAGGCGGATGACACAAGACCTCCTCCGAAGCGGCCTCTCCTGACAGGCTCGCAAGGAGCGGAGATATCAAGGCGGGGCAAACCTCGTGAAGCTTCCGTGACGTGAGCTGTGACGATCAACACCAGGCGGGCGCCAGCGCGCGCAACGTCCTTGTTTCCACTTTGGTGTTAAGGAGGCAGGCGCAGGCACGGAGTACCGAGGCATCAGGCAAAGTCCATATCGGTGCAACGAGACCAAGACCAGCAGGACGGCAAGACGGAGGTCATCATGGAGCCCAAGACGACGTCACCACCAGAGCCTTTTGCAGGCGAAGACCACTTTTGTCAGGATAGCTTGTACTAGTTGTCCCCTTTCAAATTGGCCCGCCGTTGTTGGATCCCTTCCCGCTCAATATTTTGGGAGAGGACCAGGGCCTATATAAGTAGAACTAGCCACAGTAGGGGGAACTGAGCTAGATCGGATAGTGCATCGAGTCCTCACCACACCAGTTCGACCAGCACAAGAACACCTCAACCTCAGGAGGCTGTTCTTCCCCTTGTATTGTTCATTATCAGCCCAAGAGGCAATCCACCACCACCACACTAGAGTAGGGTATTACACCACAACGGAGGCCCGAACCAGTATAAATCTCGTGTCTTTCTGTGTTGCGAGTTTGTCCGCGAGATCTTAGCAAGCTAGGGCGTGGATCGATAGGAGGGAAAGAACTTCGCGCGCACCCCTGAATTCGAACCTTAAGGGTTTTGCCGGAACCCCAGATCCAACATTTGGCGCGCCAGGTAGGGGAACGCCGGAACCCCAGATCCGACATTTGCCGGAACCCCTCACCGCCCGCGTTGCTCAGACGGCTCTCGTCGGTGGCCCACCTCGTCGTTCTCCGTCTCCTGCCGCCAACGCTGCCATCGGGCCGGCAGGGAACGAGCTGCAAGCGTTCTCGCTACACCCATCGGTGCGGCAGGACGGCCGCACCGCCACTCCATCGCTGACCCCGGCCGGTTCCTCGTCCCACGCACGTCGCGCTCCCATGGACGCACAGGCCGCGCTCCTCATGGCGAACGAGCTCCTGCGCTACCGCCCGGTCGACGACCTCTACGAGGACTGGCTCGACCGCGTCACCGAGCTCGTCCGCGCCGCAGGGGGCTCCCCGGCGCTGTCCCTCTCTCTGCCACGCCCTCCGCCAGCCACGGGTGACGTGGCTCATGGAGCGCCTCCACCACCTCTGCCCCAAGACGGTGCCTTGGCACCAAGGCGCGCGGCCCCATGGCGCGATCCACCACGCCCGGCGCCCGCGCGTGAAGAAAGAAGCTGCCAAGAAATTCCTCGGCCGCGAGAAGCTGCACCTGCGCTCCCCGCGCCGCCTCGCCAAGACTGCGCGCTACCTGTGGTGGCGGCGCGTGGACCTCATCAAGACCAAGCTCCACCTCCGAGACGGGCCCCGCCGAGCACGGCCGGCTGCCGCGCCTTCACCCCCGAGCTGCATAGCGTTGCCTGGCCGGGCAAGTTCAAGCCGGATCTGCCTCCTCACTACAACGGCACCACCGACCCCGCGGAGTTCCTGCAGCTCTATGAGCTGAGCATCGAGGCGGCCGACGGCGACGAGAAAGTCATGGTGAACTGGTTCCCAATGGGGCTCAAGGACGGCGCCCGTTCGTGGCTCCTGAACCTGCCTCAGGGCTCGATCTCCTCCTGGGACGAGATGCGCGACCGCTTCGTCGCCAACTTCCAGGGCACTCGCGACCGCCCGGGCCGACGCGGGTGACTGCTTGGCGTCAAGCAACAACCAGGAGAGACCCTCCAGAAGTACATCCAACGCTTCAACAACACTCGCCTCAAGATCCCCAAGGTCACAGACGAGGCCATCATCTCCGTGTTCTCTGACGGCGTCTGTGACATGAATATGAAGGAGGAGCTCATCCACGAGGAGCTGTGCACATCTCAGGAGCTGTTCAACCTGGCGACCAAGTGCGGGAGAGCTGAGGAGGGGTGCCTCTCCCTCCTCGAGCTGCCAGCTGCGGGCGCAGAGGAGAAGAAGGCCAAGGCCAAGGACGTGAAGCGCAAGGAAGCAGCCATGCTCGCTGCGGATCCGGATACCAAGCGAGGTAGGGACCAGCCCGAGTCATCCAAGGGCAGCCGACCGTTCTGCGCCTTCCACAACCTAAACACCCACAACACTAGCGACTGTCAAGAACTCAGAGCCATTCGCGAGGGACGCTTCGGCCGGCGCCCCGAGCGCAGCGATCGGGGCTATGGCCGAGGAGGAGGACGTGGAGGCGGACGCTAGGACGACCGTCGCCCGCGCCAGGAATGGCGCGACAGGCCTCGTGAGGACCGCTGGCAAGATCATCCTCGCGAGGGCGCCTGGAGGGACCAGCCTCGTGAGGATCGTCCTCAGGGCAATGCCGGTCTTCCCCGCTGCCGCCACCACCAAGAAGGAACGACGATCACCATCAAGACGAGGGGGCTGGGGGCTTCCAGGAGCCGCGTGCAATCGCCTGCATCTTGGGCGGCGCTCAGGCCCCAGCCTTGCAGCGTATCTTCAAACACTTTGCTCGTGAGGTGAATGCAGTCCTCCCCAAGCTCGAGGCCACGCGCCCGCTCAGGTGGTCCCAATGCGCCATCACCTTCAACTCGGCAGATCAGCTCAAGTGCGCAGCCACCGCTGGCGCCCTCTCGGTGCTTTGTTCACCAGTCATCAGCAATGTGCAAGTTACCAAGACCCTCATCAACGGCGGCGCAGGGCTCAACGTCCTATCCGTCGACACGTTCGACAACCTCCAAGTGCCGTATGAGCAGCTTCAGCCTACCAAGCCTTTCTCAGGAGTGACCGATGGTTCTACCACACCGATAGGGCAGGTCCGCCTCCCTGTCACCTTCGGGGAACGCAAGAACTACCGCACCGAGCTCATCGACTTAGACGTCGCGCACATCCATCTGCCGTACAACGCCATCCTCGGGTATCCAGCCCTGGCCAAGTTCATGGCGGTAACACACCATGGTTACAATGTCCTCAAGATGCCAGGGAGCGGCGGAATCATCACGGTCCCGTGCGAAGAAAGAGATGCGGTGTGCTCTTTCGAGCGCGCCTTTCAAGCTGCCGCAATTGACGACCCTGACAGCCAGAGCGAGGATCCTCCCAAGGCGATCCCCAAGAAGAAGAAGCAGATGCGCCGTGCCGGACCTCAAGAGGGTGGCGTCGCGGCTGGAACCTCGTCAGGATCAGCGCCCGCTCCAGGGGCGCCTCCCTCCATCGCATAGGAAGGCGCGCCCAGCACCCTCCTGGGCAGGGCTCGGGGGCTCTCGTCTGGAGGGCCTCAGACCTTGCCAACATCACGAGGGAGGCGCTCGGGCACCACTTGGAGGCGTGCTCCGCGGCACGTTTCCCTCAGGAGAATACAGGGCAAGGAGTGCCCGCCGCTCAGGAGTTCATCACCAGGACCACTCAGGAACTGCAAGACGCAAGGGCCATGCGCGGCGACCACCGCTCACGAGGCGCAGCTCCCCATCCAGGCGAGGATGCCGGGCTGCACGTCTGCATCGACGTTCCAGGGCTCAACAGGGCCGCATCTCAGGAGCTTTTCTAGCCTTCGCGCGTGGGTCGTTGCGAGGGTCCATCACACAACTACGTCCGCATACCTTTTGGCCTGCTGAGCCTATCGTCAGCCTATCAGCACAACCTGCGGCGTGTCCTGGCAGCTCAGGAGGCCAGGCACCACGCCGTCCTGGCAGAGATGGAGATGGTCCTCAGGGACCACCTGAGCCCCCAGGGCCTCCCGAGGCTCAGGGCCCCAGTGGCTCGTGAGGAGCCATTCCTCCGCAGCGTACCTTCAGCTGCCCCAACTCTCCTTCGTCAATATGACCAGGTGACATTTTCCAAGTTCATTTAGCTGGGAGCACCCCTCGTGCTGCATTATACCCAGGCCGCGTGGGCCCGTCCCTGTGGCATGTACCCCTTTTGCTTATGTCTTTAGTTTACCCTGTTGGGGGCGCCCCTCGGGCTGCATCATACCCAAGCCGCTCGGGCCTGACCCAGTGGCATGCATCTTTCTGCATTTCCCAAGCTGATTTGCCTTCCATGCTTAATCCGCCTATGATTATCACCTGCTCGATTGCCACCCGCCACGAGTACGTCCCTTCATCATGCAATCCGCTTGCACGTTAAAAAGGGGGGCTCCTGAGCATCGCGACTCAGGAGCTCTTACTGGCTCTCCAGCCCTCACCCCCTGGCCTTGACCACGACATCGCGACCTGGCATACCAGCGGGCTAAGATCGCTCGAGGGCCGGGACCTGAGGATGTAGAGCGCTTGCATCTAACCGTCTCACAGGGACACACAGCTGTCAAGGACCCAAGACCAGGCGCAACCCGCCTTGAGGTAGGGCCTCGTGAGTCCCGCGCTGGCTCACGAGTGCCCAGATACACCTTGCAGCCCTGCCGTGCAAGCCACGTGTCGTATGGGCTGCACGCCAGGGGCTCCTCCCGGAGGGGGGCTCCCCTCCCACGCACAAGTGGAAGCACCATGCTCCGCGCTAGCCGTCGACACTACCGAGGAGCGGCTATGCCCGTGCACAAGCGGAAGCACTATGCTCCGCGCTGGTGATAAACAATTGAGGGCAGCTCCATGGTCGTACCAACCTCAGGGAGCCCCAGAGCTCAGCGTCCGGCCTCACTGCAACGCCTCCCCTCGGGAGAGCCGCGCGAGGGGCTGGACACGGGGGCTGGGCTCGGGTCACGCCCAAGCGTACGCCACCCAACCAGGTCTCCCGGGCCTGGGGGTTGCGCTCGGGTCACGCCCAAGCGCACGCCGCTCAAACAGGTCTCCCGGACCTGGTCGTCGCACGCCCCTCCCGAGGCCTCGGCGAGGGTAGGTATGGAAATTGTTTGTGTGTCAAGGGGGACTCCTGAGCATCGCGACTCAGGAGCCTAACTGGTCACGCAGCCCCTCACTCCTTGGTCCGTCCTGGTCTCCGGTCGGCCCAACGGCGGTTGAGGTATGCGCGGGGCCGGGCTCTGCCGACGTAGAACACTAATCTATCCTCGCGTAATCTCCCTATAAGCTGTTTGCGTGTCAAGGGGGACTCCTGAGCATCATGACTCAGGAGCCTAACTGGTCACGTAGCCCCTCACTCCTTGGTCCGTCCTGGTCTCCGGTCGGCCCAATGGCGGTTGAGGTATGCGCGGGGCCGGGCTCTGCCGACGCAGAACACAAAGTGGATAGGAAGAAAATCGCAAAATCTCGAAGCAAATATTACAAAACATATTGTCCTCACAATACCAACTGAAAGTTTAACGCCTCCACGAGGCCTGACGCATATCACAGGAGCGAAATAGGAGAGTAGCCGCAGGTCACCCCTGGACACCGCCATTGCCTGCAGAAGGTGCTCCTCCTCGGGTAACGACATCTTCACCTGCACCACCAGCCGCAGGATCGGCGGCATCACAGGACAAGCGCGCGGAGGCAAAGCCGCGGAACTTCTTCAGCAGGGCCTCCACCTGACCTTGCACGGCTGTCGCGGCGGCTGCGCAGTCATCATCAGCCACAGGCTCCAGCAGCTCGTCAAGACAAGCGCTGGGGTCGTGAAGGTGCAGGTGGCTGAAGACAAGAGTCAATGCAGCTGAAGACAAGACGCGAGCTTCTGCCTCTGCCATGGGACCTATACCGTCCACAACTTCCTCAAGTGCCTTCACCAAGAGGGGAAGCAGCAGGGCGGGGCCGTCCTCATCGGTGGTCAGCAGCCTCTCCAAACCGTGCTCGTAGAGCGTCTTCAGTGCCTTCCGAGACCTCTCCTCGAGATCGGGAAAGGACACGCGGTCTTCGGCCAGGACCCGCGCCTTGGCATCGAGATCAGCCTCCCTCACCTTCACCTTCCGCTCCAGTTCTTCCAACCGGCTGCGCTTGGCAGCTTGCTCCTCTCCAACTCCCCCAGCTCAGTGTCACGGTTCTTGGCGGCATCCTCCCGGGCCCTAATCTCCTCCTCCTTCGCCTGGTGGCCGTGTGTTTCTTCGGCGTGCTTGTCACGCAGGCTCTTTAGCTCGTCCTCCAGCTCTCGGCAGCGGTCGCGGGCGGCCTTGGCGTCTTTCAGTGCCGCCTCACGATTGGCTGCAGCATTGGCGGTGCTTTGCTTCTCCTTCTCTAAAGACGCCACGGCCTGGCTCAGCGTCGCGCGGACCGCCAAGTCAGAGTGAAGCCAGCCAGAGGCCAGTTCTAGGCGCCCGGCCACCGGGCACGGGTCCGCGCTCAGAAGATCTGCCTGCAGCTGGGTCATCTCCGAAAGAGCACGCTCCACGACAGTAGCGGAAACAAAAGAACCTGGGAGTGGAGGCGCGGCAGCGGAAGGAGGCGACGTCGTCACCATGGCCTGGGAGGCTGCGGGTTCCGGAGCGGTCGGAACCTCATCAGCCGAGCCAGGCGCCGGTACCTCCTGAGCCAGTGGGGTCATGGGGGCTGACTCCCCACAGTGATGCTCTTCTTGGCCTCGCGAGGGCGATCGGGTTGGGGAGGTGTGAGCACTGACGTTTCCTTTCTCAGCAGAGGGGGGCGCAGCCGCCGTACCCTCTTTCCTCCTCTTCGCCACAGACGGCAGCCTGGATAACCAAAGACGAAGGTCAGGAAGCAGCGACATGAGCAAAGGCAAGACGGAGATCAAGCGCTTACCGGTCCACCGCGATGTATTCCACCCTCCGCTTGGCAAGCTTGAAGCCTGAAAGCGTCGGGGCCTGAGAAATGGGCGCGCGGGCCCCGGCGGCAGAAGGCGGCGCAGCAGAAGGGCCGGAGCCGGCCCCAGGAGGCGTCACGACGTAGGCATCATCTCGAGGAACCAACGATGACCTACCCCTTGTCGGGATGAGAGGCTGCTCCCTCTCCTCCTGGCGAGCGTCGGTCTCAGAATCGTCTGGCAAGGAGCAGAGAATCTCGGTCTTGCTCAGAAGGGGAGTCTCCCCCACCTCTTCAAGAGTATTCTTCGAGTCCACCTCCTCTTCCTCCTCCCCATGGGATTCGTCAGAGGACACCTCCACCGGCTTCGGTGCAGCAAAGGCTCCTGCGAGCGCCGACGGCACCAGCCCGCGCGCGTCAAAGGTCATCCTGGAAGCAACAAATTCCTCCTGGTCCTTGCGGTGGAACAAAGGAACGAAGGCGCTCGGTGGGTACTCCTGGTTGTCCCCAACTATGAGGCGCAGAACAGCGGCCGGTTCGTCGCCAGGTAGGGCCCCCGGCCTCAGGCGGGTTTTGTCCCCTTCGTCTTCAAGCTTCCACAGGGGGCGCACGCGCGCCTGAAGTGGGGCAACTTGTAGCATCAAGAACTCCCTCAGGAGCATGACCCCCTCACCTTGGCCGCCTTCGCGTTGCCCGGCTTCAGGTCGGTCGTCATTCCGCCTTTAACATGCATAACGCCCGGCCATCACGAAGCTCTGCGTGGGGCCACCCCTTGTTGAACTGGGCGCCTCCGTTGGCAACACCATACGCGGATGGGCGCACTTGGCGTCCATCATAACCCATTTGGCTCGGATGTTGTCGGCCCTCTTCCCGGTGCTCGAGATCGAGTTGGCCTTGCCAGATGCGACAAAATTGGCGCACCCAGAGATGTGTCCACCGCTGACGCGAAGGAAGAAGAAGTGGCGTAGAAGCGCCACGGATGGCATCACGCCCAGGTACGCCTCGCAGTAGTAGGCAAAGATAGACAGGAGGAGGATAGAGTTGGGATGGAGGTGCAACGCCTGCAGCCTGTAATGGTCGAGGACCTCATAAAAGAAATCGGAGAAGGGGGAACCAACCCGACGGCGATGCTGCTCGAGAATAAGGGGAAGAAGGTGCTTCCCTCAGTCTCCGGCACGTCGAAGGCAAGCCGGAGCTCCGTCTTCCCCCACTCATTGCTCTCCCCTGCCGTCAGCAAGCGCGTGGAGGCGAGGCTCTTCTCTGTGACGGTGGGCGCTTCAAGAGCTGGCTCATACCAAGCCGGTGCCAAGGAGGTCTTGACCTTGCGCGGTGCCATGGGTCGCAGATGCGGAGCAAGATTGGAGCAGATCTAGGGGTATCGGTGACGAGGAGCGAGAAAGGGATCTAGAGCGAGGCGATTAAGAAGCAACGAAGGCAAGTACTGTCTACGCCAGCCTTTTGTCAAGTCGAGCAGTTGCCGAGGCAGCGTGGGGAAGTGGAGACGCCCACGTCCAATCAACCGTCACGCGTCAACCAAGGCCGCAGGCTTTTGGGGCCCACGGCGCTCCGTACTTGACCTTTGGCTTCGCCTCGAAGCCAAGCCCGAGCGCACCTTGGTCCCGGGCTACTTCATGCTCGGGAACGGGGTCCCCAGACTTGCTCGCTCAGGCTCCACGGCAAGCGTTAGCGGGCCTGTACGGCCCATCTTCATCAACTAGGCATTCAAGACCCTCGTGAGGGGCCAAGCCTCGCGAGGCGGGTGATGCAAGACCTCCTCCGGAGCGGCCTCTCCTGGCAGGCTCGCAAGGTGCGGAGATATCAAGGCGGGGCAAACCTTTTGAGGCTCGCGTGACGTGAGCTGTGACGATCAACACCAGGCGGGCGCCAGCGCGCGCAGCGTCCTTGTTTCCACTTTGGTGTTAAGGAGGCAGGCGCAGGCGCGGAGTACCAAGGCATCAGGCAAAGGTTTCCATATTGGTGCAACAAGACCAAGACCAGCATGACGGCAAGATGGAGGTCATCATGGAGCCCAAGACGGCGTTACCACCAGAGCCTTTTGCAGGCGAAGACCACTTTTGTCAGGATAGCTTCTACTAGCTGTCCCCTTTCAAATTTGCCCGCCGTTGTTGGCTCCCTTCCCGCTCAATATTTTGGGAGAGGACCAGGGCCTATATAAGTAGAACTAGCCACAGTAGGGGGAACTGAGCTAGATCGGATAGTGCATCGAGTCCTCACCACACAAGTTCGACCAGCACAAGAATACCTCAACCTCAGGAGGCTGTTCTTCCCCTTGTACTGTTCATCATCAGCCCAAGAGGCAATCCACCACCACCACACTGGACTAGGGTATTACACCACAATGGTGGCCTGAACCAGTATAAATCTCGTGTCTTTCTGTGTTGTGAGTTCGTCGAGTTCGTCCGCGAGATCTTAGCAAGCTAGGGTGTGGATCGATAGGAGGGAAAGAACTTCGCGCGCACCCCAGAGTTCGAACCTTAAGGGGTTTGCTGGAACTCCAGATCCGACAACACCAACTAGGAGGCAATATGATCGTACTTGAGTATTGGGTGTAGCTAATATGCGAGTGTTTTTCATGAATGGATCAATGGTTGAGCATGATGGGCTAGGGATAACTTATTTTAGCGTTGATATTTTGAAAGACATGGTTGCTTGTTGATATGCTTGAGTATTTAAATTATCATGTCAAAACTAGACTATTGCTTTGAACAATATAAAAGTCCAAATTTTCATGCTACAAAGAAAGAAATATGATATGACATGATAGGCAGCATTGCACATAAAAAATTCTGCTTTTATCACTTACCTACTCGTGGATGAGTAGGAGTTAAGCTTGGGGATGCTGATACGTCTCCAACGTATCTATAATTTTTTATTGTTCCATGCTGTTATATTATCAATCTTGGATGTTTTATAATCATTTTATAGTCATTTTATATCATTTTTTGGTACTAACCTATTGACATAGTGCCAAGTGCGAGTTGCTGTTTTTTGCATGTTTTTTACATCGCGGGAAATCAATATCAAACGGAGTCCAAACGCAACAAAACTTTATGGAGATTTTTTTGGACCATAAGGAACATAATTGACCCTAGTTGCACCTGGGGGGGTGCTCCGAGGTGCGCCCTGGTGGGTTGTGCCCACCTCGGGTACCCCTCGGACCGCCTATTTGCTCTATAAATACCCAATATTCCCAAAACCTAAAGGAGTCGACGAAATATTGATCCAGCCGCCGCAGAGTCCAGAACCACCAGATCCAATCTAGACACCATCTCGGATGGGGTTCACCACCTCCATTGGTGCCTCTCCAATGATGCGTGAGTAGTTCTTTGTAGACCTTCGAGTCCGTAGTCAGTAGCTAGATTGCTTTCTCTCTCTCTCTCTCGCTGAATTCTCAATACAATGGTCTCTTGGAGATCCATATGATGTACCTCTTTTGTGGTGTGATTGTTGGGATCGATGGACTTTGAGTTTATGATCAGATCTATCTTTTTATATCCATCAAAGTTATTTGAGTTTCTTTGATCTCTTATATGCATGATTGCTTATAGACTCGTATTTCTTCTCCGATATTTGGGGTTTGTTTAGCCAACTTGATCTATTTATCTTGCAATGGGAAGAGTTGCTTTGTAGTGGGTTCGATCTTACGGTGCTTGATCCCAGTGACAGAAGGGGAACCGACACGTATGTATCGTTGCTACTAAGGATAAAACGATGGGGTCTATCTCTACATAGATAGATCTTGTCTACATCATGTCGTCGTTCTTATTGCATTACTCCATTTCTCCATGAACTTAATACACTAGATGCATGCTGGATAGCGGTCGATGTGTGGAGTAATAGTAGTAGATGCAGGCAGGAGTCGGTCTACTAATATTGGACGTGATGCCTATATAATGATCATTGCCTGGATATCTTCATGAGCATTTGAAGTTTTATCAATTACCCAACAGTAATTTGTCCACCCACCATTTGCTATTTTTCTCGAGAGAAGCCACTAGTGAAACCTACGGGGCCCGGGTCTCTTTCTCATATTATTTGCCTTTGCGATCTACTTTTCCTTTGTATTTATTTTCAGATCTATTAAACCGAAAATACAAAAATACCTTGCTGCAATTTATTCTTATTTATTTTATTTGGCGTTCGATCTATCAATCTACTACAATTTTAGCTCACATCTTTTTTCCTATCTTGAGGCGCCGTACCCGAAAGGGGTTGACAACCCCTTTTTCACGCCGGGTTGCGAGGATTTGTTATCTGTGTGCAGGGGTTGTTTACGTTGTGTTGCTTGGTTCTCCTACTGGTTCGATAACCTTTGTTTCATATATGAGGGAAATACCTACCACCGTTGTGCTGCATCATCCCTTCCTCTTTGGGGAAATACAGACATAGCTTCAAGCGACATCACCTAGCGGCTCCCGATCTTGTCAGGCCACGCCCGACAGGTCGTGGCGGGACCGGGATGGGCTCCTTCTTGGGTGTCCCTTTCGTCCTCTCCTCTTCAAACCGCAATACCTGGTGGAGGGGAAACGAAAAGAGGAGATTACGAGGGACTTATCTTTTTTCAATCTTAAACTTATAGGCGCTTGCCAAACTTTAGTTCTAATAATGTAATCTCTCGAGTCCATGCTTGTGTCCTGTAAGGTCAGTACTTGTTTGATCAGCATATAATGAAAAAGACGAACCTTGCCGGGAACTCGTGCATGTTTATGTCCATGCAGAGGTGGAGTGCATCTTTATTTTAAATAAATGAGTTTCCCTCGGCAGGCTATCCTCCTTGTACCCTCTATTTCGTTGCCGGGGACTAAGCCTGCCGGGCACAAATTATGATGAGGGGGCCAGCCCCCCACCAATCTTTTTCTCATCAAAGGACACTGCGACCATCCTGACCGAAGCAGCGTTCGAGTCAAGGAATGGGAGCACCTAAGTTTCAGAAAAGCGGCAAGGTTTTCCTATGCACAAGCATTTGCTTACAGAACATGTATGGATAGGAGATATAACTTATCTGTTTGGCTTGCGGAGATTGCAGTGCTGGTACATCTTTCCATCTCCCTTTGAAGGCCAAGTTCATGGCAGGAACCTGCTGCTTATGCAGATGGAAATGATGCAAGAATGCGACCTTATCAATATGCATATGCAATGCTCATCAAATGCTTGTGCATGCAATGCTCATGAAATGCTTATGCATGCATGCAACTCGTCAGGGCCCCCCAGCGCTTCATTCACTTCTCTGTTGCTCAGGGTCTGCGCCTGGCTTTGTACAAGGGGTTACATGCAACTGAGGCAAGGCATGTACAAAAGGGTTGCTGCCGGGCAGGGCCCGACAGCTGCGCCTTACGGGTAAAACTTCCGGGGATGCTCAATATTCCATGAGTTTTGCAATTGAATGCCATCTCCGGTCTCTAGATGGACGGTGCCAGGTCTGGTGACTCAAACTACCCAGGAAGGGCCTTCCCACTTCGGCATCAACTTGTTTGTACCCTTGGCGGAACACGCCTAAGGACAAGGTCACCTTCCTCAAAAAAACTGGGCATGAACCCTGCAGCTGTGATAGCGACGCAGGGCTTACTAATAGCGTGCAGCACGCGTAGCAGCCCGGAGACGGTTCTCCTCGAGAAGCACAGCGTCGTCACGCCGGTGTTGTTATTGTGCTACTTCATCGTAGGCAAGCACTCCAGGTGACCCGTAAATGAGTTCCGTGGGGATAACTGCTTCTGCCCCATAGACTAGGGAGAAGGGAGTCTGCCCAGTAGCTCAATTTGGTGTCGTTCTGAGGGACAAGAGAACTACCGGCAGCTCATCGATCCATCGCCTGCCGCACTTCTGTAGCGTATCAAAAGTTCTTGTCTTGAGTCCTCGCAACACTTCAGCGTTTGCACTCTCAGCTTGTCCATTGCTTTTGGGATGTGCAACAGAGGCAAATGAGATCTTGCTTCCGAGGGCATGAACATATTGCATGAAGGTGCGGCTCGTGAATTGGGTGCCGTTGTCGGTGATGATCCGGGCAGGGACCCCGAAGCGACACACCAAATCTTTCAAGAACTTGATAGCTAACTGAGCAATCACCTTTCTCATGGCCTCTACTTCCGACCACTTTGTAAACTTGTCGATAGCAATGAACAAGAATTCAAAGCCCTCGACAGCTCGGGGGAAAGGGCCGAGGATATCGAGCCCCCAGACCGAAAACAGCCACGCCAAAGGGATTGTCTGAAGAGCTTGTGCAGGCAGGTGGATGTTATTGGAATGGAACCGGCAGGCTTCACACTTGGCTACTAGCTCGACCGCATCTTGGAGGGCTATGGGCCAATAGAATCCTTGTTCGAATGCTTTCCCAACTAATGCCCTTGATACAATGTGGGAGCTGCACATGCCTTTGTGTATTTCAGCCAACAGTTCCTTTCCTTCTTCCCGGCAGATGCACTTCAATTTCACACTGTTGGGCCTCCTTCTGTATAGAGTGTCATTGACAAACTGATACATACTGGCCCTCCGGGCTACTCTTTCAGCCTCATCTTGGTCATCGGGAAGTTCTCCGGTTTGGAGGAAATGGACTATGTGCCTTGCCCAAGTTGGAGCCTGGGGCTCGGCAACAAGTGTTGGAAATATGCCCTAGAGGCAATAAAATATTAGTTATTATTATTATATTTCCTTGTTCATGATAATCGTTTATTATCCATGCTATAATTGTATTGATAGGAAACTCAAATACATGTGTGGATACATAGACAACACCATGTCCCTAGTAAGCCTCTAGTTGACTAGCTCGTTGATCAATAGATGGTTACGGTTTCCTGACCATGGACATTGGATGTCGTTGATAACGGGATCACATCATTAGGAGAACGATGTGATGGACAAGGCCCAATCCTAAGCCTAGCACAAAGATCGTGTAGTTCGTATGCTAAAGCTTTTCTAATGTCAAGTATCATTTCCTTAGACCATGAGATTGTGCAACTCCCGGATACCATATGAATGCTTTGGGTGTACCAAACGTCACAACGTAACTGGGTGGCTATAAATGTGCACTACGGGTATCTCCGAAAGTGTCTGTTGGGTTGGCACGAATCGAGACTGGGATTTGTCACTCCGCAGACGGAGAGGTATCTCTGGGCCCACTCGGTAGGACATCATCATAATGTGCACAATGTGACCAAGGGGTTGATCACGGGATGATGTGTTATGGAACGAGTAAAGAGACTTGCCGGTAACGAGATTGAACAAGGTATCGGCATACCGATGATCGAATCTCGGGCAAGTAAAATACCGCTAGACAAAGGGAATTGTATACGGGATTGATTGAATCCTCGACATCGTGGTTCATCCAATGAGATCATCGTGGAACATGTGGGAGCCAACATGGGTACCCAGATCCCGCTGTTGGTTATTGACCGGAGAATGTCTTGGTCATGTTCAGATGGTTCCCGAACCCGTAGGGTCTACACACTTAAGGTTCGATGACGCTTAGGGTTATAGGGAATAGATATACGTGGTTACCGAATGTTGTTCGAGTCCGGAAGAGATCTCGGACGTCACGAGGAGTTAGGAATGGTCCGGAGGTAAAGATTTATATGGGAAGTCCTGTTTTGGTCACCTAAAAGTTTGGGTGCTATCAGACGCATCGGGACCACCGGAGGGTCCTGGGTTCCACCAAGTGGGGCCACCGGCCCCAGAGGGCAGCATGGGCTAAGTGTGGGAGGGAACCAGCCCCAGGTGGGCTGGTGCGCCCCCCCACCAGGGCCCGAGCCGCCTAGGGTTTGGGGAGGGGGCGCCTCCACCTTGCTTGGGGGGCAAGTTTCCCCCTCTCCCCCCCTTGGCCGCACCCTAGATGTGTTTTGGGGTTGCCGCCGCCCCTAGGGAGGGAACCCTAGATGGGGGCGCAGCCCCTCCCCTTCCCCTATATATACTTGAGGTCTTTGGGGCTGCAAACACAAGAGTTTCCACCTCTCCCTGGCGCAGCCCTACCTCTCTTTCTCCTCATCTCTCGCGGTGCTTGGCGAAGCCCTGCTGGAATACCACGCCCCTCCATCACCACCACGCCGTTGTGCTGCTGCTGGACGGAGTCTTCCCCAACCTCTCCCTCTCTCCTTGCTAGATCAAGGCGTGGGAGACGTCGCCGGGCTGCACGTGTGTTGAACGCGGAGGTGCCGTCCGTTCGGCACTAGGATCTCCGGTGATTTGGATCACGACGAGTACGACTCCTTCAACCCCGTTCTCTTGAACGCTTCCGCTTAGCGATCTACAAGGGTATGTAGATGCACTCCTCTCTCTCGTTGCTAGTCTCTCCATAGATAGATCTTGGTGTCTCGTAGGAAAATTTTGAATTTCTGCTACGTTCCCCAACAGTGGCATCATGAGCTAGGTCTATTGCGTAGATTCCATGCACGAGTAGAACACAAGATGTTGTGGGCGTTAATTTTGTTCAATATGCTTACCGTTACTAGTCCAATCTTGTTTCGACGGTATTGTGGGATGAAGCGGCCCGGACCGACCTTACACGTACACTTACGTGAGACAGAGTTCCACCGAATCGACATGCACTTGTTGCATAAGGTGGCTAGCGGGTGCAGTCTCTCCCACTTTAGTCGGATCGGATTCGATGAAAAGGGTCCTTATGAAGGGTAAATAGCAATTGGCATATCACATTGTGGTTTTTATGTAGGTAAGAAACGTTCTTGCTAGAAACCCATAGCGACCACGTAAAACATGCAAACAACAATTAGAGGACGTCTAACTTGTTTTTGCGGGGTATGCTATGTGATGTGACATGGCCAAAAGAATGTGATGAATGATATGTGATGTATGAGATTGATCATGTTCTTGTAATAGGAATCACGACTTGCATGTCGATGAGTATGACAACCGGCAGGAGCCATAGGAGTTGTCTTAATTTATTGTATGACCTGCGTGTCATTGAACAACGCCATGTAATTACTTTACTTTATTGCTAAACCGTTAGCCATAGTAGTAGAAGTAATAGTTGGCGAGACAACTTCATGGAGACACGATGATGGAGATCATGATGATGGAGATCATGGTGTCATGCCGGGACGATGATGATCATGGAGCCGAAGATGGAGATCAAAAGGAGCAAAATGATATTGGCCATATCATGTCACTATTTGATTGCATGTGATGTTTATCATGTTTATGCATCTTATTTGCTTAGAACGACGGTAGTAAATAAGATGATCCTCATTATAATTTCAAGAAAGTGTTTCCCCTAATCGTGCATTTGCGAAAGTTCGTTGTTTCGAAGCACCACGTGATGATCGGGTGTGATAGATTCTAACGTTCACATACAACGGGTGTAAGCCAGATTTACACACGCGAAACACTTAGGTTAACTTGACGAGCCTAGCATGTACATACATGGCCTCGGAACACAAGAGACCGAAAGGTCGAGCATGAGTCGTATGGTAGATACGATCAACATGAAGATGTTCGCCGATGATGACTAGTCCGTCTCACGTGATGATCGGACACGGCCTAGTTGACTCGGATCATGTAATCACTTAGATGACTAGAGGGATGTCTATCTCGAGTGGGAGTTCATTAGATGAACTTAATTATCACGAACATAGTCAAAAACCCTTTGCAAATTATGTCATAACTCGCGCTTTTAGTTCTCTGTTTTAGATATGTTCCTAGAGAAAATATAGTTGAAAGTTGATGAAGAGCAATTATGCGGTAGAAGGCTTATGTCCTTAATGCACCGCTCGGTGTGCTGGACCTCGAACGTGGTCTGTGGATGTTGCGAACGTCTGACATACACGTTTTGATAACTACATGATAGTTCAGTTAAACGGTTTAGAATTGAGGCACCAAAGACATTTTTGAAATGTCGCGGAACATATGAGATGTTTCGAGGGCTGAAATTGGGATTTCAGGCTCGTGTCCACGTCAAGAGGTATAAGACCTCCGGCGAGTTTTCTAGCCTACAAACTAAGGGAGAAGATCTCAATCGTTGAGGTTGTACTCGCATTGTCCGGGTACAACAATCACTTGAATCGAGTGGGAGTTAATCTTCCAGATGAGATAGTGATGTTTCTCCAAAGACATTGCCACCAAGCTGCTAGAGCTTCGTGATGAACTATAACATATCAGGGATAGATATGATGATCCTTGAAATATTCGCGAGTTTGACACCGCAAAAGTAGAAATCAAGAAGGAGCATCAATTGTTGATGGTTAGTGAAGCCACTAGTTTCAAGAAGGGCAAGGGCAAGAATGGGTACTTCATGAAACGACAAATCGATTCTTTGCTCTAGTGAAGAAACCCTGTGTTGAACCCAAACCCGATACTAAGTGCTTACGTGATGAGAGGAGCGGACATAAGCGTAACCACCCTAGATACTTGGTAGATAAGAAGGCAAGCAAGGTCGGCAGAAGTATATTGGATATACATTATATTATTGTGTACTTTACTAGTACTCCTAGTAGCACCAGGGTATTAAATACCGGTTCGGTTGCTAAGTGTTAGTAACTCGAAATAAAAGCTACGGAATAAACGGAGACTAGCTAAAGGTGAGCTGACGATATGTGTTGGAAGTATTTCCAAGGTTGATGTGATCAAGCATCGCATGCTCCCTCTAACATCGAGATTGGTGTTAAACCTAAATAATTGTTATTTGATGTTTGCGTTGAGCATAGATATAATTAAATTATGTCTATCGCAATACGGTTATTCATTTAAGGAGAATAATGGTTACTCTATTTATTAAAACCTATAAGGTTGTGGGAGCACTCGGCCTCACAGAGCTCCTTCGATTTTGCCCCCTTGTTGGCCGTCCGATGTTGGTCAACGTTGTCCTTTTTTTGTTGCTGGCCATTGGATTATCGGTGGAAATAAGGGTTGACGTTTTCACCACGCGGTCAGTTTTGAGTGGGCAATGACTTGTGGGCTCGGGCAGGATTTGATTGGCTGGGTAGCCAGTTTTTGGGTGCGCGCGCAGCCTCTCCTGCCCTGCCGCGTGCGCGCGTCGTGGGCTCGCTGTGGAGATTTGGTCGACGCATATATACCTTGTTTTTTCGCCGGCGGCTGCGCTGGCTCGATGACAAGTGGGCCGGTGTTCCTTCAGGTCCCGCTCGTCGGTTGAACTGGCTGCCCGTTCCATGATGTTTTTCTCTGGTCAAACGTTCCTGGGGCCGCTCCTCCCACACTACCCGTGTCGTGCGTTACGAGGAGCAGCTGCGTAGGGCTCGGCTGGTGCATGTGTACCCGGCTTATTCACCCGCGTCTTTTCTATTGCGATGACAGGTGGGTCGGTCCTGCTGCTGGTCCGCTTGTCGGCTGCATGGTCGTGCGTCGCGGTGGTTAGTTGCGAGGACTGCGCCGGGTTGGCTGGCGCATGTGCGGGTGGGCCCCTGGCTGACCGATGCATTGTGTGCGCGTCGTGCGTGCCTCACCTCCGTCTGCGGGTTGGAGAGAGGAGATGGAGTGGCAAAATATCTCGCGAGCTTCCCTTTTTCTGTATTCAATCTCCATCGATCTACTCCTTGTGGTCGCCCTTTCCTGCCGTCACCGGAGAGGCTCGCCTCCGCGGCCGCACGCCTTAGATCCGGCGGGAGGAAAAGGAGGAAGAGCCCCGCACTGTCCTGTTCTCCCGCGGCGGAGATCTACGCGCGAGCGATGGGGAGGCGAGGAGGAGAAAGAGGCGAGGTGGTGGGGGAGCAGCCGAGGTCGACGACGGCGTCCTTGGCCGAGCACACGCACGGAAGGGGGGGAGGGAGGGTTGCAGCCGCTCGTGCGGATCGAGGGGAAGGAGAAAGGTGCTGATGCTGCCGGCTACTTGGGGAAGGGGATGCGAGCGACCTTGGGCGAGTTAAGAGACCTGAGGCGAGGCCGGCGGCGACCTATGGAAGGAAGGGGACGCCGACAACCTTGGGAAGGAAGGGGAAGCATGCGACCTTGGGAAGGAGGGAGAGGCCGGCGAATTGGGGTAGGGGATGCGGGTGACCTGGGGAAGGGCGGATGGGAGCTGCTCAGCCCGTCATTGCTGTCGACAGCCGGCGGCCACCGCCCGTCGCTTGAAGGACGAGGGGAATGGAGAAAGAGGAGTCGTATCGGGAAGGAGTTTTGAGCGATGGGACGAGGGGAACAGCAGCCGCACCAGGCGACATGCCTCGCCGTGCCGCTTGGTGGCCGAGATGAGGCCGCCCCATGCTCTGTTCCGATGGGCCTCCTCTGCTCGATGGTTGCACTGGTTGAGGTTCGTCCTTCTCTGGTTCGCATGTTCTTCGCCTTTGCTTTCGATTCATTGTGCTAATTTCGCATGTTTGCCTTCGTTTCGTTCATGCGCAGTTTGGTACGGCTTCCTGTTGTCGGCTGCGTCGAGCCTTGGGTCTTGTCTCTCCTTCGCATTGAGGTTAGTCCACTCCTCTTGTGCTTGCCTATATAATGTTTGATGAAATGCATGTGTGCTGCTCGATGAAATGCGTGTGTGCTGATGCTTGTTCTACGGTTCAGCCTACTTCTCTTGTAGCCAGCGCTTTTTCTTCTCGTCTGTCATGCTGCTAACCCAACGTGCTTCTGCTTGCTGCCTCGGGTAAATAGGCCATTATGTTGCTTCCGTGACCGGCGAGTGTTCATTGCATGCCTGTGTGTCATTGTGCTCTGACCGCTTGTTTTCTGTGTATTTCACAGGTTGTACGATCTCTTCTGTCGCTGCGTCGTTCAACTCATCAAGGTTTTCTTCTTTCCTTTCTACTACATTTGTGTGTGCTTCTCTTAAAGTACTTGACTGCAGTGGCGGAGGTACAGGGTGGACAGGGTGGGCCGCGGCCCACCCTGGGATTTTGGACTGGGTTATATACCTATGCATATTTAGATGGGCCAGTGGAAAAAAGAAGCCCAACTTCATATTTGACCCAGTGCACACGGCACGCACAGAGACACAAGGATCCAACCTGCTCTTCCCATCCCCGCCGCCTCGCCGTTCCTCGCTGGCTCGTCGCCTTCGCCGGTCGCCGGCTGGATCCCAGCGGCGCAGGAGGCCCCTTCTTGTCCTTCCGGCTGTCTGGCCCTCGGCGGCAGCAGCACCCCCCGCGAGCTGCGACCCAGTCCTTTCCACGGCCGTCTGGCGCCCTTGCAAAGTCGGCGGCAGCAAGTCAGCAAACCTGCCCCAATTAGCCTGATTTAAGGTACTCCAATTTATCCACTCCCCAATTTCTTATTTAGTTATTTAGGGTTTGCTTTTTTTAAGTTCCATGACATGAACCGAACACACACATAAATTTGGACGTCATTTCTGCCTCAATTAGCATTATTGATATACAGTAAAAAAATTGAAGAATGAAGTGGACCGGAGACATTTTCTCTCTTTTTCATAGGCACTAGATCGGAATCGCGCCTCGACGCGAGGGTGCCGGTTACAATGTTTTGGTCAAGCACATAATGCTAAATCGGTAGTAATTCAGGTTTAGGATATGCTATTAAATTATGACCACTGAAAAGTTACTTCAGTTTCTTTCTGCTTTCCTATAACAAATAATTTTAAACTGACATCTCATAAAAACAAATGGTTAAAGCACTGAAGCTTCAAAACATGTACTTCTCCAAAACATGTTCTGCATATTCTAATTCTGATAGATCCAAGTGCAAACTTGAACTTAGAAAATAATATCAGTTTGAAAACATCCAGGAGTGTAAGTCGACTAAAACGAATGTCAAATTTAGGTCGAAGCTACAAATTGTAGAATTCACAAAAAGATATCTAATGCATGAAATTGCTGAGCCAAAAAAAGGTATGTAGTATCATTGGTCCAAAGTGTATGTTCAGAGATTATGCTTTATTATGTTCAGATATCCTACAAAAAAATAGAGAGATGATTCCCAATTCTAGCTTCATCTGCTTTACCTAATATATTAATTTTTAAAATTCCAGTTGCGCCAAATTGCGCAAAAACCCACTAACACCATGTCATTCTTGGGCAAACATATATGGCAGCAAAGCTAATACTTTTGTATAAAGAACGAAAGGAGGATTGTCATATACAAAGGTTTGTGTTGGGGATTTTTTTTTCAAACCATGAGTTCAGGTTATGCAAGTGGGTCTCTGCGCTATTTGGGTTATACGAACTTCGGGTTATGCAAGTGCACATTTTATGAGCTATGACGCTTATATATGAAACTATAATAAAGAGTTGTCTTTCCAAATGTAAAAAAAGGTATGTCTTCCTATGAAATTCAGGTTTTTAGAAGCCACTCTGGCTATGCTTTTTGTAACAACATATATTGTCTTTTGTGGATTGCATTTTGAGCTCCTTGCTTAATGGGCGCATCAACACATCAATATGGTATATAGCGATGTTGTTCTATCCTGGCATGTCTTCTTTTATAGAATTAGACTTGAAAACCTGAAACTATCAGTAGGTGTACAGAATCATTGTCTTCAAAGTAATCCCACATATTAGTAACAATTTTGAACCTTTTATATGAAAAAATAAGAAACACGTACGTTTTAAAATATATACTTGAGCATGCAGAGCGAATAAAAACCAAGAATATGTGTGTATTGTAGAGCATGGTAACCATTATACATTTGAGTAGCTTAAATCAATCAAAAGAGCATATCACACTTCCAGGAGGGCCGGCCAGGTAGGAAATGCGGCTTGCCGCGCCCGGCAGCGGTGCTGCCTACCGCTGTCAGGTACACTCATATTCAATCTGGTAATATAGTCATAAGAGCATCGCAAGTGTAAAAAAATAGCAATGATATTGGTTTAGTACAAAGCCAAACACCAAATCATTATCAATGGATAAGATATGAAATATAAGATGGGTTTTAGACGTGGATAACATATTGGATAGAATATATTGACAAAGATGATGAACATTTGAGACATAAGCATTCTCAAAAAGAGAATTCTGGTTTACAACATTGATAGTCACATGAAAACTTATCCGAAAATGAGCAGTTGTGCTAAGTCAAAGAAGAACAATACGAAGGATACAATGAGCTCATATAAGCATACAAAGGCAGGCTATGTAGATATAACTAACATCATCGATATAATTGTTCACAGATTCAGATATAGACCGAATATGTCGTCCTTATAGACACCGCTAGTGAATACATAGTACATGACTTAGTTGGATCATCCTGATCTACTATCATATGGTATGGTAGACAAAATATAGTACTCGGGCGTTCCAAAAAAAGTACTCGACGTACATAAGGACCTTGAACACCGTCATGCCTTCCTGTTGCCTTTGACTTCATCAAATACCTACAAAGAAGCAACAAAGAACCAAATTAGTGGCTACATAAGCGAGTGGAATAATAATACTGATAAATATAGCCAATGACCAATGTCTAAAGATACTAATCACAGTCACAATTCATTCTAGGGGCTACTTGATAATTAGCACGAACATGTGGGAAGAAATGGCAGCTCACCTACGGCATGGAGCATAACAAATATTAGGAGCTATTCTTTCCCGTAGTATGAACATGACGCCGCTGCCTTGCACCTTGATGAGCCGCCACTGCCGCCAGCCAATTAACAGGAGGTATCTATTTGTATCTACGACAACATGTGTTGTTTAGGCAGCTTCAATAATATCTAAAAGAAAGACCATTATGTTGATTACAACAGCAGCAAAGAGTAGTGTTTGAATTCAGATAACGAATCACATGTATTCTATACCTAAACCATAAATATGAACAATTTCAGAATTGAGCTAGTGCACCAATGATCCACTCCCTCCGTCCCAAAATAAGTGTCTCAACTTTGTACAATAAAGTTAGTACTAAGGTTGAGACACTTATTTTGGGGCAGAGGTAGTAGTTATCAATGTATAGATATATCAAGCTTATAGGTGTCCACAGTAAATTTTTAACTGTCTACCTGAATCAGTGTTGTTACAGAAGCATATATGATCCAAGCAGGATAAAGCACAAGGAAGCTGTTAAATTTATTTTCTTTTCGCTATCAACTATCTAGATAACATAGTTTGTGCTTACAGCGAAAAGAAAAGAAAATTTATAAAACGACTACTCTGAACAGTATTGAGTACTAAAAGGGTAAACACAAGTCTACTAAATTTAACAATAAATGGAGTGTATTATGTAGTCTGAATGGGCAATACCAGAGTACACATCCAAGGACATGCGTTTATGCGGCACACCTACGGGTGCAACCATACCCAACCCGGGAATAATGCCGCATGAGTATTGTTTAGAAAATACAACATCGCATCATACATATGAGGTGACCCAAGAATGCTTATTTAGCTATAATGCCTCTCACTTTCGACGGGGGTTGACCAAAGGGGTATAGCAATGCATCACATCAAAGATGTACTACATTCAAATCATAATATCCGAAAGCAACACTCCAAGTTACGTCTGACTTAGAATTTCAATGCAGGGTACATGGTACGACATGTTTTACGCTTGCAGGTCTACAGGATGGAAGCCATGGCATTGACAGTGTACCAAAAGCAAGGAACAAACTACTTTGATAACCATAGTAAGATGTTTTATAGTCCAAAGATAGGAAGTGCGGCTTGCCGCACCCAACCCGCCCCGGCCATAATGCCATATCTAGCCCAGTAAGACGTTTTATAATATCTATCTATAAACTGGTTCGTTGAGCTAGTGAAAAAGGTACACTTTGATACAATGATGGGGAACCTATCATGGGCGCTTAATTGGATGATTAATGTTGACCCTTTGTTTGTTGTAACATGGTAGCAAAGTTTCCCGTGCTCAGAGTAAAAACATATATAACATACCTTCATGGATATTGCTTGATTTTTGAGTGAGTGCATTTTATAGCAATCATGATCAGGAACCAAGAGTTAGGATACTAATGAATTGATTTTCAATATTAGACCCGCGGGGTTCCCCCTTATGGAGCATTAGAATCTATATACCATAATATTCTAGCCATTGGATTTAGAAAACTTCAGTAATGACACTGATTAAACTGAGCTCATTTTTGTTTGCGAGCTAACAGGAGGCGACCCTTTTAGAAGAAAAAAAAGGGCAACCCTTTTAGAATTAACAGTTGGTTGATTAATACACAAAGCCATAAAAACGTCATATACCACTCGCAAGCTGAATATACCTATAAGTACCTATGTAGTAGTAAACTTCTACAATATTACCCTATCAAAGAACAGGGGGTTAGGGAGGACACTTATAAACACCAGACTATGCACATCTGGACCATTTTGTCGTCATAGAAGTATTTCTTCTTTTCTTATCATAATCAAACAAAAGCAAAAGAACACACACAACTTATAAAAGTCTTATACTTTCTGCAGGAACCATCACAGTGTATGCAATGGACGACGTGAGAGCATGGCTCGTCGGTTCCATGATCGTGGATTAAATTAGCAGCGTCAACTGATGGTTAGCCGCCCCATCACGAGCGCTATGTACGGCTAACTGAAGAATAGTGTTGAAATTCTGCCATTATTAGCATAATATACTCTCATGCAGGAGTACTTAGTACTTCCGTTCCCTCAACTTCTCGACGACCCCTACCAGTTTCACATCTATTTATTTTTTCTTGTGATTTTGATGCCTAGCAGGAGTGGGGAGCGAGTGTGTGGCTCCTCCGTGCTGCCAACGTGTGCATGGCTCCATGATTGATTCATCGAGCTGTGTGTGTTGGATCCGGAGGAGCACCGCCGCAGCGACGATGCCGGGGATCTCTCCATGTGCACCCATGCCTCGTGCCGTCTCAGCTTACTTATGGGTAATTTCCTGCGGGTGAAAAGTGACCGACATCTTCATGTGTACGCTAGTGAAAAGGACAAACAGAAGTACGCAACACTTACTTGCTCTCACGACAATTGCAAAGTAGAGCAAAGTCTGGTGGGATTTGGCCTCGTATCAATATAAGAAAAACACAGAAAATGCCATTATATAAAAACATCAAGCATCTAGTATGCATTTCACATCGAAGAGAAACATCAAATAGGACACTCGAATTGTTTTTTTGTAAGAATGTTGCATCACAGCAAAGAATGTACCAGTTAACACAATTCAGTAGATTAGATTCCTTGCAACTTGAGGAAGATATATCAGATTACTTGCCACACACGTGCACACGCGCAGACCTAAACTTGTGTAAATAATAATAAATGAATACCTATGACATAACTGCTTGGAAATTCTTCCAAGTCATCACAATTATTTCAGTGCTCACATGAACCTAACGAATGTGGTGGTCAACATTTGCATCTTTCAGAACATAAACAGTCAAGTTTGATTTATACTTACTATTTTCATAGATCAGGGTGGATGTGAGACCATCTTCTTCAAGCTCTAAAAATTGTCTCCTGCAAGGCTCCTTCCTTATTATCACTTTGCGGGTGCCCTTCATTCTTTTCATCACCAGCTTCATTTTGCAACATCATCCCCTCTTCCCAAATATGAAGAAGAAAGCCTGTCAATGCTAGGGCAACCCGCACAAAATCAATTGAAATGTATGAGCAAGATACAGTACACCCGAGTTTTAGTAAGCTAAGAATAAAATAATGTAATTTTTTGTCAAGCTACCAAAAGAGAGTAAATTATTCCAGCTGGTGTTTATTTTCCATTCATTAGTAGTTGAGACCAAGTTATCTTTTCTCTTGGTGTGAGACCGCACCTACATATTCAAATTTCTGTCGAGCTCATGTAGGAATCTGAATATGTAGGTAACTAACACCAAGACTATCTTTTCTCTTTCTTTGTTGGAGACTGCACCTACATATGGGCCGCTGCCTTGTTTGGTCAAGTGATGTACGCACTAAATTTGTTTGTTGAAACCAGGCCGATGCTCACTATTCGATAAAATGAACAGAATGAATCGTATAGTTCAAATTATATTTCGACTGGATTAGGAAGCAGAGAAATATGTCGTATTGTGGGAATGTAAAAGATTACTTGCATGATGGAAGCGATGAAGAAAGACTTGTTAGTGTTTGCAAAATCAGTTCAACTTTGCTGCCATCTATTTTCACTTCTCCAGAGACAGAATCAAGCACCCAGGGTTGGTCTGCATCAAAGGAAATAATTGACAGTGGTACACATTTTGTATCCCCTTAACCCAGTAATGTTTTGAGTGTGACCAATCAAAATAATCGGGGGATAAAGATGATGCCACGAAATCAACTACCAAGTACAAAAAGAAATAAATTGTCATTCTAACAACAGAATCACAACAAATCCTCCAAGGTTGTACTTTGATGCTATATTAGAATCTCATATTACACAACTCAAAGTATACATTACTTTCAGTGGAACTAATAAAACAATTTGCTAACATTAGGATATGGATCAACATTTCATACCTATGTAAATAAGTTTGTATACTCTGCACCTACTGTAAGTTGTAAATCAGACAATTTATGCTGAAGAACTAATAAAACAATTGGCAAATAGAAGAACTAATATGTTTGAACCAATCACGTGTAAGCTAAAAATAACTCACTGAACCTGTTTGAGAAGAGCATCTCTCCGTGAAACCGAGGGCGACCTTTCCACCCATGGAGTGGCCCATGATTATCATCAGGCCGTGTCCAGAACAACCGATCTCGCGTGAAGGGATTCATATATTAGAACTCATATGCAAACCACAATCACAAATTCTCCTCAACTGGACAATTAGCAGGCACAACAACTGAACCAAGCAAAAAACTTATCAGCCCATTTACCCCATGCATGGACCAAACCATCCCCTGACCACACTACCTTTCTTCTATAATTATACTCTACAATGAGTAGACGGTCATGTGCAGGATAACATAAAATATCAAACAATGAAGGAATTCATATATTAGAAATCATATGCACACCAGTAATCAATTAAACAACAGGAATCACAAATAAAAAAATCTCCGGGGCTGAACAATTAGCAGGCACAACAAACTGAACCAAGCAAAAAAACTAAAACTTATCAGCCCATCTTAGCACCCTAAAACTAATCGAGTACTGTTTATTTTTCCAACCCCAAGATGGAAATGTTTGCAGCTTAGAAAAACAATGAAAAGGGAATAACTTTGCATGTTTCTGACACTGAAATATCTAAACTCCTGCTCACTAACAATACAGAATGTGCCAATGTACTACATGGAGTCCAGATGACACCTGGTAGGCGAAAAATAATAATATCCAACATGGTGCATCATATGACAATGACCAAGCTTATGTTTCAGCCTTCGGATTATGTATGTCAAAGATGTTAGTTTAATTTGTAAAACTGAACTTCGATTTATGCACAGAAAACTGTAAAACTGTAATCAATCTGCATATATAATTCCACAGATAAAAAATTACCCCAAATCATAAATTGAAGTATATAATTCCGAAGGCTGAAACCTAAATCAAAGTCATATATAATTCCGCAGACACTGAAATATCTAAACTCCCTTTAATTCACCATATATAATTCCGCAGATAAAAAACAACCCCAAATCATAAAAGGAAATCAATGAGAAATTCATGAAAGGCAGCAAAACAATTGATAAGAAAATACGGTTGTAGATCATATTGGAGTTTTAACCTTTATATGGCTAATTATCGCAGATACTGACCTTTTCAACAGTTCTTGTATCATTCTCTTGCTCATGAACCTCTCCGCCATTGTCTTTACTTGGAGGACCGATCTTCCCTGCAGCAACATCATCCTGAAAGTCGCAACCAAAACAGATCATAACCAAGCAACATTCTCATAGTCAATCAGTGATCATTTATGTTGCAGACCTTTGATGCATTCCCACCACTCAAGGGGGCGTCATTCATTATACTACCAACTTCCTCCTACAATGAACAACCAAATTAGAAAAACAGTGGTCTCGTGATCATTCAAGGATCCATTTTCTCCAAACCAACACCCCCCCTGAAATCAATTACCAAACCAGACTAACTAACCAGCAATCTCACTAAACATCAATAACCACAATTTTCACACCTTCACTGCATCTGCGCCATCATTATCCAGTGTCAACATTCCCCTGCAATCAATAATTAAATCAGATTAAGTACTACTCCGGCTGTCTCGTTGGTGGGCGACCTGCAGAAGAGAATAGCCTGAGAACCTTTGCCTCCTGAGCGGTGGCGCCCTCGCCCTCCCTGGCCAGGAGGGCCTGTCCAAGGCGTGTCGCCGGGGTTGATGACGATGCTGGGCAGCCGCTCGATGTCCCAACCGAGCACACGGCAGATAACAGACCCAACACGCTCAGAGGCGAAACTGGCCTCCTCCCTGGCTGGGCGGCTGCGACGCTTCCAGGAGGGCCGGCCTGCTCCTCACCCTGTTGTCCACCTGCTCCCTCTTCACGGCACAGCAGAGGCGAGGCTGGCCTCCTCCCTGGTTGGGCGGCTGCGGCGCTTCCAGGACAGCCGGCCTGCTCATTCACCCTGTTGCCCACCTCCTTCCTCTTCCTTGTAGCCTCACCACATCAAGACGGACGACAATTGCCTGCCCTCGTTGCCCGCCTCCCCTGCCCCTTCACCCCTCCACCGGGCTCTCTGCAAAAGTATTTATACAAGTGCCAAGGAGAATACAAATCAGTTTTCACATGTCGGGAGATGGATCATGCCACTACTTCTGCAAATACTTTCGCTGCATATATACTGATGGGACCATCTCAGGCACCTGTCGTCTAGAGCGTCATGATGGAGACAACGTCAGAGAGGAGGAATGTCAATAATACTCAAGCAACAAGTACTTGTATTATGTTGTGCAGCTATCAGTATACAAAGTTATGTTTTCTCTGTTCTTAACACAATTACGCGAAGAAAAAGAACAGGCTTAACTTCTATGCATGTGGGTGTGCGGATAAACTAACAAAATCATAATATGTATTTATACAAAAAAATGCTTATTGCTGAATCTTATCATCGATCTAAGCACATCACAAATCCTTCCATCCAATTGTGAATTTCATTTGTTCAATAAGAAGGAGAACACACCTTACTTGCATTCAATCAGTGTAAGAAAAACAAAACAAATATCCCAGTTGTCGATGGAGAGCGCTTGCTGCTCCAAATCAAACAAACAAATATGTTTAGCCCACCAAGAATGGGAGCACGAACCAAACAGTGCCTATCCCGTCGCAATTTTAGGCGGTGAGCTAACTGAGGTACAAACTGAGACATCGTTCAATCATTCAGTAGCAAAACAAGCTTATTATCTAGCTAGTACAGTAGTGCATGACCATCCATCATGCACACACGCATCATGCAGGCACGACCAAATATGAATATTTTGTGTGAGGGAATCATCGAAACTTTGCTTTGGCAAGACTAAAGAGCTCTTGAATGGTGTGAAGATAGGCAAAGAATTAGCTATGCTACCCAGTAGGTCTAGCTAGCATCCGGAGCGAGCATTGACAGAACACACATTACGTTAACAAAATGATAAGAGTATCATCAGGATCATTATGCTGTTGCTGAAGTAGCATGTTCGTTGTTTCTGCTCCGTGGCTGTTCTACACAAAACTGCCTTGAAAACCTGAAGAAGAAGAATAAAAAGCTAGTTAGGCGAAAACACAAGAAACGGAGATGGCTTGGTCTAAAAGGCTTCAACTGAAAGCTAGTAGTTAGGCTGGAATCTAAATGCAGCATGTGCACATTGGTTGCACGTGCCAAATCGGCGATGAATGAATGAGCTACTTTTGCAGCACAGAAAGCAAACACAAGCAAACAGTACATAAAGCCTGGCTTTGCAAAAGCAAAGATTGAAGGTTGAACATTCAGTGGCAAATATAATATAATGGTAAGAAAATGACGCCAATTGTGGCATCAAACAAATTGACAGCAAGATTTTCTCATGCTATTTCTGAAGGCATCAGCCAAACACAACATTTCATTGGTATTTCTGAAGGCATACCAGAGAGCAAATGTCATGCTTGTCAGGGTCCAAACCTTGGCCCGAGAATGATCGGCGAGCATGTACTTAACATCAGATGCGGGGAGAGAGCATACGTTGCCAACTGTGCAATGGTTCCTGAGGTCAATGTATGCCCTCTCCACCAACAATGCAGCCATATGCCTCTCTTCCGGTGACAGCGAGAGGGACTTGGCAATGGCGTCGTATGGCCATGCCTTTATGACTCCAGCCTCCGAGCCCGACCATATCTCACCTGTCAGATTCAAACAGCGAGAGGAACAATTCACATTTGGCAAGCACATACAACAGAAATGCATTGTCACAATATGAGGAGATGATAGATAGATGCCATGCTCACCATATGAGGTGATGGCCATGGAGAGCACGGGCGTCCGGCCGTAGGCCTGCCACGTGAGGGCTTCCCTGAACACGGGGGCGCTGTTGGGTCCACCGTGTGAGCTTCCCCCGACGCTCCCTTCGCCGCCTGAACCAGGAGGCGGAGGCGCGGGCGCCGTGGCGGCCGTCTCGAGGTCCATGCGCCATGAGCGGATCCTCTCGTCCTTGTGGCCCGTCCACAGCAGCCCGTTGGCCCTGTCCATGGCAACGCAGAGCGCGGGCGGCGCGGGCACGCCCTCGCGGAAGGGCGCGCTCTCCTCGTCGCCGCGGCGCGCGCCAGCGCCCCAGCCGGCGAACACCTCGTCGAGCGCCCACACCCGGATCCCGGACTCGGCCCCGGCCCAGAGCTGGCGGCGCTGTGGATCGGAGAGGCAGAGCATGGCCCGGGGGCGAAGATTCAGGGGAGGCGATGGTGGTACGGGGAGCGGGGGGTGGGGTTGGTTTGTCGGTTACCGAGGAAGAGGACGCGCTGGTCGGCGAAGTCGTGGTAGTCCTTGTCCTGCGGGATGGCGGGCGTGACAAGCATGAGCACCACGAAGATGGCCGCCGCCGCCGCCCACGCCACCCAATTCTTCCTCCACCACTCGCCGTCCATCGCCGCGCCCGCCCTCAAGCTTCTCTGCTATCCCTTCTCCCTCGAAATCTTTCCCTCTCCGGGATCAATGAAATCTTTCCCCAAGGGCGTGGCGGGAAGGAGGCAGGGGCGGCGGCGCTAGAGGCGAGAGGAAGAGGAGAAGGAGGTCGGGCGGCGCTAGGGAAGAGTGGAAGAGGAGAGGGAGGCGCGGGTGTGAGAGGAGGAGGGAGGGCGCGGGTGCGGGAGGAGGAGGCTGCTAGGTCATCCCCACGCGAGCCTTCGCCTTTTACACACCTTTATGAGAAATGACGAAAATGCCCTCAGCGGCCACCCAATTTTACGGGCGGTGGCACGACCGGGGCATCGCAGCGGTCTTGGTTTTGATCCAACGGTCGAGGGCGTTCGGGAGGGGGATCGGACGGCCGGAAACGCATCAAGGAAGAGATCCAACGGCCGAGAAGCCCTGAGCTCTGAGAAGGCTCAGCCATCCACTCCTCTCTTATTTCTGGATGCTTTGAAGATGGGGAAAAAGAAAGGGGCCATGGCGGATGTTGCCGAAGAGCAAACAAGAGATATAATTGATACTTTCATGACCATGCAAAAGCGTAGGTCAGAAACATAATCTTCTTCTGAAGGTATGTACTATGGAAAACTAGAAATTTTAGTAAGACTGTAAGACCATAGTAATCTATTTCTATGTCATGTGCTATGCCAGAAACATAGTTTTCTTTAACTTCAAATGTTCACATAATCACATGTCACGTTTGTTGGCAAAAAAAAATTCTAGAACCACCCTGGTATCAAATCCTAGATCCGCCACTGCTTGACTGGATGCATCTGCCAACAATTAATAATGGAAAAGATTTCTGAAAATTATGTCATCGTACATGTGCCATCATTGTCCAGAGCAGTACCATGCCATATGAATTCAGAAGAATAAATTCTTCTACTTCAGATCTGTATTGTGCTTTTAAATGTTGCTCCCGTACAGGACAACGGTGAGAAGGGGCTCTTGAGGCGGCTGCACTCGGTCCCCCCTGCAGCCACGCACCACATCGTCCGACCGTGTTGGTGAAATTTGCAGAACTGACGGCTTCGCAGTAAGACTATGGACGGCTGCTAGGTTTTGGTAATGTATGTGAATATGTGATGTGCTGAATAAATGGTCAGCGCATGTAGTATAGATTCAGAGTCTATGCATTCCTGAATGCTGCAGCTCAAGTATATTCAGTCCTCTGTTCTGTGTTAGGATTGAACCATGATTGTTTTAAAGGGGTGTGATTTTAATTTGATTGCTAGATTCATAAAAATGAGGATACACCCCTGGAGCATAAGTAAACATTAGAATCTAACAACACAGCTTGATCATGCTCGAATAGGCACATTAGGATTGGAAAGGTGAAAAATGCTAGAACAGGAATCAAAACAGAGACATAGCTCAGGGGGAAAACAAGTTTGGTGCAATGCTGCCATAAGGCGGCCAGTTCCGATGTTAGAATCTAACAACACAGCTTGAGCATGCTCGAATAGGCGCATTATGTGATACTTGAGTGTAGCAGTTTTAAATATTTTGGAGAACTACAATTATTTACACGTGTGACATTGACTGCAGGGTGAGGACAGGTGCTGCCGAAGATAATTCGAGGTTTCTCGGAAAATCCAGGGGACAATGTCATAGTGCTGACATTGGGGACGAGTTTTGATACTTCGGGAGAAGCCTATGACTTTTACAACCTGCGCTTTTGGGATAAGCGATTCGGCATTAGTAGGAAGACTGAAAGACAGTTAATGGGAAAATTAGTGGTGTGATTGAATAAGTAGTTTCATGGTTCTGATGTCTGATGTATGATTAGAGCATTTTCTCTTATGGTGTACTGAATTATTAAAGATTGTGTGTAAATTGTTAAGATGCAATTTTTTTATGTATGTGTGGATCCACGGCGGTCCAGACTGTACTACTGTAGTAGTTTATACTTTCTGAATGCAACGTAGCATGATAAATATATTGTGTTTGACAAATAACTGAAAATAGTGCTATGTAGTCAGGTCTGTGAGCATTGCGGGTAAATCATCACTAAAACTTTGCTTTGTGTGGGTGTTTCTGGTGTTCTTATGTCCAGAAGTCTGATGTCTGAATTTGTTGAGAAATTGAATGACTCTTCACATTTCCTTTCGGCCTGCTCAACAAGTCTTAACGATGCTTGCCCTGAAATCTGGTATACAGAGAGGTGTAAGCGGGTGTCTGCTCCCGTCCAAAGAGAACTTCCATCAGTTCAAAATTTGAACTACATGCTTTTGGTTGGCTGCTCTGTTTTTCCTAGAGATGATCTTCAGTACACAGTCGTGTGCAGGTGCATGGGGCAGTCGTCGGTGAACCAAGTGGGTGGATCGGAGGTGGCGACCAGTTCATTCGGGTGTTTCTACAGTTTCTGTTCATGTGCGCATCTGAACTAACAGTGCGTATCTCGACTTTGCCGGCCCATATCTTGCTGTCATCCGAGCCGGTAGGAACATGCCGGACGGCGTCTTTTTTTTTTAAAGGAGGCAAAAAATTTGCCTCATATATTAATAAAGAGAGAAGAAAGAGTTTGAGGGATTACAACACCGCCTTACAAAGGGACTACTCTCCCGGCATGATTGAACTCAACTTCTTAGCATCGGCAGCGACCCAAAGTGCCGCCTCCTCTTTGATGAGTGCTAGAATTACAAATGGCGGGGCACTTTTGTGGCGGAACACCCTCGCATTACGTTTGTTCCAGATGGCCCAAGAGGTGAGCAATGTGAGGGAGGCCACCGCCTTCCTGTTGGGGACGGAGTAGTCGGAGAGCACGATCCACCACTCCTTGGCGGATTCAAAGTGCTGCCAGCTTGCAGTATCAATGCTTTCAATTTGCAGCCACCCCTTGATCATGTTCCATACCCGGATGGTGAACCGACATCGAAAGAGAAGGTGATCCACTGTTTCCTGCTGACGCCTACAGAGGGGGCAAAGGCCACAGTTTGACCATCCACGTTTAATAATCGGTCAGCGGTCCACACTGCTTTTGGGCGGCCAACCAAGCGAAGAACTTCACTTTGGGAGGGGCCCAAACTTTCCAAATAACATGCTCAGAGGCGAGCGGATCATGCCATGAAATTGCGCCTTGTAGGCGTAAGCCATGTATATAGTCCACTTGTCAAGATGCTTCCACACAATCTCATCCTCCGCGTCGTGTTGCGGTTGGAAGCCACGAATGCTAGACCAAAGCAGGAGGAATTGGCTGAAATGGTGAATCGAGAAATTGTGTGACAACTTTATTTTGGATATCCACGCATTGTCCAATAGAGCCTCTCTAATTTTCCAATTCTTCCTTGTGGCGGCACCATAAATGAGCGGAGCAATGTCTTTGGGCTTTCTCCCATGCATCCAAGGAGCATCCCAAAAAGGTGTGCGGGCTCCATTGCCAACAGTGATGGTGGAGAAGGCGTAAAAAAGATCATAGTCCTTGTCGTCGCACGGGCAAAGAGGTTTTATGTTTCGTGCACATGGGAAATAAAAGTTTAGTGCAAACACTGCTAAAAAATACATTCTTAATCTATACTTCCTCCGTTCGGAATTACTTGTCGTAGAAATGGATGTATCTAGATGTATTTTAGTTCTAGATATATCCATTTCCGAGACAAGTAATTCCGAACGAAGGGAGTACATCTTATGGAAATATTTTTTTTTAACTCAGATTTCTCATCGTGATAACTATATTTGCAATTAAAACAATGGTTCCTTAGCTGGTTTGTACTCCCTCCGTTCCTAAATATAAGTCTTTGTAGGTATTTCACTATGGACCACATACGGATGTATATAGATGCTATGTGTAAATTCACTCATTTTGCTCCGTATGTGGTCCATAGTGAAATCTCTCAAAAGACTTATATTTAGGAACGGAGAGAGTACATGTTATGTTTTTTTTCGAACTCGGATTTCACATCGTGGTAAACATATTTTCAATGTAAGATGGTTTAACACATGGGCTTTCTACTATCAATATCGAATATGTCCTTGCAAAATGAAACTATTTTCATCGATAACATGGCTTTAGCGGGTCTCTGCGCCATTTGATGCAACGGGTCAACTAGTTGAACATATAAACCCTGGTGGACTGATAGGCAGAACGAAGGCCTCGAGCGCACCGCACCACGCGAGGGTAAAAAACCACCGCAAAACAGCCAGGGCGCAGCGCACCACGCGAGGGAAGAGTGCGCCACAACGAGCGAACCCCCTTTCTGGCAGCGAGAGCGGACAGAGGCAGCTGCAGAAATATCTTCCTCGTCACACCCTTTATCTCCCTCGTCTCTTCCATCCCGCTCCTCTCCTCCATGCCGCCACCGCCGCTGCTTCCCCCCTCCCTCTCGGCACTTTGTCTCCCCCTGGTGGCGCAGCTCCTCGCGTCGCCTTCCTCTCCTCTTCATGCGCGGCGGCGTCTCGTCATCCCCAGCCACCGCCCATCCCCAGCCCCCACCCTAGCCTCCCCAATCCCCTCCTCCCGCACGAACCCTAGCAGAGAGAGAAGATGAGAGGGAGAGAGAGAAGGAAGGAGAGGGGAGGAGGGAGAAAGAGAGAGGAAAGAGGGGAGGGAGGTGTGGCGGCCGGTGTCGGCCTGCGCCGGTGAGGTCGGGCGCGACCTGGCGGTTGGCGGCGGCTCGATCCGTTCCTGGATCGGGAGCTGCGAGGAGGCTGGGGCTCGGGCGCGATGCACGGGAGGCTGCACCCCGCCTCCATCTCCACGCGTGCAGCGGCGACCCCGGGAGGAGCTCGAGCCGCAGCGGTGGTCCACGGCGCCGGTGTCGGCAGGAGGAGCGTGGGCCGCAGAGACGGCCGGCTCCGTCCGGCTTTCGCGCTGCCGTCCATCCACCCGAGTGATCAGTCCGCGCGTCCTCGCCTCCGTCCTCTCACGCACGCCCTCGTGTCCGGATATTTGGTAATTTCTTTTCTGAGCATAAATAGATATTGTGCCCCCACCTGTTTGTTGTTTTGCCCAGCTGAAAGGTGGATCAAATATGAAAGACGTGAGCGTTAATAGTGTGAAAAGCAAGCCCTGGTCTTGTTGAAGTTCCATTGAATTTCTGTGATACTAATGCTCATATTTTGCAATTTGCTCTCCACAGCTTTCAGTCACGGATTCCTGAGGAAAACAGGTAATGCATTTTGTTTGTGTCAGCTATATTGAATATGCAAAGCCTTTTTTGTCTGCAGAGAAATTCACGCTCTGCATTAGTTAACAGATGCTGATTTTGATCTTAACAACTACAGGAAAACAGGTAATATATATGATTAGTGTTTGGGTGACCGTTGATTCCTACACCGAGTTGTGTTGCTGTACAAATAGCCTCTCTTTTTGGTGGTGACACGGTGTCCCTTCCAGGTTAGCTGCAACCTTTTCCCCCATCATTCCCCATATTTCTTTCCATAACCTACTTACTGAGCTGTAGGTTCATCGGACCTGTTGCATAAGGCAGAACAAGAATAAGAACATTTGTCAGTTTTTCCATGTGCAGGTTCAGCAGCGGGCAATGCTCAAGACAGAGTTGGGTGCACATCATATATATACATATGTTGTTGCATCTTAATAAAGGGAGATGAGCAGAAGTAGAGATGAGATATCTATCTGACTGTCATCCTTCCCAGACTTGGGTTTGTCATCTCTGTCATCATCCGCTTCCGCTTCCTTAGTTGGTTGTCGCTTCTTTGTACACTGCTGTAGTTTAGAGATCGTAATATATTTCCATGGATATAATTGAATACGACACTCAGTTTGCTATATAATTTGTTCAGTTCTCTCTCATAGCGATTCATACATAATATTATGCATAATGGTCCCATTTTAAGTAGAATATAACCACTGGATTATTCAAACTTTGCTCGTGTTTCTCAGGGCACCATAACTCTAATCCGACATGAGCAGTGCAACCACGGTGGGCGGTGGAATCACAAGATAGAGATAGACACAAGTAGAATATAACTTGTCATATTTCTACAATGACCACACTACTTATGGTTCGGAAGAGAAGGTATCAGTGATAGTGGGCCTGGTGATGAGGGCATCAATACAAAGAGATTAATTGACAACTCTGTTCTTGATAGGTTGTACAAATATACAAGGTACTATTGTTTCCTTTTATGTTTAAATAGCTTTGTGAGCACAACTAAATGAAAATTCTGCGATTCATGGTGGAAGCTGGCATCTTTGTTTTCCTGACTGAAAATACTTAGTTTCATGCCTCCATGGTATTATTTAGAGGACAATCCGATGAGAGATTCCTACTTAGCTAACTAATATATAGCGTTTGGTGGTACTGTCTGATGTTGTAAATGCAAAATATCCTGCAGGAGCATTATTTTTATTTTGAATTTTTATTGTTTGAGCCTCTTTTACATATTAAGTGTAATATCACAGATTTTCTTCTCTCAGAGTTAACTGGCCATGCTCAACCATGACTACTCTGCTCTTGAGCTCACCATTATATATTTTTAGACCTTAACCATTTGATTAAGGAGGAGAGGTGTGTCAAATAAACTCCCCTGTTCAAAGCTGAATCCAAACACATGTGGTCTCCTTTTGAAAGTGATTACATCTGTCAAGCTCTTCAATACCAATGTGGACATATCGCCACTGATTTTCCACCATCAAGCTAGCCTACCTGCACATCATGCAAGGCTCACAGCTCAGTGTTGCAATAGCTATGTTGTTTTTCCCACATCAACCATGCGGTCGTTACTAAAGCTTAGTTCCTGAATTTGTACATGCTCCATTGCGCACAAGAAAGTAGTGGCTATTTATTTGCTTAAACAATATGTCCAGCCACCAATTTCTGCATGTCCTGCTAATATTCCTTTATGGATGTATCGCACAAATTTCAGTTATTGGATACGAAATGTAGGTTCTCTATTCAGAGCTGGGTCCGGGTCCAATGATATGTAGTCCCCTTTTCCAAGCTAATGTATATGCTATCCTATTTAATAACAATTATGGCGCACACACACTCATTTCAGATTATCAAACTATTATGTGTGCAAATTCTACACTTCTCAAAGCTAACTCCTGTAGACAGGATAAGAAAAAAGAATATGGGCGGTGTTCTACGTAAAATTTGCCATCCTATTCTAGATGTGCAGAGTCATCGAGTGACATATCCTAATTTCATGTTGTGCCTTGCAGATTTTCCTGTCAGTGTACCCAGCTGTCACTACCTGTCCTTTTTTTTTTACTTTGATGCTCATTATTTGCGTCCACTAGCAGCTATAGCTCCCAAATATGATTTGCGTCGTCTCAATTTGGAGTGGACTTGTTCGTTAGTGCAGCTAGCTAGCATATTTTGGATAATATGGATCGACACTGTACTCTTGGTTGTTAATTTAGCTACCTAATTTGTTCTAAATAGAAGTTTACAAAGTTGCATGCCATCAAGATTGTAGCCAATTAACACGCATGCATCTATATGACTCTTCAGCCGGTCCTTTTAGAGTCTTGGAACATGACATTCTCTTCTTTTAAACAAGTGTTGAGTGTTTATATTTGCTACCACTAAATATCGTGGGAACCGCTAGCATGTGTACGAAGACAAATAATTCTCGAGGCACTGGCATGATTGAAGGAAAAGAGGTTCTGTGACTCAAGGTTGGGTCGCCGTGTGTATATTTATTTATGTATTCATATCCATGCTTGTGCGGTTTCCTCTATTTTCGGTAGCCAGTCGCATGCCTTCTCCTTATTTGCTTTGTCAATGTTCGTGTGTGCCCAACTCAATTGTTGCTGCATTTATGTATGTGCTTTCTTATGTGGCAGATAAACTCTTGCTTTAATATGTGCACTTCCAGGTTTGACGCAGTACAACATGGGAGAGGCGGTGTCCTCTGCAGCTAGGTTTACTTGCTGGCGACCTCACCATCACCAACCCATCTGCAGGTATGCTAGCTCCTCTTCTATTAATGCAAAAAGGAGATGCTCAAATGGATTGAGTGGTACCCTCCTGAAAGTATTGTAGGGATGGACATATGGATTGATTGGTAGCCCCCTGAAACCTACACATATCTGAACCAATAACTTTAATAAGAATGTGTATCCCAGCTCCTTTTACAATCTTGAATCCTTCTCGGTCCTACTAAACTGTAACTCATGTTTCTTTTGGGAAACAATATTTTGGACATATACTAATTAAGGTAGCTACATGGGGACCTTTTGTTCTGGCCAGATTTGATGATTTCTCTCAATATACTGCTGGCGATGTAGTTGGCAATGATTGGGTGGGCGGTTCTTCGCATTGCATTCTGTTTTTAAGTTTGGACAATTGGCTGCTAATTTATCATGTGAATATGTTCTCTCTCTACAGATGAAGATAGCAAATATTTGTTATATTCTTATCCAATCAGTTCACACCATTGTTGTGTCCAACAGAAGATTCAAAACTTTCAAGCTCCTTTTTTTGTTGCTAGCCACGAAGGTGATACTTTAGTAAAAGGTGCATACAGTACTAACATTTTGCTATCTTTATGCTCCTCCATATGGATGGGAACTAAAAGGATCATGATATTATTCTACCTTTCAATATTTGGTGGCGCATATTTAAGAAAATCACAGCTAAGCATGTCACTTTCTAGAAAGGCGCTTGACTGGAACGTATATGTATATAGTTAATAAAATCATAGTGACTGATTTTTCAGTTCCTCTATTTAGATTAGAGGTGTCTGCATGCATATTAGCCAAGTGATCTTCGGTCTTTCCAGCTCAAAAGAGAAAGTGACCGATGTTTTGGCATATTTTCCTATTAGGAATAAATGGATATGCCCATGCACGTATGCACACAGATTTCAGGTTACAGTGTAATTAGGAAACAGATGATACCTCATTCTGTCGTCTTGGTGCGAGAAGAGGGATATACTTGGTGAATATATATGTTCCACCCGACCATTAATTTCAGAGAAAAGGACATGCACTTCAGTAGCAAAAATTTGATTGTTATGTACTATCTGTAATGCTAAGCATTTATTTTGCTAATATCTCCTCATCTGAATTTGTATTTTGTGCCATTTGGCCTTTTAACTATATGGGCATCTGCAGATGGTCTGAAAACCAAGATATGCCGAGGTAATAACTATAATGGCTGCTCCAGATGGACCAAGAATGGAACCATATCTCCTCGCGCTGCATAATAATTCATTCTTTAATCTTATATGTTCCTCGTGAATTAACTATTTGAGTTGGCGTTTATGCCATTTCTGATATGATACCATTTTCTTTATTACTTCTTAGAAGATGATGGTTCTTCTTCTCCTATTTGATGTTGCCTTCAGGGAGTCAGATTACCCAGATCATCCATTTGTGACATCTTCTTGCGTTCATGGAAGATTTGGTACTTCTTTGCCCTTTCTCTGCAATACTTGGCTACTATCTGCAGTTTTTGTATCAACCAAGGGATTGAGTGAAGCTCTCCTGTGTCATAGTCTGAGTGTTTTAGACTTTAGTGCTAACTGACTTTTGATGTTAATTGCTAATCAAATAGTAATATACTAATGTAAATAGTGACTGTTGATTTAAATAGTGACCATTGCTAATTAGTTTCAGAGTTGGCTGTTGATTTGAAGTGACTCATTTTTAATACTGTTGACTATTTTAGATTCGATAATGTTTCAGAGTTACCACCGGCTGACTGTTTCAGAGTTGGTTCTTATCAAATTAATTATCAGATAGCGAATGTTGATGTCAATCGTGGCTGACTGAGTGTACATCCTAATATGTTAATTGGTAAAAAAGTAATATAATAATGTAAATTACGTATATATTGTTTTTTTGCTTTACGAATCTGAACAAATGTATTCGCTTTATTGAACATGCAGTTTTTGAACCATTGTTATGTACTAAAAAAATGTCAGTTCTATTTAATGAACTGTAGTTTCTATAGCTTCGGGTTTGCACAGGGAAACATACTATTTAAGTGATGCTGTTGACCGGAAAAACACAGCCATCATCATACTATGTTACCTATTCAGATCACCAAAGTTCTGCTCCCAAAGATTAGTTTTAGTGCACTTTAACTCAATTATTTTTGATACTTGATACCCATCACCGAAAGCACTAGGTAGCATCTGATTCATTTTTATTCAAGTAATTAAATCCAATTGTTACGCAGCAATTTATTCCCAATGCTATGAATGCCTAGCTTTATAAATATCCTCCTGGCCTGTTTCCTGCTTTATTGAGTACTCATGTGCCATTGGTTAGTGCTCCATTAACATGGCTTTCTTCAGTTAAACGTGGTTCTAATTCTGGATTCTGCTTGTTGGGTGCCATCATTTTTGTACGGACCGGGCACATGTAACTGTCAATTCAAGAACACGGGCGGCGTGGTTTTACTGTGGGTGTTGAGGAGCGGGGGAGGGTGAGGAGGACGAAGGTGGGGGAAGGAGCAGCGAGTCTGGTGATGGGTTAGGGCCACCGGTAGAGGGGGAGGAGAGGACGGCCACTGCTCCTATCCACTACTCCTTGTCCTCTGCGACACACCTCCGGCCGCAGCAGCTTGTTGCCTCCCGCTTCCTTCCTTGCATGCTAACCATCACCTCACCAGATTGGTGTTGAACATAATAAGGTATAAGGCCATCCGTACTCATTTTCCTTCTTTGTATTTTTTTCTTGTTCACTGGTCATGATTGGTTTGAGTATCATGATTTTGTAAATTAGATGCAAATGTTAGAACCAAATACCAATTTTTAGTCATATGGTAGTGTTGTGGTGAGTGAGGATAGTATACATCTCATGTTTGCACTCTCAAATTCGATCAGTAATTTAGTTAAATTAATAAATAGAAGCATTGTTATCATAAATTGTTGATTAGTGATGCAAGCACCACAGACCTTAAAGGACTTGTGAAATATTGCTTGAGCTACATCGACATATGCTAGCTAAATCGAACATATAAATCCCGCTAGCCAACTCGCCCTCCCAGCGCCGTCGCGGTTTCGGAACGAATCTTGCACGCTCGATCTGCCCTGCTGTCCACTTACCATGTACTTCCTATCTCGCTGGTAAACATCTGGACGTTGATTTTGTTTTTTATGGTGCAGGATCGTTCATTTGTTTTCCAAGACATGGATGAGTGTTTACCATGTTAGATCTGGCGTGTGATGCTTCTAGGAGGTGATTTAACAGATGTTTCTATGCTTTGGTTCTGTGGTTCCTAGACCTTCTTCCTTTTCCGTGCTAGATAATCATCTCCTGCTATCTCCTGCGCCCACCAGCGCACCGTTTTGCCATCTGCATTGAGGTTGGTATTCTTTCTGTTTGCCTGCATGCAACATGTTCGGCAGAATGCCTCTACGGTGACCAGACTATGTTTCTTTTTAGGTTTTCGTCTGCCATTCCGCCTTTGTTTGCTCGCCGATGTCCTGGTTGTGGCTCTTAGTCCTGGTAATGTGTTGCTCCTTGCCTTCTTTCTTTGGTCGGTGCAGAGATATGCATGTGCTGTGAGTCTGTGTGCTAATGATGATTTTGGTATGCTGTGCTTCTCTTCTAGATTGCCTTACAATCATATTGTTGTGTTTGGGGTAGTTAGAAGCTTTATGCTTCTTATGTCTATTAATTTGGCTGAAAGCACATTGTATGAAGTTGATTCATAAGCATCTTCTTAGGTTTCTGCATGTGGGGAAGAGGGTCATAGCACTAGCAAGTTAAAAGCTTATGTGAATTTCAGGGAAAAGATGCTCTAGATATAATGTAGGGTGTCCTGATATAATGAACTTGAAATAGTTCTGGCGTCATTCTGTTGCTCTGCATCTGTTGAATCGGCTCTGTTTCATATGTGTTTGCTGGTTTCTGTGCCTACATTGCTATGCTTATGTTCTTATGGCTTTATGCAGGTTTATTCTACAGGTTTGAAGAGCTGCTCCGTTTGTTGGTGCCGGCAACGTCTATGCGGTCAAGCTCGGGCCTCCAAAGAACATCTCTGCAAACTCAAGATTTTGTCATTGTTCAATTCTGCATCGAGGCATGTGCTTTGCTGGTGTCTAAATATTCTCACAATACTTGGCTCCCTCTCGCCTTTTGCGCCATTGGCGCAACGAGTTAAGGGCCTTTGTATGATTATCTATCCAATCTAAACAGATCATGAGAGTCCTTTCCTACATGACTTGGTGCATCATTTCCAATCTTATGTACTCACTGCATATAATATATGAGCTATTCTTTTCAAACAACAATATATTAATGCACACACTCACAATAATTAGCTTACACTCGGCCTTTGCGCCATTGGCGCAACGGGTCATCTAGTTTGAATAATACCTTCAATGGTCTATTGAATCTCGATCGTAGTGATACACATTTTCATGCCAAAAGATATAAGATAGTAATGATAGTACCACTTACTTGTGGCACTGCCATGTAAGTCATATTGGTGTAAAACGCATGAAGAAGCTCCATGTTGATGGATCTTTGGACTCACTCGGTTTTGAAAAGTTTGAGACATGTGAACCATGTCTATTGGTGTATACGCATGAAGAAACTCCATGCAGATGGATCGTTTGGACTCACTTGATTTTGAATCACTTGAGGTATGCAAATCATACCACATGGGCAAGATGATTGAAAAGCCTCGTTTTTCAGTAAGATGGAACAAGATAGCAACTTGTTGGAAGTAACACATTTTGATGTGTGCAGTCCAATGAATGCTGAGGCATGCAGTGAATATCGTTATGTTCTTACTTCACAGATGATTTGAGTAGATGTTGTATATTTACTTGATGAAACACAAGTTTGAATTATTGAAAGGTTCAAGTGATTTCAGAGTGAAGTTGAAGATCTTTGTGACAAGAGGATAAAATTTCTATGATATGATCATAGAGATGAATATCTGAGTTGCGAGTTTGTTACACAATTGAGACATTGTGGAAATTGTTTCACAACTAACACCGCCTAGAACACCATAGTGTGATGGTGTGTCCGAACATCATAGATGCACCCTATTAGATATGGGGCATACCATGATGTCTCTTATCGAATTACCATTATCGTTCATGGGTTAGGCATTAGAGACAACCACATTCACTTTAATAGGGCACCACATAATTCCGTTGAGATGACACCGTATGAACTATGGTTTAGTGAAACCTAAGCTGTCGTTTCTTGAAAGTTTGGGGCTGCGACGCTTATATGAAAAAGTTTCATCCTGATGAGCTCGAACCCAAAGAGGATAAATACATTTTCATAGGACACCTAAAACAGTTGGGTATACCTCCTATTTCAGATCCGGAAGCAAAAGTGATTGTTTCTAGAAACGGGTCCTTTCTCGAGGAAAGGTTTCTCCTCAAAGAATTGAGTGGGAGGATGGTGGAGACTTGATGAGGTTATTGAACCGTCACTTCAACTAGTGTGTAGCACGGCACAGGAAGTTGTTCCTGTGGCACCTACACCAATTGAAGTGGAAGCTGATGATAGTGATCATGATGCTTCGGATCAAGTCACTACCGAACCTCGTAGGTCGACAAGGACGCCAGATTACTTCAGAGTGGTACGCTAATCACATCTTAGAGGTCATGTTGCTAGACAACAATGAACCTACGAGCTATGGAGAAGCGATGGTGGGCCCGGATTTCGACAAATGGCTTGAGGCCATAAAATCCGAGAGAGGATCCATGTATGAAAACAAAGTGTAGACTTTGGAAGAACTACTTGATGGTCTTAAAGGCTGTTAGGTACAGATGGATTTTAGAAGAAGACGGACAATGATGGTAAATGTCACCATTAAGAAAGCTCGACTTGTCGTTAAGATGTTTTCCGACAAGTTCAAGGAGTTGACTACGGTGAGGCTTTCTCACTCGTAGCGATGCTAAGAGTCTGTTGGAATTGGATTAGCAGTTACTACATTATTTATGAAATCTTGCAGATAGGATGTCAAAACATTGTTTTCTCGACAATTTTCTTGAGGAAAGGTTGTATGTGATACAACTAGAAGGTTTTGACAATCCTGAAAGACGCTAACAAGTATGCAAAGCTCCAGCAATCCTTCTAAGGACTGGAGTAAGCATCTCGGAGTTGGAATGTACGCTTTGATGAGATGATCAAAGATTTTGGTTTTATACAAAGTTTATGAGAAATTTGTATTTCCAAATAAGTGAGTGGGAGCACTATAGCATTTCTGATGAGTATATGTTGTTGACATATTGTTGATCGGAAATGATGCAGAATTTCTGGAAAGCATATAGGGTTATTTGAAAAGTGTTTTTCAATAGAAGACCTGGATTAAGCTACTTGAACATTGAGCATCAAGATCTATAAGGATAGATCAAAAACGCTAAATGGCACTTTCAAATGAGCACATACCTTGACATGATCTTGAAGGTGTTCAAGATGGATCAGTCAAAGAAGGAGTTCTTGCCTGAGTTGTAAGGTATGAAGTTAATAGTTAAAGCTCGACCACGGCAGAAGAGAGAGAAAGGACGAAGGTCGCCCCTATGCTTCAGACGTAGGCTCTGTAGTATGCTATCTTGTGTACCGCACCGGAAGTGTGCCTTGCCATGAGTCACTATAAGTACAAGAATGATCCGGGAATGGATCATTGGACGATGGTCAAAATTGTCCTTGGAGTAAATAAGGACATGTTTCTCGATTATGGAGGTGATAAAGAGTTCGGCGTAAAGGGTTACGTCGATGCAAACTTTAACACCTATCCGAGTGACTCTGAGTAGCAAACCGGATATGTATAGTGGAGCAACCATTTGGAATAGCTCCAAGTGGAGCGTGGAAGCAACATTTACAATATGACCTAGATATTTGCTAAGTACATACAGATCTGAATGTTGCAGACCCGTTGACTAAAACCTCTCTCACAAGAAAAACATGATCAAACCCCAAAACTCATTGAGTCTTAATCACATGATGATGTGAACTAGTTTAGTGACACTAGTAAACTCTTTGGATGTTGGTCACATGGCGATGTGACCTGTGAGTGTTAATCACATGGCGATGTGAACTAGATTATTGACTCTAGTGCAAGTGGGAGACTGTTGGAAATATGCCCTAGAGGCAATAATAAATTAGTTATTATTATTATATTTCCTTGTTCATGATAATCGTTTATTATCCATGCTATAATTGTATTGATAGGAAACTCAAATACATGTGTGGATACATAGACAACACCATGTCCCTAGTAAGCCTCTAGTTGACTAGCTCGTTGATCAATAGATGGTTACGGTTTCACGACCATGGACATTGGATGTCGTTGATAACGGGATCACATCATTAGGAGAATGATGTGATGGACAAGACCCAATCCTAAGCCTAGCACAAAGATCGTATAGTTCGTATGCTAAAGCTTTTCTAATGTCAAGTATCATTTCCTTAGACCATGAGATTGTGCAACTCCGGATACCGTAGGAATGCTTTGGGTGTACCAAACGTCACAACGAATCGGGTGGCTATAAAGGTGCACTACGGTATCTCCGAAAGTGTCTATTGGGTTGGCACGAATCGAGACTGGATTTGTCACTCCGTGTAGACGGAGAGGTATCTCTGGGCCCACTCGGTAGGACATCATCATAATGTGCACAATGTGACCAAGGGGTTGATCACGGGATGATGTGTTATGGAACGAGTAAAGAGACTTGCCGGTAACGAGATTGAACAAGGTATCGGCATATACCAACGATCGAATCTCGGGCAAGTACAATACCGCTAGACAAAGGGAATTGTATACAAAATTGATTGAATCCTCGACATCGTGGTTCATCCGATGAGATCATCATGGAACATGTGGGAGCCAACATGGGTATCCAGATCCCGCTGTTGGTTATTGACCGGAGAATGTCTCGGTCATGTCTGCATGGTTCCCGAACCCGTAGGGTCTACACACTTAAGGTTCGATGACGCCAGGTTTATAGGGAATAGATATACGTGGTTATCGAATGTTGTTTGGAGTCCCGGATGAGATCTCGAACGTCACGAGGAGTTCCGGAATGGTCCAGAGGTAAAGATTTATATGGGAAGTCCTGTTTTGGTCACCGGAAAAGTTTCGGGTGCTATCGGTAACGTACCGGGACCACCGGGAGGGTTCTGGGGGTCCAGCAAGTGGGGCCACCGGCCCCAGAGGGCAGCATGGGCTAAGTGTGGGAGGGAACCAGCCCCAGGTGGGCTGGTGCGCCCCCCTCACCAGGGCCCAAGGCGCCTAGGGTTTGGGGAGGGGGCACCTCCACCTTGCTTGGGGGGCAAGTTTCCCCCTCTCCCCCCTTGGCCGCACCCTAGATGGGTTTTGGGGCTGCCGCCGCCCCTAGGGAGGGAACCCTAGATGGGGGCGCAGCCCCTCCCCTTCCCCAATATATACTTGAGGTCTTTGGGGCTGCAAACACAAGAGTTTCTGTTGGGGAACGTTGCAGAAAACAAAATTTTTCCTACGGTTTCACCAAGATCCATCTATGAGTTCATCTAACAACAAGTGATCGGAGTGCATCTACATACCTTTGTAGATCGCGAGCAGAAGCGTTCAAGAGAACGGGGTTGAGGGAGTCGTTCTCGTCGTGATCCAAATCACCGGAGATCCTAGCACCGAACGGACGGCACCTCCGCGTTCAACACACGTGACGGTCAGCGTGGCGTCTCCTCCGTCTTGATCCAGCAAGGGAAAGGAGAGGTTGATGAAGATCCGGCATGATGGCGTGGTGGTGGATGCGGCCACCGCAGCAGGCTTCGCCGAGCCTGCGAGAGGAGAGGTGTAGCAGGGAGAGGGAGGCGCCAAGATGCAGTGCGGCTGCCCTCCTCCCCCTCCTTTATATAGGCCCCAGGGGCGCCGCCTGAGATCCAATCTCCAAGGGGGCGGCCAAGGGGGAAACTTGCCCCAAGGCAAGTGGGCGCCCACCCTAGGGTTTCCAACCCTAGGCGGGGGGGCAAGTGAAGCGCACCAGCCCACCAGGGCTGGTTCCTCCCACTTCAGCCCACGGGCCCTCCGGGATAGGTGGCCCCACCGGTGGACCCCGGGACCCTTCCGATGGTCCCAGTACAATACCCAGAACCCCGAAATTCTCCCGATGGCGAAATAGCACTTCCTATATATAATTCTTTACCTCCGGACCATTCCGAACTCCTCGTGACATCCGGGATCTCATCCGGGACTCAACAACATTCGGTTTGCTGCATACTCATATTCATACAACCCTAGCATCACCGAACCTTAAGTGTGTAGACCCTACGGGTTCGGGAGACATGAAGACATGACCGAGACGGCTCTCCGGTCAATAACCAACAGCGGGATCTGGATACCCATGTTGGATCCCACATGCTCCTCGATGATCTCATCGGATGAACCACAATGTCGAGGATTCAAGCAACCCCGTATACTATTCCCTTTGTCACACGGTATGTTACTTGCCCAAGATTGGATCGTTGGTATCCCAATACCTCGTTCAATCTCGTTATCGGCAAGTCACTTTACTCGTACCATAATGCATGATCCCGTGACCAGACACTTGGTCACTTTGAGCTCATTATGATGATGCACTACCGAGTGGGCCCAGTGATACCTCTCTGAAATACGGAGTGACAAATCCGAGTCTCGATCCGTGTCAACCCAACAGATACTTTCGTAGATACCCGTAGTGCACCTTTATAGTCACCCAGTTACGTTGTGACGTTTGGTACACCCAAAGCACTCCTACGGTATCCGGGAGTTACACGATCTCATGGTCTAAGGCAGAGATACTTGACATTTGAAAAGCTCTAGCAAAACAAACTACACGATCTTGTGCTATGCTTAGGATTGGGTCTTGTCCATCACATCATTCTCCTAATGATGTGATCCCGTTATCAATGACATCTAATGTCCATAGTCAGGAAACCATGACTATCTATTGATCACCGAGCTAGTCAACTAGAGGCTCACTAGGGACATGTTGTGGTCTGTCTATTCACACGTGTATTATGATTTCCGGATAATACAATTATAGCATGAATAAAAGACAATTATCACGAACAAGGAAATATAATAACAATCCTTTTATTATTGCCTCTAGGGCATATTTCCAACAGTCTCCCACTTGCACTAGAGTCAATAATCTAGTTACATTGTGATGAATCGAACACCCATAGAGTTACGGTGTTGATCATGTTTTGCTCATGGAAGAGGTTTAGTCAGCGGATCTGCGACATTCACATCCGTATGCACTTTGCAAATTTCTATGTCTCCATCTTGAACATTTTCACGAATGGAGTTGAAGCGACGCTTGATGTGCTCGGGTCTTCTTGTGAAACACGGGCTCCTTGGCAAGTGCAATAGCTCCAGTGTTGTCACGAGAAGAGTTTGATTGGCCCCGACGCATTGGGTATGACTCCTAGGTCGGTGATGAACTCCTTCACCCAAATTGGTTCATGCGCCGCCTCCGAGGCTGCCATGTACTCCGCTTCACACGTAGATCCCGCCACGACGCTTCGCTTGTACCTGCACCAGCTTCGCTCCACCATTCAACATATACACGTATCCGGTTTGTGACTTAGAGTCATCCAGATCGTGTCGAAGCTAAGCGTCGACATAACCCTTCTGACGAGCTCTTCGTCACCTCCATAAACGAGAAACATGTCCTTAGTCCTTTTCAGGTACTTCAGGATATTCTTGACCGCTGTCCAGTGTTCCTTGCCGGGATTACTTTGGTACCTACCTACCAAACTTACGGCAAGGTTTACATCAGGTCCGGTACACAGCATGGCATACATAATAGAACCTATGGCTGATGCATAGGGGATGACACTCATCTCTTCTATATCTTACGCGTGGTGGGACATTGAGCCGAGCTCAATTTCACACCTTGCTGTCTGAGCAAGAACCCTTTCTTGGACTGATCCATTTTGAACTTCTTCAATATCTTATCAAGGTATGTGCTTTGTGAAAGACCTATGAGGCGTCTCGGTCTATCTCTATAGATTTGATGCCTAATATATAAGCAGCTTCTCCAAGGTCCTTCATTGAAAAACTTTTATTCAAGTAGGCCTTAATGTTGTCCAAGAGTTCTATATCATTTACCATCAAAAGTATGTCATCTACATATAATATGAGAAATGCTCTGAGCTCCCACTCACTTTCTTGTAAACGCAGGCTTCTCCATAAGTCTCAAGATAAACCCAAACGCTTTGATCATCTCATCAAAGCGAATGTTCCAACTCCGAGATGCTTGCACCAACCCATAAATGGATCATTGGAGCTTGCATACATTGTTATCATTCTTAGGGTCGAAAAAACTTTCGGCTGCATCATATACAGTTCTTCCTTAAGATAACCGTTAATGAATGACGTATTGACGTACATTTGACATATATCATAATAAAAGTATGCGGCAATTGCTAACATGATTCAGACGGACTTGACTTCGCTCACGGAGAGAAAGTCTCATCGTAGTCAATCCCTTGAACTTGCCGATAACCTTTAGCGACAAGTCGAGCTTTATAGATGGTAACATTACCATCCGTCCGTCTTCTTCTTAAAGATCCATTTGTTTTCTATCGCAGCCGATCATCGGGCAAGTCATCACAAAGTCCATACTTTGTTTTCATACATGGATCCTATCTCGGATTGCGTGGCTTCAAGCCATTTGTTGGAATCTAGGCCCGCCATCGCTTCTTCATAGTTCGAAGGTTCACCGTTGTCTAACAACATGATTTCCAGGACTGGGTTGCCATACCACTCTGGTGTGGAACGTGTCCTTGTGGACCTCTGAAGTTCAAGAGTAACTTGATCTGAAATACCTTGATCATCATCATTAATTTCCTCTCCAGTCGGTGTAGGCACCACAGGAACATTTTCCTGAACTGCACTACTTTCCGGTTCAAGAGGTAGTACTTCATCGAGTTCTACTTTCCTCCCACTTACTCCTTTCGAGAGAAACTCTTTTTCAAGAAAGGATCCGTTCTTGCCAACAAAGATCTTGCCTTCGGATCTAAGGTAGAAGGTATACCCAATGGTTTCCTTAGGGTATCCTATGAAGACACATTTTTCCGACTTGGGTTCGAGCTTTTCAGGTTGAAGTTTCTTGACATAAGCATCGCATCCCCAAACTTTTAGAAATGACAGCTTAGGTTTCTTCCCAAACCATAATTCATATAGTGTCATCTCAACGGATTTAGACGGTGCCCTATTTACAGTGATTGTATCTGTCTCTAGAGCGTATCCCCACAAAGATAGCGGTAAATCTGTAAGAGACATCATAGATCGCACCATATCCAATAGAGTGCGATTACGACGTTCGGACACACCGTTCTGTTGAGGTGTTCCAGCGGCGTGAGTTGTGAAACGATTCCACATTTCCTTAAGTGTGTACCAAATTCGTGACTTAAATATTCTCCTCCACGATCTGATCGTAAGAACTTTATTTTTTGTCACGTTGATTCTCTACCTCATTCTGAAATTCCTTGAACTTTTCAAAGGTCTCAGACTTGTGTTTCATCAAGTAGACATACCCATATCTACTCAAGTCATCAGTGAGAGTGAGAACATAATGATATCCTCCGCGAGCCTCAACGCTCATTGGGCCGCACACATCGGTATGTATGATTTCCAATAAGTTGGTTGCTCGCTCCATTGTTGTGGAGAACGGAGTATTGGTCATTTTGCCCATAAGGCATGGTTCGCATGTGTCAAATGATTCATAATCGAGATACTCTAAAAGTCCATCAACATGGAGCTTCTTCATGCGCTTGACACCAATGTGACCAAGGCGGCGATGCCACAAGTATGTGGGACTATCGTTATCAACTTTACATCTTTTGGTATTCACACTATGAATATGTGTAACATCACGTTCGAGATTTATTAAGAATAAACCATTAACCATCGGAGCATGACCATAAAACATATCTCTCATATAAATAGAACAACCATTATTCTCGGATTTAAATGAGTAGGCATCTCGTATTAAACGAGATCCTGATACAATGATCATGCTCAAACTTGGCACTAAATAACAATTATTGAGGTTTAAAACTAATCCCGTAGGTAAATGTAGAGGTAGCGTGCCGACGGCGATCACATCTTCCTTGGAACCATTCCCGACGCCAAGATCGTCACCTCGTCCCTTCGCCAGCCTCCGCTTATTCCGCAGCTCCTGTTGTGAGTTACAAATATGAGCAACGACACGGTATCAAATACCCAGGAGTTACTACGAGTAATCTTGGTAAGGTACACATCAATTACATGTATATCAAATATACCTTTAGTGTTGCCGGCCTTCTTATGCGCTAAGTATTTGGGGCAGTTCCGCTTCGATGACCCTTCCTTTGCAATAAAAGCACTTTCGGTCTCGGGCTTGGGTCCATTCTTTGACTTCTTCGGCAATCGGCTTATCGGGCGGCAACATCCTTGCCGTCCTTCTTGAAGTTCTTCTTACCCTTGCCCTTCTTGAACTTAGTGGTTTTATTGACCATCAACACTTGATGTTCTTTCTTGATTTCTACCTCTGCTGACTTGAGCATTGAAAATACTTCAGAATAGTTTTCACCATCCCACGCATATTGTAGTTCATCACAAAGCTCTTGCAGCTCGGTGGGAGCGACTAAAGGATTCTGTCAATGACTGCCTCGTCCGGAGGTTAATGTCCAAATTGGGACAGCGGTTGTGCAACCCAGACATTTTGAGTATGTGCTCACCGATGTAACTATTTTCCTCCATCTTACAACTATAGAATTTGTCGGAGACTTCATATCTCTCGACCGGGCATGAGCTTGAAAAACCATTTTCAGCTCCTCGAACATCTCATATGCTCCGTGTTGCTCAAACGCTTTTGGAGCCCGGCTCTAAGCTGTAAAGCATGCCGCATCGAACGAGAGTAATCATCAGACGAGACCGCCAAGCGTTCATAACGTCTTGGTTCTCTCAGGATGGGTGCTTCACCTAAGCGGTGCTTCTAGGACATATTGTTTCTTGGCTGCTATGAGGATGATCCTCGGTTCCGGACCCAGTCCGAATAGTTGCTTTGCCATCATCTTTCAGCTTGGTTTTCTCTAGGAACGCATTGAAGTTCATGGTGACATGAGCGTTGGCCATTTGATCTACAAGACATTTTGCAAAGATTTTAGACTAATGTTCATGATATTAAGTTCATCTAATCAAATTATTTAATGAACTCCCACTCAGATTTGACATCCCTCTAGTCATCTAAGTGTTACATGATCCGAGTCGACTAGGCCGTATCCGATCATCACGTGAGACGGACTAGTCATCGTCGGTGAACATCTCCATGTTGATCGTATCTTCCATACGACTCATGTTCGACCTTTTCGGTCTCTTGTGTTCCGAGGCCATGTCCGTACATGCTAGGCTCGTCAAGTTAACCCTAAGTGTTTTGCATGTGTAAAACTGTCTTACACCCATTGTATGTGAACGTAAGGATCTATCACACCCGATCATCACGTTGTGCTTCAAACGAACTTTAACTTTAGCAACGGTGCACAGTTAGGGAGAACACTTTCTTGAAATTATTATAAGGGATCATCTTATTTACTACCGACGTTCTAAGTAAACAAGATGCATAAAACATAATAAACATCACATGCAATTATATAAAGTAGTGACATGATATGGCCAATATCATATAGCTCCTTTGATCTTCATCTTCGGGGCTCCATGATCATCTTGTCACCGGCATGACCCCATGATCTCCATCATCGTGTCTCCATGAAGTTGCTCGCCAACTATTACTTCTACTACTATGGCTAACACGTTTAGCAATAAAGTAAAGTAATTTACATGGCGTTGAATCAATGACACGCAAGTCATATAATAATTAAGACAACTCCTATGGCTCCTGCCGGTTGTCATACTCATCGACATGCAAGTCGTGATTCCTATTATAAGAACATGATCTCATACATCACAATATATCATTCATCATTCATCACAACTTCTGGCCATATCACATCACATGTCAATTGCTGCAAAAACAAGTTAGACGTCCTCTAATTGTTGTTGCATCTTTTACGATGGCTGCAATTGGGTTCTAGCAAGAACGCTTTTCTTACCTACGAATAACCACAACGTGATTTGTCAACTTCTATTTACCCTTCATAAGGACCCTTTTCGTCGAATCCGCTCCAACTAAAGTGGGAGAGACAGACACCCGCTAGCCACCTTATGCAACTAGTGCATGTCAGTCGGTGGAACCTGTCTCACGTAAGCGTACGTGTAAGGTCGGTCCGGGCCGCTTCATCCCGCAATACCGCTGAAGCAAAATAAGACTAGTAACGGCAAGAAAGTTGACAACATCTACGCCCACAACTGATTTGTGTTCTACTCGTGCAACAGAGAACTACGCATAAACCTGGCTCATGATGCCACTGTTGGGGAACGTTGCAGAAAACAAAAATTTTCCTATGGTTTCACCAAGATCCATCTATGAGTTCATCTAGCAACGAGTGATCGGAGTGCATCTACATACCTTTGTAGATCGCGAGCGGAAGCGTTCAAGAGAACGGGGTTGGGGGAGTCGTTCTCGTCGTGATCCAAATCACCGGAGATCCTAGCGCCGAACGGACGGCACCTCCGCTGTTCAACACACGACGGTCAGCATGACGTCTCCTCCGTCTTGATCCAGCAAGGGGAAGGAGAGGTTGATGAAGATCCAAAGAGCACGGCGTGGTGGTGGATGCAAGATCACTGCAAAGATGGCTTCGCCGAGCTTTTGCGAGAGGGAGAGGTGTACAGGGAGAGGAGGCGCCAAGATGCAGGTGTGGCTGCCCTCCTCCCCCTCCTTTATATAGGCCCCCATGGGGCGCCCGGCCCTGAGATCCAATCTCCAAGGGGCGGCGGACCAAGGGGGAGACTTGCCCCAAGGCAAGTGGGCGCTTCACCCTAGGGTTTCCAACCCTAGGCGAGGGGGGCCCAAGTGGGGCGCACCAGCCCACCAGGCTGGTTCCTCCCACTTCAGCCCACGGGCCCTCCGGGATAGGTGGCCCCACCGGTGGACCGGGACCCTTCCGGTGGTCCTGGTACAATACCGGTAACCCCCGAAATTCTCCCGATGGCCGAAATAGCACTTCCTATATATAATTCTTTACCTCCGGACCATTCCGGAACTCCTCGTGACGTCCGGGATCTCATCCGAGACTCCGAACAACATTCGGTTTGCTGCATACTCATATTCATACAACCCTAGCGTCACCGAACCTTAAGTGTGTAGGCCCTACGGGTTCGGGAGACATGCAGACATGACCGAGACGGCTCTCCGGTCAATGACTAACAGCGGGATCTGGATACCCATGTTGCCTCCCACATGCTCCTCGATGATCTCATTGGATGAACCACGATGTCGAGGATTCAAGCAACCCCGTATACTATTCCCTTTGTCAGACGGTATGTTACTTGCCCGAGATTCGATCGTTGGTGTCCCAATACCTCGTTCAATCTCGTTATCGGCAAGTCACTTTACTCGTACCGTAATGCATGATCCTGTGACCAGACACTTGCTCACTTTGAGCTCATTATGATGATGCACTACCGAGTGGGCCCAGTGATACCTCTCCGTCATACGGAGTGACAAATCCCAGTCTCGATCCGTGTCAACCCAACAGACACTTTCGGAGATACCAGTAGTGCACCTTTATAGTCACCCAGTTACGTTGTGGACGCTTTGGTACACCCAAAGCACTCCTACGGTATCCGGGAGTTACACGATCTCATGGTCTAAGGAAGAGATACTTGACATTGGAAAAGCTCTAGCAAAACGAACTACACGATCTTGTGCTATGCTTAGGATTGGGTCTTGTCCATCACATCATTCTCCTAATGATGTGATCCCGTTATCAATGTCATCCAATGTCCATAGTCAGGAAACCATGACTATCTATTGATCACCGAGCTAGTCAACTAGAGGCTCACTAGGGACATGTTGTGGTCTGTCTATTCACACGTGTATTACGATTTTCGGATAATACAATTATAGCATGAATAAAAGACAATTATCACGAACAAGGAAATATAATAATAATCCTTTTATTATTGCCTCTAGGGCATATTTCCAACAGTTTCCACCTCTCCCTGGCGCAGCCCTACCTCTCTTTCTCCTCATCTCTCGCGGTGCTTGGCGAAGCCCTGCTGGAATACCACGCCCCTCCATCACCACCACGCCGTTGTGCTGCTGCTGGACGGAGTCTTCCCCAACCTCTCCCTCTCTCCTTGCTGGATCAAGGCGTGGGAGACGTCACCGGGTTGCACGTGTGTTGAGCGCGGAGGTGCCATCCGTTCGGCACTAGGATCTCCGGTGATTTGGATCACGACGAGTACGACTCCTTCAACCCCGTTCTCTTGAACGCTTCCGCTTAGCGATCTACAAGGGTATGTAGATGCACTCCCCTCTCTCTCGTTGCTAGTCTCTCCATAGATAGATCTTGGTGACTCGTAGGAAAATTTTGAATTTCTGCTACATTCCCCAACAACAAGGACTAGCGGCACCTCCTCCTTTGCGGGGGCATGTTCCTCGTTCGCGGGGACCATTGGCCCAGCTAGAGGGTGCAGTCCGGCAAGTGATGGGGAGTTGTTTCCGGCAGGGTCCCTGCCAAGAGCCCCGGAAGGCTCTACCGGGAGAGGCTTACCGGAGTCCATCTTCCTCCTTTTCTGGGCCATTGTTGCTGTGGATACGGAGGGCTGAGTAAGATGGAGAACAAAAGTTCATGGTTCCATAGGAAGCTTCTGCGCATCACACTTTGAGAGATGATCAGCTATGCTATTTTCCGCATGGGGTACGTGCTCTATTTGCAATCCGTCAAAGCGCTCCTCCAATCTTCTCACTTCCTCAACGTATGCTTCCATCAATGGACTTTGGTAATCCTTGTTGACTTGTCTCACCACAAGTCGCGAATCTCCTTGAATGATCAGCTTCTTGATTCCCAATTCTGCGGCAATTCTGAGCTCGACAAGGAGCCCTTCATACTCTGTTGTATTGTTGGTTGCCTCCTCCCGGGCAAAATGCATCTGGATGACATACTTCAGGTGTTCCCCCGTAGGGGCAATGAGAAGCACGCCAGCCCCTACACCTTGTAGGGAGAAGGCACCATAAAAATACATGATCCATCCTTGGGGTGCTTCCTTGATGGGGATAACTGTTTGTAGCACTTCTTCATTAGGGGTTGGCGTCCATTCTGCAATAAACTCTGCCAATGCCCTACTCTAAATTGTTGACGTGCTCTTAAACCTCAAGCCAAAGCTGGACAACTCCAAAGCCCACTCCACTATTCTGCCGGTAGCCTCTGGGTTTTGGAGTATCCTTTGCAACGGGAAGCGGGTGACAACCGTGATCTCATGGGCTTGGAAGTAGTGGCGCAGTTTCCTTGAGGCCATGACGAGGCCAAAAATCAACTTTTGTACGTCAGAGTACCTCGATCGAGCCCCCTATAATAGGGAGCTGACAAAATACAATGGGCGCTGCACCATTTTCTTCCTTGCCGCATCCTTGGGGTTGCCCCTACTGTCGTGATCCTCTCTATCCTGATCCTCATCCGGTCCTGCCGGGCTTTGCTCACTCTCTAACTCCTCTGCTTCCTGTTGTGCCACTAGGGCTGCACTGACCACTTGATTGGTTGCCGCCAGTACAGCAGCAACGGCTCTTGTGGTTTTGGGGTAACCAAAGTGGGCACGAAGGACAAGTAGGCCTTCAACTCATGTAAAGCCGCGTCTGCTTCCGGGGTCCACTTCATGGGCCCCGCCTTCTTCAAAATCTTGAAGAACGGCAGGGCGCGCTCGGCAGACTTGGAGATGAATATGCTAAGTGCGGCAACGCACCCTGTCAGTCGCCTCACATCCTTGACTGTCCTGGGTGCCTGAATCGGTCAATAGCCTTGATCTTGTCGGGGTTGGCTTCGATCCCATGATGGGACACAAAGAACCCAAGTATCTTGCCGGAAGGAATGCCAAACATGCACTTCTCCGGATTTAGCTTCAAGTTGACCTTGCATAGATCAACAAATGCCTCCTCCAAATCTTGAATGAGGGTTGATCTGTCCTTGGTCTTGACCACAATATCATCCATATAAGCCTCAATGTTTCTATGCAACTGTGTCCCAAAACCAATCTGGACTGCTCTTGCAAAAGTGGATCCAACACTCTTTAACCCAAAAGGCATGCGCACAAAGCAGTACGTACCACATGGGGAGATGAACGAAGTCTTCTCTTCATCTTCTTTGGACATGAAGATTTGATGATACCCAGAGTATGCATCCAAAACGGAGAGAAAATCACAACCTGGAGTGGAGTCCATAATCTGGTCGATGCGCGACAAGGGAAATGGGTCCTTCCGGCAAGCCTTGTTGAGGACCGTGAAATCTATGCAAAGCCTCAATTTCCCGTTAGCCTTGTGGACAACTACTGGGTTTGCTAACAACGTTGGATGTAGTACTCCTCTGACAAGACCAGCTGCTTCAAGCTTCTTAAACTCCTCTGCAATTAACTGCTGCGTCTCCAAGGCCTTCTTTCGAACCTTCTGCTTGACAGGTCGGGCATGTGGGCAGACAGCAAGGTGGTGCTCGATTACCTCCCTGGGAACACCGGGGATATCAGATGGTTGCCAGGCAAACACATCGATATTCGCCCGCAGGAAGGCAACGAGCGCGCTTTCCTATTTGTCATCAAGGGTGGCGCTGATAGTGAAAGTACCATCAACGCCAGCCAGCCCTGCCGGGACCTTCTTCACATGTGGTGCAGCAACCTTGGATCTCTTCCTGTTGGAACTCTCCGGCAAGTCATCAACATGCACAGTGCACTCCGAAGAGGTATTGATGCGGAGCATCCAACGATCATCCCCATGTACACTATGACTACTCTCCAAGCCCCAAGTGGACATACGACAAGACCTCAAACATACGCCATTGGACACAAGGTGAACCCGCTCCTAAATGCCTCTCCTTTCCATTCATGTGAGACATGGTTGCTACCTAATTCAAGGACACTACACATGCCTAGGTACCAAGGAGACCCTCTCGGAGATGCTCAGAATGATGGAAAAGTCCCCAAGTACAAGGATGAAGGAGCACGACGAGAGGAACCGGGAAAGGCTACACGACCCGGACATTCGGCCCTTGAAGATGTCAACAACAGCAGCAACCCATCAACCGAAGTGCTATAGGGCCCGGACATCCGACCCCTCCAGCAAGCCCGGACATCCGACCCCAGCCCGGACATCCGGCGCCCCGTCATAGAATGTCCAGAAGCTGGATCTCGCCAGCCCGGACATCCGGCCCCAGCGCCCGGACATCCGGCGTCTCGGGAAAGCCCGGACATCCGGCCCGTCGCCCGGACATCCGGCCCCTCCTGCCTGCGTGCAGTGTATCCGGGCCGAAAGCCCATGTACCCCTTCGCCCCTTAGACTATATATACTCCCCCTCCACCTATGTTTTAGGGTTAGCATTGGTTTAGCTCATATGTGAGATAGATCTTTGCTCATCCATTACGGATCTACTCCATGAGAGAGACCGTGGCCCCTCTATGGAGAAGATCCCCTTGGATTCAAGACCCCCCTCTTGGAGAAGAACCGGTTACCTTTGTATCTCATACGTCTCCAACGTATCTATAATTTTTGATTGCTCCATGCTACTTTATCTACTGTTTTGGACTATATTGGGCTTTATTTTCCACTTTTATATTACTTTTGGGACTAACCTATTAACCGGAGGCCCAGTAATTGTGCTTTTTTGCCTTTTTCAGTGTTTTGAAGAAACGGAATATCAAACAGAGTCCAAACGGAATAAAACCTTCGGAAACGTGATTTTCTCAACGAACGTGATCCAGGAGACTTGGACCCTACGCCAAGGCACCAGAGAGGCGGTCACGAGGGTGGGGGGCGCGCCCCCTGCCTCGTGGGCCCCCTGTTGCTCCACCGACGTACTCCTTCCTCCTATATATACCTACGTACCCCCAAACGATCAGAACAGGAGCCAAAAACCTAATTCCACCGCCGCAACTTCCTGTATCTTGGGGCCTGTCCCGGAGCTCCGCCGGAGGGGGCATCCACCACGGAGGGCTTCTACATCAACACCATAGCCTCTCGGATGAAGTGTGAGTAGTTTACTTCAGACATTCGGGTCCATAACTAGTAGCTAGATGGCTTCTTCTCTCTTTTTGGATCTCAATACAATGTTCTCCCCCTCTCTCATGGAGATCTATTTGATGTAATCTTCTTTTTGCGGTGTGTTTGTTGAGATCGATGAATTGTGGGTTTATGATCCAGCTTATCTATGAATAATATTTGAATCTTCTCTGAATTCTTTTATGTATGATTGAGTTATCTTTGCAAGTCTCTTCAAATTATCCGTTTGGTTTGGCCAACTAGATTGGTAGTTCTTGCAATGGGAGAAGTGCATGGCTTTGCGGTGTCCTTACCCAGTGACAGAAAGGGTTGCAAGGCACGTATTGTATTGTTGCCATCGAGGATAACAAGATGGGGTATTTATCATATTGCATGAATTTATTCCTCTACATCATGTTATCTTGCTTAATGCGTTACTCCTTTTTTAACTTAATACTCTAGATGCATGCTGGATAGCGGTCGATGAGTGGAGTAATAGTAGTAGATGCAGAATCGTTTCGATCTACTTGTCTCGGACGTGATGCCTATATACATGATCATACCTAGATATACTCATAACTATGCTCAATTCTGTCAATTTCTCAACAGTAATTTGTTGACCCACCATAGAATACTTATGCTCTTGTGAGAAGCCACTAGTGAAACCTATGGCCCCCGGGTCTATTCTCATCATATCAATCTCCATCACTTTTATACTTGCTTTGTTTTACTTTGCGTTTTACTTTTCACTTTGCATCTATATACCAAAAATACCAAAAATATTATCTCTATCAGATCTCACTCTGGTAAGTGACCGTGAAGGGATTGACAACCCCTAATCGCGTTGGTTGCGAGTAGCTATCGTTTTGTGCAGGTACGAGGGACTTGTGCGTGGCCTCCTACTGGATTGATACCTTGGTTCTCAAAAACTGAGGGAAATACTTGCGCTACTGTGCTGCATCATCCTCTCCTCTTCGGGGAAAACCAATGCAAGCTCAAGACGTAGCAAGAAGGATTTCTGGCACCGTTGCCGGGGAGTTTACGCAAAAGTCAACATACCAAGTACCCATCACAATCCCTATCTCTCGCATTACATTATTTGCCATTTGCCTCTCGTTTTCCCCTCCCCCACTTCACCCTTGCCGTTTTATTCACCCTCTCTTTCCCAATCTCCTCCTCTTTTTCCCTTTGCCTTTTTGTTGCTCGTGTGTTGGATTGCTTGTTTGTCGTGATCGCCCTACCTGAATTTGGTGATCTTCACCTTAAAAGGCTAGAGGAGATCGAAAACAATGTCAGGAAGTTTATGGGTTTCCAATTTGAGCATAATAATTTCTTTAGAAACGAGCTTAAGGAACAAAAGAGTTTTATGAGTTATATGAATAAAGAGCTCGATGATATGTCTAAAGAATTTGATGGTATAAGAGCCCAAATTGCTCGTCTTGAAAAGATGACCGCTGAAATTTCGGATATGCAAGCTACCTTAGTCAATAAGATGGCCGCTAAACCGAATTCCTATGAAAATCAAGATGAAGATCTAAAAGTTATTGATGTGTCACCTATTAAATCTTTGTTTTGGAATATGAATCTTGATGAAACTGAATATGATCTTCCTTTACCTAGAAGGCGTTCTAAGAATTCGGAATTTTTAGATCTTGATGATGAAATTGATAAAAGTGGGATTGAAAGAAATAAAATCTAGATGTTGCTAAACCCACTATTTTGGATCTCAAGGAATTTAATTATGAAAATTGCTCTTTAATTGATTGTATTTCCTTATTGCAATCCGTGCTAAATTCTCCTCATGCTTATAGTCAAAATAGGGCCTTTACCGAACACATTGTTGATGCCTTGATGCAATCTTATGAAGAAAAACTTGAGTTGAAAGTTTCTATCCCTAGAAAACTCTATGATGAGTGGGAACCTACCATTAAAATTAAAATTAAAGATCATGAGTTTAATGCTTTGTGTGATTTGGGTGCTAGTGTCTCTACTATTCCCAAAACTTTGTGTGATTTGCTAGATTTCCGTGACTTTGATGATTGCTCTCTAAACTTGCATCTTGGATTCCACTATTAAAAAGCCTATGGGAATAATTAATGATGTTCTTATTGTTGCAAATAGGAATTATGTGACCGTAGATTTTATCGTTCTTGATATAGATTGCAATCCTTCATGTCCTATTATTCTTGGTAGACCTTTCCTTAGAACGATTGGTGCAATTATTGATATGAAGGAAGGAAATATTAGATTCCAATTTCCATTAAAGAAAGGCATGGAACACTTTCCTAGAAAGAAAATAAAATTACCATATGGATCTATCATGAGAGCCACTTATGGATTGCCTACCAAAGATGGCAACACCTAGATCTATCCTTGCTTTTATGCCTAGCTAGGGGCGTTAAACAATAGCGCTTGTTGGGAGGCAACCCAATTTTATTTTTAGTTTTTCGTTTTTGCTTCTGTTTAGGAATAAATAATCCATATAGCCTCTGTTTAGATGTGGTTTTATCTTTTAATTAGTGTTTGTGCCAAGTTAAACCTATTGGATCTTCTTGGATGATAGTTATTTGATCTTGCTGTAATTTCCAGAAACTTTGCGCTTAGTGACCGAATTGTTAAAAATCACAAGAACGTGATAAAATACTGATTCCAATTGCTGCTGATCAGTAAACAAATTTTCTAGGTCTTCTAATTTTGGTAGAGTTATTTGAGTTCCAGAAGTTTGTTTTAGTTACAGATTACTACAGACTGTTCTGTTTTTGACAGATTCTGTTTTGCGTGTGTTGTTTGCTTATTTTGATGAATCTATGGCTAGTAAAATAGTTTATAATACATAGATAAGTTGGAATACAGTAGGTTTAACACCAATATAAATAAATAATGAGTTCATTACAATACCTTAAAGTAGTCTTTTGTTTTCTTTCTCTAACGGAGCTCACGAGATTTCTATTGAGTTTTGTGTTGTGAAGTTTTCAAGTTTTGTGTGAATTCTTTTGATGGATTATGGAACAAGGAGTGGCAAGAGACTAAGCTTGGGGATGCCCATGGAACCCCCAAGATAATTCAAGGACACCAAAAAGTCAAAGCTTGGGGATGCCCCGGAAGGCATCCCCTCTTTAAATCCACTTCCATCGGTAATTTACTTGGAGCTATATTTTTATTCACCACATGATAAGTGTTTTGCTTGGAGCGTCTTGTATTATTTGTGTCTTTGCTTGTTAGTTTAACACAATCATCCTTGCTGTATACACCTTTTGATAGAGCCATACATGAATTGGAATTTGATAGAATACTCTATGTGCTTCACTTATATCTATTGAGCTTGATAGTTTTGCTCATATTGCTTCACTTATATCTTTTGAGCGTGATAGTTTTTGCTCTAGTGCTTCACTTAGACCTTTTAGAGCACGTTGGTGGATTTGTTTTAAAGAAACTTGATCTCTCATGCTTCACTTAGATTATTTTGAGAGTCGTTAATAGCATGGTAATTTGCTTAATGTTAATATACTTGGTATTCAAGATATGTGAAACTTTCTTTTGAGTGCGTTGAATACTAAGATAAGTTTGATGCTTGATAATTGTTTTGAGATATGAAGATGGTGATATTAGAGTCATGCTAGTTGAGTAGTTGTGAATTTAAAGAATACTTGTGTTAATGTTTGTGATTCCCGTAGCATGCACGTATGGTGAACCGTTATGTGATGAACTCGGAGCATGATTTATTTATTGATTGTCTTCCTTATGAGTGGCGGTCGGGGACGAGCGATGGTCTTTTCCTACCAATCTATCCCCTAGGAGCATGTGCGTAATACTTTGCTTTGATAACTTCTAGATTTTTGCAATAAGTATATGAGTTCTTTATGACTAATGTTGAGTCCATGGATTATACACACTTTTCCCATCCTTCCACCGTTGCTAGCCTCTCTAATACCGCGCACCTTTCGCCGGTATCATACACCCACCATATATCTTCCTCAAAACAGCCACCATACCTACCTATCATGGCATTTCCATAGCCATTCCAAGATATATTGCCATGCAACTTTCCACCGTTCCATTTATTATGACACGCTCCATCATTGTCATATTTCTAGCATGATCATGTAGTTGACATCGTATTTGTGGCAAAGCCACCTTTCATAATTCTTTCATACATGTCACTCATGTGTCATTGCATATCCCGGTACACCGCCGGAGGCATTCATATAGAGTCATATTTTTTTCTAAGTATCGAGTTGTAATTGTTGAGTTGTAAGAAAAATAAAAGTGCGATGATCATCATTATTAGAGCATTGTCCCAAGTGAGGAAAGGATGATGGAGACTATGATTCCCCCACAAGTCGGGATGAGACTCCGGACGAAAAAATAAAAATAAAATAAAAAAAAGAGGCCATAAAAAAAGAGAAAAGGCCCAAACAAAAAAATGAGAGAAAAAGAGAGAAGGGACAATGTTACTATCCTTTTACCACACTTGTGCTTCAAAGTAGCACCATGATCTTCATGATAGAGAGTCTCTCATTTTGTCACTTCATATACTAGTGGGAATCTTTCATTATAGAACTTGGCTTGTATATTCCAATGATGGGCTTCCTCAAATGCCCTAGGTCTTCGTGAGCAAGAGAGTTGGATGCACACCCACTTAGTTTCTTTTGTTGAGCTTTCATATACTTATAGCTCTAGTACATCCGTTGCATGGCAATCCCTACTCACTCACATTGATATCTATTGATGGGCATCTCCATAGCCCGTTGATACGCCTAGTTGATGTGAGACTATCTTCCCTCTATTTGTCTTCTCCACAACCACCATTCGATTCCACCTATAGTGCTATATCCATGGCTCACGCTCATGTATTGCGTGAAGATTGAAAAAGTTTTGAAAATGCTAAAGTATGAAACAATTGCTTGGCTTGTCATCTGGGTTGTGCATGATTTAAATACTTTGTGTGGGGAAGATGGAGCATAGCCAGACTATATGATTTTGTAGGGATAACTTTCTTTGGCCATGTTATTTTGAGAAGACATAATTGCTTAGTTAGTATGCTTGAAGTATTATTATTTTTTATGTCAATATGAACTTTTGTCTTGAATCTTTCAGATCTGAATATTCATACCATGATTAAGAAGATTTACATCGAAATTATGCCAAAGTATCACTCCGCATCAAAAGTTCTCTTTTTATCATTTACCTACTCGAGGACGAGCAGGAATTAAGATTGGGGATGCCTGATACGTCTCCAACGTATCTATAATTTTTGATTGCTCCATGCTACTTTATCTACTATTTTGGACTATATTGGGCTTTATTTTCCACTTTTATATTACTTTTGGGACTAACCTATTAACCGGAGGCCCAACCCAGAATTGTTGTTTTTTGCCTTTTTCAGTGTTTCGAAGAAACGGAATATCAAACGCAGTCCAAACGGAATAAAACCTTCGGAAACATGATTTTCTCACCGAACGTGATCCAAGAGACTTGGACCCTACGCCAAGGCACTAGAGAGGCGGTCACGAGGGTGGGGGGCGCGCCCCCTGCCTCGTGGGCCCCCTGTTGCTCCACCGACGTACCCCTTCCTCCTATATATACCTACGTACCCCCAAATGATCAGAACAGGAGCCAAAAACTAATTCCACCGCCGCAACTTCCTATATCCACGAGATCCCATCTTGGGGCCTGTTAGGAGCTCACCGGAGGGGGCATCCACCACGGAGGGCTTCTACATCAACACCATAGCCTCTCCGATGAAGTGTGAGTAGTTTACTTGAGACCTTTGGGTCCATAGCTAGTAGCTAGATGGCTTCTTCTCTTTTTGGATCTCAATACAATGTTCTCCCCCTCTCTCGTGGAGATCTATTCGATGTAATCTTCTTTTTGCGGTGTGTTTGTTGAGACCGATGAATTGTGGGTTTATAATCCAGCTTATCTATGAATAATATTTGAATCTTCTCTGAATTCTTTTATGTATGATTGAGTTATCTTTGCAAGTCTCTTCAAATTATCCGTTTGGTTTGGCCAACTAGATTGGTAGTTCTTGCAATGGGAGAAGTGCATGGCTTTGGGTTCAATCTTGCGGTGTCCTTACCCAAAGTGGCGTAAAGGGTTGCAAGGCACGTATTGTATTGTTGCCATCGAGGATAACAAGATGGGGTATTTCTCATATTGCATGAATTTATTCCTCTACATCATGTCATCTTGCTTAAGGCGTTACTGCTTTTTAACTTAATACTTTAGATGCATGCTGGATAGCGGTCGATGAGTGGAGTAATAGGAGTAGATGCAGAATCGTTTCGATCTACTTGTCTCGGACGTGATGCCTATATACATGATCATACCTAGATATACTCATAACTATGCTCAATTACATCAATTGCTCAACAGTAATTTATTCACCCACCGTAGAATACTTATGCTCTTGAGAGAAGCCACTAGTGAAACCTATGGCCCCCGGGTCTATTCTCATCATATCAATCTCCATAACTTTTATACTTGCTTTGTTTTACTTTGCTTTTTACTTTTCACTTTGCATCTATATACCAAAAATACCAAAAATATTATCTCTATCAGATCTCACTCTCGTAAGTGACCGTGAAGGGATTGACAACCCCTAATCGCGTTGGTTGCGAGTAGCTATCGTTTTGTGCAGGTACGAGGGACTTGTGCGTGGCCTCCTACTGGATTGATACCTTGGTTTTCAAAAACTGAGGGAAATACTTACGCTACTGTGCTGCATCATCCTCTCCTCTTCAGGGAAAACCAATGCAAGCTCAAGACGTAGCAGTATCGTCCTTTTGATGATCGTGGATCTTGTATCTCCTCTCGTGTTTCGAGGATCTAGCACATGTGTGACTTAATCTTGTTGGTTTGAGTGATTCTCTCGTGTTTTCCCTCGTGTTCTTCATGTTCTTAGTTGGGATCCGCTCCTTTCGTGAAAGATCGGCCATATAGGGTTCCACCCTACATCAGGTATGATACATCTCCAATGTATCTATAATTTCTAAAGTATTCATGCTGTTATATTATCATTCTTGGATGTTTTACAATCATTTTATAACAACTTTATATCGTTTTTTGGGACTAACCTATTGACCCAGTGCCAGTTGCTGTTTTTGCTTATTTTTTACGTCACAGGAAATCAATATCAAACGGAAACCAAACACCGCGAAACTTTTTGTGGATTTTTAATGGACCAGAAGACATCTAGTGGGCCAGAGAAGCACCTCGGGTGTTCGAGGCACAACCCACCAGTGCGCCCGGGGCCCAAAGCGCGCCAGTGGGTTGTGCCCACCTCGGTGGCCTCCGTGCACTCTCTTTACCCTATAAATTCCCAAATATTCCAAAACCCTCGGGGTTAACCTAGTTCAGAAGTTCCGGCCAAGCAGCCTCCTCAGAGCCACCGAAAACCAATCTACACCCGTTGCCCAAAGGCACGAGGGGGGGGGATCATCACCGGTGGCCATCTTCATCATCCCGGCGGCCATCACGATGAGGAGGGAGTAGTCCACCCTCGGGGCTGAGGGTTTGTACCAGTAGCTATGTGTTTAATCTCTCTCTCTCTCTCTCGTGTTCTTGAGATGTCAATATCTTGATGTACCGCGGGCTTTGTTAATATAGTCAGATCATATGGTGTTTTCCCCTCTCTATCTTGTTGTGATGAATTGAGTTTTCCCTTTGAGATTTCGTTTTATCGGATGGAATACCTTTATGGATTTGAGAGCACTTGATATATGTCTTGCATATGAATACTCATGGTGACAATGGGGTATCGTGTTGATTCACTTGATATGTGATTTGGCACTCAACTCGCGGATTCCCGAGGTGACATTGGGGTAATGTATGCATAGGGGTTGATGCACATTCTTGTATTTGTTTCTCCAATAGAAATCTTGGGGGCACTCTTTGAGGTTCTTTGTGTTGGATTGAGTATTATGAATCTGAAATTATTTGGTGTTATTTTAGTATGAACTCTTGGATAGATTGATCGGAAAGAATAGCTTCGAGGTGGTTTCGTACCCTACAAACGATTTCTTTTTATGTTCTTCACTAGATAGGAACTTTGGAGTGATTATTCGTCGCACGTTGAGGGATGGTTATATGACCCAATTATATGAGCATTGTTGAGATATTGCACTAGCGAAAGTACGGACCCTAGGCCTCATTTTCAAGCATTGCAATACCGTTTGTGCTCCGTTTTATCAATTGCTACCTTGCTGATTTTTATTGTTCCTATTACAAAAATCAATATCTACTATCATTACTACACTTGTATCACCATCTCTTCGCCGAACTAGTCCACCTATACAAATTAACATTGTATTTGGTGTGTTGGGGACACAAGAGACTTTTTATTATTTGGTTGCACGGTTGTTTGAGAGAGACCATCTTCATCCTACGCCTCCCACGGATTGATAAACCTTAGGTCATGCACTTGAGGGAAAATTGCTACTGTCCTACAAAACTCTGTGCTTGGAGGCCCAAGACAAGTCTACAAGAACAAGTTGTGTAGTAGAAATCGAGCTCTTTCCTGGCGTCGTTGCCGGGGAGGTGAGTGATTAAAGGTATATCTTTAGATCTTGCAACTGAATCTTTTAGTTTCTTATTTTATCACTAGTTTGGTTTATAAAAGAAAACTACAAAAAAATGGAATTGAGGTTTCATCATATTATTCATCTTTATAATGTATTTCGTGAAAATGATGGAAAGGAAAATTATGCTCAATTGATAGAAGAAGAATTCAATAGAATGTTTGGTATAAATGATGAGGATGATTGCAATGTTGTTAGTATGAATTCTTTGAATATCCATGATGCTAATGATATGCAAAGCCATAAGCTTGGGGATGATATGTTTGATGAAGATGATATTTTTAGTCCCCCAAGATTTGATGTGCAAATTTTTTATAATGAGTGTGTGCCTCCTATTTATGATGATTATAATGATGAAAGTGGATTTGGAGAGGTCATGACCTTATTTAATGAGGAATCCACCATTTTGTATGAGGCTTCAATTGACTATGGTAACAAAGTTGCTATCTATGATGATTATGGTGATGACATGTATTCTATAAAGAATAATGATAACCATGAAACTTGTCATCATGATTTTAATTTTCCCTCTCATGATAGTTATTTTGTTGAGTTTGCTCCCACTACTATTGATGAGAATAAATTTGCTTATGTGGAGAGTTATAAGTTTTCTATGCTTTTGTATCATGAAAAGAATGCTTTATGTGATGGTTATATTGTTGAATTTCTTCATGATGCTACTGAAAATTATTATGAGCGAGGAACATATGCTTTTACATATTGCAAAAATATCAAGTTTTCCCTCTATGTCTTGAAAATCTTGAAGTTATGCTTGTCTTGCCTTCCAATGCTAGATGATTCTTGTTCTGATAAATTACTTGCTCACAAAATCCCTATGCATAGGAAGTGGGTTAGGCTTAAATGTGCTTGTCATGTGATTCATGATGCTCTCTTTATGTTTCAATTCTTATCTTTTATGCGAGCATCATTGAAATCATCATGCCTAGCTAAAAGGCATTAAAGAAAAGCGCTTGTTGGGAGAGAACCGAACACTTTTACCTACTGTTTTTGCGTGTTCACATGATTATGCTACTGTAGTAACCATGTTTTATAGGTTTTGTTTCAATAAAGTGCCAAGTAAAGCCTTTGGGATAGTGTGGATGATAGTTGACTTGAATCTGTGCAAAAACAGAAACTTTTGCGTCCAGTGCAGAAATTCTTATATTTTACTAGAACGTGGAAAAAATCTGAATTTTTTACAGGTGATAGATATACAAATTCTCTATGTTGTCCTAATATTTCAGAATTTTTGGAGTAGCAGAAATATGGTTGGAGTATAGATTACTACAGATTGTTCTGTTTTTGACAGATTCTGTTTTCAATGCATAGTTTGCTTGTTTTCTAGTTTTATGGCTTATATTTGTCGGCGTTCTGGGAACGGCGGTGCCCAGACTTGCTTGCCTGCGGCCCACAGCGTGGCTATGCTAGCAGGCCTGTACGACCCATCTTCATCGACGAGACATTCAAGACCCTCGCGAGGGGCCAAGCCTCGCGGGGCAGACGATGCAAGACCTCCTCAGGAGCGGCCTCACCAGGCTGCTTCGTGAGGAGAGGATAAATCAAGGCAGGGCAAACCTCGCGAGGCTCTCGTGACGTGAGCCATGACGATCAAGACCAGGCGGGCGCTAGCGCGCGCATCGTCCTTGTGTTCCTCTTTGGTGCTAAGGAGGCAAGCGCAGGCGCGGAGTACCGAGGCATCAAGCAAAGGTTTCCATATCAGTGCAACGAGACCAAGACCGGCAGGACGGCAGGACAAAGGTCACCATGGAGCCCAAGACGGCGTCACCACCAGAGCCTTTTGCACGCGAAGACCACTTTTGTCAGGATAAGCTGTACTAGCTGTCCCCTTTCAAATTGGCCGTTGTTGGCTCCCTTCCCGCTCAATATTTGGGGAGAGGACCAGGGCCTTTATAAGTAGAGCTAGCCACCACTGTAGGGGACAACTGATCGAGAGGCATCTCACCCACACAAGTTCGTCAAGCACAAGAACACCTCAACCTCAGGAGGCTGTTCTTCCCCTTGTAATGTTCACCATCAGCCCAAGAGGCAATCCACCACCACCACACTGGAGTAGGGTATTACACCACAACGGTGGCCCGAACCAGTACAAACCTTGTGTCCTTTGTGATGTGAGCATCGTCGAGTTCGTCCGCGAGATCTTAGCGAGCTAGGGCGTGGATCGGTAGGGAGGAAATCTTCGCGCGCACCCCAGTGTTCGAACCTTGAGGGTTTTCCCGGAACCCGTGATCCAACATTTGGCGCGCCAGGTAGGGGTGCGCCGGAGCTTCCTTTCCGTTGTTTTGCGTCCAGTTGCTCCGTCGTCTCCATGGCGGACGCTCGCCGTGCTCGTGCTGAGCGTCGGGCTGCCCTGGCCACCCGCGTCGCTCAGACGGATCCCGTCGGTGGGCCACCTCGTCATTCTCCGTCTCCTGCCGCCAACGCCGCCTCCGGCCCGGCGGGGAACAAGCAGCAAGCGTCCTCGCTGCACCCCTCGGTGCGGTGGGACGGCTGCACCGCCACTCCATCGCTGACCCCGGCCGGTTCCTCGTCCCACGCTCGTCGCGCTCCCATGGACGCACGGGCCGCACTCCCCATGGCGCACGAGCTCCTACGCTACCGCCCGGTCGACGACCTCTACGAGGACTGGCTCGACCGCATCGTCGAGCTCGTCCGCGCCGCAGGGGGCTCCCCTGCGCCGTCCCTCTCTCTGCCTCACCCTCCGCCAGCTACAGGCGACGTAGCTCACGGAGCGCCTCCACCACCTCTTCTCCAAGACGGCGCCCTGGCGCCAAGCCGCGTGGCTCCACGGCGCGACCCGCCACGTCCGGCGCCCGCGTGTGAAGAAAGAAGCTGCCAAGAAGTCCCTCGACCGCAAGAGAACGCTCTGCCACTCCTCGCACTGCCGCGGCAGGGCCCCGTGCCGCTCGCTTTGGCGGCACGTGGGCGTCAGGACCAAGCTCCACCTGCAAGATGGGCCCCGGCGACCATGGCCGGCTGCCGCGCCTTCACCCCCGAGCTGTGTAGCGTCGCCTGGCCGGGCAAGTTCAGGCCAGATCTGCCTCCTCGCTATGACGACACCCCCGACCCCACAGAGTTCTTGCAGCTCTACGAGCTGAGCATCGAGACGGCCAACGGCGATGAGAAAGTCATGGCAAATTGGTTCCCTATGCCACTCAAAGACGGCGCCCGTTCGTGGCTCCTGAACCTGCCTCCAGGCTCAATCTCCTCCTAGGACGAGATGCGCGACCGCTTCGTCGCCAACTTCCAGGGCACTCGCGACCGCCCGCCGGCCGCGGGTGACCTTCGCCGCGTCAAGCAACAACCAGGAGAGACCCTCCAGAAGTACATCCAGCGCTTCAACAACATTCGCCTCAGGATCCCCAAGGTGACGGATGAGGCCATCATCTCCGCGTTCTCTGATGGCGTCCGCGACGTCAAGATGAAGGAAGAGCTCGCTATCCATGAGGAGCTTGCTACGTCTTGAGCTTGCGTTGGATTTCCTCGAAGAGGAGAGGGTGATGCAACAAATGTAGCGTAAGTATTTCCCTTTGTTTTGAGAACCAAGGTATCAATCCAGTAGGAGGCTCCTCAAAAGTCCCAGACACCTACACAAACAAACTGAGAACTCGCAACCAACGCAATAAAGGGGTTGTCAATCCCTTCACGGCCACTTGTGAAAGTGAGATCTAATAAAGATAGTATGATGAGATAAATATATTTTTGGTATTTTATAGTATAGATGCAAAAAGTAAAGATGCAAATAAAAGTAGATTGGGAGCAAATATGATAAGAGCTAGACCCGGGGGCCATAGGTTTCACTAGTGGCTTCTCTCAAGATAGCATAAGTATTACGGTGGGTGAACAAATTACTGTCGAGCAATTGATGGAAAAGCGCATAGTTATGAGATTATCTAGGCATGATCATGTATATAAGCATCACATCCATAACAAGTAGACCGACTCTTGCCTGCATCTACTACTATTACTCCACACATCGACCGCTATCCAGCATGCATCTAGAGTATTAAGTTCATAAGAACAGAGTAACGCATTAAGCAAGATGACTTGATGTAGAGAGATAAACTCATGCAATATGATATAAACCCCATCTTGTTATCCTCGATGGCAACAATACAATACGTGCCTTGCAACCCTTTACATCCTTTGGGTAAGGACACCGCAAGATTGAACCCAAAGCTAAGCACTTCTCCCATGGCAAGAAAGATCAATCTAGTAGGCCAATCCAAACTGATAATTCGAAGAGACTTGCAAAGATAACTTAATCATACATAAAAGAATTCAGAGGAGATTCAAATATTATTCATAGATAAACTTGATCATAAACCCACAATTCATCGGATCTCGACAAACACACCGCAAAAAGAGTTTACATCGAATAGATCTCCACAAGAGGGGGAGAACATTGTATTGAGATCCATAAAGAGAGAAGAAGACATCTAGCTAATAACTATGGACCCGTAGGTCTGTGGTAAACTACTCACAACTCATCGAAGGGGCAAGGATGTTGATGTAGAGGCCCTCCGTGGTTGATTCCCCCTCCGGCAGAGTGCCGGCGAAGGCTCCAAGATGGGATCTCGCGGATACAGAAGGTTACGGCGGTGGAAATTGTGTTTCGTGGTGCCCCTGGATGTTTTCGGGGTACGTAGGTATATATAGGAGGAAGAAGTACGTCGGTGGCCGCCCGAGGAGCCCACGAGACAGGGGGGCACGCCCTATAGGGGGGGCGCCCTCCTATCTCGTGGAGGCCTCGGCTGCTTCTTGACTTGCACTCATAGTCCTCTGGATCACGTTTGTTCCAAAAATCACGCTCCTGAAGGTTTCATTCCGTTTGGACTCCGTTTGATATTCCTTTGCTTCGAAATACATAAATAGGAAAAAAAACAGAAATATGGGCTGTGCCTACGGTTAGTAGGTTAGTCCCAAAAATGATATAAATGTGTAAAATAAAGCCCATAAACATCCAAAAGGGTAATATAATAGCATGGAACAATCAAAATTATAGATACGTTGGAGACGTATCAAGCATCCCCAAGCTTAATTCCTGCTCGTCCTCGAGTAGGTAAATGATAAAAAGAGAATTTTTGATGTGGAATGCTTCCTAGCATAATTCATAATGTAATTTTCTTTATTGTGGCATGAATGTTGATAATCCACAAGTATAGGGGATCAATTGTAGCCTCTTCCGATAAGTAAGAGTGTCGAACCCAACGAGGAGCTAAAGGTAGAACAAATATTCCCTCAAGTCTATCCACCACTGATACAACTCTACGCACGCTTGACGTTCGCTTTACCGGAAACAAGTATGAAACTAGAAGTACTTTGTAGGTGCTTTTGGGTAAGCTTGCAAGAAAGTAAAGGGCACGTAAATAAAGACTAGGGGATGTTTAAATGAAGACACAACTAAATTAGTTTTAGTAAAGAGTTTGTTGTCACGAGAAAGTTATTTGTCCATAGGCAATTGATAACTAGACCGGTAATCGTTATTGCAATTTTATTTGAGGGAGAGGCATAAGCTAACATACTTTCTCTACTTGGATCATATGCACTTATGATTGGAACTCTAGCAAGCATCCGCAACTACTAAAGATCATTAAGGTAAAACCCAACCATAGCATTAAAGTACCAAGTCCTCTTTATCCCATACGTAAACAACCTACTTACTCGGGTTTGTGTTTCAGTCACTCACGCAACCCACTATAAGCAAATCATAAACATATTGCAAACCCTACAGTGGAGATCCCTCACGCTTGCGCGACACGGAGAGCACCATAGGACAACACCAATAATAAAACATGCAACTCAAACCAATCTTGATCATCAAATAGCCATTAGGACAAAACAGATCTACTCAAACATCATAGGATAGCCATACATCATTTGGAAATAATATATAGCGTTGAGCACCATGTTTAAGTAGAGATTACAGCGGTAAGAGAGAGGTTACACCGCTGCATAGAGGAAGAGTTGGTGATGATGGCGGTGAAGTTATTGGTGAAGATTGCGGTGATGATGATGGCCACGGCGTTCCGGCGCCACCTAAGAGAAGGGAGAGGGGGCCCCTTCGTCTTCTTCTTCCTTGACCTCCTCCCTAGATGGGAGAAGGATTTCCCCTTTGGTCCTTGGCCTCTATGGCGTGGGAGGGGCGAGAGCCCCTCCGAGATTGGATCTATCTCTCTGTTTCTCTCTGTTTCTGCGTTCTGTTCTGGCTCTGTTTCACCGTTTCGTGTATATATGGAGATCCGTAACTCCGATTGGCCTGAAACCTTCGCCGTGATTTTTTTTTCGAATATTAGCTTTCTTGCGGCAAAAGAAGAGCATCAACCGCCTTATGGTGGGCTCACGAGGGTAGGGGGCGCGCCCCCTGCCTCGTGACCACCTCGGGCACTGGTTCGCGTTGATTTTCCTTCCAAATTTTCCATATTTTCCAAAAATAAGCTCCATCCAATTTTATCCCGTTTGGACTCCGTTTGATATTGATATTCTGCGAAACCAAAAACAAGCAACACACGAGGAACTGCACTTTGAGCCTTCGGATCAATATGTTAGTCCCAAAATAGTATAAAAAGTTGCCAAAAGTATATGAAAGTTGAATAATATTGGCATGTAACAATCAAAAATTATAGATCTGACGGAGACGTACAAGCATCCCCAAGCTTAATTCCGCTCGTCCTCGAGTAGGTAAATGATAAAAAAGATAATTTTTGATGTGGAATGCTACCTAACATAATCTTGATCATATGTCTAATCATGGCATGAATATTAAGACACGAGTGATTCAAAGCAATAGTCTATCCTTTGACATAAAACAATAATACTTCAAGCATACCAACCAAGCAATTATGTCTTATTGAAATAACATAGCCAAAGAAAGCTCATCCCTACAAAATCATATAGTTTGTCTATGCTCCATCTTCACCACACAAAATATTTACATCATGCACAACCCCGATGACAAGCCAAGCAATTGTTTCATACTTTTAACGTTCTCAAACCTTTTCAACTTTCACGCAATACATGAGCGTGAGCCATGGACATAGCATTATAGGTGGAATAGAATATGATGATGGGGGTTATGTGGAGAAGACAAAAAAAGAAAGTCTCACATCAACTAGGCGTATCAACGGGCAATGGAGATGCCCATCAATAGATATCAATGTGAGGAGTAGGGATTGCCATGCAAGGGATGCACTAAGAGCTATAAGTGTATGAAAGCTCAAACTGGAAACTAAGTGGGTGTGCATCCAACTTGCTTGCTCATGAAGACCTCGGGCATTTGAGGAAGCCCGTCATCGGAATATACAAGCCAAGTTCTATAATGAAAATTCCCACTAGTATATGAAAGTGAAAGCATAGGATACTCTCTCTATGAAGAACATGGTGCTACTTTGAAGCACAAGTGTGGTAAAAGGATAGTAACATTGCCCTTCTCTCTTTTTCTCTCATTTTTCTTTTTTTTCCTTTTTGGGCTTTCTCCTTTTTTGGCCTTTCTCTTTTTATATATATTTTTTCGTCCGAGTCTCATCCCGACTTGTGGGGAATCATAGTCTCCATCATCCTTTCCTCACTGGGGCAATGCTCTAATAATGATGATCATCACACTTTTATTTACTTACAACTCAATATTACAACTCGATATCTAGAACAAAGATATGACTCTATATGAATGCCTCCGGCGGTGTACCAGGATGTGCAATGATCTAGCGTAGCAATGACATCAAAAAATGGAAAAGCCATGAAAACATCATGCTAGCTATCTTACGATCATGCGAAGCAATATGACAATGAATGCTCAAGTCATGTATATGATGATGATGGAAGTTGCATGGCAATATATCTCGGAATGGCTATGGAAATGCCATAATAGGTAGGTATGGTGGCTGTTTTGAGGAAGATATAATGAGGCTTATGTGTGACAGAGCGTATCATATCACGGGGTTTGGATGCACTGAAGTTTGCACCAACTCTCGAGGTGAGAAAGGGCAATGCACGACATCAAGAGGCTAGCAATGATGGAAGGGTGAGACTGCGTATAATCCATGGACTCAACATTAGTCATAAAGAACTCACATACTTATTGCAAAAATCTATTAGTCATCAAAACAAAGTACTACACACATGCTCCTAGGGGGATAGATTGGTAGGAAAATACCATCGCTCGTCCCCGACCGCCACTCATAAGGAAGGCAATCAATAAACACCTCATGTCCGACTTCGTTACATAACGGTTCACCATATGTGCATGCTACGGGACTTGCAAACCTCAACACAAGTATTTCTCAATTTCACAATTACTCAACTAGCATGACTCTAATATCACCATCTTTACATCGCAAAACTATTGCAAGGAATCAAACATATCATATTCAGCGATCTACAAGTTTATGTAGGATTTTATGACTAACCATGTGAATGACCAGTTCCTATCATCTCTCTAAATAGATATAACCGAAGCAAGAGATTTTAATTCTTTCTACAAAAGATATGCCCAAGCTCTAACAAATATAAGTGAAGCAAAAGAGCATTCTACAAATGGCGGTTGTCTATGTAAAGAGAAACAGGCAATCCAAACTTCAAATGATATAAGTGAAGCACATGAACCATTCTATAAAGCCATACTCAAAAGATATAAGTGAAGTGCATAGAGCATTCTATAAATCAACCAAGGACCATCTCATACCAGCATGGTGCATAAAACAAAAATAAAAACCTAATTGCAAAAGACGCTCCAAGACTTGCACATATCGCATGAACGAAACGAATCCGAAAACATACCGATATTTGTTGAAGAAAGCCTTCCCAGCATCCCCAAGATTGGACGCTTGAGTCTCCTTGAATATTTACTTGGGGTGCCTCGGGCATCCCCAAGCTTGAGCTCTTGCCTCTCTTCCTTCTTCTCACATCGAGACCTTCTCGATCATCGAACACTTCATCCACACAAAACTTCAATGTAAAAACTTCGGTAAGATCCGTTAGTATAATAAAGCAAATCACTACTCTAAGTACTGTTGCAAACCAATTCATATTTTGTTTTTGCATTGTGTCTACTGTAATATAACTTTTTCATGGCTTAATCCACTGATATAAATTGATAGTTTCATCAAAACAAGCATACTATGCATCAAAAACAGAATCTGTCTAAAACAGAACAGTCTGTAGAAATCTGAACATTCACCATCCTTCTGATAGTTGAAAACTTCTGCCAAAATTAGGAAAAATAAACAATTTGTACAGCAAGACAGTGCAAAAAGAATCAGAACCATTTGACATTCCAGTAAAAAAATAAATTCACGCACTATAGCCAAAGTTTCTGTCCTGCACCGCACAAACCAACAAGCATTGTAAACATCCTAAAGGCAAACCTTGGCACATTATTTTTATATACAATGGAATTGTACAAGGGGATAATTATTTTTGTTGAAAAGTTTCTGTAATCAAGATTCACAAAGTTGTCGTGAGCATGAACAAAGTTCAAGGAGCTCTCCCACTTCAACAATGCTTATCTTTCTCACTTTCACTTTCCTTTTTGAAAATTTTTGGGTTCCCCTCTTTATTTGTGTTGTTTTTAAACTATATGAAAGCACTCAACAGAAATAAAATGACTCTCTAAAACTTCCGGGTTGTCTCCCTGGCAGCGCTTTCTTTAAAGCCATTAAGCTAGGCATTTTGTGCTCAAATAATGAATCCACCCGGATCCCAAGGTATATCAAAGCCAATTTTAATTAACAATGATTTGTAATTTAGTAGTGAGCACAAAGTAACATATATCATGCAACAACGGAGTCTAACTCTCTTCCTATGCATCGGCATGTCATAAAAGAATAATTCATGCACACATAGTAAAGGCCAATGCATAATATAAGAAGTTTCTTGCAATTCTATCGTGTGGGAAACATAGAGAGGTGGAGATATAGTTCCTCTCTCATAATAATTGCAAGTAGGAGCAGCAAGAACATGCATATTATATCTATAAAAATCATCATGTGCAACGGTAAAAGGCAACCCATCAATATAATCCTTAATAAGTGCAAACTTCTCCGATATAGTGTAGTTTGGAGAATTCAAAAAGATAATAGGACTATCATGCGTGGGTGCAATAGCAACATTTTCATTTTTAACATAAGGAATTATAGCAAGTTCATCTCCATAAGCATAATTCATATTGGCATCTTGGCCACAAGCATAGCAAGCATCATCAAAAAGGTATATTTCAAACAAATTGAAGGGATCGTAGCAATCATCATAGCAATCATCCTTCAGTAAGCACGAAGGGAAATTATACAATGTATGAGTTGTAGGGTTACTCTCATTAGAAGGTGGGCACGGGTAGCTAATCCGCTCTTCCTCCTTTTGTTCTTCGCTCTCCTCATCATCTTTTTCATCCAATGAGCTCATAGTTTTATCAATTTCTTCTTCCATAGCTTCCTGCAAAATATTAGTCTCTTCTTGGACAGCGTTGACTTTCTTCATAAAAGCATTAATATAGTAATTGTATTCATAATTTTCATAGCAATATCCAAGTATAGCAAGATTTTCAGGCCTATAAACATCATCATCTAAAGCTTCATACTTTTCAAACAAAGATTTAATTTCATAAAGCAGCCTTAAAAGCAACAAATTCTTCTATTTGCTCCACATCATAGTAATCATATATACAATTAGCATAAGAAGCTAAGGTTTCATTATCATTAAATTTGCATGAAAAGGCAAGGTGTGGAGCCTTCATCCTAGAGCAACAAGTAATATCATATCTCAAGCATAGATCCCGGGCATACCAATGCAACATAATAAATTGGTCCCATAATAGTTTCCCTTTTTGTGTCGAGCGATAATCCCTAAAGTATTCACGTTGATCCAACGCGTCTCCCATTATAAAGTTGAATGGGGTTTTCTCAGGATTATCAAAGTAGTACTTAATATCTTTCACATAATGAGAATCGAGGGTTTTAGGAGTTACCCCGTCTCCATGAGTAGCAAGTACACCTAATTTTTTTGGTATTTCATGTTCCATATCCATAACTAAAGATAAAGAACAACTAAGAACATCAAATAAAAATTACTTAGTGATAAAGCAAACAAGCAAACACGAGAATATTCACCCCACGCTATGACTCCCCGGCAACGGCGCCAGAAAAAGGTCTTGATAACCCACAAGTATAGGGGATCAATTGTAGCCTCTTCCGATAAGTAAGAGTGTCGAACCCAACGAGGAGCTAAAGGTAGAACAAATATTCCCTCAAGTTCTATCGACCACCGATACAACTCTACGCACGCTTGACGTTCGCTTTACCGGAAACAAGTATGAAACTAGAAGTACTTTGTAGGTGCTTTTGGGTAAGCTTGCAAGAAAGTAAAGAGCACGTAAATAAAGACTAGGGGCTGTTTAGATGAAGACACAACTAAATTAGTTTTAGTAAAGAGTTTGTTGTCACGATAAATTTATTTGTCCCTACACAATTGATAACTAGACCGGTAATCATTATTGCAATTTTATTTGAGGGAGAGGCATAAGCCAACATACTTTCTCTACTTGGATCATATGCACTTATGATTGGAACTCTAGCAAGCATCCGCAACTACTAAAGATCATTAAGGTAAAACCCAATCATAGCATTAAAGTACCAAGTCCCCTTTATCCCATACATAAACAACCTACTTACTCAGGTTTGTGTTTCAGTCACTCACGCAACCCACTATAAGCAAATCATAAACATATTGCGAACCCTACAGCGGAGATCCCTCATGCTTGCACGACACGGAGAGCACCATAGGACAACACCAATAATAAAACATGCAACTCAAACCAATCTTGATCATCAAATAGCCATTAGGACAAAACGGGTCTACTCAAACATCATAGGATAGCCATACATCATTTGGAAATAATATATATCGTTGAGCACCATGTTTAAGTAGAGATTACAGCGGCTAAGAGAGAGGTTACACCGTTGCATAGAGGGGGGAAGAGTTGGTGATGATGGCGGTGAAGTTGTTGGTGAAGATTGCGGTGATGATGATGGCCACGGCGGCGTTCCGGCGCCACCGGAAGAAGAAGGGAGAGGGGCCCCCTTTGTCTTCTTCTTCCTTGACCTCCTCCCTAGATGGGAGAAGGGTTTCCCCTCTGGTCCTTGGCCTCCATGGCGTGGGAGGGGCGAGAGCCCCTCCGAGATTGGATCTATCTCTCTGTTTCTCTCTGTTTCTGCGTTCTGTTCTGGCTCTGTTTCACCGTTTCGTGTATATATGGAGATTCGTAACTCCGATTGGCCTGAAACCTTCGCCGTGATTTTTTTCTTTCTGAATATTAGCTTTCTTGCGGCAAAAGAAGAGCATCAACCGCCTTACGGTGGGCTCAGGAGGGTAGGGGCCGCGCCCAGGGGGGCAGGCGCGCCCCCCTTCCTTGTGACCACCTCGGGCACTGGTTCGCGTTGATTTTCCTTCCAAAATTTCCATATTTTCCAAAAATAAGCTCCGTCAGTTTTTATCCCGTTTGGACTCCGTTTGATATGGATATTTTGCGAAACCAAAAACATGCAACAGACAGGAACTGGCACTCGACCTTTGGATCAATATGTTAGTCCCAAAAATAGTATAAAAAGTTGCCAAAAAGTATATGAAAGTTGAATAATATTGGCATGGAACAATCAAAAATTATAGATACGACGGAGACGTATCAAATTTTCAGATCCAAATGAATACAAAATAAAAGTTCATATTGATAAAAGAAATAGTAATACTTCAAGCATACTAATCAAAGTAATCATGTCTTCTCAAAATAGCATGGCAAAAGAAAGTTCATCCCTACAAAATCGTATAGTTAGGCTATGCTTCATTTTCGTCACACAAAGATGTTCCCGACTTCTATACCCCCGATGACAAGCCAAGCAATTGTTTCATACTTAAATAATCTCAAAAAATTTCAACCTTCACGCAATACATGAGCGTGAGCCATGGATATAGCACTATGGGTGGAATAGAATATGATGATGGGGATTGTGTGGAGAAGACAAAAAAAGAAAGTCTCACATTGACGAGGATAATCAACGGGCTATGGAGATGCACATCAATTGATGTTAACATGAGGAGTAGGGATTGCCATGCAACGGATGCACTAGAGCTATAAATGAATGCTCAACAAAAGAAAACTAGTGGGTGTGCATCCAACTTGCTTGCTCACGAAGACCTAGGGCATTTGAGGAAGCCCATCGTAGGAATATACAAGCCAAGTTCTATAATGAAAAATTCCCACTGGTATTAAAAAGACAACTTATGAGACTCACTATATGAAAAACATGGTGCTACTTTGAAGCACAATATATGAGATTCACTACATGAAGAACAAGGTGCTACTTTGAAGCACAAGTGTGGTAAGAGGATAGTAATATTGCCCCTTCTCTCTTTTTCTCTCATTTTTTTATTTGGGCCTTTTCTCCTTTTTTTTATGACCTCTTTCTTTTTCATCCGGAGTCTCATCCCGACTTGTGGGGGAATCATGGTCTCCATCATCCTTTCCTCACTTGGGACAATGCTCTAAAAATGATGATCATCACACTTTTATTTTCTTACAACTCAACAATTACAACTCGATACTTAGAACAAAATATGACACTATATGAATGCCTCCGGTGGTGTACCGGGATGGTGCAATGAATCAAGAGTGACATATATGAAAAATAATGCATGGTGGCTTTGCCACAAATACGATGTCAACTACATGATCATGCAGTGGCAATATGACAAAATTAAAGTATGTCATGATGATGATGAACGGAACGGTGGAAAGTTGCATGGCAATATATCTCGGAATGGCTATGGAAATGCCATAATAGGTAGGTATGGTGGCTGTTTTGAGGAAGATATAGGGAGGTTTATGTGTGATAGAGCGTATCGTATCACGCAGGGGTTTGGGCCGGCGAAGTTTGCACCAACTCTCAAGGTGAGAAAGGGCAATGCGATGCAAGAAGAGGCTAGCAAAGGCGGAAAGGTAAAAGTGCGTATAATCCATGGACTCAACATTAGTCAAAAGAATTCATATACTTATTGCAAAAATTTGGAAGTCATCAAAAATCAAGTACTACGCGCATGCTCCTAGGGGGATAGATTGGTAGGAAAAGACCATCGCTCATCCCCGACCGCCACTCATAAGGATGCACAAGCCCGTACACTTCATGTTTCAAATTTGTTACACCACTTTAACCATACGTGCATGCTACGGGACTTGCTAACTTCAACACAAGCATTCTTTAAATTCATAATCACCCAACTAGCATGACTTTAATATCACTACCTCCATATCTCAAAACAATTATCAAGTATCAAATTGATCATTGCATCCAATTCACTTCCTATGATAGTTTTTATTATACCCAACTTGGATGCCTACCATTCTAGGACCAATTTTATGACCATAGAAAATACCATGCTGTTCTAAAAGACTCTCAAAATAATATAAGTGAAGCATGAGAGACTAGCAATTTCTTCAAAATTAAGACACCACCGTGCTCTAAAAGATATAAGTGAAGCACTAGAGCAAAAACTATCAAGCTCAAAAATATAAGTGAAGCACATAGAGTATTCTAGCAAATTCTAATCAAATAGGCTTCTCCCAAAAGGTGTGTACAGCAAGGATGATTGTGGTAAACTAAAAATCAAAGACTAATATAATACACGACGCTCCAAGCAAAACACTTATCATGTGGTGAATAAAAATATAGCTCCAAGTAAAGTTACCAATGAACGAAGACGAAAGAGGGGATGCCTTCCCGGGGAATCCCCAAGCTTAGGCTTTTGGATATTCTTGAATATCTTGGGGTGCCTTGGGAATCCCCAAGCTTAGGCTCTTGCCACCCTTTATTCCATAGTCCATAAAAGCTTTACCCAAAACTTGAAAACTTCACAACACAAAACTCAACAAGAAATCTTATAAGCTCCGTTAGTGAAAGAAAACAAAACCACCACATAAGCTACTGAAATGAACTCATTCTTTATTTAATTTTGTGTTAAACCTACTGTATTCCAACTTCTATATGGATTATAAACTATTTTATTGGCCATAGATTCATAAAAATGAGCAAACAACACACGAAAAACAGAATCTGTCAAAAACAGAACAGTCTGTAGTAATCTGTAACTAACGCAAACTTCTGGAACTCAAAAAATTAATACAAAATAGGAAGACCTAGGCAATTTGTTTATTGATCAGAATCAATTGGAATCACTATTTTATCACGTTCTGATGATTTTTAAAAATTGTTTTCGTGAGCCGAAAGTTTCTGGAAATTACAGCAAGATCAAATAACTATCATCCAAGAAGATCCTATAGGTTTAACTTGGCATAAACACTAATTAAAAGATAAAACCACATCTAAACAGAAGGTAGATGGATTATTTATTACTAAACAGAAACAAAAACAAAAAACATAAAGAAAATTGGGTTGCCTGCCAACTAGCGCTATCGTTTAACGCCCCTAGCTAGGCATAAAAGCGAAGATAGGTCTAACGAGTGCCATCTTTGGCACTGAACTCATAAGTAGCACGCATGATAGATTCATAAGGTAATTTAACTTTCTTTCTTGGAAAGTGCTCCATGCCTTTCTTTAATGGAAATTGGAATATAATATTCCCTTCCTTCATATCAATAATCGCACCAATCGTTCTAAGGAAAGGTCTACCAAGAATAATAGGGCAAGAAAGATTGCAATCTATATCAAGAACGATAAAATCTACGGGCACCAAATTTCTATTTGCAACAATAAGAACATCATCGATCCTTCCCATGGGCTTTTTAATGGTGGAATCCGCAAGGTGCAAATTTAAAGAACAATCATCAATCTCATGGAAACCTAGAATATCACATAAAGTTTTCGGAATCGTGGAAACACTAGCACCCAAATCACACAAAGCAAAACACTCATAATCTTTAATTCTAATCTTTATAGTAGGTTCCCACTCATCATTAACTTTTCTAGGTATAGAAACTTCCAAATTAAGTTTTTCATCATAAGATTGCATCAAGGCATCAACAATATGCTTGGTAAAAGCTTTGTTTTGACTATAAGCATGAGGAGAATTATCAACGGCTTGCAACAAGGAAATACAACCTTTTATAGAGCAATTATCATAATTTAATTCCTTGAAATCTGAGATAGTGGGTTCAACATTATTAGAAGTTGAGGATTCTCCAATCTCACTTTTACCAAATTTAACATTAAGATCTAAAGACTCCGAATTCTTGGGACGCCTTCTAGGCAAAGTTGATTCATCATCAGTCCCATAATCATCAACATTCATATTGCAAAACATAGATCTAATCGGAGATGCATCAATAACTTTAAGATCCTCGTCATTATTTTCATGTAATTTTTCTGGTTTAGCGGCCATCTTATTGACTAAGGTGGCTTGCTTGTCAGAAATTTTAGCTATAGCATTTTCAAGCCGGGTAATTTGAGCATTAACACTAAAGAATTATTTATTCATATCATCAAGCTCTTTGTTCATAAATCCCAAAAAACTTTTTTGTTCCTTAAGCTCTTTTCTAAAGAAATTATTATGCTCAAATTGCAAATTCATAAAGCTTCTAATATTTGATTCAATCTAATCCATCCTTCTGAGAAGGTGGTCAGGACCCTTAGGCGCGGTCATAAGGTCAAACAAGCAAACAAGCACACAAAAGAAGGCAAGCAAAAAGAGAGGAGGAGATTGGGAAAGAGAGGGCGAATAAGATGGCAAGGGTGAAGTGGGGGAGAGGAAAACGAGAGGCAAATGAAAAATAATGTAAATGCGAGGGAGATGGGTTTGTGATGGGTACTTGGTATGTCTTGACTTGAGCGAAGACCTCCCCAACAACGGCGCCAGAAATCCTTCTTGCTACATCTTGAGCCTGCGTTGGTTTTCCTCGAAGAGGAGAGGGTGATGCAGCAAGTGTAGCGTAAGTATTTCCCTCAGTTTTGAGAACCAAGGTATCAGTCCAGTAGGAGGCTCCACAAAAGTCCAGCGCACCTACACAAACAAACTGAGAACTTCATAACCAACGCATAATAATGGGGTTGTCAATCCCTTCACGGCCACTTGCGAAAGTAAGATCTAATAAAGATAGTATGATAAGATAAAAATATTTTTGGTATTTATAGTATAGATGCAAAAAGTAAAGATGCAAATAAAAGTAGATTGGGAGCAAATATGATAAGAGATAGACCCGGGGGCCATAGGTTTCACTAGTGGCTTCTCTCAAGATAGCATAAGTATTACGGTGGGTGAACAAATTCTTTGTCGAGCAATTGATAGAAAAGCGCATAGTTATGAGATTATCTAGGCATGATCATGTATATAGGCATCATGTCCATAACAAGTAGACCGACTCCTGCTTGCATCTACTACTATTACTCCACACATCGACCGCTATCCAGCATGCATCTAAAGTATTAAGTTCATAAGAACAGAGTAACGCATTAAACAAGATGACATGATGTAGAGGGATAAACTCATGCAATATGATATAAACCCCATCTTGTTATCCTCGATGGAAACAATACAATACGTGCCTTGCAACCCTTTACATCCTTTGGGTAAGGACACCGCAAGATTGAACCCAAAGCTAAGCACTTCTCCCATGACAAGAAAGATCAATCTAGTAGGCCAAACCAAACTGATAATTCGAAGAGACTTGCAAAGATAACTTAATCATACATAAAAGAATTCAGAGGAGATTCAAATATTATTCATAGATAAACTTGATCATAAACCCACAATTCATCGGATCTCGACAAACACACCCATAAAAAGAGTTTACATCGAATAGATCTCCACAAGAGAGGGGGAGAACATTATATTGAGATCCAAAAAGAGAGAAGAAGCCATCTAGATAATAACTATGGACCCATAGGTCTGTGGTAAACTACTCACAACTCATCGGAGGGGCAAGGTTGTTGATGTAGAGGCCCTCCGTGGTTGATTCCCCCTCCGACAGAGTGCCGACAAAGGCTCCAAGATGGGATCTCACGGATACAGAAGGTTACGGCGGTGGAAATTGTGTTTCGTGGTGCCCCCGGATGTTTTCGGGGTACGTAGGTATATATAGGAGGAAGAAGTACGTCGGTGGCCTTGAGGGGCCCACGAGACGGTAGCGCTCTATAGGGGCGTCCTCCTATCTCGTGGAGGCCTCGGTTGCTTCTTGACTTGCACTCCAAGTCCTCTGGATCACGTTTGTTCCAAAAATCACCCTCCCGAAGGTTTCATTCCGTTTGGAATCCGTTTGATATTCCTTTTCTTCGAAATACTGAAATAGGCAAAAAAACAGCAATATGGGCTGGGCCTCCGGTTAGTAGGTTAGTCCCAAAAATGATATAAATGTATAAAATAAAGCCCATAAACATCCAAAAGGGGTAATATAATAGCATGGAACAATCAAAAATTATAGATACGTTGGAGATGTATCAGAGCTATGCACATCTCAGAAGTTGTTCAACATGGCGACCAAGTGCGCAAGAGCTGAGGCAGGGCGCCTCTCCCTCCTCGAGCTGCCGGCTACGGACACGGAGGTGAAGAAAGCCAAGGCCAAGGACGTGAAGCGCAAGGGAGCAGTCGTGCTCGCAGCGGAGAAGGACACCAAGCGAGGCAGAGGCCAGCCCGAGTCGTCCAAGAGCAGCCGACCGTTTTGCACTTTCCACAACCTGAATACCCACAACACCAGCGACTGTCAGGAGCTCAGAGCCATTCGTGAAGGACGCTTCGGTCGACGCCCCGAGCGCGGCGACCGGGGCTACGGCCGAGGAGGAGGACGTGGTGGCGGGCGTTGGGACGACCGTGGCCCGTGCCAGGAGTGGCGCGACCGGCTTCGTGAGGATCGCTGGCAGGATCATCCTCGCGAGGGCGCCTGGAGGGACCAGCCTCGTGAAGATCGTCCTCCGGGCAACGCCGGTCTTCCCCCGCTGCCGCCACCGCCAAGAATGAATGACGACCACCATCAAGACGAGGGGGCTGGGGGCTTCCAGGAGCCGTGCGCTATCGCCTGCATCTTGGGCGGAGCCCAGGCCCCAGCCTCGCAGCGTATCTTCAAACAATTTGCTCATGAAGCGAATGCATTCCTCCCGAGGCTTGAGGCCACGAGCCCGCTCAGGTGGTCGCAGTGCGCCATCACCTTCAGCTCGGCAGATCAGCTCAAGTGCGCAGCCACCGCTGGCGCCCTCCCGATGCTTTGTTCACCAGTCATAAGCAACGTGCAAGTTACCAAGACCCTCATCGACGGCGGCGCAGGGCTCAATGTCCTGTCCATCGACACGTTTGACAACCTCCAAGTGTCGTATGATCAGCATCAGCCTACCAAGCCTTTCTCAGGAGTGACCGACGGTTCCACCACACAGATAGGGCAGGTCCGCCTCCCTGTCACCTTTGGAGAACACAAGAACTACCGCACCAAGCTCATCGACTTCGACGTCGCGCACATCCGTTTGCCATACAATGCCATCCTTGGGTATCTAGCCCTGGCCAAGTTCATGGCGGTGACACACCACGGCTACAATGTCCTCAAGATGCCGGGAAGCAGTGGAATCGTCACGGTCCCGTGCGAAGAAAGAGACGCGGTGTGATCCCTTGAGCGTGCCTTTCAAGCTGCAGGAATCGACGACCCCGACAGCAAGGGCGAGGGCCCTCCAGAGGCCATCTCCAAGAAGAAGAAGCAACTGCGTCGTGCCGGACCTTCGAAGGGCGGCGTCGCAGCTGGAACCTCGTCAGGATCAGCGCCCGCTCCAGGGGCGCCTCCCTCCATCGCATAGGAAGGCGCGTCCAGCGCCCTCCTCGGGCAGGGCTTGAGGGCTCTCTTCTGGAGGGCCTCAGACCTTGCCAACATCACGAGGGAGGCGCTCGGGCACCACTTGGAGGCATGCTTCACGACACGTTTCCCCTAGGAGGACACAGGGCGAGGAGTGCCCGCCGCTCAGGAGTTCATCACCAGGAACGCTCAGGAGCTGCAAGACGCCAGGGCCATGCGCGGCGATCGCCGCTCATGAAGCACAGCCCCCCATCCGGGCGAGGATGCTGGGCTGCGCGTCTGCACCGATGTTCCAGGGCTCAACAGGGCCGCATCTCAGGAGCTTTTCTGGCCTTCACGCGTGGGCCGCTGCGAGGGTCCACCACATAGCTACGTTCGCATGCCTTTCGGCCTGTCGATCGTGTCGTCAGCCTATCAGTGCAACTTGCAGCGCATCCTTGCGGCTCAGAAGGCCAGGCACCACGCATTGCTGACGGAGATGGAGACGGTCCTCAAGGAACCGCCTGGACCCCTAGAGCCTCCCAAGGCTCAGGGCCCCGGTGGCTCGTGAGGAGCAATCCCTTCGCCGCGTACCTTCAACTGCCCCGCCATCTCTTCATCAACAGAACCAGGTGACATTTTCCAAGTTCATTCAGCTAGGAGCGCCCCCCGGCCTGCATCATTCCCAGGCCGCGTGGGTCCGTCCCTGTGGCATGTATCCCTTCTTCTTCATGTCTTTAGCTTACCTTGTTGGGGCGCCCCTCGGGCTGCATCATCCCCAAGCCGCTCGGGCCTGACCCAGTGGCATGTATCTCCCTTGCATTTACTTAAGCCTGCTGTTGTCCATGCTTAATCTACCTATGATTATCACCTTCTCAATCGCCACCCATCATGGGGACCGCGCATCGGCCATCTTTCTTCAGGACCCTCCGCGTGAGTAAGTTGAGCACGACGTCTGTGCTCGGGCCCGTCCCTGCAGTGTCGATATATCCAACGGCTGAGCTCTGTCTGGCGGGCCGGCCCCGTTTACATCACCTCCTGGGGTCATTGGTGCTTGGCTTTCTCACGCGATAACCTCAGGAGATTCGTTCGGCCTTGAGTTGTCGACCCCCTTGCAGACCCGGCCACGGTGAACAAGAACCAAGACCAGGCGCAACCTGCCTTGAGGTAGGGCCTCATGAGTCCCACACTGGCTCACGAGTGCCCATATACACCTCATCTAGCCCTGCCGTGCAGGCCACGTGTCAGGGCGGGGCTGTACACGCCCCGGGGGCTCTCCGCAGACGGAGCCCCCCTTCCACGCACAAGTGAGCACCATGCTCCGTGCTGGCCATCGACACTGCCGAGGAGCTGCTATGCCCGTGCACAAGCGGTAGCACTATGCTCCGCGCTGGTGATAAACAACTGAGGGCGGCTTCACGGTCGTACCAACCTCAGGGAGCCCCAGAGCTCAGCGTCCGGCCTCACCGCAACGCCTCCCCTCGGGAGAGCCGCGCGAGGGGGCTGGGCACGGGGGCTGCGCTCGGGTCACGCCCAAGCGTACGCCACCCAACCAGGTCTCCCGGACCTGGGGGCTGCACTCGGGTCACGCCCAAGCATACGCCACCCAACCAGATCTCCCGGACTTGGTCGTCGCACGCCCCTTCCGAGCCGAGCCTTGGCGAGGGAAAGGGTGTGGAGATTGTTTGCACGTCAAGGGGGACTCCTGAGCATCGCGACTTAGGAGCCTAACTGGTCACGTAGCCCCTCACTCCTTGGTCCGTCCTGGTATCCGGTCGGCCCAACGGCGGTTGAGGTATGCGCGGGGCCGGGCTCTGCCGACGTAGAACATTAACCTATCCTCGCGTACTCACCATCAGCCCAAGAGGCAATTCACCACCACCACACTGGAGTAGGGTATTACACCACAACAGCGGCCCGAACCAGTATAAACCTCGTGTCCTTTATGCTGTGAGCATCGTCGAGTTCGTCCGCGAGATCTTAGCGAGCTAGGGCGTCGATCGGTAGGGAGGAAATCTTCGCGCGCACCCCAGTGTTCAAACCTTGAGGGTTTTGCCGGAACCCGTGATCTGACAATATTGCTCAATATAAATTGTGGAAATGATATGCTACAGTGAGCATTGTGTGTAAACAATTATTAATCTTGTCTTTGATAGTACCAAAGTGAAATGGTTTGCTCTTTATCATACTAACCTATCTCACGAAGTTCCGTTAAGTTTTGTGTGATTGAAGTTTTCAAGTTTTGGGTGAGATGTCGATATGATGAGAATAAGGAGTGAAAAGAACCTAAGATTGGGGATTCCCAAGGCACCCCAAGGTAATATTCAAGGAAGATCCAAGCAACTAAGCTTGGGGATGCCCCGGAAGGCATCCCCTCTTTCGTCTCCAACATTATCGGTAACCTCACTTGGAGCTATGTTTTCATTCATCACATGATATGTGTTTTGCTTGGAGCGTCAATTTATTTTGTTAGGATTTGCTTGCTGTTATTTAGAATAATGTTTTTCATCTTTTATTTCAATAAAAGTGGCAATGATAGCCTTTACTATGCTTATTTTGCAAGTCTACATGTTGCTGTTTGAAAACAGAAAGTTTATTAATGTTGCAAAAATTCCCTAGAAAGTTAGATTGTGATGAAATGTTGATTTTTTGCAAAATAAGCTCTGATAAATTTTCTATAGTGTGGTAAATTTTCATAATTTTTGGATTTGAATAAGTATTGATACTCTTGCATTCTTCTGTAATTTGTCTTGGTTTGGTGATTGTTGTTATGTTTGCATTGTTTGCATATGTTTGCTTGTTTAGCGATTCTATTTGAGGATAGGAGTATTAAATATGCAGAGACATTTAGTATGCAGTGTTGAATAATAATTTTAGTGATTTGCTACAGTAGACAATGATAAGGTTTTTGCATTGGTTTATACTTGTCTACGTTCTGGGTTCTGGGAACGGGGGTTCCCAGACTTGCCTGCCTGCGGCCCACGACGTGGCTCCTCCAGCGGCCTGGTACGGCCCAACTTCACCAGCAAACACTCAAGACCCTCGAGGGAGTCCTGGATTAGGGGGTGTCCGGATAGCCGAACTATCACCGTTGGCCGGACTCCTGGACTATGAAGATACAAGATTGAAGACTTCGTCCCGTGTCCGGATGGGACTTTCCTTGGCGTGGAAGGCAAGCTTGGCGTCACGGATATGTATATCTCCTACCGTTGTAAACCGACTCGTGTAACCCTAACCCTATCTGGTGTCTATATAAACCGAGGGTTTTAGTCCGTAGGATCGAACAACAATCATACCATAGGCTAGCTTCTAGGGTTTAGCCTCTACGATCTCGTGGTAGATCCACTCTTGTACTACCCATATCATCAATATTAATCAAGCAGAGTAGGGTTTTACCTCCATCGAGAGGGCCCGAACCTGGGTAAAAACATCGTGTCCCTTGTCTCCTGTTACCATCCGCCTAGACGCATGATTCGGGACCCCCTACCCAAGATCCGCCGGTTTTGACACCGACATTGGTGCTTTCATTGAGAGGTCCTTCGTGTCGTCATCTTTAGGCCCGATGGCTCCTTCGATCATCAACAACGGCGTGGTCCAGTGGTGAGACTTTTCTCCCAGACATGATCTTCGTATTCGGGCGGCTTTGCACCGCGGGCAATTCACTTGGCCATCTGGAGCAGATCGAAAGCTATGCCCACGCCATCGGTCAGGTTTGGGAGTTTGAACTACACGGCCGACATCCGTGGAGACTTGATCTTCGACGGATTCGAGCCACGCCCAAGCGGCGCGCCTTTGTCTTGATGGGCACGATCTAGCTCTGCCAACAAGGCCACTGGAGGCCGCACCAACGTCCGCCTCGACCCTTAGCTCGGAGCCGACTCACCGATCGAGGGCGAGTGGCTGGACACCGCCTCGGGGCTACGATCTCTCTGGCGATTGAGCGAACACCATCCTCGTCGCTGCGAATCCCGTGACTCCAAGGTGCCGGACTCCTCTCCGGACTCTGAACCTCCCGCGCCTCGGCCAATTGAATCCGATTGGGCGCCGGTCATGGAGTTCACTGCCGTGGACATCTTTCAGCACTCGCCCTTTGGCGACATCCTGAATTCACTAAAGTCTCTCTCTTTATCAGGAGAGCCCTGGCCAGACTACAGCTAGGAAGGTTGGGATGCGGACGACGAAGAAATTCAACGCCCACCCACCACCCACTTTGTAGCCACTGTCGATGATTTAACCGATATGCTCGACTTCGACTCCGAAGACATTGGCCAGTGCAGACGGACGATCTTTGGAGACGACCAAGATCCAGCGCCAGAGACGCTGGAAGGCCACCTTGTCACACGACATATACATGGTGGACATCCCAAAAGATGGGAACGGCGATGGAACAGCGGAGGACGACCTCCAAGAAACAGCCCAAGCGCCAAGCGTCGGGCCGGGCGCCGCTCTAAATCCTGCCACAAAGAAAAGCGGTGATTCCGCACGGAGATAATAACACCGGACAAGGTTGAAGACAACCCCTCCAAAGAGGATTCAAAGACAGAGGAGGGAGAAGCCAGCCCTCATGATAGAGCGGCAGATAGGGAGGTGGAGGACGATAATTATATGCCTCCTCCGAAGATGAGGCAAGCCTCGACGATTTACTTTAATTTGTCGTGCTCGAGGATCCCACGAACAGGAGGCGTTTCAAACGCAGGCTTATGGCCACGACAAGCAGCCTCAAGAAAAAGCAGCAGGAGCTTAGAGCTGACCAAGACTTGCTAGCTGACAGATGGACTGAAGTCCTTGCAGCCGAAGAGTACGAACTCGGACACCCCTCCAAGAGATACCCAGAACGTAGGCTGCTACCCCAATTAGAGGAAGCAGCACCCAAACCTACATCACCAGCGCATGATGCGGCCGACCGGCCACCCCGTGGCCGTGACAGAGAGGCCTCTAGACCCTCCATTCAAGCCGCACCCCGGCGTCGCTCGAAAAGTACCAAGGCACGGGGAAACGCGCCAGACCTGCGAGACATATTGGAGGACAAGGCAAGGAAAACAAGATCGATCTACGGATCGCGTGGGCGCCCCACGACACGCGACGATAACCGTCACGCCGGATACAGCAATTCCGGCCGGGCCGAACACAGTAGACAAAGCTCATTTGAGCTGCGTCGTGATATAGCTCAATCTGTAGGCGCCACACACCCACTATGCTTCACAGATGAAGTGATGGATCATCAAATCCCCGAGGGTTTCAAACCCGTAAACATCGAATCATACGATGGCACAACAGATCCTGCGGTTTGGATCGAGGACTACCTCCTCCATATCCACATGGCCCGTGGTGATGATCTAAACGCCATCAAATACCTCCCACTCAAGCTTAAAGGACCAGCTCGGCATTGGCTTAAAAGCTTGCCAAAGCATAATCAATTGGTTGTTGGGAGGACACGGAAGCCGCATTCCTCGACAACTTCCAGGGCACCTATGTGCGACCCCCAGACGTCGATGACCTCAGCCACATAATTCAGCAGCCAGAGGAATAGGCCAGACAATTCTGGATACGGTTCCTAACCAAGAAAAATCAAATCGTCGACGTCCGGATGTAGAGGCCCTTGCAGCCTTCGAACATAACATCCGCGACGAGTGGCTTGCCCGGCACCTAGGACAGGAAAATCCGAAATCCATGGCAGCCCTCACAACACTCATGACCCGCTTTTGTGCGGGAGAGGACAGCTGGCTAGCTCGTAGTAACAACTTGACCAAAAACCCTGGTAGTTCGGATACCAAGGACAACAATGGCAGGTCGCGTTGCAACAAGCACAAGCGCTGCATCAACGGCGATAATGCTGAAGATACGACAGTCAATGCCGGATTCAGAGGCTCTAAACCCGGTCAGCGAAAAAAGCCGTTCAAAAGAAATACTCAGGGCCAGTCCAATCTGGACCGAATACTCGATCGCTCGTGCCAAATACATGGCACCCCCGAAAAACCAGCCAACCACACCAACAGGGATTGTTGGGTCTTCAAACAGGCGGGCAAGTTAAATGCCGAACTCAATGACAAGGGGCTGCATAGCGATGGCGAGGAAGGAGGAGGAGCCCGGCCGCCCGAACAATAGAGGATGAAGGGCTTCCCCCACAAGTGCGGACGGTGAACATGATATACGCAACCCACATACCCAAAAGGGAGCGGAAGCGTGCACTAAGGGACGTATATGCGATGGAGCGAGTCGCCCCGAAGTTCAACCCATGGTCCTCCTGCCCGATCACCTTTGATCGAAGGGACCACCCCACTAGCATCCGCCACGGCGGATTCGCCGCATTGGTTCTTGACCCAATCATCGATGGATTTCACCTTACTAGAGTCCTGATGGTTGGCGGTAGCAGCCTGAACCTGCTCTATCAGGATACAGTGTGCAAAATGGGTATAGACCCCTCAAGGATTAAACCCACAAAGGCGACCTTTAAAGGCGTCATACCGGGTGTAGAGGCCAATTGTACAGGCTCAGTTACACTCGAAGTGGTCTTCGGATCCCCGGATAACTTCCGAAGCGAAGAGTTAATCTTCGACATAGTTCCGTTCCGCAGCGGCTATCACGCACTGCTTGGACGAACCGCATTTGAAAGTTCAATGCGGTGCCACACTACGCATACCTCAAGCTCAAGATGCCAGGCCCTCGAGGAGTAATAACGGTCAATGGAAACACCGAACGCTCTCTCCGAGCGGAGGAGCATCTGGCGACCCTCGGCGGAGGTGCAAAGCAGCCTCTCACAGCAATTCTCGAGTCCGGCTACTAAACGTCCGGACACTATCAAGCGCGCCCGGAGTAATTTACAACAAGACCGCCTGGCACGATCCAAGCACGTGTAGCAATCCGGCCCCAACCCCAGCCCTCGCGAAATTGCGAAGCCAGTACTACGCGTACATAACTACGCTCTGGAGATACCATGGGCATATGGGAGGGGCACGACCATGGCACGCCCAGAATGCGGCTCAACCGCACCAGGGGCTCCCGATTGTGTCATTCTTTTTCTTTCTTCTTTTCTCTTACTTTCAGGACTCCGTTTTCCAAAAGCCCTGTCCGTCACTAGAATTGCGGAACTCATGATGCAACAGCCAGGGAAGCAGAAGTTACGCCGAAAGTGTCCAGGTGGTCTCTACTACGAGCATTATACCTGTTTTACATACCATCCGCAGCTTACCTGGAGGGGGACATGTTAAATAGTCCCATCCCTTGCTTATCGCACTATTTGTATCGTTCTGCTTTCATTGCAGTACCTTTTTGAATAAACAATACATAGCTTTTGCCTATTATTGCACTCCTTTTTTTATCTATATATATGTTCATTCATGACATGTTGCACCCGTACACTTTGGTACGGCCAATACACCAGGGGCTTAAGTACCCCAAAAGTATGGTGTGATAAGTCCGAACACTTTCACAAGTGCAGCACCCCGAACTTATAGCATTATATGCATCGGCTCCGAATCATGTCTTGGGTCAATAGTTGGGTTTGCCTGCTCCCATGTTTTGGTACCTTACGTTCCGTTATATCGGCTAAGGTAGTATTTGGGAGAACCATCTGTGATTGTGCCTCGGTTGAGCTGGGTTGAGCACCTCGGTGGAGAAAGCTAAACTGACCGTCATGATAGGGCGAGCCGGTCGCTGTTCGAGAGGTTTTTCGGTCCCTAAAGACTTATGTCGCTTAGAGCGAGGAGTCGGCATTGTCCGCCAAGGCGTGATAGCGCCCGAACTCGGTCTTCCGAATACTAGGGGCTTCGCCGAAATTTAAAATTATAGAATTCTATGGCTAAGTGAGAATGTTCAAGCACTATAGTCCGGTTGCATTGTACGTTGCGTTGAGCGCCTCCCTCGAAGGACCCAAGAATGGGAACAAGAGCGCTCAAGTTTATCCGAACACCCCAAAGACCGTGGCATGGGGTTGAAGCCAACGACTTGCCATCTCTCAAATTTGATAAATGGCCGCATGAAGGTAATATTTTAAATTCAAAAGTGTTGCTTGGCGCATATGAACAAGTTTTCATGACAGGATAACAAATGCGAGTCTACTAAAAATTATATCTTTGGAGCATTCATCCGCTATAAGGCAGGTACCCTTCAGACGCCCTCATAATACATTTCACGCTTGCGATGCTCCTTCTTCGATGGTGGTCCATCCGTCACAAGCTTCTCAGCGTCCATCTTGCCCCAGGGCACCTTAGCAAGGGCAAGGGCCCTACGGGCACATTCGATGCAGACGGAGCGCTTGATGACTTCAACCCATGGACAAAGGCCCACCACCGCCTCACCAGCCCAAGTAGCTCCTGTGCATGGCTTCCTTAGGCCACAATCAATTATGAGGCCCTTCATGGCCTGTTCGGAGACCTTGTGGAGCTCGACCAGCTGCTTCATTTGGTCGCTCAGGGCACCGGATGTCCGCCTCAAAGATACTAAGACCGAACACCTTTTCCGTCGAAGCTCCCTCCTCGGCGCAGAGAACGCGCAAAGATCGGACACACTACGGGGCAGATCTGCGAATGCTCTGGAGAGCTCCGGATTCGGGTAAGTAATAGATAATTCACTTTCACATGCTTGCTTTGCATAAAGAATGCCTTACCCGCCGCTATCTTCTTTAATGATTCAATTTCTGGAGGGCTTTTGGGCTTCGCCTTAGCGGCTTTGGCACTCTCAAGAGCCGAGGCGAGCTCGGACTCTCGAGTCTTGAGTCACGCCCAAACTCTCGTGTTTTTCCACGAGAGCACGGAGCTCTTGCCGCACCTCCGCCACCCGCGCCTCCTGCTTCTCTCGCTCGGTGTGCTCATGATCGCTTTGCTTTTGGCTGTGGACCTTTGCTTCCTTCAGATCGCCACCTCGCTCGTGGGCCCCTACAATACCCACGTTAGTCCTGTCATTTTTGCAACCAAATCCTTTCTATAAGGTATTACTTTAATAAAGTATTACTTACCTTCCTTGTCCTCGAGATGCTTCTTGGCAAGGCCGAGCTCGTTCTCGGACCGCTCGAGGCTCTGCTTCAATGCATTGACCTCATGATCGGTCTGCGGCAGAGGTCAAGTAGCCTGCATTCCCATATTGACATACTTATGTTAGACTCCTGCGTATATCTTTTTAGATCCTCGGTCCGCTTTTACGAACACCGAACTAAGCATCAGGGGCTACTGTCTATGTGGTAATATTTTTACATATTCTAAACTTACCTCAAAGCCCGTTAGAAGGCTGTTGCAGGCTTCAGTCAGCCCACCCTTGGCGGACTGAACTTTCTGGATCACCACACTCATAACAGTGCGGTGCTCCTCGTCGATGGAGGCGCCGTTAAGCGCCTCCAGCAAGCTATCCGGTGCCTCCGGATGGATGGAGGTCACCGGCGTCGCAGTCTTGCCCTTCTTACGAAGGGGCCGCTTGCGGACTTGAACCTTGAAGGTTCGATGCAGGAGTCCACAGGGGCGGACTTAGAGCCCTCTGGGTCTCGCCTTTGCACCCGGAGTCCGGGAGGTTGCCTTGCGGCGCCTCCAGGACCACCTCCCCCTGGCTGGGCCCCTTTTGGGACTCCACCGCGGTGTCGTCCGCGTCACGAGGAGAGGAGGCGGTCGGAAGTGAAGCGCTATTCACATCCGACGAATCCAGGGAGCCGCTCGACGAAGCGGCGAGCTCGTCCTTGGGCGGGCTACATGGTTATATTCGGCGTTAGAAGACACTATGCGACAAATAAGAAGTCATGAGCTATTCCGGAGTCCGGACACTTACGATCTCGCCAGGGGCTTGGCCCTTGGTGGCCATTCCTCCTCGTCGTTGTCGGCGTTGGTGGAGAAGTCCGGAGGAAGGGTCCTTTCTTTCTTGGACCCTCCGGCCTCCCCAGTCAGGGTGGCCTTCCTTTTCTTCTCTCCTTCACCGGGAGAGGCTTTTTCCTCCTCCTCGTCCTCAGGGGAGGATTCCGCCTCAGAGTCGTCGGACGATGAGTCCGACAACACCTGGCGCCGGGAGCTCCTTTGAGTTCCCGTGGCCTTCTTCTTGGCCTTCTTCTCCGGCACCACGTGAGGTGCCGGAGCCAGCAGCCTCGTCAATCGGGCGTCCGTTGGGTCTTCTAGCAAGGGGGCCGGACAGTCGATCTGTCCGGACGTCTTCAGCCAGTCCTGTCAAAGGTTAGGGAGTTTTAGATCCCGCATAGAGTCAAACTATGAAAAAGGAGTCCCATAAAGGGTAAAATAACTTACCTCGCTGGCTTGACGCTGTGAGCTGAATCCGTGATCTTGATGGCGGATGCGGAGCTTGGCGTATGAACAGCACCTTCCAGGCATCTTCGTACGTAGTGTCGAAGAGCCGGCTCAAGGTTCGGTGCTGTGCCGGATCAAACTCCCACAACTTGAAGGCCCGTTGCTGGCATGGGAGAATCCGGCGGATGAGCATCACTTGGATTACATTGACAAGCTTGAGATTCTTGTCCACCAGGTTTCGGACGCAGGTTTGGAGTCCGGACAGCTCTTCCGAATCACCCCACGTCGGGCCCATCTCTTTCCATGATGTGAGCCATGTGGGGAAGCCAGATCGAATTCGGGGCCGCCGCCCATTGAGAGTCGCTGCATGCTCGGTGATGTAGAACCACCCCGATTGCCACCCCTTCACGGTCTCCACAAAGGAGCCCTCGAGCCATAGGACTTTGGCCATCTTGCCAACCATGGCACCTCCGCACTCCGCTTGGCGGCTTCCCACTACCTTTGGCTTGACATTGAAGGTCTTCAACCATAAGCCGAAGTGGGGCTGGATGCAGAGAAAGGCCTCGCACACGATGATAAACACCGAGATGTTGAGGATGAAGTTCAGGGCCAGATCGTGGAAATCCAGGCCGTAGTAGAACATGAGCCCCCGGACAAATGGGTGAAGTGGAAAACCTAGTCCGCGGAGGAAGTGGGTGAGGAACACCACCCTCTCATGGGGCCTAGGGGTGGGAATGAGCTGCCCCTCGTCGGGGAGCCGGTGCGCGATGTCGCTGGACAAGTATCTGGCCTTCCGCAGCTTTTTGACTTGACATGGCTGGAGAAGGTTGAGGAGGGATGTGCGGACTTGGGCGCTGGAGCTCGAGTGCGCGGAAATGGATGAGCAAAGGAGGAAGAAGGCATAGGTTAAAAGGTGGATCCTTATCCCCTTATATGAGCGGACGAAGCTATGCGTCCCCCGCCAGCCTGGTAAAACTCGCTTATCTCCCAAGCGCCGTAATCAATGGCGCGGTTGGGTTACCCACGTCCGTATTGATGGGAATCCCGGAATAAGGGGGCACAATCTCCTTTGATAAGACGTGCCAAGGAAACCGCCTCGCTAAACGCGCTGAGGTGGGACAGTAAAAACGATTCATATAAAGGCCTGGCCGTGGTGTGATGTCACGCTGCGGAATACGTCAGCAGATCTGTGCAAAGGTTATTCTCTCTACGGTAGTATGTGGAACTTGTTTTGCAGAGTTGGACACTATCCTTGTGTTCAAAATCTTCTATGAAGTATTCGGAGGAGGAACCCGCCTTGCAATGCCGAAGACAATATGCGCGCCGGACTTGTCGTCATTGAGGCCTGGTTCAGTGGGCTACCGAGGAGTCTGGATTAGGGGTGTCCGGATAGACGAACTATCACCGTTGGCCGGACTCCTGGACTATGAAGATACAAGATTGAAGACTTCGTCCCGTGTCCGGATGGGACTTTCCTTGGCGTGGAAGGCAAGCTTGGCGATACGGATATGTAGATCTCCTACCGTTGTAAACCGACTCTGTGTAACCCTAACCCTATCTGGTGTCTATATAAACCGGAGGGTTTTACTCCGTAGGACGAACAACAATCATACCATAGGCTAGCTTCTAGGGTTTAGCCTCTCTGATATCGTGGTTGATCCACTCTTGTACTACCCATATCATCAATATTAATCAAGCAGGAGTAGGGTTTTACCTCCATCGAGAGGGCCCGAACCTGGGTAAAAACATCGTGTCCCTTATCTCCTGTTACCATCCACCTAGACGCACAGTTCGGGACCCCCTACCCGAGATCCGCCGGTTTTGACACCGACAACCCTCGCGAGGGGCCAAGCCTCGCGAGGCGGACGACACAATACCTCCTCAGGGGTGGCCTCACTAGGCTGGCTCGCGAGGAGCGGAGAGATCAAGGCGAGAGGCACCTCATGAGGTTCCCGTGACGTGAGCCATGAGGACCAAGGCCAGGCGGGCGCCAGCAGGCGCAGAGTACCCATTGCCTCTTTGGTGCTAAAGGGGCAAGCGCAGGCGAGGAGTCCTAAGGCATCAGGCTAAGGTTTCCATATCGGTGCAACAAGACCAAGACCAGCAGGACGACAGGACGGAGGTCATCGTGGAGCCCACGACGGCGTCGCCACCAGAGCCTTTAGCAGGCGAAGGCCACCTTTTGTCAGGATAGCTTGTACTATTTGTCCCCCTTCTAATTGGCCGTTGTGGGATCCCTTCCCGCCTAACATTTGGGGAGAGGATCCGGGCCTCTATAAATAGGACTAGCCACCACCTTAGCAAGGGGACGGATCATTCAGATTACTCTCACACACGCAAGCTCACTGAGCACAAGAACACCTCTCCTCAGGAGGCTGTTCTTCCCTTGTACTTGTTCATCCACAGCCTACAAGGCAATCCACCACACCACACTGGAGTAGGGTATTACACCACATCGGTGGCCCGAACCAGTATAAACTCTTGTGTCCCTTGTTCTTCGAGTTCGGCGTGCTGAGCTTTGAGATCGTGGTGAGTGAGCGAGCTAGGGGAGGGAGAATCTTCGTGCGCACCCCAGAGTTTGAACCTTAAGGGTTTTGTCGGAACCCGAAATCCGATATTTGGCGCGCCAGGTAGGGGTGCGCTGAAGCTTTCCTTTCGTCGATCCGCGCTCCACCGCCCCACCACGTCCATGGCAGACGCACGCTGAGCGCCGGGCCGCCCTGGCCTCCCGCGTCGCTCATACGGCCCCTGTCGGCGGGCCTCCCCGTCGTTCTCCATCACCCGCCGCCAACGCCGCCACCGGCCCGGCGGCAAACGAGCAGCAAGCATCTTCGTTGCACCCCTCGGCGCGGCGGGACGGCCGCACCGCTACCCCGTCGCCGACTCTGGCCGGCTCATCGTCCCACGCACGTCGCGCACCCACGAACACGCAGGCCGCGCTGCTCATGGCACGCGAGCTCCTGCGCTACTACCCGGTCAACGACCTCTACGAGGACTGGTTGGACCGCATCGCCAAGCTCGTCAGCGCCGCTAGGGGCTCACCTGTCCCGTCCCTCTCGCTACCTCTCCCTCCCCCAACCGTGGGTGACGTAGCCCACGGAGCGCCTCGGCCACCTCCACACCAAAACGGTGCCCTGGCGCCAAGACGCGCGGCCCCTCGGCGTGACCCACCACGCCGGGCGCCCGCGCGTGAAGAAGGAAGCTGCCAAGAAGTTCCCCGGCCGCAAGAAAACGGTCCTGCGCTCCTGGCGCCACCACGACAAGATCGCGTGCCACCTGCGGTGGCGGTGCGTGGGCATCAAGAGCAGGCTCCGCCTCTACAAAGGGCCCCGGTGGCCACAGCAGGCTGCCACACCTTCACTCCGGAGCTGCGAAGCGTCATCTGGCCAGGCAAGTTCAAGCCAGACCTGCCTCCTCGCTACGACGGCACCCCCGACCCTGCGGAGTTCTTGCAGCTCTACGAGCTGAGCATCGAGGCGGCCAACAGCGACGAGAAAGTCATGGCGAACTAGTTCTCCATGTCTCTCAAGGATGGTGCTCGCTCGTGGCTCCTGAACTTGCCCCCGGGGTCGATCTCTTCCTGGGGTGAGATGCGCGACCGCTTCGTCACCAACTTCTAGGGCACTCGCAACCGCCCTCCGGCCGCGGGTGACCTGCACCGCATCAACCAGTAGCCAGGAGAGACCTTGCAGAAGTACATCCATCACTTCAATAGAAATCGCCTCAAGATCCCCAAGGTGACGGACGAGGCCATCATTTCAGCGTTTTTCGATGGCGTCCGCGACGTCAAGATGAAGGAGGATCTCGCCATCCACGAGGAGCTATGCACGGCTCTGGAGATGTTCAACATGGCGACCAAGTGCGCAAGAGCTGAGGAAGGGCGCCTTTCCCTCCTCGAGCTCCCTACCGCCGACCCAGAGGAGAAGAAAGCCAAGGCCAAGGATGTGAAGCACAAGGGGGCGGCCGTGCCCGCGGCGGAGCCAGACATGAAGCGTCGCCAGGACTACCCCGAGTCGTCCAAGAGCAGCCGTCCGTTCTGCGCCTTCGACCACGTACACAGCCACAACACCAACGATTGTCTGGAGCTCAGGGCCATCCGAGATGGACGCTTCAGTCGACGCCCCGAGTGCAACGACCGGGGCTACGGCCGAGGAGGAGGACGAGGTGGGGGATGTTGGGACGACCGCGGCCCCCGCCAGGAGTGGCGCGACTGGCATCGTCAGGACCGCTGGCAGGACAGCCTCGTGAGGGCGCCTGGAGGGACCAGCCGCGCGAGGACCACCCTCAGGGCAATGCTGGTCTCCCACCACTACCGCCACCACCAAGAAGAAACGACGACCACCATCAGGATGAGGGGCTGGGGGCTTCCAGGAGCCGCACGCTATCGCCTGCATCTTGGGCGGAGCTCAGGCCCCAGCATCCCAGCGCGTCTTCAAGCAGTTTGCTCTCGAGGTGAATGCGGCCCTCCCCAGGCTCGAGGCCACGCGCCCGCTCAGGTGGTCCAAATGCGCCATCACCTTCAGCTCATCGGACCAGCTCAAGTGCGTGGTGACTGCCGGCGCTCTCCTGATGCTTTGCTCGCCCGTCATCAGCAACGTCCAAGTCACCAAGACCCTCATAGACGGCGGCTCAGGGCTCAATGTCCTGTCCGTTGAGACATTCGATAGCCTCCAAGTGCCATACGACCAGCTGCAGCCTACCAAACCCTTCTCAGGAGTGACCGACCGCTCTACCACCCCGATAGGGCAGGTCCGTCTCCCTGTCACCTTCGGCCAGCGCGACAACTACCGCACCGAGCTCATCAACTTTGACGTCAAACACATTCGTCTGTCGTACAATGCCATCCTTGGGTATCCAGCATTAGCCAAGTTCATGGGAGTGACCCACCACGGCTACAACGTCCTCAAGATGCCAGGAAGTGGCGGAATCATCATAGACCACTCCGAAGAAAGAGATGCGGTTTGCTCCCTGGAGCGTGCCTTCCAAGCCATAGCAATCAAAGACACCGATAGCAAGGGCATCCCGTACCCTCCTGAGGCCTTCCCGTACTCTCCTAAGGCCATCCCCAAGAAGAAGAAGCAACTACTCCGCACAGGGCCTCAGGAGAGCGGCGTCTCCAGCGACGCCGCCTCAGGATCAGCGCCCCGCACTTGGGGCGCCTCCCTCCCTCGCATAGGAAGGCGCACCCGCTGCCCTCCTCGGGCGAGGCTCGGGGGCTCTCTTCTGGCGGGCCTCAGACCTAGCCAACACTATGAGGGAGGCGCTCGGGCACCATGTGGAGGGGTGCTTTGCGGCACGTTTCCCTCAAGAGGGCATTGGGCGAGGAGCGCCCAGTGCTTATGAGTTCATCATCAAGGCCACCCAGGAGCTTCAAGAAGTAAGGACCATGCGCGGCAACTGCCGCCCACCTGGCGCAGCTCCCCATCCGGGCAAGGACGACAGGCTGTGCGGCTGCATCGACATTCCAGGGCTCAAGAGGGCCGCGTCTCAGGAGCGCTTCTGGCCTTTGCGCGTCGGGCGTTGTGAGGGTCCACCCCACACCTACGCCTGCGTGCCATTTGTCTTGCCGAACGTGGCGACCGCCTTCCAGCGCCACCTACGGAGTGTCCAGTCTGCTCAGGAAGCCAGGCATCACGCAGTCCAGACGGAGATGCTGACGGTCCTCGAAGACCCGCCCGGGCCCCTAGAGCCTCCCGAGGCTCAGGGTCCTGGCGGCTCATGAGGAGCAAGTCCTTCATCGCGCACCTTCGGCTACCTCAACCCTCGTTCGACAACGGTACCAGGTGACATTTTCCAAGTTTACTCAGCTGGGAGTGTCCCTCGGGCAGCATGATTCCCAGGTCGCACGGGCCTGTCCCTGCGGCATGTACCCTTTTTGCATCCTTAGCTTACTCTTTCGGGGGCGCCCCTCGGGCTGCATCATCCCCAGGCCGCTCGGGTCCGTCCCGGTGGCATGTATCATTCTTGCATCTATCTGAGCTAGCTTGTTCCCTTGCATGAGTTACTTATGATTACCGCCTGCTTGCCCGGCGTTTTGATGCCATGAATGTCGCACGCCCTAGCAAGCCCACCCACGACTGCCACATGATGAAGGACTGGCATGACATCTGTGCTCGGGTCCGTCTCTACAACATCGCCAAACCCAAGAGGCTGAGCTTTGGCTCGCGAGCCCGTTCCCGTGTACGTCACCTCCCGTGGCCCTTGGTGCCTTGTTCTCACACGAGCTAATCATGGATGGGCAGGCTAGGGCGCGTGACCGGTGGCTCGCCACCGTGGAAGCCACGCGGCGGTCGTCTTTCTTCAGAATTCTTCGCATGAGAAGACTAGGCACGACATCTGTGCTCGGGTCTGTCCCTGCAGCATCGATAAACCCAACGACTGAGCTCTGTCTGGCGGGCCGGTCCCGCTCACATCACCTCCTGGGGTCGTTGGTGTCTGGCCTTCTCATGTGATCGCCTCAGGAGATTCGCCCGGTGTAGGTTGCCTAACCATCTCGCAGGACCACTACAGCCATCAAGAATCAAGACCAGGCGCATCCCGCCTTGAGGTAGGGCATCGTGAGTCTCGCGCTGGCTCACGAGTGCCCAGACACACCTCGTCTAGCCCTGCCGTGCAAGCACGTGTCAGGGCAGGGTTGTACATGCCCCGGGGGCTCCACTCAAAGGGAGCCCTCACCCACGCACCAATGGAAGCACCATGCTACACGCTGGCAGTCGACACGGTCGAGGAGCGGCTATGCCCGTGCAAGTGCGGAAGCGCTACACTCCGCGCTGGTGATAAACAACTAAGGGCGGCCCCATTGCCGTACCAACCTCTGGGAGCCACCCGGCTCAGTGTCCAGCCTCACCGCAATGCTTTCCCCTCGGGAGAGCCGCGTGAGGGGGCTGGGCACGGGGGTTGCGCTCAGGTCATGCCCAAGCGTATGCTGCCCTGCCAGGTCCCTCGGACCTGGCCGTCACGCGCCCCCCGAGTGGAGCCAAGGTATGAAGGTTGTTTGGGCGTCAAGGGGGACTCCTGAGCATCGCGAATCAGGAGCCTAACTGAGGGAGTCTAGGATTAAGGGGTCCTCGGGCGTCTAGACTATGGTATGTGGGCCGGACTGATGGGCTGTGAAGGTACAAGATCGAAGACTCTCTCCCGTGTCCGGATAGGACTCTCCTTGGCGTGGAAGGCAAGCTTGGCGCCCGGATATGAAGATTCCTTTCTCTATAACCGACTTTGTATAACCCTAGTCCCCTCCCGTGTCTATATAAACTAGAGGGCTTAGTCCGTAGAGATCATCATAATCATAGTCATACAGGCTAGACTTTTAGGGTTTTAACCATTACGATCTCGAGGTAGATCAACTCTTGTAATACTCATATTCATTAAGATCAATCAAGCAGGAAGTAGGGTATTACCTCCATAGAGAGGGCCCGAACCTGGGTAAACATCGTGTCCCCCGTCTCCTGTTACCATGAACCTCAGACGCACAGTTCGGGATCCCCTACCCGAGATCCACCGGTTTTGACACCGACATTGGTGCTTTCATTGAGAGTTCCGCTGTGTCGTGTTCAAGAGGTTCGATGGCCCCGTCAATCATCTACAATAATGCTGTCCAGGGGGAAGTCTTCCTCCCCGGATAGATCCGGCGGCTTCGCACTGCAGGCCAACTCGCTTGGCCATCTAGAGAAGATCGACAGCTACGCCCCTGGCCACCAGGTCAGAATTTGGAAGCTTGAACTACGTCGCTGATATCCGTGGAGACTTGATCTTCGATGGATTCGAGCCCACGGTAGCCGCTCCCTGCCACCGCGATGGGCATGACTTAAATCTATCATCGGGCCATACCCAGGAGATAGTGCCTGTGGCTGCTCTGGCCCTAGATCTAGAGCAGACCGCGCCATCCAAGGACAGAAAGCTCAACCCCGCCACGGAAGCCGCAGACTCAGCGGCGTTGGAGCCGCACACAGACCCAACCTCGAGTGGAATCTGTGCCACCGGAACCTCGGACTTGTTTCCGTCTACAGGTTCCGAACCACGTGCATCCGTGTATGTCGAGCTTGATCAGGCATCGATCTTCAAATTCAGCTCCGCGGACATCTTCCGGTACCCACCTTTAGGCAATGTGCTAAACTCATTGAAAACACTCTCCTTAGCGGGGGACTCACGGCCGAATTATATCCGATTCGAACTGGAGGCTGATGATGGAAAATTTCACTTCCCACCCACCGCCCACTTCATAGCCACTGTCGAAGACTTAACCGACATGCTCAATTACGGCTCCGAAGACATCGATGGTATGGACGACGATGCCGAAGAGGAGCAGGGCCAAAACCCGCCGTTTACCGGGCGCTGGACGACCATTTCTTCGTACGACGTGTACATGGTGGATACACCTAAAGAGAACAATGGCGATAACGAGAAGGATCCAGTTGAGGATAAACCTCCTGAGACACAGACAAAACGCCGATGTCAGCGGCGCCACACTAAATCACGCCGTGGAAAAGATAGCGATACCGGCACGAGAGAAAACAATACTCCGGACAATGCCGAAGACAAGGAATACCTCGTTGAGCCAACCTCCGAACAGGACGAATGGGAGGACGGGCGAGTCATCTGTTGGGGAACGTAGTAATTTCAAAAAATTTCCTATGCACACGCAAGATCATGGTCATGTATAGAAACGAGAGGGGAGTGTATCTTCATACACTTGAAGATCGCTAAGCGGAAGCATTATGACAACGCGGTTGATGTAGTCGTACGTCTTCACGATCCGACCGATCCAAGTATCGAACGTACGACACCTCCGAGTTCAACACACGTTCAGCTCGATGACGATCCTCGGACTCCGATCCAGCAAAGTGTCGGGGATGAGTTCCACAAGACGACGGCGCAGGACGATGATGATGTTCTACGGCGCAGGCTTCGCCTAAACTCCGCGACGAGAGGATCGAGGTGGAATATGGTGGAGGGGGGCACCGCACACGGCTAAGGACCGATCACGAAGATCAACTTGGGTGTTCTAGGGTGCCCCCTGCCCCCGTATAGAAAGGAGGGAGGGGGTAGGTGCGGCCGGCCCCCTAGGGGTGCGCTGGAGGAGTCCTACTCCCACCGGGAGTAGGACTCCCCCTCTGCCTTGGTGGAGAAGGAAAGGGGAGGAAAGAGGAAAGAGGCGCCCCCCCTTCCTTGTCCTATTCGGACTAGGGGGGGGGGAGGGGGCGCGCGGCCTGCCCCGGCCGGCCCTCCTCTTCTCCCTCATGGCCCACTAAGGCCCATTAACCCCCTGGAGGGTTCCGGTAACCCCCCGGTGTTCCGGTAAAATCCCGATTTCACCCGGAACCATTCCGATATCCAAATATAGGCTTCCAATATATCAATCTTTATGTCTCGACCATTTCGAGACTCCTCGTCATGTCCGTGATCACATCCGGGACTTCGAACAATCTTCGGTACATCAAAACTTATAAACTCAGAATAAAACTGTCAGAATAAAGATAAGCGTGCGGACCCTACGGGTTCGAGAACTATGTAGACATGACCTAGAACTATTCTCGGTCAATAACCAATAGCAGAACCTGGATGCTCATATTGGCTCCTACATATTCTACGAAGATCTTTATCGGCCAAACCGCATAACAACATACGTTGTTCCCTTTGTCATCGGTATGTTACTTGCCCGAGATTCGATCGTCGGTATCCAATACCTAGTTCAATCTCGTTATTGGCAAGTCTCTTTACTCGTTACGTAATGCATCATTCCATAACTAACTCATTAGCTACATGGTTTGCAAGGCTTATAGTGATGTGCATTACCGAGGGGGCCCAGAGATACCTCTCCGACAATCGGAGTGACAAAACCTAATCTCGAAATACGCCAACCCAACATGTACCTTTGGAGACACCTGTAGTACTCCTTTATAATCACCCGATTCGTTGTGGACGTTTGGTAGCACCAAAGTGTTCCTCCGTAAACGGGAGTTGCATAATCTCATAGTTACAGGGAACATGTATAAGTCATGAAGAAAGCAATAGCAATATACTAAACGATCAAGTGCTAGGCTAACGGAATGGGTCATGTCAATCACATCATTCTCCTAATGATGTGATCCCATTAATCAAATAACAACACATGTCTATGATTAGGAAACATAACCATCTTTGATTAATGAGCTAGTCAAGTAGAGGCATACTAGTGACTATATGTTTGTCTATGCATTCACACAAGTATCATGTTTCCATTTAATACAATTCTAGCATGAATAATAAACATTTATCATGATATGAGGAAATAAATAGTAACTTTATTATTGCCTCTAGGGCATATTTCCTTCAGTCTCCCACTTGCACTAGAGTCAATAATCTAGATTACACAGTAATGATTCTAACACCCATGGAGTCTTGGTGCTGATCATGTTTTGCTCGTGGAAGAGGCTTAGTCAACGGGTTACGCAACATTCAGATCCGTATGTATCTTGCAAATCTCTATGTCTCCCAATTCGGACTTGGTCCCGGATGGAACCGAAGCGTCTCTTGATGTGCTTGGTCCTCTTGTGAAATCTGGATTCCTTTGCCAAGGCAATTGCACCAAGATTGTCACGAGAAGATCTTCATTGGTCCCGATGCACTAGGTATGACACCTAGATCGGAAATGAACTCTTTCATCCAGACTCCTTCATTTGTCGCTTCAAGCAGCTATGTACTATGCTTCACATGTAGATCCCGCCACGACGCTTTGTTTAGAACTGCACCAACTTACAGCTCCACCGTTTAATAAAAGTACGTATCCGGTTTGCGATTTAGAATCGTCCGGATCAGTGTCAAAGCTTGCATCGATGTAACCATTTACGACTAGCTCTTTGTCACCTCCATATAAGAGAAACATATCCTTAGTCCTTTTCTGGTATTTCAGGATGTTCTTGACCGCTGTCCGATGATCCACTCTGGATTACTTTGGTACCTTCCTGCCAAGCTTATTGCTAAGCATACGTCGTGTCCGGTACACAACATTGCATACATGATAGAGCCTATGGCTGAAGCATAGGGAACATCTTTCATTTTCTCTCTATCTTCTGCTGTGGTCGGGCATTGAGTCTGACTCAATTTCACACCTTGTAATACAGGTAAGAATCCTTTCTTTGCCTTCTCCATTTTGAAAATTTTCAAAACTTTATCAAGGTATGTGCTTTGTGAAAGTCCAATCAAGCGTCTTGATCTATCTCTATAGATCTTGATGCCCAATATGTAAGCAGCTTCACCGAGGTCTTTCATTGAAAAACTTTTATTCAAGTATCCTTTTATGCTATCCAGAAATTCTATATCATTTCCAATCAATAATATGTCATCTACATATAATATCGTAAATGCTCTGAGCTCCCACTCACTTTCTTGTAAATACAGGCTTCTCCAAAAGTCTCAGTATAAAACCATATGCTTTGATCACACTATCAAAGCGTTTATTCCAACTCCGAGATGCTTGCACCAGTCCATAAATGGATCATGGAGCTTGCACACTTTGTTAGCACCTTTTGGATCAACAAAACCTTACGGTTGCATCATATACAACTCTTCTTCTAGAAATCCATTCAAGAATGCAGTTTTGACATCCATTTGCCAAATTTCATAATCATAAAATGCAGCAATTGCTAACATGATTCGGACAGACTTAAGCATTGCTACGGGTGAGAAAGTCTCATCGTAGTCAACCCCTTGAACTTGTCAAAACCTTCGCAACAAGTCGAGCTTTATAGACAGTTATATTACCATCAAGATCGGTCTTCTTCTTAAAAATCCATTTATTCTCAATGGCTTGCCGATCATCGTGCAAGTCAACCAAAGTCCATTCTTTGTTCTCATACATGGATCCCATCTCAGATTTCATGGCTTCTAGCCATTTTGCGGAATCTGGGCTCACCATCGCTTCTTCATAGTTCGTAGGTTCGCCATGGTCAAGTAACATGACTTCCAGAATAGGATTACCGTACCACTCTGGTGCGGATTTTACTCTGGTTGACCTACGAAGTTCAGTAGAAACTTGATCTGAAGTTTCATGATCAATATCATTAGCTTCCTCACTAATTGGTGTAGTTGTCACAGGAACCGGTTCTTGTGATGAACTACTTTCCAATAAGGGAGCAGGTACAGTTATCTCATCAAGTTCTACTTTCCTCCCACTCACTTCTTTCGAGAGAAACTCTTTCTCTAGAAAGGATCCGAATTTAGCAACGAAAATCTTGCCTTCAGATCTGTGATAGAAGGTGTACCCAACAGTCTCCTTTGGGTATCCTATGAAGACACATTTCTCCGATTTGGGTTCGAGCTTATCTGGTTAAAGTTTCTTCACATAAGCATCGCAGCCCATAACTTTAAGAAACGATAACTTTGGTTTCTTGCCAAACCACAGTTCATGAGGTGTCGTCTCAACGGATTTTGATTGTGCCCTATTTAACGTGAATGCGGCCGTCTCTAAAGCATAACCCCAAAACGATAGCGGTAAATCAGTAAGAGACATCATAGATCGCACCATATCTAGTAAAGTACGATTCTGACGTTCGGACACGCCATTTCGTTGTGGTGTTCCGGTATGGAGTTGCGAAACTATTCCGCATTGTTTCAAATGTAAACCAAACTCGTAACTCAAATATTCTCCTCCACGATCAGATCGTAGAAATTTTATTTTCTTGTTACGATGATTTTCCACTTCACTCTGAAATTCTTTTGAACTTTTCAAATGTTTCAGATTTGTGTTTCATTAAGTAGATATACCCATATCTGCTCAAATCATCTGTGAAGGTGAGAAAATAACGATACCCGCCATGAGCCTCAACATTCATTGACCACAAACATCGGTATGTATGATTTCCAACAAATCAGTTGCTCGCTCCATAGTTCCGAGAACGGCGTTTTAGTCATCTTGCCCATGAGGCACGGTTACGCAAGTACCAAGTGATTCATAATCAAGTGATTCCAAAAGCCCATCAAGATGGAGTTTCTTCATGCGCTTTACACCGATATGACCTAAACGGCAAGGCCACGAATAAGTTGCACTATCATTATCAACTCTGCATCTTTTGGTTTCAACACTATGAATATGTGTATTACTACTATCGAGATTCAATAAAAATAGACCACTCTTCAAGGGTGCATGACCATAAAAGATATCATTCATATAAATAGAACAACCATTATTCTCTGACTTAAATGAATAAACGTCTCGCATCAAACAAGATCCAGATATAATGTTCATGCTTAAAGCTGGCACCAAATAACAATTATTTAGGTCTAAAATTAATCCCGATGGTAGATGTAGAGGTAGCGTGCCGACCGCGATCACATCGACTTTGGAACCATTTCCCACGCGCATCGTCACCTCGTCCTTAGCCAATCTTCGCTTAATCCGTAGTTCCTGTTTCGAGTTGCAAATATTAGCAATGTAACCAGTATCAAATACCTGTACTACTACGAGCATTAGTAAGGTACACATCAATAACATGTATATCACATATACCTTTGTTCACTTTGCCATCCTTCTTATCCGCCAAATACTTGGGGCAGTTCCGCTTTAGGTGTCGATGCCGCTTGCGGTAGAAGCACTCATTCTCGTGGATTAGGTCCAGACTTGGGTTTCTTCTCTTGAGCGGCAACTTGTTTGCTGTTCTTCTTGAAGTTCCTTCTTCTTCCCTTTGCCCTTTTCTTGAAACCGGTGGTCTTGTTGACCATCAACACTTGATGCTCCTTTTTGATTTCTACCTTCGTGGCTTTTTGCATTGCGAAGAGCTCGGGAATAGTCTTGTCCATCCCTTGCATATTATAGTTCATCACGAAGCTCTTGTAGCTTGGTGGCAGTGATTGAAGAATTCTGTCAATGACACTATCATCAGGAAGATTAACTCCCAGTTGAATGAAGTGATTATTTTACCCAGACATTTTGAGTATGTGTTCACTGACAGTACTATTCTCCTCCATCTTGCAGCTATAGAACTTATTGGAGACTTCATATCTCTCAATCCGGGCATTTGCTTGAAATATTAACTTCAACTCCTGGAACATCTCATATGCTCCATGACGCTCAAAACGCCGTTGAAGACCCGGTTCTAAGCCGTAAAGCATGGCACATCGAACTATCGAGTAGTCATCGGCTTTGCTTTCGCCAGACGTTCTTAACGCCGCCGATTGCATCAATGAAGCAGGTTCGGCACCCAGCGGTGCTTCCAGGACGTAATTCTTCTATGCAGCAATGAGGATAATCCTCAGTTACGGACCCGATCCGTGTAATTGCTACCATCATCTTTCAACTTTGCTTTCTCAAGGAACGCATTAAAATTCAACGGAACAACAAAGACGAGCCATCTATCTACAAAGAAACATAGACAAGCAAAATACTATCAGGTACTAAGTTCACGATAAATTTAAGTTCAATTAATCATATTACTTAAGAACTCCCACTTAGATAGACATCCCTCTAATCTTCTAAGTGATTACGTGATCCATATTAACTACACCATGTCCGATCGTCACGTGAGATGGAGTAGTTTCAACAGTGAACATCAATATGTTGATCATATCTACTATATGATTCACGCCGACCTTCGGTCTCCGTGTTCCGAGGCCATATACATTATATGCTAGGCTCGTCAAGTTTAACCTGAGTATTCCACGTGTGCAACTGTTTTGCACCCGTTGTATTTGAACGTAGAGCCTATCACACCCGATCATCACGTGGTGTCTCAAAGACGAAGAACTTTCGCGAACGGTGCATACTCGGGAGAACACTTCTTGATAATTTTGGTGAGAGATCATCTTAAAATGCTACCGTCAATCAAAGCAAGATAAGATGCATAAAGGATAAACATCACATGCAATCAATATAAGTGATATGATATGGCCATCATCATCTTGTGCTTGTGATCTCCATCTCCGAAGCACCGTCGTGATCACCATCGTCACCGGCGCGACACCTTGATCTCCATCGTAGCATCGTTGTCGTTACGCCATCTATTGCTTCTACGACTATAGCTACCGCTTAGTGATAAAGTAAAGCAATTACAGGGCGTTTGCATTTCATACTATAAAGCGACAACCATATGGCTCACCGCGATTGTCGATAACTTCGGTTACAAAACATGATCATCTCATACAATAAAATATAGCATCACGTCTTGACCATATCACATCACAACATGCCCTGCAAAAACAAGTTAGACGTCCTCTACTTTGTTGTTGCAAATTTTACGTGGCTGCTACGGGCTGAGCAAGAACCGTTCTTACCTACACATCAAAACCACAACGATATTTTGTCAAGTTGGTGCTATTTTAACCTTCGCAAGGACCGGGCGTAGCCACACTCGATTCAGCTAAAGTGAGAGAGACAGACACCCGCCAGTCACCTTTAAGCACGAGTGCTCGTAACGGTGAAACCAGTCCCGCGTAAGCGTCTGGCGTAATGTCGGTCCGGGCCGCTTCATCTCACAATACCGCTGAGCCAAAGTATGACATCTTTGGTAAGCAAGATGACTTGTATCGCCCACAACTCACTTGTGTTCTACTCGTGCAAATAACATCAACGCATAAAACCTAGGCTCGGATGCCACTATTGGGGAACGTAGTAATTTCAAAAAAATTCCTACGCACACGCAAGATCATGGTGATGTATAGCAACGAGAGGGGAGTGTATCTTCATACCCTTGAAGATCGCTAAGCGGAAGCGTTATGACAACGCGGTTGATGTAGTCGTACGTCTTCACGATCCGACCGATCCAAGTACCGAACGTACGACACCTCCGAGTTCAGCACACGTTCAGCTCGATGACGATCCCCGGACTCCGATCCAGCAAAGTGTCAGGGATGAGTTCCGTCAGCACGACGGCATGGTGACGATGATGATGTTCTACCAGCGCAGAGCTTCGCCTAAACTCCGCGACGATATGACCGAGGTGGAATATGGTGGAGGGGGCCACCGCACACGGCTAAGGAACGATCACGAAGATCAGCTTGTGTGTTCTAGGGTGCCCCCTGCCCCCGTATATAAAGGAGGGAGGGGGAGGTGCAGCCGGCCCCCTAGGGGTGTGCCTGGAGGAGTCCTACTCCCACCGGGAGTAGGACTCCCCCCTCTTGCCTTGGTGGAGAAGGAAAGGGGGGAGGGGAAAGAGGAAAGGGGGGCGCCCCCCCCCCCTTCCTTGTCCTATTCGGACTAGGGGGGGAGGGGGCGCGCGGCCTGCCCTGTCCGGCCCTCCTCTTCTCCCTCATCGCCCACTAAGGCCCATTAACCCCCGGGAGGGTTCCGGTAACCCCCGGTGTTCCGGTAAAATCCCGATTTCACCCGGAACCATTCCGATATCCAAATATAGTCTTCCAATATATCAATCTTTATGTCTCGACCATTTCGAGACTCCTCGTCATGTCCGTGATCACATCCGGGACTCCGAACAATCTTCAGTACATCAAAACTTATAAACTCATAATAAAACTGTCATCGCCATAGCGTTAAGCGTCACGGACCCTACGGGTTCGAGAACTATGTAGACATGATCTAGAACTATTCTCGGTCAATAACCAATAGAGGAACCTGGATGCTCATATTGGCTCCTACATATTCTACGAAGATCTTTATCGGTCAAACCGCATAACAACATACGTTGTTCCCTTTGTCATTGGTATGTTACTTGCCCGAGATTCGATCGTCGGTATCCAATACCTAGTTCAATCTCGTTATTGGCAAGTCTCTTTACTCGTTACGTAATGCATCATTCGTAACTAACTCATTAGCTACGTTGCTTGCAAGGCTTATAGTGATGTGCATTACCGAGAGGGCCCAGAGATACCTCTCCGACAATCGGAGTGACAAAACCTAATCTCGAAATACGCCAACCCAACATGTACCTTTGGAGACACCTGTAGTACTCCTTTATAATCACCCAATTACGTTGTGACGTTTGGTAGCACCCAAAGTGTTCCTCCGGTAAACGGGAGTTGCATAATCTCATAGTTACAGGAACATGTATAAGTCATGAAGAAAGCAATAGCAACATACTAAACGATCAAGTGCTAGGCTAACGGAATGGGTCATGTCAATCACATCATTCTCCTAATGATGTGATCCCATTAATCAAATAACAACACATGTCTATGGTTAGGAAACATAACCATCTTTGATTAATGAGCTAGTCAAGTAGAGGCATACTAGTGACTATATGTTTGTCTATGTATTCACACATGTATCATGTTTCCGGTTAATACAATTCTAGCATGAATAATAAACATTTATCATGATATGTGGAAATAAATAATAACTTTATTATTGCCTCTAGGGCATATTTCCTTCATCATCCCTGATGAACAAGCCGTAAACGAAGACTCGAAGGACAGTAATTATCTTCCACTCTCCGAGGATGAGGTGAGCCTCGGCAACAAGGATTTCATCGTGCCTGAGGAACCTCTCGAGCAGGAGCGCTTTAAGGGCCGGCTAATAGCCACTGCAAGGAGCCTGAAAAAGAAGCACCAACAGCTTCAAGCTGATCAAGACCTGCTCAACGACATATGGACTAATGTCCTGGCAGCCGAGGAATACGGCCGTGATCGCCCAACTAAAAATTACCCGAAGCGCAAATTGTTACCCCAATTCGATGACGAGGTGTTGGAGCCCGTACCATCAGCGTGTAATGCGGCTGACCGACCACCACGTGGCCGGGATAAAGCGGCACCTCAAGCCAAACACCAGCCCGTCCTACCTCACCGTAAAGGAAGAGATAAAACAGCTCGGGGTTATACATATGACCTGCGGCAGGACTTACAAAACAGAACAGGTCAGACTAGATCGATCTACTGATCGCGGGGGCGTGCCCCGGCGCGCGACGACGGCCATTTGGCCGGACGTGACAAACATAACCACGCCCAGGCCAAAAATCGTAGACATACTACATCCGAACAACGTCGCGACTTGGCCCGTCTGAGGCGCCAAGACACCCCTCCGCTTGGATTTAAGTAATGGAGCATGAATTCCCAAAAGGGTTTAAACCCGTAAATCGGGATGGCTGGTAGGGCGCCGGAACCAGCATCTTCGTCAGAAGCGGGATGGCTGGTTCCTCAGGCAGTGGAGCCGGACACCGAATCCGCTTCGCCTTCTTTGTCCAGCCCTGGAAAAATAAATAGTGAGGTTTAGGTATCTCCCCTGAAGAAGGAAGTAAAGGATACACCTTGAAACGCGAAAGACTTAATGCACTGGTGAGATCGGCCAGGTCATGCCCAGGGTCCTCGGTCGTCTCCGGCCGCGTCTCGTTGCCCTTGAAGAGCACCTTCCAGATGTCTTTGTGTGTAGTTCCGAATAACCGTTTTCTGGTGCTCGGCCGGATTGAACTCCCATAAATGGCAAGTCCGGCTCTGGCATGGAAGGATCCGGCGAACTAGCATCACCTGGATCACATTGACGAGCTTGATGTTCTTGTCCACCATGCTCTGGATGCGCATTTGCAGCGCTGTCAGCTCATCCGACGAAGACCAATTCAAGCCCTTCTCTAGCCAGGAGGTGAGCCGCATTGGGGCTCCGGACTTGAATTGGGGAGCTGCGGCCCAGGTGGCGTCGCGGGGCTCTATGACATAGAACCACAGTTGCTGCCACCCTTTGATGGTCTCCACAAAGGTACCTTTGGGCCATGTGACGTTGGGCATCTTTCCCACCATGGCACCTCCGCACTCTGCGTGTTGGCCATCCACCACCTTCGGCTTCACGTCGAAGATCTTAATCCACGGTCCAAAGTGGGGTGGAATGCGGAGGAAGGCCTCGCACATGACAATAAATGCCGAGATGTTGAGGAAAGAATTTGGGGCCAGATCATGGAATCTAGCCCGTAGTAGAACATGAGTCCACGGACGAAAGGGTGGAGAGGAAACCCTAACCCGCGGATGAAGTGGGGGATGAACACCACCCACTCATTGGGCTCTGGGGTGGGGATGATCTGCCCCTTGGCCGGAAGCCGGTGGGCGATTTCCTTGGCCAGATACCCGGCCTCCTGAAGCTTGGTGATGTCCTTCTCCTTGACGGAGGAGGCCACCCACTTGCCTTGCGCTCCAGATCCGGACTTGATCGAGTGCTTTCTTGAGGCGGAAAAGACGAGTACTTGGGGCTGGAGCTCGAGAATGAGAGGGCAGAGAGAGAGAAGGCGTGGGTGAAAGAAAGGAATCCTTATCTCCTTATACACTATCTTGGAAATCTTTTGTGATTGTGAGCCCCCATCAAAATATTATGCCAAAATTGTTGACGTTGGACAAGGAAGACAACGTAATAGTTTATGATTGTTCATATTCACATAGAAGTTATATTGTCATAGATCCTTCAACATGTGGTGCTTTCCCCCCATCTTTGCTAGCCAAAAATTCTGCACCAAGTAGAGATACTACTTGTGCATCCAAAAACCCTTAAACCCAAATCTTATTTCCAAGAGTCCACCACCTACCTAAGGATTGAGCAAGATCCTTCAAGTAAGTTGTCATCAATGCAATAAGGCAATAATTATTCTTCTAAAAGTGTTAGATCATTTAGTGTAAGAGAAAATTGAGCGTTATACGAACTTGTGATGGCAAAGAATAAAAGTGACAGACTGCATAATCAAGGTTGCTATCATAAGGGGCAATATAATGTGACGTTCTTTTGCACTAAGGGGTTGAGCATACAAACAAATAAGCGCATGGCAACCTCTGCTTCCCTCTGCGAAGGGCCTATCTTTTACTTTTATGCATTTACTTTCATGCAAGATTCAAAGTTTTTCTCTCTATTCCTTTTTACTTTTCTCTTTTGGCAAGCATCATGTGGTGAGGAAATATCTAGGCACATATATCCAGTTGGATATGGGTAGCATGAGTTATTATTGTTGACATCATTGATACGTCTCCAATGTATCTATAATTTTTTATTGTTCCATGCTATTATATTATCCATCTAGGATGTTTTATATGCATTTATATGCTATTTTATATGATTTTTGGGACTAACCTATTAACATAAGCCCAGTGCTAGTTTCTGTTTTTCCTTGTTTTTGAGTATCGCAGAAAAGGAAAACCAAACGGAGTCCAATTGACCTGAAATTTCTCGGAGATTATTTTTGGACTAGAAGAAGCCGACGGAGTATCGGAGGTGGACCAAAAGAGTCCCGAGGCACCCGTAGGGTGGGGGGACGCCCTACCCCCCTGGGCGTGCTCCCCTACCTCGTGGCCGCCTCGGAGACCCCCCTGACTTGTTCCTGATGCCAAAAATCCCTATAAATATAGAAACCCCGAAAAGAAACCTAGATCGGGAGTTCCGCCGTCGCAAGCCTCTGTAGCCACCAAAAACCAATCGGGACCCTGTTCCGGCACCCTGCCGGAGGGGGGATCCCTCACCGGTGGCCATCTTCATCATCCCGGCGCTCCATGACGAGAGGAGGGAGTAGTTCACCCTCGGGGCTAAGGGTATGTACCAGTAGCTATGTGTTTGATCTCTTTCTCTCTCGTGTTCTTGATTTGGCACGATCTTGATGTATCGCGAGCTTTGCTATTATAGTTGGATCTTATGATGTTTCTCCCCCTCTATCTCTTGTAATGGATTCAGTTTTCCCTTTGAAGTTATCTTATCGGATCGAGTCTTTAAGGATTTGAAAACACTCGATATATGTCTTGCATGTGCTTATCTGTGGTGACAATGGGATATTCACGTGATCTACAAAATATATGTTTTGGTGATCAACTTGCGGGTTCAGTGACCTTGTGAACTTATGCATAGGGGTTGGCACACGTTTTCGTCTTGTCTATTCGGTAGAAACTTTGGGGCACTCTTTGAAGTACTTTGTGTTGGTTTGAATAGATGAATCTGAGATTGTGTGATGCATATCGTATAATCATATCCACGGATACTTGAGGTGACATTGGAGTATCTAGGTGACATTTGGGTTTTGGCTGATTTGTGTCTTAAGGTGTTATTCTAGTACGAACTCTATGATAGATCGAATGGAAAGAATAGCTTCGTCTTATTTTACTACGGACTCTTGAATAGATCGATCAGAAAGGATAACTTTGAGGTGGTTTCGTACCCTACAATAATCTCTTCGTTTGTTCTCCGCTATTAGTGACTTTGGAGTGACTCTTTGTTGCATGTTAAGGGATAGTTATATGATCTAATTATGTTATTATTGTTGACAGAACTTGCACTAGTGAAAGTATGAACCCTAGGCCTTGTTTCAACACATTGCAATACCGTTTACGCTCACTTTTATCATTAGTTACCTTGCTGTTTTTATATTTTCACATTACAAAAACCTATATCTACCATCCATATTGCACTTGTATCACCATCTCTTCGCTGAACTAGCGCACCTATACAATTTACTATTGTATTGGGTGTGTTGGGGACACAAGAGACTCTTTGTTATTTGGTTGCAGGGTTGTTTGAGAGAGACCATCTTCATCCTACGCCTCCCACAGATTGATAAACCTTAGGTCATCCACTTGAGGGAAATTTACTACTGTCCTGCAAACCTCTGCACTTGGAGGCCCAACAACGTCTAAAAGAAGAAGGTTGTGTAGTAGACATCAATCACCCTTGAGGTGAATACATTGGGAGGCGAAATTATAAGCCCCTATCTTTCTATGTGTCCGGTTGAAATGTTTTGCTCATGTGTATGCAGTGAGTGTTAGCAATCATAGAAGACTATATGATGGTTGAGTATGTGGAGCTCTTACTTAGACTCTGTTTAATAAGTTGAATTGCAATTGCTTGGTGACTGAGAACATAGGTTGTTGAGTTTCAAGAGAATTCATTTTTTGAACCTTAACATGTGAATTGGTTGCTACTTTAAGATGAGAAATTTTATGAGAAAGAATTGTTGTTATCATGCTAGGAAAAGTGATTGAAATTGTCATTGATCAAATTTGTGCACTTTGCTAGCATTCACACTTCATAAATTATTTCTTTTATCATTTACCTACTCGAGGACGAGTAAGAATTAAGCTTGGGGATGCTGATACGTCTCCAACGTATCTATAATTTATGAATTATTCCTGTTGTTACATTATCATTCTTGGATGTTTTACAATCATTTTATAGCAACTTTATATCATTTTTTGGGACTAACCTATTGATCCAGTGCCTAGTGCCCGTTGCGTTTTTTGCTTGTTTTTTACATCGCAGGAAATCAATATCAAACGGAATCCAAACACCGCGAAACTTTTTAGGATTTTTTATGGACCAGAAGACATTCAAGGCGGAGAAGCACTGGGGGTGCCACGAGGGCACAACCCACCAGGGGGCGCCTAGGGGCCCAGGCACGCCCAGGTGGGTTGTGCCCACCTCGGGGGCCTCCCGTACCCCCTATTTACCCTATAAATTCCCAAATATTCCAAAAAACCTCGGGGTTAACCTAGATCAGAAGTTTCGCTGCCACATGCCTCTGTAGCCACCGAAAACCAATGTAGACCCCGTTCCGGCACTCCGCTGGAGGGGGAATCATCACCGGTGGCCATCTTCATCATCCCGGCGGCCATCACGATGAGGAGGGAGTATTCCACCCTCGGGCTGAGGGTTTGTACCAGTAGCTATGTTTTTAATCTCTCTCTATCGTGATCTTGAGATGTCAATATCTTGATGTACTGCGAGCTTTGTTAATATAGTCGGATCATATGGTGTTTTCCCCTCTCTTCTTGTTGTGGTGAATTGAGTTTTCCCTTTGAGATTTCGTTTTATTAGATGGAATACTTTTATGGATTTGAGAGCACTTGATATATGTATTGCATATGAATACTCATGGTGACAATGGGGTATCATATTGATTCACTTGATATATGTTTTGGCACTCAACTCGCGTATTCCTGAGGTGACACTGGGGTAATCTATGCATAGGGTTGATGCACGTTCTTGTCTTTGTTTCTCCGGTAGAAATCTTGGGGCACTCTTTGAGGTTCTTTGTGTTGGATTGAGTATTATGAATCTGAAATTATTTGGTGTTATTTTAGTATGAACTCTTGGATAGATTGATCGGAAAGAATAGCTTCGACGTGGTTTCGTACCCTACAAATGATTTCTTCTTATGTTCTCCGCTAGATAGGCACTTTGGAGTGATTCTTCATCGCACGTTGAGGGATGGTTATGTGATCCAATTATATTAGCATTGTTGAGAGATTGCACTAGTGAAAGTACGGACCCTAGGCCTCATCGTTTTCAAGCATTGCAATTCCGTTTGTGCTCCGTTTCATCAACTGCTACCTTGCTATTTTTATAGTTCCAATTACAAAAATCAATATCTACTATCATTACTACACTTGTATCACCATCTCTTAGCTGAACTAGTGCACCTATACAAATTACCATTGTATTTGGTGTGTTGCGGACACAAGAGACTTTTTATTATTTGGTTGCAGGGTTGTTTGAGAGAGACCATCTTCATCCTACACCTCCCACGGATTGATAAACCTTAGGTCATCCACTTGAGGGAAAATTGCTATTTTCCTACAAAACTCTGCACTTGGAAGCCCAACACAAGTATACAAGAACAAGTTGTGTAGTAGACATCAAGGTATGCTTCCTGGATTCCTTGCTAGTGTCCCTGCTATCCTTCTTCTTTCCTTTGTTCTCTTTGGCAGGAATTACCGCTGCCATGGCCTCTGCCGCGACTGTGTCCTGGTACATCTTATCCACGCAAATGATGCATCTTTCTCATCTGATGGGATGGAAATGAGAAATGACTCCTATCGGCCCTGGCATCTTCAAGGTGTTGTAGGCATAGTGGGATGCCACCATGAATTTTGCCAGAGCTAGATGTCCAAGAATCCCATTGTACGGCAGGGGGAGGTCGACCACATCAAACACAACCTTCTCAGTTCGATAGTTCAGTTCTCTCCCAAATGTCACTGGCAACATGATCTTTCCCTTAGGATGAATCCTGCCGGGATTAACTCCTTGAAACGTGTCGTGACCTTTAGCTCTTCCTATGCTATCTGAAGTTTGCTAATGACCTTTGGGGAAATCAGATTCAACCCGGCCCCACCGTCAACCAACATCTTTGTGACTTTGAGGTTGTGAATTGTTGGAGTGACCAACAATGGCAAACATCCTACCGCAGTGGTGCGGTCAGGATGCTCCTCTTCGTCAAATATGATGGGCGTGCCTGACCATTTGAGCGGCTTCCGAGCCTCTGTCGCTGGCTCCAAGGCATTGACCTCACGTGCCCACCGTTTAAGTTGGTGATGAGAGGAGTGCAGGGATGCACCCCGGTCAATGCACAGGGCGTCAGTGGCTATCATCTTGTGGTTTTGATCTCTATCTCCAAAGCATTGTCATGATCTCCTGTGCATTGACCGGGGTGCATGGTTCCGTCTCCCCTCTGTATGTGAACGTAGAGTCTATCGACAGGAGATCATGACAATGCTTTGGAGATGGAGATCAAAAGCACAAGATGATTGCATGTGATGTTTATCTTTTATGCACCTTATTTTGCTTAGAACGGCGGTAGCATTATAAGATGATCCCTTCACTTAATTTCAAGATAAAAGTGTTCTCCCTGAGTATGCACCATTGCTACAGTTCGCCATTTCAACACACCACGTGATGATCAGGTGTGATAGACTCTACATTCACATACAACGGGTGTAAGACAGTTTTGCACATGCAAAACACTTGGGTTAAACTTGACGAGCCTAGCATGTACAGACATGGTCTCGAAACACTGGAGACCGAAAGGTCGAACACGAACCATATAGTAGATACGATCAACATAGAGATGTTCACCATTGATGACTATCCCATCTCACGTGATGATCGGACATGGGTTAGTTGATTTAGATCACGTATCACTTAGATAACTTGAGGGATGTTTATTTAAGTGGGAGTTCATTAGTAATTTGATTAATTGAACTTAATTTATCATGAAAACTTAGTCTTAATAGTTTTTGCATGTCTATGTTGTAGATCAATAGCTTGCGATTTAGCTCCCTTATTTTTTATATGTTCCTAGAGAAAACTAAGTTAAAATACGATAGTAGCAATGATGCGGACTGGGTCCGTGATCTTAGGATTATCCTCATTGCTGCACAGAATAATTATGTCCTTAATGCACCGCTAGGTGACAGACCAATTGCAGGAGCAGATACAGACGTTATGAATGTTTGGCAAGCTCAATATGATGACTACTTAATAGTTTAGTGCGCCATGCTTTACGGCTTAGAACCGGGACTTCAAAAACATTTTGAATGCCATGGAGCATATGAGATGTTCCAAGAGCTGAAATTGGTATTTCAGACTCATGCCCAAGTCGAGAGGTATGAGACCTCTGACAACTACTTTGCCTACAAAGATGGAGGAGAATAGCTTAGCCAGTGAGCATGTGCTCAGAATGTCTGGGCACTACAATTGCTTGAATAAAGTGGGAGTTAATCTTCCAAATAAAATAGTGATTGACAGAGTTCTCTAGTCACTATCACCAAGCTACTAGAACTTGATGGCGAAATTTTTTCCCGAGCTCTTCTCGATGCTGAAATTGGCGAAGGTAGAAATCAAGAAAGAGCATCAAGTGTTGATGGTTAAACAAGACCACTAGTTTGAAAAGGGCAAGGGAAAGAAAGGGAACTTCAAGAACAATGGCAAGAAATTTGTCGCTCCCATGAAGAAGCCCAAAGCTGGACCCAAGCCTGAAACTGACTGCTTCTACTTCAAAGCAAACAGTCACTGGAAGCGGAACTGCCCCAAATACTTGGCAGATAAGAAGGATGAAAAAGTGAACAAAATTATATTTGATATACATGCTATTGATGTGTGCCTTACTAGTATTCGTAGTAGCTCCTGGGTATTTGATACCGGTTTAGTTGCTAAGATTAGTAACTCGAAACAGGAGTTGAAGAATAAACAAAGACTGGTAAAGGACAAGGTGACGATGTGTGTTGGAAATGTTTCCAAGATTGATATGATCACCATCAACACTCCCTCTACCTTCAGGATTAGTGTTAAGCCTCAATAAATGTTATTAGGTGTTTGCATTGAGCATGGACATGATTAGATCATGTTTATTGCAATACAGTTATTCATTTAAGTCAGAGAATAATTGTTGTTCTATTTACATTAATAAAACCTTCTATGGTCATACACCCAATGTGAATGGTTTATTGAATCTCGATCATAGTGATACACATATTCATAATATTGATGCCAAAAGATGCAAAGTTGATAATGCTAGTGCAACATACTTGTGGCACTGCCGTTTAGTACATATTGGTGTAAAGTGCTTGAAGAAACTCCATGCGGATGGACTTTTGGAATCACTTGATTATGAATCATTTGATACTTGCGAACCATGCCTCATGGGAAAGATGACTAAAACTCCGTTCTCCAGAACAATGGAGCGAGGGAAATAATACATACCAATGTATGCGGTCCTATGAGTGTTGAATCACGCGGCGATATCATTATTTTCTGACCTTCACAGATGATTTGAGTAGGTATGGGTATATCTACTTAATGAAACACAAGTCTGAAACATTTGAAAAGTTCAAAGAATTTCAGAGTGACGTGGAGAATCATCGTAACAAGAAAATTAAGTTTCTACGATCTGATCACGGAGGCGAATATTTGAGTTATGAGTTTGGCCTTCATTGAAAACAATGTGGAATTGTTTCACAACTCACGCCCCTGGAACACCACAGTGTAATGGTTTGTCTGAACATCGTAACTGTACTTTATTGGATATGGTACGTTCTAAGATGTCTCTTACCAATTTACCACTATCGTTTTGGGGTTATGCATGAGAAACAACAACATTCATGTTAAAAAGGGCACCGTCTAAATCCGTTGAGACGACACCGTATGAACTGTGGGTTGGTAAGAAACCTAAGCTGTCATTTCTTAAAGTTTGGGGTTGCGACACTTATGTCGAAAGGCTTCAGCCTGATAAGCTCGAACCCAAATCAGAGAAGTGTGTCTTCATAGGATACCCTAAGGAAACAATTGAGTACACCTTCTACCACAGATTCGAAGGCAAGATCTTTGTTGCCAAGAATGGAACCTTTCCAGGGAAGGAGTTTCTCTCAAAAGAAGTGAGTGGGGGGAAAGTAGAACTTGATGAGGTAATCGTACCTTCTCTCGAATTGGAAAGTAGAACATCAGAGAAATCCGTTCTCGTGATATCTACACCAACTAGAGAGGAAGAAAATGATAATGATCATGAAACTTCAGATCAAGTTACTACTGAACCTCATAGGTCAACCAGAGCACGATCCGCACCAGAGTAGTATGGCAATCCTGTTCTGGAAGTCAAGTTACTAGACTAAGGCGAACCTACAAACTATGAAGAAGCTATGATGATCCCAAATCCCGATAAATGCCTTTACGCCATGAAATCTGAGATAGGATCCATGTATGAGAACAAAGTGTGGACTTTCCCGATGATCGTCAAGCCATTGAGAATAAATGGATCTTCAAGAAGAAGACAGACGCTGATGTTAATTTCACCATCTACACGCTAAAGGTTTTCGACAAGTTCAAGGAGTTGACTACAATGAGACCTTCTCACCCCTAGCGATGCTTAAGTTAGTCTGAATCATATTAGCAATTGCCGCATTTTATAATTATGAAATCTGGCAAAAGGATGTCAAAATTGCATTCTTTAATGTATTTCTTAAAGAAGAGTTGTATATGATGCAACCAGAAGGTTTTGTCGATCCTAAAGGTGCTAACAAAATGTGCAAACTCCGGCGATCCATCTATGGACTGGTGCAAGCATCTCGGAGTTGGAATATACGCTTTGATGAGGTGATCAAAGCATATGGTTTTATACAGACTTATGGTGAAGCATGTATTTACAAGAAAGTGAGTGGGAGCTCTGTAGCTTTTTTAATATTATATGTGGATGACATATTGTTGATCGAAAATGATATAGAATTTCTGGATAGCATAAAAGGATAATTGAATAAGCATTTTTCAATGAAAGACCTCGGTGAAGCTACTTATATATTGGGCATCAAGATCTATAGGGATAGATCGAGACTCTTGATAGGACTTTCACAAAGCACGTACCTTGATAAAGTTTTGAAGAAGTTCAAAGTGGATCCGTCAAAGAAATGGTTCTTTCCTGTGTTACAAGGTGTGAAGTTGAGTAAGACTCAAAGCCCGACCACGGCAGAAGATAGAGAGAGAATGGAAGTCATTCCCTATGCCTCGGTCATAGGTTCTATAAAGTATGCTGAGGGAGTTCCGGACTAGGGGGTGTCCGGATAGCCGAACTATCATCATCAGCCGGACTCCAAGACTATGAAGATACAAGATTGAAGACTTCGTCCCGTGTCCGGATGGGACTTTCCTTGGCGTGGAAGGCAAGCTTGGCGATACGGATACGTAGATCTCCTACCATTGTAACCGACTCTGTGTAACCCTAACCCTATCCGGTGTCTATATAAACCGGAGGGTTTTAGTCCGTAGGACGAACAACAATCATACCATAGGCTAGCTTCTAGGGTTTAGCCTCTTTGATCTCGTGGTAGATCCACTCTTGTAACACACATCATCAATATTAATCTAGCAGGACGTAGGGTTTTACCTCCATCAAGAGGGCCCGAACCTGGGTAAAACATCGTGTCCCTTGTCTCCTGTTACCATCCGCCTAGACGCACACTTCGGGACCCCCTACCCGAGATCCGCCGGTTTTGACACCGACATTGGTGCTTTCATTGAGAGGTCCTCTGTGTCGTCACCGATAGGCCCGATGGCTCCTTCGATCATCAACAACGACGCGGTCCAGGGCGAGACTTTTCTCCCCGGACAGATCTTCGTGTTCGGCGGCTTTTGCACCGGGCCAATTCGCTGGCCATCCGGAGCAGATCGAAGCTACGCCTGGCCTTTCGGTGAGGTTTGGAAGTTTAAACTATACGGCCGATATCCGTGGAGACTTGATCTTCGACGGATTCGGGCCGCAGAAGCGCCGCCAAGACCGTCTCGATGGGCATGATCTAGCTATGCAGCGAGCGGTGCTCGGAGGCCGCACCGTATCCGCTCGACCCTTAATCCGAGCGGATTCCCGATCGAGGACGAGTGGTTGGACACCACCTGGGGCTTTAATCTCTACGGCGATCGAAATAACTCTATCCCTTTCGCTGCGAAGACCTCGACTCTGTGGTGCTGGACTCCTCTCCGGACTCGAACCCTCAGCGCTCCGCCAATCGAATCCGATTGGGCGCCCGTCATGGAGTTCATCACACGGACATCTTTCAGCACTCGCCCTTTGGCGACATCCTGAATTCACTAAAATCTCTCTCTTTATCCGGAGAGCCATGGCCGGATTACGGTCAGGAAGGTTGGGATGCGGACGACAAAGAAATTCAACACCCACCCACCACCCACTAGGTAGCCGCTGTCGACGACCTAACCGACATGCTAGACTACGACTCCGAAGACATCGACGGTATGGACGACGATGCCGGAGACGACCAAGACCCAGCGCCTACAGGGCACTGGAAGGCCACCTCGTCATACGACATATACATGGTGGACATCCCAAAAGATGGGAACGGCGATGGAACAACGAAGGATGACCCCTCCAAGAAGCAACCGCGGCCGTCGGTGGCGCCGCTCTAAATCCCGCCACAGCAAGAATGAAGATTCCGACACCGGAGATAACGATACACCGGACAGTGCCGAAGACAATCCACTCCAGCAAGATCTAGCGCAGGAGGATGGAGACGCCAGCCCTCACGAGAGAGCGGCAGAAGAAGAGGTAGAGGATTATATGCCTCCCTCCAGAGACGAAGCAAGCCTCGACGACGATGAATTCGTGCGTGCACGAGGATCCCGTCGAACAAGAGCGTTTTAGACGCAGGCTTATGGCCACGATGAACAGCCTCAAGAAAAAGCAACAACAGCTTAGAGCTGATCGGGATACTGCTAGCCGACAGATGGACTAAAGTCCTCGCGGCCGAAGAGCATGAGCTCGAACGCCCCTCCAAAAGCTACCCTAAATGCAAGCTGCTCCCCCAATTAGAGGAGGAGGCTTACGAACCCGCATCACCAGGAGACAATACGGCTGACCGACCACCCCGTGGTCGCGACAGAGAGGCCCCTAGGCCCTTCACTAGAACCGTACCCCGGCCTCGCTCAAAAAGCACACGGCCAAAGGGGAACGCTCCGGACCTGCGAGATATATTGGAGGACAAGGCAAGACAATCAAGATCGATCTATGGATCGCGTGGGCACCCCACGATACGTGACGACAACCGTCGCGCCGGACACAGTAAGTCCGGCCGGGCCGAACAAATCAGACCAAGCTCTTTTGAGCTGCGTCGTGATATCGCCCAAAGATGTAGGCGCCAAGACACCCACTATGCTTCATGACGAAGTAATGGATCATCAAATCCCCGAAGGGTTTAAACTCGTCAATATTGAATCCTATGATGGCACAACAGACCCCGCGGTTTGGATCGAAGACTATCTCCTTCACATCCACATGGCCCGCGGTGACGATCTTCACGCCATCAAATACCTTCCCCTCAAGCTTAAAGGACCAGCCCGGCATTGGCTCAACAGCTTGCCAGCAGAGTCAATTGGGAGCTGGGAGGACCTGGAAGCCGCATTCCTCGATAACTTCCAGGGCACATGTGCGACCACCAGACGCTGATGACCTAAGCCACATAATTCAGCAGCCAAACGAATCGGCCAGACAATTCTGGACACGGTTCTTAACCAAGAAAAACCAAATCGTCGACTGTCCGGATGCGGAGGCCCTCGCGGCCTTCAAGCATAACATCCGTGACGAGTGGCTTGCCCGGCACCTAGGACAGGAAAAGCCGAAATCCATGGCAGCCCTCACATCACTCATGACCCGCTTCTGCGCGGGTGAGGACAGCTGGCTAGCACGCAGCAACAACCTTAGCAAAAATTCTGGCAGTCCGGACTTCAAGGACCGAAACGGCAGGCTGCGTCGTAACAAAAAAAACGCCGCATTAACGGCAACAATATTAAGGATACGACAGTCAATGCCGGATTCAGAGGCTCTAAACCCGGTCAGCGGAAAAAGCCATTCAAAAGAACTACTCCGGGTCCGTCCAATTTGGACCGAATACTCGACCGCTTGTGCCAGATACACGGCACCCCCGAAAAGCCAGCTAACCACACCAACAGGTACTGTTGGGTATTCAAGCAGGCAGGCAAGTTAATTGCCGAAAACAATGACAAGGGGCTGCATAGCAATGACGAGGACGAGACCCAACCGCCGAACAATAGAGGACAGAAGGGTTTCCCCCCACAGGTGCGGACGGTGAACATGATATACGCAACGCACATACCCAAAAGGGACCGGAAGCGTGCACTCAGGGATGTCTACGCGATGGAGCCAGTTGCCCCGAAGTTTAATCCATGGTCCTCCTGCCCGATCACTTTTGACCGAAGGGACCACCCCACCAAAGATCCGCCACGGAGGATTCGGCCGACCGGTCTTAGACCCAATCGTCGATGGATTTCACCTAACCGTAGTCCTCGATGGACGGCGGCAGACCTGAACCTGCTTTTACCAGTGATACAGTTTGCAAAATGGGCATAGACCCTCAAGGATTAAACCTACCAAAACGACCTTTAAAGGTGTCATACTGTGTAGAAGCCAATTGTACAGGCTCATTTACACTGGAAGTGGTCTTCGGATCCCCGGATAACTTCCGAAGCGAGGAGTTAATCTTCGACATAGTCCCATTCCGCAGCGGCTATCATGCCTTGCTCGGACGTACCGCGTTTGCAAAGTTCAACGTGGTGCCGCAGTACGCATACCTCAAGCTCAAGATGCCAGGCCCTCGAGGAGTCATCACGGTCAACGGAAACACTGAACGTTCTCTCTGCATGGAGGAACATACAGCGGCTCTCGCGGCAGAAGTGCAATGCAGCCTCTTAAGGCAATTCTCAAGTCCGGCCGTTAAGCGGCCGGACACAGCCAAGCGCGCCCGGAGTAACTTACAACAAGACCACCTGGCACGTTCCGAGCACGCGTAGCAGTGCGGCCCCAACCCCAGCTCCTGCGAAACGTCAAAGCAGGTCCTTCGTGTACACCATTACGCTCTGAAGATACCATGGGCATGGGGAGGGGGGCACGACCACAATACACCCAGACTGCGGCTCAACCACACGAGGGGCTCTCAAGTGTGTCGTTCCTTTTTCTTTTCTTTTTACCTTTTACTTTTTACCCACAAGACTCCGTTTTTCAGAAGCCCTGTCCGGCAGCAGACCTGCCGAACTCACGATGTAACAGCCAGGGAAGGATAAAGGCTACAACGAATATACAGGTGGTCTCCATTACGAGCATTTTCATACACCAATCTGCAGCCTACCCCTGGAGGGGGACATGTTTAACAGTTCCATACCTTGCTTATCATACTATTTGTATCGTTCTGCATTCGTCGCAGCACTTATTGAATAAAACAATGCAGCACCTTTTTGCTTATAATTGCATTTCTTTTTCATACATATGTTCATTCACGACATGTTGCATCCGTACACTTTAGTACGGCTAATATACACCAGGGCTTATGTTCCCGCATTATGGTATGATGAGTCCGAACACTTTCACAAGTGCGGCACCCGAACTTATAGCACTATATGCATCGGCTCGAATCATGTCTTGGGTCAATAGTTGGGTTTGCCCGGCTCCGTGTTTTGGTACCTTACGTTCCGTTATATCGGATAAGGTAGCACCGGAGAACCACTGCGATTCCGCCCGATTCGGCTGGGTTAACGCCTCAGTGGAGAAAGCTAAAACTGACCGTCATGATGAGGCGAGAGACCGATCGCTGTTCGAGAGGTTTTTTGCGAGTCCTTAAAGACTTATGCCGCTTAGAGCGAGGAGTCATATATTGTCCGGCCAAGGCGTGGATAGCGCCCCAAATTCGGCCTTCCGAAGACTAGGGGCTTCGCTGAAATTTAAAATTATAGATTTCTATGGCTAAGTGAGAGTGTTCAAGCATTATAAGTCCGGTTGCCTTGTTACATTTGTGTTGAGCGCCTCCTAGATGGACCCAAAAATGGGAACAAGAGCGCTCAAGTTTATCGAACACCCCGGCACTCGTGGCATGAAATTTGAAGCCGACGACTTGCCATCTCTCGATTTGATAAACAGCCGCATAGAAGGTAATATTTTAAATTAACAAGCGTTGCTTAGCGCATATGAACTAAGTTTTCAAGACGGGATAACAAAATGAGAGTCTACTCAAATATTACATCTTTGGAGCACTCACCGCAATAGTGCGGGCGCCCTTCAAAGACACTCTTATAATACATCTCGGGCGTGCGATGCTCCTTGCCCTCACGGTGGCGGGTCCGTCACAAGCTTCGGGCATCCATCTTGCCCAGTGCACCTTTCCGCGGGCAAGGGCCCGACGGCACCCTCAATACAAGCGGATTGCTTGATCACTTCAACCCACGGCACGCATCCATCAGCCGCCGCACCAGGCGAAGTAGCTCCTGTGCATGGCCTCCTTAGGCCACACCGAACTATGAGGCCCTTCATGGCCTGTTCGGCCGCCTTATTGAGCTCGACCAGCTGCTTCACTGGTCGCTAAAAAGGCACGGATGTCCGCCTCGACATCTTGAGACCGAAGACCTTCTCCGTCGAGCTCCCCTCCTCGGCCCGGTAGAATGCGGCAGCATCGGACACGCTGCAAGGAAGATCTGCATACGCTCCTGGAGAGCTCCGAATTCGGGTAAGCAACATGTAATTAACACTCACATGCTTACTTTGCATGAAAAATGCCTTACCCGCTGCTATTTTGTTCACCGCCTCAATCTCCTGGAGGGCCTTGTAGGCTTCGGCCTTAGCGGCTTTGGCACTCTCAAGAGCCGTTGCAAGCTCGGACTCTCGAGTCTTGAGTCACGCTCCAAGCTCTCATGTTTTTCACGAGATCCCGGAGCTCTTGCTGTACCTCCGCCACCCGCACCTCCTGCTTCTCTCGCTCAGTGCGCTCGCCAGCCGCATTGCGTTCGGCCGCATGCCACCGCCTCCTTCGTGGTCGCCACCTCGTTAGTGGCCCCTACAATACCCACGTTATCCTTGTCGCTTTTCTTGCAACCAAATCCTTTTCTGTAAGGTACAATTTTCATAAGGTATTACTCACCTTCTTTTCCTCGAGCTGCTTCTTGGCATGGCGAGCTTCGTTCTCGGACCGCTCGAGGTTTTCCTTCAAAGTATTGACCTCCTTGATCGGTCGGGCGGAGGTCGGCAACCTGACCTGCAATCCCATATCGACATATTTTTTATATGACTCCTGCGTTTATCTTTCTAAAGATCCTCAGTCCGGCTTTTCTTTCCGAACACCGAACCGAGCATCAGGGGCTACTGTCTATGCGGTACCATTTTACATATATTGAAATTTCTTACCTCAAAGCCCGTTAGAAGACTGATGCAGGGCTTGGTCAGCCCGCTCTTGGCGGACTGAACTGTCCGGATCAGCGCACTCATAACAGTGTGGTGCTCCTCCTCGATGGAGGCGCCGTTGAGCGCCCCCAGTAAGCTATCCGGTGCCTCCGGTTGGACGAAGGACACCGACGTCTTACCCTTCTTGCGAAGAGATCGCTACGGACTCGGAACCTTGAAGGTTCCGGCATGGAGTCCGGACAAGGGTCGGGCTTAGAGCCCCTGGGGGTCTTGCCCCCCACACGCCTGGAATCCGGGAGGTTGCCTTGTGGCACCTCCCGCGCCACCTCCTCGTGACCAAGCCCCCTTTGGGGCCCCGCCGCGGCGTTGTCCGCAGCATGAGGCGAGGAGGCGGTCGGAAGCGAAGTACTCTCCATTTCCGACGAACTCGCCTTTGGGCGGGCTGCACGATTGTTCGACATTAGAGAACACTCTGCAATAATAAAAAGCCATGGGTATCCGGACACTTACGATCTCGCCAGGGGCTTGGCCCTTGTAGGCCAATCCCCCTTGTCGTCGTCGAAGTTGGTGGAGAGGTCCGGAGGAAGGGTTCTTCCCTTCTTGGACCCTCCGGCCCCCCCAGTTGGGGCGGCCTTCCTTTTCCTCTCCTCCCCCGCTGGGGGAGAAGTTTCTTCTTCTTCCTCCTCGTCTTCAGGAGAAGATTCTGCTTCAGAATCCGACAAGACTGGCGTCGGGAGCTCCTTCGAGTTCCGTGGCCTCCTTCTTAGCCTTCTTCTCCGGCACCACATGGGGTGCGGAGCCAGCAACCGTCAATCGGGCGTCCGCTGGAGTCTTCTGGCAAAGGCCGGACGGTTAATCTGTCCGGACGTCTTCAGCCAGACCTGTCGAAGAATAGGGAGTTTTTAGATCCCACGTAGAGTCAATCTATGAAAAAAGAGACCCGTAAAGGGTAAAATAACTTACCTCGCCGGCTTGACGCCACGAGCTGTATCCGTGATCTTTGTTAGCGGATGCGGGGGCTTCGGCGCCCTTGAACAGCACCTTCCAGGCATCTTCGTACGAGGTATCGAAGAGCCGGCTCAAGGTTCGGTGCTGTGCCGGATCGAACTCCCACAAATTGAAGTCCCGTTGTTGGCATGGGAGAATCCAATGGTGAGCATCACTGGATTACGTCGACAAGCCTGCGATTCTTGTCCACCGTGTTCGGACGCGTGTTTGGAGTCCAGATAGCTTGTCCGAATCCCCACTTCAGCCCGTCTCTTTCCATGACGAGAGCCGTGTGGGGAATCCAGATCTGAATTGGGGCCGCCACCCATTTAGGGTCGCATGGCTCGGTGATGTAGAACCACCCCGATTGCCACCCCTTTATTGTCTCCACAAAGGAGCCCTCGAGCCATAGGACTTTGGCCATCTTGCCGACCATGGCGCCTCCGCACTCCGCTTGCCTGCCCTTACAACCTTCAGCTTGACACTGAAGGTCTTGAGCCACAAGCCGAAGTGGGGCTGGATGTAGAGGAAGGCCTCGCACACGACGATAAACGCCGAGACGTTGAGGACAAAATTCAGGGCCAGGTCGTGGAAGTCCAAGCCGTAGTAGAACATGAGCCCCCGGACAAATGGGTGAAGTGGAAAACCTAGTCCGCGGAGGAAGTGGGGGAGAAATACCACCCTCTCATGGGGACTGGGGGTTGGAATGAGCTGCCCAGCGTCGGGCAGCTTTGTCTTGTGATATCGCCGGACAAGTATCCGCCTCCAGCAGTCTTGTGATGTGCCCCTCCGTGACGGAGGAGGCCATCCATCTGCCTCCCACTCCTGACATGGTCGGGGAAGGTTGAGGAGAAAAGTGCGGACTTGGGCGCTAGAGCTCGAGTGCACGGGAATGGATGAGCAAAGGAGGAAGAGGGCGTAGGTGAAAGGGTGGATCCTTATCCCCTTATATGGGCGGACAAAAACACGTGTCCCCACCGGCCTGGTAAAACTCGCTTATCTCCCAAGCGTCACAATCAATGGCGCGGTTGGGTTACCCACATCCGTATTGATGGGAATCCCAGAATAAGGGGAACACGATCTCTGCCTCGACAAGACGTGCCAAGGAAACCGCTTCGCTAAGCACGCTGAGGTGGAACAATAAAAACAATTTGAGTAAAGGCTTGGTAGTGGTGGGACGTCACGCCACAAAATACGTCAGCAGATTGATCTTGTGTAATATTGTTCTCTCTGCGGTGGTATGTGGAATTTATTTTTGCAGAGCCGGACACTATCCTGGTGTTCACAATCTTCTATAAATTATTCGGAGGAAGAACCCGCCTTGCAATGCCGAAGACAACATGCGCGCCGGACTCATCGTCATTGAAGCCTGGTTCAGGGAGCTCTTGAGGAGTTCCGGACTAGGGGGTGTCCGGATAGCGAACTATCATCATCGGCGGGACTCCAAGACTATGAAGATACAAGATTGAAGACTTCGTCCCGTGTCCGGATGGGACTTTCCTTGGCGTGGAAGGCAAGCTTGGAGATACGGATATGTAGATCTCCTACCATTGTAACCGACTCTGTGTAACCCTAACCCTATCCGGTGTCTATATAAACCGGAGGGTTTTAGTCCGTAGACGAACAACAATCATACCATAGGCTAGCTTCTAGGGTTTAGCCTCTTTGATCTCGTGGTAGATCCACTCTTGTAACACACATCATCAATATTAATCTAGCAGGACGTAGGGTTTTACCTCCATCAAGAGGGCCCGAACCTGGGTAAAACATCGTGTCCCTTGTCTCCTGTTACCATCCGCCTAGACGCACACTTCGGGACCCCCTACCCGAGATCCGCCGGTTTTGACACCGACATATGCCATCTTAGATACCAGACCTTTTGTGTGCCTTGCCATGAGTTTGGCAAGGGGGTACAATAGTGATCTATGTGTAGATTGATGTCTGCTAGACTACGTCGGTATTTCCCCAAAGAGGAAGGGATGATGCAGCATAGCGACAGTAGGTATTTCCCTCAGTGATGAGACCAAGGTTATCGAACCAGTAGGAGAACCAAGAAACACTATGTAAACAACACCTGCACACAAATAATAAATACTCACAACCCGACGTGTTAAAGGGGTTGTCAATCCCTTTCGGGCAACGACGCCAGAAATTGGCTAACGGACGTGAGAAAGTTGTAATAATTTGATAGATCGAACGCCAAATAAAATGAAGTGTGCAGCAAGGTATTTTTATATTTTTGGTTTAATGGATCTGAAAATAAAGGCAAATAAAATAGATCGCGAAGGCAAATATATTAAAGAAGAGACCCGGGGGCCGTAGATTTCACTAGTGGCTTCTCTCGAGAAAAATAGCAAACGGTGAGTAAAAAAATTACTGTTGGGCAATTGATAGAACTTCAAATAATCATGACAATATCCAGGCAATGATCATTATATAGGCATCACGTCCAAGGTTAGTAGACCGACTCCTGCCTGCATCTACTACTATTACTCCACACATCGACCGCTATCCAGCATTCATCTACTGTATTAAGTTCATGGAAAAACAGAGTAATGCATTAAGAACGATGACATGATGTAGACAAGATCTATTTATGTAGAAATAGACCCCATCTTGTTATCCTTAATAGCAACGATACATACTGTCGGTTCCCCTTCTGTCACTGGGATCAAACACCGTAAAACTGAACCCATCACAAAGCACCTCTTCCCATTGCAAGATAAATAGATCAATTTGGCCAAACAAAACCCAAATATCGGAGAAGAAATACGGGGCTATAAGCAATCATACATATAAGAGATCAAGAAGACTCAAATAACTTTCATGGATAAAAAGATAGATCTGATCATAAACTCAAAGTTCATCCGATCCCAACAAACACACCGCAAAAATAGGTACATCGTATGGATCTACAAGAGACCATTGTATTGAGAATCAAACGAGAGAGAGAAGCCATCTAGCTACTAACTACGAACTCGTAGGTCTACAATGAACTACTCACGCATCATCGAAGAGGCACCAATGGACATGATGAACCCCTCTGTGATGGTGTCTAGATTGGATCTGGTGGTTCTGGAACTTGCGGCGGCTGGAATTGATTTTCGTCGACTCCCCTAGGGTTTCTGGAATATTGGGGTATTTATAGAGTAAAGAGGCGGTCCGGGGGGCACCCGAGGTGGGCACAACCCACCAGGGCGCACATGGGCCTCCAGTTGCGCCCTGGTGGGTTGTGCTCCCCTCGGAGCAGCCCCCAGGTGCTTCTTCAGCCCACTGGATGTCTTCTGGTCCAAAAAAATCCGCAAAAAGTTTTGTTGCATTTGGACTCCGTTTGGTATTGATTTCCTGTGAGGTAAAAAACATGCAAAAACAACAATTGGCACTTGGCACTATGTCAATAGGTTAGTACCAAAAAATGATATAAAATGATTATAAAACATCCAAGAATGATAATATAACAACATGGAACAATAAAAAATTATCCTTATATGTATTTCTCTGACAACATGGAACAATCAAGAATGTAGCACTAATGTTGGAGACGTATCATAGATCCTTGGACAACGGTCAAAATTATCCTTAGTTACCTAAGAGGACTAAGGAAGTATTTCTCTATTATGGAGGTGATAAAGAGTTCATCATGGAGGGTTACGTCGATGTAAGCTTTGACACCATTTTAGATGACTTCGAGTCTCAATCTGGATATTTATTGAGAGTGGGAGTAATTAGCTAGAGTAGCTCCAAGGTAACCCGATTTAGATCTACCAGTCTTTGCAATGTGGTATACAAAATTATCTCCAAAATGTTGTCGGTAGCGTTTGAAGGTTTCTTTGCTGATATTATCGGTAGCGACCCAAAGTGCTTTTGTGCCTAGTAGAATGATTACAGATAATGTTTTAGTGGCTTATGAGAGCTTTCATACTATTAAAAATAAGAGGGTGGAAAAGAGGGTTTATGCGCTATCAAGCTTGATATGCACAAAGCTTATGATCGAGTTGAATGGCCTTTTTTGAATGGAATTATGTTGAAACTCAGTTTCCAAGAGAGATGGTAAATCTTATTATGAAATGTGTCTCTACTGTTGAGTATAGGGTACGGATTAATGATGAAGAAATTGAAAGTTTCAAGCCTACAAGAGGCTTAAGACAAGGTGATCCATTATCTCCCTACCTTTTCTTATTATGCACGGAGGGCCTTACTGCTCTCTTGGCGCATGCGGAGGAGATTGGGAATATTTTAGTAGTCAAGGATTGCAGAGAGGCCCCTACTATCACTGATCTCCTTTTGCGGATGACTCGTTGATCCTCATGAAAGCTAATCAACAAAATGCAGAGACACTTAAATCAATTTTGGACTTATATTGTGCTGCGTTTGGACAAATGGTGAGCGTTGAAAAATCTAGCATATTTTTTAGCCCAAATACGTGTGGGGACGTTACAGAACAAATTTGCTCAATTTTGAATATCATGATCGAAGCTCTCAATGATAAGTATCTGGGCCTGCCTGCGCATGTGGGGTTAGATAAGACTGATTGTTTCCAATATCTGATTGATCGCATTGTTATGAGAATTAGCGGATGGAAAGAAAAACTCTAATCCACTAGAGGCAAGGAAGTTCTTCTCAAGTCTGTCGTTCAAGCTATCCCAACTTATGCTATGTCGGTCTTTAAAATTCCTAAAAAAATTGTAATGGAATAACTTATGACATGTCGCATTTTTGGTGGGGTGATGACGACAACCAGAGAAGGATGCATTGGATGGCGTGGTGGAAAATGTGTGTCCCGAAAAGCCAAGGCGGAATGGGCTTTCGTGACATTCATTGTTTTAATTTGGCAATGTTGGATAAACAAGCTTGGCGTCTTCTTGAGAAGCCAGATTCCTTGTGAGCCACCATTTTGCGAGCTAAGTATTTCCCTGATGGAGATTTATTGAACGCAAAGTTAAAAAAAGGGATCATCCTTCACATGGCAAAGTATTATGGTGGGGTTAATACCTTAAAACATGGCGCTATATTTGGCGAGTTGGAAACGGTCAGAAAATTGACATTTGAGATGATGCTTGGATCCCTAACTGTGCTAACAGAAAAGTCATCACTCCGAAGGGGCAACATTTGTTATCAAAAGTGTCGGATTTCATTGACCCCTATTCGAATTGGTGGGATGATGATCTCATCAGACAGACCTTGTGGCCCGTTGATTCACAGCGGGTCCTTGCTATCCCTCTGCCTCAGTTTGATATGTCAGATTTTGTTGCCTGGAGTCATACTAAGAGTGGGATTTTTTCTGTTCAATCTGCATATTTTGTTGAGTGGGATTATCAGCATGGAAGGAAACTTCGTCGTGCTAATGGAATGGGTCGAACAAACTTTAATGCAATTTGGTGTAATATTTGGAAGTTATCTCGGTCAGCGAAGGTGAATTTTTTTATTTGGCGGACGCTGCATGGTACTCTTCCATGTCATGTTACGCTTGCTAATAGATACATGAAATTTTCACCTTTATGCCCTTTTTGTGCTTCTGGTTTATAAGACACAAAGCATCTGTTGTTTGATGCGAGAAGGCAAAAGAGGTGCAGGAAGGCTTGGCTTAGACGAGATCATTGCTCAAGCTTGTGAAGTTGATCGTGCTGGAGAGGCGGTCCTTGGTTTTTTGTTGCACATGCCTGACCAAGATTTATCTATCATGGGGTTCCAGAATATTCGGGAGATGATTGCCATTACGTCTTGGTATTTTTGGTGGGAAAGACGTAAATTAGTGCACAAGGAGAGAATTCAAGATGCAAAACACATTTCAATGGGGATACAAGCTCTTACGGCTAATTATGTTGTTGCTTCCAGTCCAAGGGCTTCTAAGAAAAAGAGGGGGTTGGATTCGTCCCCCGGTGGATTTTGTGAAACTTAATGTTGATGCTTCTTTTGATCATGATCTTCTTAAAGGTATGGCTGGGGCTGTCCTGAGGAACGACAAAGGGAATTTTATTGCAGGGGGTACTTGGAAAATTGATCATTGCGTCGATGCTCTAACAGCGGAAGGTTGGGCTCTTAGATTTGGTCTTTCACTAGCGCAACGTGCGGGTTGCAATCACCTTGTTATTAATTCTGATAATTTGGAGGTTATTGAAATTATGAATAATGGCGGAGGGTCAGCAAGAGGGACAGCGGCAATTTTCGATGATTGCTATTTTTTGGCGTGTGATTTTCCTACCTCTAGGTTTGAACATTGTAATAGGGAAGCCAATAAGGTTGCGCTCGAGCTTTCTAGGTTGGCTAGATTTTCTTCTACTGTTGATTGGTTTGAGGATCCTATGATTGAGATCGTACCATTCCTCACAAACGATGTATCTGTTATTTCGGTTGAATAAAGTCCATATGTTTTTCAAAAAAAAGCTAGAGTAGCTCCATACAAAGCATTGTAGACATAGAAATTTGCAAAATACATATGGATCTAAATGTGACAGATCCGTTGACTAATCTTCTCTCACAAGCAAAACATGATCACACCTTAGTACTATTTGGGTGTTAATCACATGGAGATGTGAACTACATTATTGACTCTAGTAACTCTTTGGATATTGGTCACATGGCAATGTGAACTATGGATGTTAATCACATGCTGATGTGAACTAGATTATTGACTCTAGTGCAAGTGGGAGACTGAAGGAAATATGCCCTAGAGGCAATAATAAAGTTGTTATTTTATATTTCCTTATTCATCAGAAAGGTTTTTTATTCATGCTATAATTGTATTGATCGGAAACTTAAATATATGTGTGAATACATAAACAAATACCGTGTTCCTAGTAATCCTCTACTAGACTAGCTCGTTGATCAAAGATGGTTAAGGTTTCCTAACCATAGACATGTGTTGTCATTTGATACCGGGATCACATCATTAGGAGAATGATGTGATGGACAAGAGCCATCCATTAGCTTAGCATATTGATCGTTCAGTTTATTGCTATTGCTTTCTTCATGTCAAATACATATTCCTTCGGCTGTGAGATTATGCAACTCCCGGATACCGGAGGAATACCTTGTGTGCTATCAAACGTCACAACATAACTGGATGATCATAAAGATGCTCTACAGGTATCTCCGAAGGTGTTTGCTGAGTTGGCATAGATCGAGATTAGGATTTGTCACTTCGAGTATCAGGGAGGTATCTGTGGGCCCTCTCGGTAATACACATCATAAGCTTGCAAGCAAATGACTAAGGAGTTTAGTCACGAGGTGACGTATTATGGAACGAGTGAAGAGACTTGCCGGTAACGAGATTGAACTAGGTATGAAGATACAGACGATCGAATCTTGGGCAAGTAACATACTGATGGACAAAGGGAATTACGTATGTTGTCATAACGGTTCGACCAATAAAGATCTTCGTAGAATATGTAGGAGCCAATATGGCATCCAGGTGCCGCTATTGGTTATTAACTGGAGAGGTGTCTCGGTCATGTATACATAGTTCTCAAACCCGTAGGGTCCGCACGCTTAACGTTCGTTGACGATATAGTGTTATATGAGTTTTGTGATTTGGTGACCGGATGTTGTTCGGAGTCCCAGATGAGATCACAGACATGATGAGGAGTCTCGAAATGGTTGCGAGGTAAAGATTGATATATAGGACGATGGTATTCGAACACCGGAAGTGTTTCAGAGGGTACTGGATACTTATCGGGTCACCGGAAAGGAGTTCCAGGCACCCTCGGCAAAGATATGGGCCTTATGGGCCAAGAGAGGGAACACACCAGCCCACAAGGGGCTGGTGCGCCCCTATAGAGGCTGGCCCTATGAGGAGGAGAAGGAAAGAGCGGAGGGAAAGGAAAGTGTGGAGTAGGACTCCCCCTTCCTTCCCTCTCCCCCCTCTTTCCTTCCCCCTTCTTCATACAAGGAAAGGGGGGGCGCAGGAGGGCAAGAGCCCTAGGGCCGGCGGCCAGCCCCTTGGGGCGCGCCCTGGCTGCCCTAGGTTGCTTCCTCTCCCCTCCCACCTATATATATGTGGGGCGGGGGCGCCACACAAGGACACAACATTGTCGTAGCCGTGTGCGGCGCCCCCGTCCACCGTTTACTCCCTCGGTCATATTTTCGTAGTGCGTAGGCGAAGCCCTGCAGAGATCACATCACCATCACCCTCACACGCCTCGTGCTGCCGAAACTCATCTACTACCTCGCCGTCTTGCTGGATCAAGAAGGTGGAGGACGTCACCGAGCTGAACGTGTGCATAACACAGAGGTGCCGTGCGTTCGTGATAACCCACAAGTATTGGGGCTCGCAACCGTTTTCAAGGGTAGAGTATTCAACCCAAAATTATAGATTCGACACAAGGGGGCCAAAGAATATTTGAAGGTATTAACAGCTGAGTTGTCAATTCAACCACACTTGGAGATTAATTATCTGCAGCAAAGTGATCAGTAGCAAAGTAGTTTGATAGTTCCGATAGTAGTGATAGCAACAATAGTAACAGTAACAGTGATATCAATAATTTTGTAGCAAGTGTAATAGTGATGATAGCAGTAGTAACTTAGCAGAACAATATAAGATAAATTCTTAGGCATTGGATCGGTAACTTATTGGATGATATTCATCATGAGACAGTTATAACCTAGGGCGATACGGCACTAGCTCCAGTTCATCAATATAATGTAGGCATGTATTCCGTAAATAGTCATACGTGCTTTATTAAAAGAACTTGCATGACATCTTTTGTCCTACCCTCCCGTGGCAGCGGGGTCCATATTGGAAGCTAAGGGATATTAAGGCCTCCTTTTAATAGAGATCCGGAAAAAAGCATTAACACACAGTGAATACATGAACTCCTCAAACTACGGTAATCACCGGAAGAAGTCCCGGTTATTGTCACTCCGGGGTTATCGGATCATAACACGTAGTAGGTGACTATAACTTGCAAGATCGGATCTAGAACATGGATATAATGGTGATAACATAAACTGTTCAGATCTGAAATCATGGCACCCGAGCCCAAAGTGACAAGCATTAAGCATGGCAAAGTCATAGCAACATCAATCTTAGAACATAGTGGATAGTAGGGATCAAGCCCTAACAAAACTAACTCGATTACATGATGAATCTCATCCAACTCCTCAGACCAGCGAGCCTCTGAAGGAATTACTCACTCGGTGGGGAGCATCATGGAATTGGCGATGGAGAAGGGTTGGTGATGATGAAGAACGAAGATCCCCCTCTCCGGAGCCCCAAACGGACTCCAGATCTGCCCTCCCAAGGAAGAACGGGGCTTGGTGGCGGCTCCGTCTCGTGGATCGCGATAATTCTTTCTCCCTTATTTTTTTCTCCGAAAATAGGATTTTATAGCGTCGGTTTCAGGGTCTGCGGGGCCACCAGGTGGGGACAATCCACATGGGCGCGCCTTGGTGGGTTGTGCCCACCCAGGGGCCCCTCTCCGGTAGGTCTTGGCTCCAGAAATTCTTATTATTTATATAAAAAATCCTCGCAAAGTTTCGTTCCATTCCAAGAACTTTTATTTCTGCACAAAAACAACACCATGGTAGTTCTGCTGAAAACAGCGTCAGTCTGGGGTTAGTTTCATTCAAATCATGCAAATTAGAGTCCAAAACAAGAGGAAAAACATTAGGAAAAGTAGATACGTTGGAGATGTATCAACTCCCCCAAGCTTAAACCTTTGCTTGTCCTCAAGCAATTCAGTTGATAAACTGAAAGTGAAAAAGAAAAACTTTTACGAACTCATTTGCTCTTGTTTGCATAAATAAGCTTAAACAACACCCAGGTTTTCAACCAACATTATAACTAACCATGCCGACAATAACTCTTAAGGATTATAATGATTCATATCAATGACATAATCAGCTAGCGACCAATAATAAGATATCTCAAATGGCAACACGTTGTCAAAACAACCATGATATAATATGACAATAGTGGTATCTCGCTAGCCCTTTCTGAGACCGGAAAACATAAATGCAGAGCACCTCCAAAGTCCAAGCAGTGACTAAACATTGTAATTCATGGTAGAAAAGATCCAGTCATGATGCACCCAATATTAGCTACACACAATGCATAAGTCATGACAGCTGTGCTCTCAGGTTCTAGCGCTTGTTTTAGAAGGTGATGACACAACATAAAAGTAAATAGATAGTCCCTTCGCAGAGGGAAGCAGTGATTTGCAGAGGTGCCAGAGCTCAATTTTTAAAACAGAGGTAAATGATATTTTGAGACATGCACCCTTCTCATTTACTTCACGACCATCAGTTATCAATATCTTCCATGCTAAGCACGCTAGTGGCGGTTCCCAAGCAATAAAAGTAAAGGTTTTGACTCCATTGGGAGTTTTTGTTTCATTATTCGAGCGATTAACTCTTTTTGTATTTTCAGTTTGGGACTGGGCATCCCTATTACCGCCCTTTTCTCGTGCGATGGCGAGTGAATAAACACTCGACCTGAGAATAACCCGCTTAGCATGGAAGATACCGACCACCTCCACAATGGATTCCATGAACGATCCAGGCACACAAAATGGATATTTATTTAGAAGTTTTTAGAGGTGGCACATGCAAATTTACTTAGGACGGCAGGGTAATACCGCATATAGGTAGGTATGGTGGACTCATTTGGAATAACTTTGGGTTCAAGATTTTTGATGTACAAGCAGAATTCCCACTTAGTACAGGCGAAGGCTAGCAATTAGATTGAGAAGCGGCCAGCTAGAGAGCAACAACGATCATAACCATGCATTATGCATAAGTAACATTGGACACTAGCATGAGTAGGATATGAACACCATGAACATAAATATCATAGAGGCTATGTTGGTTTCGATTCAACTACATGCATGAACATGTGCCAAGTCCAGCCACTCGAACGTTTAGAGGAGGATACCATATCATCATACTACATCACAATCATTTTAACACAATGTTGAAATCCAAGATAAATCATCATCCACTCCCAGCTACTTATGCATGGCATGAGAAACTATAATCTCCAATTGTCATTGCAAACAAGTTTAATCATAATGGGTTGAATCATGGATACTAGGTTAAACATATTTACACAGACAGAACAAGTCGAGTTCATACCAATTTCTCTCTGCCACGACCAGTTCATCGAATGTCGTCATTATTGCCTTTCACTTGCACGATCGAACGATATGAAAATAATAATAGTGCAGGAGTGCCGTGGACTAAGCTGGAATCTGCAAACATTTTATTCAACAGGAGGAGGCAAGGTAAAATGTGTTGTTTGTTAGTTCAACAATTATTCATATGAGAGCCACTCAACATTTTCATCGTGGTCTTCTCCTCGGTACAACTCAAGTAAAAAGAAAATAAATTCAGAGAAACACACTAAAATATTTTTGGAGTTTTTGGTTTTCTTGAATCAAGCAAACAAAAGAGAAAAGCAAAAACGGGAAAAACTATTTACACAGGAAAGCTCCCAACAAGCAAAAGAAAAACAAGGAATTCTTTTTTGGTTTTCTTTTTAATATTACTAAGCATGCATAGAAAGTAAATTAACTACAACTATTTTTTTTGTTTTCCTCAAGTTTTTCAAACACACAAGAAGAAAACAAGAAAAATAAATCTAAGCATGGATGATACAATGAAAAAGTGTGGACACCGACAAATGGAATAAGTGAACATGAATGTAAAGTCGGTGGAAACACGTACTCCCCCAAGCTTAGGCTTTTGGCCTAACTTGGTAGTCGAGCAGTATCCTGGAGGGTAGTAGTTGGCGTGTTAGCTCACGGAGGCCCTCGGTGCAGATGCCTCGTCCTATCATGCTGCCTCCACTGATGCGTTGTGAGCTCGGGCCTCGCTCTCAAGAACAAAATATCTTCCCTTGCTGTGATAGTCAAAAAGAGCAGGCGCAGGCAAATATGTGTGCACAACAGATTTTTGGTTAAACAATAGATTATAAGTAAAGTTATCAACCTTTCCCTTGAGAATCTTATGTTCTTTTAAGGTGTCAAAATCTAAATACTACTTGGGTAGGATAGGATCAAAGGGCAAAGGTGAAACACCCAGCCCTCGTGCTAAGCGCGTGGCATAAATTCCACCAGAGAAATAGCCACTGTTAGCGTTGTGTTGAAGTCTATGTGCAACAATTGCTCCAAGGTTATAATTCCTTTGACCAGTGAGAGCAGTGTGAATGAGGCTCAAGTCTGGAGCACAGAGTGTACTACAATCTTGCTTTCCTACTATACATTTCCCATTAAATAATGCAAAGTACTGAATTGCGGGAAAATGAAAGCCAGCGGCGGTGGTAGCTGACACTCCTCTCTCATCTCCCACTGTCAAAGTGCGATAAAAGGCCTCAAACCTAGCCGTCCTAGGCTCAGCTAAGCTCACATCAGAAGGGATCAAGCATATATCACAAAATTCAGTAAGTGGTATCTGATGGTTCTCAGCATATAAATCAAAGCTCACTTCAGGAGAATTATTCCTAGGCAGAAAAGTAAAACTTTGAACAAAGATATTTGTGAGGATTTGGTGCTGGTCACACTCATCTACGATGAAGTCGGTGAGACCGGCGTTAGCAGCATATTTCATGAACTCCTGAAGGATTCCCGCCTCTTCCAGGAACGGGGTGTGCGGCCATTCACACGGCCATACTTCCGCTAACCTCTGAGGACGGAGATCACTATCAGATGACTCCCCAATAACACCCTTGGAGTTCTTCTTGGAGCCAAACTTCCTAAAGATATTCATGATTTTCCTATGAACCAAATTCTAAAATTTATTAGCCCACAAAAATTTCTCAACAAAACTTCACAAAATTGATACCAGCTACTCATAGGGATGCATAGAGGCCAAAACAAGCATTCAAACTACTTAGAACTCTAAGAATTTAACATGCAAGCACATCTACAACAGCACCAAGAGTAGCTAATTACTCAAAGTATAAACTACTAAAACGAAAACTAATTGGAAAGACGGTGGAGTCACATACCAAGCAGTAATCCCCCAAAACAGTTTCAGAAATGGAGCTTCGAGCAAAGAGGTCAAAATCCGCGGGTTTGAGGGCAAGAACAAGGGAGAGAGAGCTATGGAGATTTTTTTCTGGAGGTGAGTGATGAAGTGGGCTGAAGGGATAAGTGAGGGGGGCCACATGGGGAACACAACCCACCAGGGCGCGCCTGGGGGTCCTGGCGCGCCCAGGTGAGTTGTGCCCACCTCGTGCACCTCCCTCTGATATTATTTGCACCATAAATTCAGAAATATTCAGAAAATAATCGTATTAAATTTTCAGGGCATTCTGAGAACTTTTATTTTTTGGGTCATTTCTTATTGCACGGGGAAATCAGAAAACAGACAATACATGGCATTTTATTTTATTTAACTAATAAAAACCAAAAACTAAAAGTAGGGACAGAAAGTAGTGCTTACTAAATTCATCAACTTCATACCGTTCAAAAATGATCCATTAATAAGGTTGATCAGGTCTTATTAACAACCACTTTCGATTAGCATGAAACCAAAGAACTTTCGTAAATCACTAAGTTACCTAAATGGGGATATGCATTTCCCCAACAATAAGCATTTCATATTTCTTTTTGACAGTAGGTAGAGGTATTTGAAAACTTCCAATAGTGATTGTCGGAGATTTTTCAATAACATTAATACCATTCACTTGGAATTGTTTCTTCGGAAAGTGCACAATATGCTCATTACCATTGATATGAAAAGTGACCTTGCTTTTATTGCAATCAATAACAGCCCCTGTGGTATTCAAGAAGGGTCTACCAAGGATAATCGACATATTGTCGTCCTCAGGCATCTCATGTATAACAAAGTCAGTTGAAATAGTAACATTAGCAACAACAACGGGCACATCCTCACAGATACCGATAGGTATGGCAGTTGATTTGTTAGCCATTTGCAAAGATATTTCAGTAGGTGTGAGTTTATTCAAATCAAGTCTTTTTTATAAAGATAAAGGCATAACACTAACACCAGATCCTAAATCACACAAAGCAGTTTTCACTCAATTCTTTTTGATAGAGCAAGGTATAGTTGGTATTCTGAGATCTCCAAATTTTTTTAGGTACTCCATCTTTAAAAGTATACTTAGCAAGCATAGTAGAGATTTCAGCTTCCGGTATTTTTCTCTTATTAGTGATGATGTCTTTCATATACTTTGCATAAGGAGGCATTTTCAAGATATCAGTCAAGCTAGTACGCAAAAAGACTGGCCTCGACATCTCAAAGAAAGCGTTCAAATTCTTCATCATCTTTCTTTTTAGTTGACTTGGGTGGAAAAGGCATAGGTTTTTGAACCCACGGTTCTCTTTCTTTACCGTGTTTTCTAGCAATGAAGTCTCTTTTGTCATATATTTTATTTTTAGGTTGTGGGTTATCAAGATCAACAGGTGGTTCTATCTCAACATCATTATCTGGTTCTTTTTCATTGGGTTGAGAGTCTTCATGAACCTCATCATTATATTTTTCATTATCAATAGGTGAGTGTTCATTACCAGATTGAGTTTCAGCATCAGAGATAGAAGTTTCATTATCATTATCAGGAGGTTTTTCTATTTTAGGTTCACTAGAAGTATGCAAAGTCCTATCATTTTTATTTTTCTTTTTCTTTCTAGAAGGACTATGTGCATTAGTGTTAACTCTTTGTGAATCTTGTTCAATTCTTTTTGGGTGTCCCGAGGGATAAAGTGGTTCCCGAGTCATTTTACCTCCTCTAGTTGCAACTCTAACAGCAAAGTCATGTATATTATGATTCATTTCATCAAGCAATTCTCTTTGTGATTTAGCAACTTGTTCTAACTGGGTTTGAACCATAGAAGCATGTTTTCCAACACCTCTAACATCATTTGAGATTATAAATAACAAGTCACTCAAGCGAGCAATCATATCAGAATTGTATTTCAATTGTTTCATAACATTTGCATTGAAGTGATCTTGTTTTCTAATATAGTTTTCAAACTCATAAAGGCATTGGCTAGGAGGCATATTGTGAGGATTTTCATTATCATTGAACTTCATTAGAGAATTTACCTCTACCACCTGAGGTAGTGGTGGTGTATTAAGCCCATGTACTTCTTCAATAGGAGGTAAATTTTTTACATCCTCAGCTTTAATACCTTTTTCCTTCATAGATTTCTTTGCCTCTTGCATATCTTCAGGACTGAGATATAATATACCCCTCTTCTTCGGAGTGGATTTAGGCGTTGGTTCAGGAATAGTCCAATCATCATAATTTTTCAATATATTATTCAATAATTCTTCAGCTTGTCCAATAGTCCGTTCCCTGAAAACACAACCAGCACAACTATCTAGGAAGTCCCTAGAAGCATCGGTTAGTCCATTATAGAAGATATCAAGTATTTCATTTTTCTTAAGAGGATGATCAGGCAAATAATTAAATGGCGGCAAAGCCTCCCCCAAGCTTGTGGGAGACTCTCTTTTTTAGTTTGAACAAAGTTAAATATTTCCTGTAAGGCAGCTTGTTTCTTATGAGCAGGAAAATATTTTTCAGAGAAGTAATAGATCATATCCTGGGGACTACGGACACAACCAGGAGCAAGAGTATTGTACCAAGCTTTAGCATCACCCTTTAATGAGAAAGGAAAGAATTTGAGAATAAAGCAGTAGCGAGTTATCTCATCATGAGTAAAAAGGGTGTTTATATCATTCAACTTAGTAAGATGTGCCTAGCAGTTTCAGTTTCATAACCATGGAAAGGATCAGATTCAACCAAAGTAATTAACTCTGGGTCGACAGAGAATTCATAATCCTTATCATCAATAAAGATAGGTGAGGTAGCAAACTTAGGGTCACATTTCATTCTAACATTCAGAGATTTTTCTTTATACTTGTGTAATAATTTCTCTAGATCATCTCTATCATTACAAGCAAGAATATCTCTAGTTATTTCTACACTCATAACATAACCTTCCGGTACCTTAGGCAATTCATATCTAGGAGGGCTAGTTCTAGTAGGTGTTTCAGGAGTTCCAGTTTCAAGCTCACCATCCGATTCAACAACATCATGTTGTATTACTCTAGCAATTTGTTCATCAAGAAATTCACCAAGTGGCACATCATCATTATCAAGCAAGGTACTAGCATCATCATAAGCATTATCCATAGTAGAAGCATCATCATCAACAACTTACGAAATATCAGAACTAATAGCATGTGGTGGTGTTGCAAGTTTACTCATAACAGAAGGTGAATCTAAAGCAGAACTAGATGGCAGTTTCTTACCTCCCCTCGTACTTGAGGGAAATATCTTAGTCTTAGGATCCTTCAGATTCTTCATAGTGATAATATGGTAGTAATCCAAAGTGACTTAAGAAATGTAGCTATGCTCCCCGGCAATGGCGCCAGAAAAAGGTCTTGATAACCCACAAGTATAGGGGATCGCAACAGTTTTCGATGGTAGAGTATTCAACCTAAATTTATTGATTCGACAGAAGGGGAGCCAAAGAATATTTGAAGGTATTAGTAGCTGAGTTGTCAATTCAACCACACCTGGAGATTAATTATCTGCAGCAAAGTGATCGATAGCAAAAGTAGTTTGATAATTTTGATAGTAGTGACAGCTGCAATAGTAATGTGATAATTGATGATAGCAATAATTTTGTAGCAAGTGTATAGTTGATGATAGCGATAGTAACTTAGAAGAACAATATAAGATAAATTCATAGGCATTGGATCGGTGACTTATTGGATGATATTCATCATGAGACGAGTTATAACCTAGGGCGTACGACACTAGCTCCGGTTAAATCAATATAATGTAGGCATGTATTTAAGTAAATAGTCATACGTGCTTTATTAAAAGAACTTGCATGAAATCTTTTGTCCTACCCTCCCGTGGCAGCGTTGTCCATATTGGAAACTAAGGGATATTAAGGCCTCCTTTTAATAGAGAACCGGAACAAAGCATTAACACATAGTGAATACATGAACTCCTCAAACTACGGTAATCACCGGAAGAAGGCCCGGTTACTGTCACTCCGGGGTTACCGGATCATAACACGTAATAGGGGACTATAACTTGCAAGATCGGATCTAGAACATGGATATAATGGTGATAACATAAACGGTTCAGATCATAAATCATGGCACCCGAGCCCAAAGTGACAAGCATTAAGCATGGCAAAGTCATAGCAACATCAATCTTAGAACATAGTGGATACTAGGGATCAAGCCCTAACAAAACTAACTCGATTACATGATGAATCTCATCCAACTCCTCACCGACCAGCGAGCCTATGAAGGAATTACTCACTCCCGGTGGGGAGCATCATTGAATTGGTGATGGAGAAGGGTTGGTGATGACGAAGAACGAAGATCCCCCTCTCCGGAGCCCCAAACGGAATCCAGATCTGCCCTCCCGAGGAGGAACGGGGCTTGGCGGCGGCTCCGTCTCGTGGATCGCGATAATTCTTTCTCCCTGATTTTTTCCTCCGAAAATAGGATTTTACAGCATCGGTTTCAGGGTCTGCGGGGCCACCAGGTGGGGACAGTCCACCTGGGCGCGCCCTGGTGGGTTGATCCCACCCAGGGGCCCCTCTTCGGTAGGTCTTGGCTCCAGAAATTTTTATTATTGATATAAAAAATCCTCGCAAAGTTTCGTTCCATTCCGAGAACTTTTATTTCTGCACAAAAACAACACCATGGTAGTTCTGCTGAAAACAATGTCAGTCTGGGGTTAGTTTCATTCAAATCATGCAAATTAGAGTCCAAAACAAGTTTTGGGTTATCTTACGATGGATGAAGGAAGGATGTAAGAGCCTAAGCTTGGGGATGCCCCGGCATCCCAAGCTATTATCCAAATATGAGCAACCAACTAGGCTTGGGGATGCCCCTGAGTGGCACCCCGCTTTCTTCCAACAACTATCGATATTTTACTCGAGGCTATATTTTCGTCACATGATATGTGTTTTGCTTGGAGCGTCTTGTATGATATGTGTCTTTGCTTGTTTTATTTTGTGTGTTAAGTCATCAATCCTTGCTGGACACACCTATTTGTGAGACTTAAAATTATATCAGGACTTGTTAGAATTGCTCTCTGTGCTTCACTTAAATCTTTTATGAGCTAGGACTTGCCCTAGTGCTTCACTTATATCTTTTTGAGCATGGTGTGCTTTGTTATTTTCGAAGAAATGCTCTCTTGCTTCACTTAGATTTATTTGAGAGTTGGTAAAATTTTGAAGAAATTCTCTCTTGCTTCACTTAAATTATTTTGAGAGAAAGGAAAAATTGTTATGCTCATGATCTTCACTTATATTTGTTTGAGCTTATGAAAAGCAACTCATGAAAATTAGTGCCAAAGTGATAGATATCCAAGAAGGATAAAGAAAAAGAAAATGTCATGAAGATCATTGGACAAAATAAACTTGATTCTTAGTAATAGTTTTGAGATGTGATGATGTGATATGTGAGTTATGTTGATGAGTAATTGTGCTCTAGTAAGAATGTTGGTGTTAAGGTTTGTGATTCCCTATGCATGCACGAAAGTCAATAATCATGCAGTGAAAATTATATCCTACTTGTGGTGCATTATTCGGTGTTAATTATGCTTAATGCTTGCTTATGAGATTATTTGTTTCTTGTTTGGTCGCTTCTCAATCTTTTTGCTAGCCTTCATTTTGCACCAAGTATGACCTCTACTTGTGCATCCAAAATCCTTTAAACTAGTTTTGCCGCATGAGTCCACTATATCTACCTATATAAGGTATTCTTTTGTCGTTCTAAGCAAATTTGCATGTGCCATCTCTAATTTTCAAAATAAACTTCTCTTTTGTGTGTTTGTTTAGCTCATGAGCAGTAGCAGGTGGCTAATATTTTCCATGCTGGATGTGTTATTCTCAAGATGAGTGTTTATTCACTTGTCATTGCACGAGAGTAATGTAAAGGTTTTAGGGATGCCCAGTCCCGAAATGCAAAAAATTATTTACTTTATGTTGTCAAATAATAAATTCCTTGGAAAGTGTTGGTATGGAGGGCACCCGTGGATACGGTTAGCCATGGAAAGTGAAAGAAATCGTGAAAAAGGAATAAACTTTATTTTCTGTCTGGGAACCGCCTATGGCATGTCTAGCATGGAAAGTGTTCGGAACTCTGAGTCGTATTCGTTGGTGGGATGGATACCCCTCCTAAAATGTTTTTATCTCTGATTTTTCGCTTTGAGCTCTGGCACCTCTACAAATCCCTACTTCCCTCCGCGAAGGGCCTTTCTTTTACCTTATGCAATTTTTATTTTCGAAATTTGAGTCTCCACCTTCTCTTACAAAAGCACCAACTAGGAAGCAATATGATCATGCTCAAGTATTGGGTGTAATTAATATTCGAGTGTGTTTCATGAATGGATCAATGTTTGAGCATGATGGGCTAGGGATAACTTATTTTAGCATTGATATTATGAAAAACATGGTTGCTTGTTGATATGCCTGAGTATCTAAATTATTATGTCAAAACTAGACTATTGCTTTGAATCACATAAAAGTCCAAATGTCCATGCTGTAAAGAAAAGAATATGATATGACTGGATGAACAACACTCCACATCAAAAATTCTGTTTTTATCACTTATCTACTCGAGGACGAGTAGGAGTTAAGCTTGGGGATGCTGATACGTCTCCAATGTATCTATAATTTTGGATTGCTCCATGCTATTTTATTATCAATCTTAGATGTTTTATAATCATTTTATAGTCATTTTATATCATTTTTTGGTACTAACCTATTGATATAGTGCCAAGTGCCAGTTGTTTTTTTTCCATGTTTTTTACATCACAAGAAATCAATATCAAACGGAGTCCAAATGCCACGAAACTCCAAGATGATTTTTTATGGGCCAGAAGGAAGGCAATGGGCCCTGGTTGCACCTGGGGGTGCCCCGAGGGGGGCACAACCCACCAGGGCAGGCCAGGAGGCCCAGGCGCGCCCTGGTGGGTTGTGCCCACCTCAGGTGCCCCTCGGACCGCCTCTTTGCTCTATAAATACCCAAATATTCCAGAAACCCTAGGGGAGTCGACAAAATATTCATCCAGCCGCCGTAGAGTGCAGAACCACCAGATCCAATCTAGACACCATCTTGGATGGGGTTCACCACCTCCATTAGTGCCTCTCCGATGATGTGTGAGTAGTTCTTTGTAGACCTTCGGGTCCGTAGTTAGTAGCTAGATGGCTTTCTCTCTCTCTCTCGCTGATTCTCAATACAATGGTCTCTTGGAGATCCATATGATGTAACTCTTTTGTGGTGTGTTTATTGTGATCTGATGAACTTTGAGTTTATGATCAGTCATATCTTTTTATATCCATGAAAGTTATTTGAGTTTCTTTGATCTCTTATAGCCTCGTATTTCTTCTCCGATATTTGGGTTTTGTTTGGCCAACTTGATCTATTTATCTTGCATTGGGAAGAGGTGCCCGGTAGTGGGTTCGATCTTACGGTGCTTGATCCCAGTGACAGAAGGGGAACTGGCATGTATGTATCGTTGCTACTAAGGATAAAAAGACGAGATCTATATCTACCGCCATATAGATAATTGGATCTTGTCTACATCATGTCATCGTTCTTATTGCATTACTCTGTTTTTTACGAACTTAATACACTAGATGCATGCTGGATAGCGATCGATGTGTGGAGTAATAGTAGTAGATGCAAAGGTGAGTCGGTCTACTAATCTTGGACGTGATGCCTATGTAATGATCATTGCCTGGATATCGTCATAATTATTTGAAGTTCTATCAATTGCCCAACAGTAATTTGTTTACCCACCGTTTGCCATTTTTCTCTAGAGAAGCCACTAGTGAAACCTACGGCCCCTGGGTCTTCTTCATATATTTGCCTTGCGGTCTACTTTTCCTTTGCATTTTTATTCAGATCTATTAAACCCAAAAAGACAAAAATATCTTGCTGCACTTTATTTTATTTGCGATCTATTATTTCAATCTATTACAATTTTATCCCGTCTCCGTGCCAATTTCTAGGTGTTACCCGAAAGGGATTGACAACCCCTTTAACACGTCGGGTTGCGAGTGGCTGTTATTTGTGTGCAGGGGCTGTTTACGTTTTGTTGCTTGGTTCTTGTCGGATTTCGGGTTCCGGCAGACCCTTGAGGTTCGAACACTGGGGTGCGCGCGGAGATCTTTCCCCTACCAGCTCATGCGTGAATGGTTAGCGAGGGATCTAAACTACCAATGATGAACAACACAAGGGACACGAGGTTTATCTTGGTTCGGGCCACCAATGTGGTGTAATACCCTACTCAGGTGTGGTGTGGTGGATTGCCTCAGGTGCTGATGATGAACAGTACAAAGGAAGAACAGCCTCGCGAGGGGTGTTCTTGGGCTGGTGCGATGAACTGCTTGGGTGAGTTCGATCGCCTCTCTCTCTCTCTGCTAGGGCTCTCTCTCCTCTATCAGATGCCTCTACTTTGTGGTGGCTCGCTCTATTTATAGAGGGAGGCCCTGGGCCTCTTCCCAAATAATGAGCGGGAAGGGCGCCAACAATTGGCCATTTTGAAGGGGAACATCCAGTACACTTATCCTGACTAAAGTTGGTCTTCGGCTGCCAAAGGCTCTGACGGTGACGCCGTCCTGGGCTCCACGATGACCTCCTTCCTGCCGCTCTGCTGGTCCTGGTCTTGTTGCACCAAAGCGGTAACCTTTGCCTTATGCCTTGGCCTGTGCTTGCCTCCTTTGCACCAAAGGGGAAATGAGGACAACTTGGGTTGGCGCCACTTTGGCGCCCTTTGGTCTCGATCGTCATGGCTTGCGCCACGGGCACCTCGTGAGGTACCCTGCCTTGATCTCTCTGCCTCCTCGTGAGCCTGCCTGATGAGGCTGCTCCGGAAGGAAGGTTCTGTCGTCCGCCTCATGAGGCTTGGCCCCTCGCGAGGGTCTTGAGCTTGGTGATGAAGCCGCTGGCTGGGCCCCCACTTGAGCCACGCTGCAGGCCGCAGGCAGGAAAGTCTGGGGACCCCCGTTCCCAGAACACCGACAGTAGCCCCCGGGCCCAAGGCGCGCCCGGACTTGGCCTAGCAGAGAAGCGAAAGGGGCAAGTGCGAAGCGCCGCGGGCCCCAACAGCCTACGGCCTTGGGCGCCGCGTGGCGATTGGTTGGCCGCGGGCGTCTCCGCTCCCCACGACGCCTCGGCAACCGTCCTTCTGACAAAAAGGAGGCCCGGGCCAGGCTTGGTGCTTCTTGCTCGCCTTGCTCCAGATCCCCTTTCTAGCCCTTCTCCTCCTTTCTTCCGAAATCCTCTAGATCTACCTCAATCCTTCCCATCCTGCAATCCATGGCACCTCGCAAGACCCCGACTGAGGCCTGGTACCTCCCAGCTCTGGATCCTCCGACTGTGTCGGCGAAGAACCTCGTCCTTGTGTGCCAGAGGACGGTGGCGCAGGGCAACAAGGGAGCGACTGTGCTCAAGGCCGGCTCCGACCAGCCTGAAGGCCAGGGGAGCACCTTCTACCCGTTCTTTGTGAGCGCCATTATCGCCGGTCTGGTCCCTCCTTTTTCCGAGTTCTTCTTTGCTGTTCTCCGCCAATACAACTTGCAAGCTCTGCATCTCCACCCCAACTCTGTTCTTCTCCTGGCGATTTTCGCCTACTATTGCGAGGCTCATGTGGGGATAAAGCCCTCGGTGGCTTTGCTGTGCCATTACTTTTACCTCCGGGTCTCTCGTGGCTCTATTACTGCATGCGCGAGCTTTGTCTCATACTCCAGTTCCAACTCCATCTCCAAGCCCGGGAAGAGGATCGAAGGCTTCAGGAGCAAGTGGGTCATGGTGGATGTCGGGCGCATCCACCCCCGACTGACGCTGCCGTCGTGGCAGCCCGAGACCGTTGATGTGTGGTCTCGCGCGGAGCTCGTCGACTCTCGTGCGAAGATGGTGCTGAAGAGGATGGATGCGGACCTGAGGCCAGGCAGCTTGGGGCGGCGAATCTGACCAGGGCTTCGCTCCTGAGGGAGTTCCTGGAAAACTGGGTGGCTCCGCTTAGGGAGCATTCTCTCCCGCTGTGGAGGCTTGGGGAGGCAGGCGATGCCCTTCGCCTGACCGCCGAGGCCCTCTTCGACGAAGATCTGGCCGCGGCTCTTCACTCCTTGGTCGGGGGAGACGTGGCGAAGCCGGAGGGCGCTCCCGTCCCCCTGTTCCTTCGCGACGATTGGGAGCAAGTGGTGAACGCCATGCCCACCTTCAATGGTGAGGGCTGGTGCCACTTGGGGCTCCCGAGGATCTGGCGATGTTGGCGACGGTGAACCTTTCCTCCAGCAACTCCAGCGGGAGCGAGGAGGAAGAAGAAGAGGCGGAGGAAGAAGAGTCTGACTTCAAGGCGACTGGCGAGGAGTCGGGGGATTCCTTCCCTCGGCGCAGGTCCCGCGCCCTTCGCTCCATGCCGGACAATGACGAGGCTGGTGCCAGGCGAGGAGGGGAGGATTCTCCCTAGTTCCGAGGAAGGGCGGGTCGGGGCTGGTTCCCCTGGGGTCCGTTCTGACTACGGGGCAGTCTGAGGCCAGCTCCGGCCTTCCCGACGCGCCCGCTGCTTCCGGGCCTCCCAAGGCTGACCCTAGCTGCAGGCTTTCAGGCTTCAAGTTCGGCCGGAGGCTGCTTGAGCCCGCGGACAGCGACCAGTAAGTGTTCGATCCGTGTTTTGCTTTGCTTCTGCCGCCGGGGCTTGACGTCTGTATTCTCTTGACCAGGTCGGCACCTGCAGCAAAAAGGCCGAGGGGGGCTTCCGCGGCCATGCTTGAGGCGGTCTCGCCTGCCAGGGCTGCGGCTCCGTCTGCGGGGAAGGGAGGCAGCGAAGCTCGCGCCTCCCGTGCCCGGTCATCCTCGCGAGCCCAGCGGGGGCACTCTGGCGGTGAGTCAGCCCCCGTGGCTCCGCTGACTCTGGAGGTGCCTGCGCTTGACGTTGTCGCTGACGTGCCCAAGGCCCAGGGGGCTCCTCCTTCCCAAGCCGTGATCACGCTGCCGTCTTCTACACATGCTCCACCGGCCTCAGCCCCTTCTGATCCCTCGGCCATCCTGGATCAGGCTGCCTGCGAGCCGGCTGCAAAAGGATCTCCGAAATGCTGATCCCCGTCTGGTGGCCGGGCGCCTGGAGCTGGCTTCTGGCTAGGCCCGCTCTGCTGCCTTCGTATGAGCGGCGCTGAGCCAAGCCGCGTCGGCCTCCGATGGGCAGAAGCAAGCTGCCTGCCAGGCCAGAGCCGCTCGCGATGCTGCCCAGGGCGACGCCGCGGACGCCCAGGACCGCTGCAAGGCGCTGGAGGTCGAGCTGCAAGGCCTGCGCGACGAGCTCGCGAAGGAGGTCCGCGGCCACCAGGAGAAAGAGAAGGAGGTGGGGGCTCAGGAGGCCGCCGTCAGGGACCGGGACGCCGAGCTTGATGGCTGTCGTGGCCGGTTGGAGATGCTGGAACAGTCGCTGAAAGCGGAGGGGATCGAGCTCGACAGGAAGGCAAAGATCCTGGCTAAGGATCGGGTGGCCTTCGCCAAGTTGGAGGAGAAGGCTCGCGCCGCGTTGAAGACCCTCTACGAGGGTGGCCTGGAGAAGCTGTTGGCTGGTGTAGAGGACGACCCCGCCGAGCTGCTTCCTTTCTTGGTCCGAGCACTTGAAGATGTCGCGGACGGCCTTGGCCCCACGGCCGAGGCCGAGGCGCGTGCCCTATCTTCTGCAGCGCTGACGCGTATCCTCAGCCACGTCTACCTTCGCGACCCCAACGTAGACCTTGACGGCCTGCTGGAGCCTGTGAGCAGCGACCTTGCCGCTGCTGCTGCTGAGGCGTGAAAGGCCGAGCCGAGGCCCTGCTGGGGAAGTTTCGCGCCTTCAGCACCTTGCATGGGCATGGTGCCGCCAGCTCCGCGGCCTCGGGAGGTGGGGGCGCCACAGGAGAGTGATCCCTTCGCAGCTTCCGCTCTGTTTTTAATTCCTGCAACATGCACCATGCCTCGTGGAGGCGTTAAAACTTGTGTTTGGCGTTGTGAAACGACTTATGGCTTGTAATATTTGCTTTGAATTTGCATCCTTCCCTCCTACTTGCGTGTGTTCTACGTCGGTAGGGCCCGACCCCGCGCATACCTCAACTGCCGTTAGCCCCGACCGGAGACCTAGGACGGGACCAAGGAGTGAGGGGCTACGTGGCAAGTTAGGCTCCTGAGCCGCAATGCTCAGGAGTCCCCCTTGACGCCCGAATAGCAAGTAGGGACATGAGGCATAGGAGTGGATTGGTCGTTCTACGTCGGCAGGGCCCGGCCCCGCGCATACCTCAACCGCCGTTAGCCCCGACCGGAGACCAAGGACGGGACTAAGGAGTGAGGGGCTATGTGACCCGATTAGGCTCTGAGTCACGATGATCGAGTCCCCTTGACGCTCAAACAAATTTGCATACCTTGGCTCCGCTCGGGAGGCCTTGACGACCAGGTCCAAGGGACCTGGCTGGGTGGCGATGCTCGGGCGTGGCTCAGCAAGAACCCGTGTCCAGCCCTCGCACGGCACTCCCGAGGGGAGGCGTTGCGATGGCGCCATTCTTGAGCTCTGGGCTCCTCGAGGTTGTCTGATTGTGAACCGCCCTCAGTTGTTTATCACCAGCACGGAGCATAGCGCTTCCGTATGTGTACGGGCATAGCCGCTCCTTGGCAGTGTCGTCAGCCAGCACGAAGCATGGTGCTTCCACTGGTTCGTGGGAGGGGCTCCCCTCCGGGAGGAGCCCTCGGGGCGTGTACAGCCCCGCCCTGACACGTGGCCGGCACGGTAGGGCTAGGAGAGGTGTATCTGGGCACCCGTGAGCGGTAGCGGGACTCACGAGGTCCTACCTCGGCGGGTTGCGCTGGCTCTGGGCCTACATCATTGGTGTGTTCCTGCAGGGTTAGAATGCAAATGCTCTACGTCCTCAGGTCCCGGCCCTCGAACGAGCTCAGCTGCCGCTGGTATGACAGGTCGCGATGCCGTGGGTCAAGGCCAGGGGGTGAGGGCTGGAGAGCCAGTAAGAGCCCATGAGTCGCGATGCTCAAGTACGCCCCTTTTAACGTGCAAGCGCTTTGCATTAGGGCGAAGAGGCCCGCGATAGATAGTAGGCAATAATCGCGTGAATCGGGTTAAGCACGAAGGAGCAAATCCATCTAGATAGGTGCGGAGAAAGCATACGCCACTGGTCTGGCCCGAGCAGCTTGGGGATAATGCAGCCCGAGGGGCGCCCCCAACAAGTTAAACGGATACATGCCGCAGGGACGGACCCACGCGTCCTGGGAATGATGCAGCCCGAGGGGCGCTCCCAGCTGAAAACGGAACTTGGAAAGGTGTCACCTGATATGGTTGGAGATGGCGGGACGTTGAGGTAGCGGATGACGCGTGATGAGGAAGCCGGACCTCAGAGCCCTCCGGACCTGGAGCCTCGAGAGGCTCCGGGGGTACGAGGGGTTCCTCGAGAGCCATCTCCATCTCCATCTCTGCCAGGACCGCGTGTTGCTTGACCTCCTGAGCTTCCAGAGCGGACCTCAGCAGGCGCTGATGGGCGGCGACCGCGTTCGGCAGGCCGAAAGGCATGCGAACGTAGCTGTGAGGTGGACCCTCGCAACGTCCCACGCGTAAGGGCCAGAGGCGCTCATGAGACGTGGCTCGGTTGAGCCCTGGTATGTCGATGCAGATTCGCAGCCCAGCATCCTCACCTGGATGTGGGGCCACGGCGGGCAGGCGGCGGTAGCCGCGCATGACCCTTGACTCCTGTAGCTCCTGGGTGTTCCTCGTGATGAACTCCTGAAGGTTTGGCCCTCCTTGCCTCATACCTTCCTAAGGGAAACGTGCCTGGAAGCACGCTTCCAAGCAGTGCCCGAGCGCCTCCCTCATGACCCCAGCTAGGTCGGTGGCTCGCCATGAAAGAGCCCCCGAGCCCTACTTGAGGAGGGCGCCGGGCGCGCCTCCCTATGCGACAAAGGGTGGCGCCCCTTGAACGGGCGCGGGTCCTGTTGCCACGCCTCCGGAGGTGCCTGCCCCACGAGGGCTTGGACCAGACGAAGCCTTCTTCCTCTTAGGGATCCCCTCGGGAAGTCTCCCGCTCCTGTGATCTGGGTCTTCGATTGCTGCGGCTTGGAAGGCACGCTCAAGAGAGCACACTGCATCCCTTTCCTCACAAGGCACTGTGATGACTCCTCCGCTTCCTGGCATCTTGAGGACATTGTAGCCATGGTGAGTCACTGCCATGAACTTGGCCGAAGCTGGGTACCCGGGGATGGCATTGTATGGCACACGAATGTGGGCGACGTCAAAGTCGATGAGCTCGGTGCGGTAGTTGTTGCGCTGCCCGAAGGTGACGGGGAGGCGAACTTGCCCTATCGGGACGGTGGAGCCATCGGTGACTCCTGATAAGGGCTTGGTCGGCTGAAGCTGATTGTATGGCACTTGGAGATCGTTGAATGTTTCGACAGATAGGACGTTGAGTCCTGCTCCGCCGTCGATGAGGGTCCTGGTGACTTGCACGTTGCTGATGACTGGTGAGCAAAGCATGGGGAGGACTCCTGCCGTTGCCGCGCACTTGAGCTGATCCGCTGAGCTGAACGTGATAGCGCACGACGACCACCTGAGAGGGCGCGTGGCCTCTGGCTTGGGGAGGACTGCATTCACCTCGCGAGCAAACTGCTTGAAGATGCGCTGAGAGGCTGGGGCCTGAGCGCCACCCAGGATGCAAGCGATCGCGCTGCCCCGGAAGCCCCAGCCCTCGCCCCGATGATTGTCTTCAGACCCCTTGGCGGCTGCTGCAGAGGTGGGAGCCCTGCGTTGCCTTGAGGGCGATCCTCGCGAGGTTGGTCCCTCCAACCTCCCTCGCGAGGCTGGTCCTGCCAGCGGTCCTCGCGAGGTCTGTCACGCCATCCTTGGCGAGGGCCACGGTCTTCCCAGCGTCCTGCGCCTCTTCCTCCTCCTCGGTCGTAGCCCCGATCGTTGCGCTCGGGGCGTCGGCCGATACGCCCTTCTCGCACGGCCCTGAGCTCCTGGCATTCGATTGTGTTGTGGGTGTGGAGGTCGTGGTACACGCAGTACCGGTTGCCCTTGGACGATTCGGGCTGATCCCTGCCTCGCTTGGTGTCTGGTTCTCCTGCGAGCACGGCAGCCCCCTTGCGCTTCACGTCCTTGGCCTTGGGCTTCTTCTCTTCTGGATCGGCGGCCGGAAGCTCGAGGAGGGAGAGGCGCCCTCCCTCAGCCCGGGCGCATTTGGTCACCAAGTTGAACAGCTCCAGGGATGTGCACAGGTCTTCATGCATTGCCAGCTCCTCCTTCATCTTGACGTCACGCACGCCATCGGAGAAGGCTGAGATGATGGCTTCCTCAGTCACCTTGGGGATTTTGAGGCGGGCGTTGTTGAAGCGCTTGATGTACTTCTGCAGGGTCTCTCCTGGCTGCTGCTTGATGCGGCGCATGTCACTCACGGCCGGAGGCCGGTCACGAGTGCCTTGGAAGTTGGCGATGAAGCGGGTGCGCATCTCGTCCCAGGAGGAGATCGTGCCGGGAGCCAGGTTTGGGCTCCGTCCTTCAGCGCCATGGGAAACCAATTCGCCATGACCTTTTCGTCCCCGTTGGCGGCTTCCACTATAAAAAAAAGACACATCCGTGACATTTTGGGCCGAAAGAAATTTTTTCTGTCATACATATGACACTTCTACGACGATAATTGTGAAAAAACCCGGTATCATCATAGATGTGGTGGGCTCCTACTTCTATGACAAAAAATCATGAAAGAAAATGGGCTTTTCGTCCTGGGCGTGCTGGAGACGCAGCTGCATGACATTCTTTGGGCCGTCCATGACGGAAAAACCGTGGTAGAAGCGAGGGGAGGAAAATTTCGGGAGTTACGGTTACGGTGGGAGGTCGGGGACGAGCGATGCGCTGCTTTCGTGACACATACGCTGCTGCGTGGCGCGCGTTGGCTCTAATCGAACCCGAGCGAGGCGTTGGGATCTAATCGAACCCGAGCGACAGATCGCAGGCTTACGCTGCTATCGAACCCAAGCGATCGATCGATGGCTGTTAGCGAACCCGATGGAGCGATTCTTCGCCATCGCCGCTAATCGAAGCCGATCGATTGGATGAGCGATGGCGTTATGCGGGGGGTTGGATGAACAGTGAGTGGTGGCGCTGCCTCTGGATGAACAGGACCCGTGGTGTGGAGGGCTAGATGAGCGATGAGACGGTGGAGGGGTGGCCGTGGAGGGTGGTTGAACAGGACCCCGTGGTGTGGAGGGCTGGATGAACAGTGAAGCGGTGGAGGGGTGCCCATGGAGGGTTGGTTGAGCGATGGCGGTGGAGTAGCGCGCAGTGGAGGCTGGATGAACAGGAGCCCGTGGAGGCTGGAGGAGGTCGACGGTAGCCCGTGGAGGCTGGAGGAGGTTGACGGTGGAGATGAACAGTATCTCGTGGAGTCCCGTTTTGCGGTACGCCACACCCCTCCCGATGAACAGGACCCCCGTTTCGACCGTAGCGCTCCAACACAAGTCTGTTTCCTCCGTTTTGCGGTACGCCACACCCCTCCCGATCAACAGGACCCCGTTTCGACCGTAGGAGGTCCGTTTCCTCCGTTTTGCAGTACGCCAGACCCCTCCCGATGAACAGGATCCCGTTTCGGACGTGGCCGGTCGAACACAAGGTCGTTTTCTGCAGCGATACGCCAGGCCTCGTTTCCATCGCCTGTTCCATCCAAGCCCTCCCGATGAACACGACCACGCATTCCGTTCCGACCCAGCCGGTTGGGTCCCATGCGTTCAGTTGCCCCCCGATGAACACGACGCATTCCGTTGCCTCCCCATGAACACGACGCATTCCGTTGCCTCCCCATGAACACGACGACGACGTTGTTTCTCCGTTCCGACCCAGCCATGTACATATGCGCGAGTAGACGTTCGAGACCCTGCCCGTATGTACGTACGTGGCCGTATTTTCTTTCTTGCACCCTCGCCGTTGTACGTACGTATACATGCTACGTGAGCGCCTCTACTACGACACGTGCGCGCCTCTACATCCACCAATATATATATATATACGTACGCGTTCATGACCAGAATGATAAAGCTACGTACGCTTCGACCAGGTGGGTCCCGACTGTCAGGCACTTCCTTGCCTGCGAAGATGTAGCTGGTGGGTCCCAGCAGTCAGGGGGGTGAATCGTTTTGTTTTTTTTTTGCCCGGACGCACTTCCTTGCGTGCGAAGATGTAGCTGGTGGGTCCCAGCAGTCAGGGGGGCGAATCGTTTTGTTTTTTTTTTGCCCGGACGCACTTCCTTGCATGCGAAGGTGTAGCTGGTGGGTCCCAGCCGATGGGGAAACGTTTTTCGTGAAATATGGTGGCCCGTCGGTGGGTCCTCATTGCCGGTGGAGGAATAATTATTTTGCGGCGTAATAAGGAGGCACTTCCTTCTGCGTCCATGAACCCAAATCGGCCTCTCCACGCATGATCCACGTCCGATGGAAGCCGTTCCTTGACCACGTTGACCACGCCGCGCCGAGAGCACTGTGGCGGTGGACGCCGGCGAGGCCTAGGAAGGGATGACGCGTGAGCTGTGGAGGACACGGCAGTGGATGCCGCACGCCAGAGGAGTACGAGGGTTCACCGTTCGGCTGCGGTGTGAGGCTGCCGCCGCAGAATAACAGGGTGTGGGTGAGTAGAGGGATGGCACATCGGGGTGGGAGTAGTAGGGGCCGGTGAGGCCTCCGCCGCATCGCAGCCGGCCACGGGAGGTAGGAGCACGAGGCACGACCGGCGCTGGTTTGGGCGGCTGGAGAAAGAAGATCAGAGGTTGAAGAAGCACTACGGCCGTTGGATGGACATCGTACGGTCACTGGATCTAGAATCGTGCATATTGACTAAGTTGACAAAGCCCTCCGTCCCCGTCAACTTAGTAGGCCCACAAGTCAGCCTGCCACTATACTGGGTCCCAGCTAACAGGGAGAGTATTCATTTTTTGTGCGTAATAAGAAGGCACTTCCTTGTGTGCGAAGATATAGCTGATGGGTCCGAGCTGTCAGCGGCGGTAACGTTTTTTTCGCGAAATACGGAGGCCTTTTCAGTGGGTCCCTGATGTCAGCTGGAGGAATCATTATTTTGCGTGTAATAAGGAGGCATTTCCTTGCGTGCGGCCGTGGACCCAGCTATCGGCCTCTCCACGTCTGATCCACTTCAGATGCATGTCGGTCGTTGACCACGTTGACCAGGCCGCGCCGAGAGCACGGGCGGTGGACTTACGGCGAGGCCTAGGAAGGAAACGACACGGAGGCAGGGAAGACTCGGCAGCTTGTTTCCCACGGAGGGGAGTACGATCAGACGAGGGTTTACCGCTTGCCTCCCATCGCCGGAGAATAACAACAGGTGTTAGTGAGTAGAGGGATGGCTAGGTCGGCGATAGAATGGGATGGGGCGGTGAGGCTCAGTGGCGGCAATGAGCCTTGCGGGGAGAGGGAGCGAGCAGTCCCGCCGGGCGCTTGTTTGAGCGGCCGGAGCAGGAAGAGTAGAGATTGAAGAAGACGCGGCCGTTGGATGGACATCCAACGATCCGCCAGTCGTCAACCTTTTTAGGAAAGCCTCAAATCTATGGAAAACAACATACATCCCATCTGCCATTATTTCTAATAATTTACAGCCCATTTGCTAATTCTTAAGGTTTTTTGGAGCCCATATTCTTTTTGTTAGCATTACAGCCCATACTTTGTGGCCACGGTTAAAAAATTATACGAAATTTTGCATATTTCAGTGCGGTCCGAACTGTTTTTAATCCCGAAATTTCGACTCACATTCAAACTGATTTTAAAAATAAATGTATATCCATATAAAATCCGACAAATTCTCCACACATAAAAATTAATGTAATTTAAAATCTCAAAATGAAAAAAAGATATTTGAAACTAATTGTCGGTTTGATGTGTTTTAAAAATGTACAGCCCATTTCTCATTACTGATGGGCCATTTTCTCGGCCAGCCGAATGAAAGCTCTCCTCGTCTTGAAAGATTTGCAGCCCAACAGGCCTGACAAAGCGACTTACTTGGCAAATCACAAAAAACATGGGCTGTGGTCGTGGACCCGACTATCAGCCTCTCCACGACAAGATACTCTTCCGATGGAATGTCGTTGACCACATTGACCACGCCGCCGAGAGCACTAAGGCGGTGGACGACGGCGAGGCCTAGGAAGGGACGACGCGAGACGGGAAGACGCGGCAAAGTGGATGCCCACGCATAGAGGAGTACGAGGGTTCACCGGTTCGGCCGCGGTGTGAGGTCGTTGCCGCCGCAGGCTCGGCTAGCGGTGGGAGTAGTAGGGGCGATGAGGCCTCAACGGTAGCACAGCCGCCACTTGAGGCGAGGAAGCGGCGGTTTCCGCACTTTGGTTTGGGCTTTGGTGCAAGAAGAGCAGCGATTGAAGAAGCGGCGAGACCGTTTGATTCAAATCCAACGATTCTGCTGCTAGAATTGTTTGTTGACTAAGTTGACAAGCCCTGCGTGACGCGTCAACGTAGTAAGCCTGAGGTCAGCCTCCCAACGGTGCGCCCGGATGTCGGTGGGAGGAATCATTTTTCGCGTAATAAGGAGGCAGTTGATTGCGTGCGGCCAGGCCGTGGGAGGGAGTAGGGTGGCCCGGGGAAGCCTGCAGCAGTATCACAGCCACAAGAGGAGGGAGCAGTGCAGTCCATGGCGTTAGTTTAGGCGGCCGGAGCAGGAAGATCAGAGATTGAAGAAGCACGTCGGCCATTGGATGGACATTCAACGATCCATCTGCTAGAATCGTGTGTTCACCGACAAAGCTCTTGCGTAAACAAGTCGACCTCGAAATTTGTGGCGTGTACAGCCCATTTGCTATTATTTTTATAATTTTACTCATTTTCTAATTCATATGGAATTTATTGCAGCCCGTTTTCCATTTTTAGAATTGTCGGCCATTTTCCTCGTCAAGACTGTGGTCGAAAATTAACTAAATATGTGGTAAATTTTAAAATTCGCAAATTTTTCTTTGGGAACGAAACATTCTTAATCCAAAAATTAATAGCCATACTAAAACAAATTTAAAAATAAATTAGTACTATGTCATGTTAAATCCAATGAAATACGTATAAGATATCAGTGAAGAACAAAATTCAAAAAAAACTAATATCCCATTTGCTATAATTTTTTTGGAATTTTCAACCCCTTTTGATATTACTTTTAACAGACATTGACCATACTCTTTGGCCAGGACGGAATGCATCCCTCCTCGTCTTGAAAGATTTGCAGCCCAGTATTTCGGAGAAAACAAATAGGCCTAGCTTGGGTATTCTTCAAAAAGAAATACTGGGCTACCTATTTTCCCAAAGAACTGGTGCATGAGCATTTAGCTTTATTTATTTATTTACTTATTTACGTTTAGGGGACCATGAGCATGTACCTGGGCCGGATTCATGTGAGAGCCTCCCTTCCAGTTAATTATGGGCTTCTCTATTGGGCCTTCATCAGTGGGCTGCATGTTATCAACAAGTGGAAAATGTGTTATGTACAAAAAATAGTATGACGTACGTACGGTACGGGGCACTAAAGGATTGAACCATGCAACGACTTCCAAAACAACACATTTATTCAACCAACAGACCAAATATACTACTGATTGTACATTGAAAACAGCAGCAGCAACAACCAGGGCTGGGGGTGCAACAGAAGCAGTAAGCAGGCCAGAAGAGTGAAGACACAGCTCTCTCTTCCAAACTAAACATCAGCCATTATTACAAAAGGGCTACCAAAAAAAACAAGTGTATGCATCAAACTAAAAAAAGATCCTACTACACCAAGTGTATGCATCTAACTAAGCGGCTCGGTTAGACGTTACTATTTATTAAGTGTGGAGATTGGTGACGACTTGAACGGATGGGTGCTCGACGGGGAAACTCCACCACTGGTCGAAGTCTGATACTTGCGACCTTCTCTCCTACTTTGGGCTGTAGAGCGTGGTGGCACATATCAGGGTATGGTGCATGCAGAGACGCATGGTACGCTGTGTACACACAGTTTTGCCTGATGAACGAAACCGCGCTGACATCATGATCCTTGCCGTCGGTTATCTCCTGGTTAATCGGATAATTCAGTCCGACAAACAGAGAGCATGTACCAAGGCTACTTACCAGCCTCCATTCAAAAATTCCTGAAGGCTCGGAGAAGCTGGGATCCTGCTCAAAGACACGGCAAAGGATCGTGATTGTATTTCGCGAAACAACACGTCCGTAATGCGTGCGAACGATCATCAATCTTTCACCGTCGTTTGATCGAGCCAGGAACCACCTGCAACTGCCATGCCGCTTTTCTTTGAAAGGTTCTGGGATTAGGAAGGGTAGGGATACCAGACGGCCTACAACATCATATCAAGTTGGAGTCAAATAAAAAAGGGCTCTTGATTTAGTCAATCTTAAGAACAACATGTTATGAGCATGAATATCTTTTTAGTAAATGTTGACAGTAATATAAGCAAGCCATCATGATATCATAGGAAAGTAACATCTTCTGTAACGATCGTTTGTAGCGATATTTGGAGTAGGCCCGCAATACGTCGACCATAGAAGGAGTCGACGGTGTAAATGAAGCCCTTGTGTTCAATGGCATCGAGAGAACCATGGAGGATGTATGATCCTGCGATGGACGTGCAGATTTATCCACTTACCGCGGTGACTCGAGATAGGCGAGACCGCGATTGAAGAACGCAATTAGCCTGAAATCTTTATAATTCGCAGATCTTGTGGGCACTTGGCAGATTACAACCTTGAGCAAATCAAACTTGGTATCATGTTGGCTACTGTAAGATTCCGAGTATTCTGGGCCGCGGTGCCAAAGCAGTGAAGTGTTAATCGAAGGAAGGGGGATCAATCGCGGTGTAGACCTCCACGAGCATCCACCGCATGACCGTCGAAAGCACCATCCAAGATGTGTTCATGCCGACCCAGTACATACCGTTAATGTAGCTGAGGCTGACGGGGATCGGATCGCAGTGAAGGGGGTTGATGCTCGCCACCCTACGATCGTTATGCTGCGTGACACGCCGTTTCTGAAGATCAGGCGGCATCAGCAAGCAAGGAGCTGGCTTAAAAAGCTCCAGCCTGAGGGCTTTGAGTAAACGGTACAGCCCCGATGAGCACGCCAAGAAGCGGCATGGTAATCGAGATTGTCCACACGCGAAACAATGAGCTTGATTACCTCTGTGGGGAGCGAATTCCAGCCACTCTTTCGTGGACGCTTCTCGGTTCTCGCCATTGTTAGTCCTTGGGTTTTGGACGAGGGGGAGGCGCCTTAAGCGGGATGGAAGCTTGGACGAGATTATGTGCGGACAAAGATGGAGAAGTGAATATGTGCTTTGGGGGAAGTGGACAAGTGATGATGACTCTGACACGTCGCTTGACTTACGAGACACATACCGGCAAAGAGGGTCATATCGATGCAGACTGACTTGCTTGAGTGATCACGATCGGGTACTCCCTACAAGACCTACTACGATTATGCCCTAGCTTGCTAGAGTAGAGTAGTAGAGTAGGACCGCTCTACTATTAGCACCGGAGGAGTAGTATATTCTAATCTAAAATAGTTACAAACTTCAATGCCCGAGCATGGAGCGACTACGAACCATGCTCAAAGACCGTGGTTCACGTGGTGTTTGGACTTATATGCAAAAAAATAGCAAAATGCCCGTGCATTGCACGACACACCATCATCACCAACTCGGTTTTCTCTACTCCTACTCCTATAAAAGACTCAGTTGGTGATGATGGAGGCGAGGAGGCGAGAAATGCGTGCAGCATGACGGCGCAACACTATTCGATTTGTTATTAAGAAAAGTAGTAGAGATAGAGACATAGGGAGGAGCACGAGGTTGTGGGAGATAAGGATGAATGAGGCAAGGCCTTATCTGTAAATGTGGAGAGAGGTGCGGGTATCTTTTGTAAAATTGTCATAGTTGGCTTTCTATCCGTTAGATATAGATCGGACGGTCTATATTACAAGATGGCAAACATACCATCATCACCAACTCTGTTTTCTATAAGAGTAGATATATATAGATATAGATAGATAGAGACTAGGGAGTACTAGTAAGGACACCATCTACTGCTTCTTGTGCTACTCCTGCGCTCCATTCGGCGGCCGCAACGTCCCCTACAGCCACTCCCTCCTGCGCTCCATTCAGCGGGCGCTGTTGAAATCTGGGAGCGCACTCGCGATCACGGGCAGACATGACTTCACCGACGACGACTTCTTCCCCGACCTCGGCAACCTCTTCCTCAACGACATGGGCGACAATCTCAACGCCAACGGTGCTGCTCCCGTTGCACCGTATGTGTTTCTGTCCTTCCTATTCAAAATCGTGGTAGAATTCATGTTTCTACTTTGTATCCTACTACTATGCTAGTCCACATGATTAGTTTGATCTCTGTTATAGCCGTCATGATTTATTTTGTGCTTATTCGGATTAAATCTCGTAGTAACTTGCTCATATATTCAATCTGGCATAACGTCCCTACATCCACTCCCGCTTCATGGACGGCCTGGTCGATGCCTCCAAGGAGCCCTTCGTCCATCGCTATGAGTGCCCGATGTCGTTTTGTGGCTCGCCGGCGGACATGGTGCATCACCTCACGGATGCGTGCAGCGGTCACTGCTGGCCCTTGGCGGAGAACATCAAGTACGACACGTGCTACCGGTTCACCATGCCGGAGTCCCTGGAGGATCACCGCCGCCTGCTAGTCTCGGAGGAGGACGACAACGTCTTCCTCTTGATCATGGGCACCGGCGAGGCCCGCGCAGGCCGCCGACCCATCTTTGTAGCGTGCGTCAGGGGCGTCGCCGCTGACGCTGACACTGACACGAGGCAGATGTACTGGTGCGAGGCCAATGTTACTACCCCTCCGGGTCACGTGGGCGGCGAAACCGACCTCATCGGACAGAGTTGGAATCTGAGGAGCTGGGACAATCCCGCCAATGTGGACTTGGAAAACCCATGGCATCCGTTCTATCCTTTACCCGCTGACTCGGTGCACGGGGACTCCAAGCAGGTTCACCTGGACATACGCATTATCAAGTGCACTTAGAAAACATGTAGTGTGTGTGTGGGCGCTTATGGCCCGTGTCTTTGCCGCTTTTGATTCTGTAAGCTTGTCGTTAAACTTGAGTGGCTTTCGCTGCAGTCCTTCCTTTGAACTGCTCCTCTCAGTGAGCTGATGTAAGACACTTTGGGTTTCATTTGATAATGGAACCGAGGAGGATCCTCCCTGTTCTTCTAAAAAAATACGCATTATAAAGTTAAATGTTGATCATTAGTCTTCGCTCAATGTAATCCGCTGTCTAAGCATGTGGAGACTTCCATGCAGGATCTTGCTCTATTGGAGTATCGCACATGCATAAAAGTGTATCCGTTTATGGTTTAGTCTAGAATCTTCCATGTATGAATTTTTACTACAAGATCGGTGAAAGACTTACGATGAACCATTTCTTACATCTCCTCTGCCCCTTGCAAGTCATCCTGATTTAATCCCTCCGTCTAGGTGTATAAGGGCATGGTTAATATTACTTAACAGTATAGCCAACTGTTGACTATAAGAAAGTGCCATGTCATCTGTAGCCAACATGTATACAAATCGATACTCAAAAACTAATTCTTAAAGATCATTTCTTGCAAAGCACAATAAGTGTTATTTCTTCACAAGTTTTGGATGCAGGTTGAGCAGGTTGAACGCTTTTGTTTGCAAAAGATACCTTTTATCTATTTCACCCGGATGTTTGTGAGCTCTAGAGATGAGATAATATCCGAAAAACCTATCGATACCCGTTACACATGAGATGACCCCACATCCTTTGTCAAAATAAACAACTCCCCGATCAATGCATTTCACTCTTCGATTGCAGCATACGGGCACCTTACTACTATAGATTAGTACGACCAAAAATTGAACTAACATTATATATAGTACGATAAATACTGATGCATGTCACCTAAAATTATATCATTCAAAACTATGTTCAAATACGAATCCAACGATATAGTTTTTGTTGACATGCACTAACATTTTGTCAGTTAAATTTTCAGTCAAATTCAATGGGGGACTAATAAACCACGAACGATGTAGTACAAGTGTAGAGGGCGGCGCTGCACGGGAGTCTCACCTCTCACTCGTGGCTCGGTAGTAAAGCCGTCATATCACAAAACCCAACCACTCCCAGTAATAAGTGGCCTGGTAAAATAAACGGACAAGCAACCATCACATCCCTCCGTCTTTTTTGCATTTCATCTCTCTGCATTTACTTTCTGGTTCATCTCCCACACTCGATCCCTAGCTACTACTAGGGCCAGTTCTTTGGCGGCTTCCCGGCTTTTCCCATAAGACTAGTCACACTGGAGAGTAACATAAGGCGCCTCACTCATTTATTTGGGCTTCTAAACTACTACCTCTGTCCTGGTTTATTAGTCACCATTGTAATTTGTGGTAAATTTTGACCAAAGAATTAACGATAAAATGTTACTCAAAACACTTAGGCGGTGCATCTAGGTGTGTAAGTCATCTTCTGAAAACCAAATAATCCCAAAACATTTAGGCGCGGTGCATTAACTTCTACCTCGTTTCTTGTTTCTTGACATATCAACCAATAAGAGATAAAGAGTGTGCATGCTTTTAATGACTTGAGATATCAAACACGACATGCGGTGGTTAGTTCATTGCATGCAATACTATTAATTAGAAAATAAACATTAACGCTTTCTCGTTTTCTCCTCCTCCTTGGTCACGGTGCATGACCTAAGATGACTTACTCACCTAGACGGATGGAGTAGTGCATGTGACATGCACTAACATTTCATTTGTTAAATTTATGATCAAAATTTGATACAGATTACAATGGGGACCAATAAACCAGGACGGAGGTAGTAGTTATGGGATTACTAATCTAGAAGCCTAAAAGAACTGGCCCCTGGTACTCCTACTAGTAGTAGTATTCACGTTGGAATCGTTTCACAAGCTTGACTAGTGCTGTTTTTCTACTTTTACAAAAACCGCATCGTAATGTTCAAACGTGCATTTGCACGTACATAAGTAATGTGTACAAATCTTCCCTCCTTCTTGGTCACCGTGCACAACCAAAGATGACTTATTGACCTGGACGAAGGGAGTAGAAAAGTCTGCAAGCATATATTGAGAGAGACGTGTAGTTCGATAGTCTATAGTAAAGTTTGTGCTATATGCACGTACTTGCAAAATACGTAATAATACACAACGTTTCCAAACTTTCCCTTTTACATACTTAATTAAGGACGCTAAAAATTCTTGAACGTTCGGGATTTATCATTTGCGTCCCAAAACTAATGAGATCGCCTTATGAAACAAAAATTATACTCCCCCTTAAAGCCACGGCGCTCGTAGGAGCGCTTGCGGCGCGCCACGAGTGCCAGTGTGGCCGTTTCCCACCGACACAACGCCTCTTCCTCAGCCTCCCAACTCGCGAGGTGTTGATTGGCGGCTTCTTGCCGGGCAGCGATCTCACCGTGTGGTGATCCGGCGCCAACAGGTACTCCTCCTGGCTGGAAGCGTGCACCCGGTCCACGTACCGCCAAGCGTAGATGAGGCGCTTGGGCCCGACTGCATTCAGGGCATCGGCACGGGCGTCCTCCGCCACCCTCATGGCCCTCGCACGAGCCTTCTGCCAAAGAACCGATTGCTTGACTCTCTCGGACGCGACATAGATCTCCTAGAAAGCTTGTTCCGCGGTGCGCTTCTCTTCCTTGGCCTTCTTCTCCGCCTCTATTTTGGCACGCTCTACTGGAGGCAAAGCCTCCCACAAGGCGACATCCATTTCTTGCCAAAGCTCCTCAAGGCTGGGGGGCTCGGCGGGCGGCGCGGCGTTCTCCTCGTAGGGAGCAGCCGCGTCCTCCGGCTGCAGCGTCTTTGGGAGATTGGGAACACCGATGCGTCCACCTCGACACATCGCCGCGAGGGGCGGAACACCGACGCGTCCTCCTCGACTAGTGGCGGCGAGGAACGGAACGGCGACGCGTCGCGTCGCGGCGAGGAGCGGAATACCGACGCGTCCTCCTCGACTAGTGGCGGCGAGGAACGGAACAGCGACGCATCGCGTAGCGCCAAGGAGCGAAACACCGACACGTCCTCCTCGACTAGTGGCGGCGAGGAACGGAACGACGACGTGTGACCGTCCGCGCGTTGCAGCGAGGGGCTCCTAGGGCTTGGGAGGGGCGATGCCATGGTGGTCGACTTGAGAGGGAGGGGGAGGAGATAGCGATGAACGTGAACGTGAGGGGGAGGAGATAGCGATTTCATGGGAGGCGCAGTATTTATAGCGAGCAATGGCACACCTACGTAAGATATGGATCTGAGCTGACCGACTTAATCTGCAGGTCCGGGGCCAAGGCCACCGACATGTGGGCCAGTACACTGCTGGGCCCGTATGTCAGTGACCCAGTGCAACTGAAGTTAAGTAAAAGCTACGTGCGCGTATTTGTTGGAGTAAATTACGGGGGAGCGAAGGGGTGGAAATAGTGCTGGTCACAACGGATTGGACGAGCGTGGGGGGAGGAGGGTCATGCATGCAGATTTTTTCACATGGGGTGCAGTGGTGGGACGCCCGGAGGAGAAGGAGAGTTTGGCTGGCATATTGTTTTCACACATGGAGAGGAAAAGATTTGGAGACGAACGGGCTTCCTGCAGGTATGGGTAACGGTGCATAATAAGTCATCTTGCATGCGGGGCTAGGTATAGTCTCAAGTCATTAAAAACATACACGCCCCACACATGTTCATATTTCAAGGTGCACTAAATTATTGCATGCGATGATTAAGGCTGGCCATAATGGTGGTATCTTAGCTGGTATCATGCACATGGGAATAGCAAACATGCTGATGTGGCAAAGAATTAAGGAAGAGAGGGGGGTTAGAGTAATTAGTGTTCATGCATGCATTGGTAAACACATTTTTTTTTGTGAAGAACGACAAAGACTAGTTGAGTACTTTTGCAGACTTCAAAAACTATTCCACCGCCTCTACTATCTTGCTAAGAGTAGGTGAAATTTTGAGTCGAGCCCTTTAAACTAGAAGGGAGGTAGTGGTACTCTAATAGCTAGGTGTGTAATTCATCTTACGAAAACCAAATAATCCCAAAACACGAGGCGCGGTGCATTAACTTCTACCTCGTTTCTTGTTTCTTGACATATCAACCAATAAGAGATGAGGGTGTGCATGCTTTTAATGAATCGAGACTATCAAACATGACATGCAATGGTCGATTCATTGCATGCAATACTATTTAATTAGCAAATAAACATTAATGTCTCTCGTTTCCCTCCTCCTTGGTCACGGTGCACAGCCTAAGATGACTTACTCACCTAGACGGAGGGAGTATCAACATTCACAATGTCGAATCAATATTTTTACACTCATTATAAAACGTAGTTCTTATACTCATTATAATCGATATTGTAGATATTGATATTTTTAGTATAAATTTGGTCGTGGGATTTCATTGATGCTGTCAAAGCATGGAGGAACCGGAGCTTAGGGCTTGCATTGCCGGTCTCTACATAGGTATTTTTCTTCATAATCCTGTAATTTTAGAGACAGTTGCGCTTTTGTGGTAGCGTCTCGCATCGAGGGGACTATGACAGTCTGCTATGCGTGACTGAAGATGAAAGCGTTGAGCATCTCGAAGTTGATCAACAATCTTCAATTGTCAAAGATTAGCCGCTCGCCAATAAGGTGGCACACTTAATCGCTAAGTATAGCTTTGACAATAGATTAGATGGTATTCTTGTAAATAATGTACATACTGTGTGGTGAATATTGTATCGAATGAGTGTACTTGGTGTGGCTGGTTAATTAATATAAGGTGGTGTTCAAAAAAGTATATATTTGGTCAAACACTTTGCAAGCGGTTGTGGGAGTAAAAAGGACGGAGGGAGTATCATGCATGCGGAGTAGGCAAAAAAATTGCTCATTTATAGCCGGTCGAAGTCTCAAAGGGCGCGACCGCGCGAGGGAGGCGAAGGTCGTGGGAGGCGCGACGGTTGACGAAATTAAGTGAAGTTACATCCACGCGCCGGCATGGCGTGCGAACAGGCAGAAGCTATACCGTCAGGCCTACGATATGGGTCTAGTAGACATGACATCTAGTGGGTCTCGCATAGTTCTCGAGAACTCTTTGGTGGCTTGCAGCCGTTTATCAACCGGGCAAGCCAGCAACCCCACGCTGTTCGCACGCCCTACTCATCCCCGTCTTCTACCTCACAATAGTTCGCTCCCAGTCGTCCCGTCCTTTCACATTAGTTCGCTCCCGCTTTTATGGGTACAACAATTCAACTTCTCCTAACCCTCCTCCAAAATCCATGGCCTCCCAAATCTCCATGGTCGCCGCTGAGTACCAGGTTAGAGCCATCACCGGCGATCAGTTCATCGTCATCTACACACGTGGATCTGCGACGGTGAAAGCATGGCTTGCTCGCTTCCTACGCATGTTCAACAGTTCAATGGATGAGTGGGTCGCTGGGCTAGATATTGAGTACACCACAGTCCTGGGACGAGAGAAGGATCTAAAGGATGAAGAGAGGAAGAAGCCCGCCGTGATCCAGGTTTGCGTACATAACGTTTGATTGGTCTAGCACATATGCCATGCCGATGTTGAGTGCCAGGATTTTAAGAACTTCCTCAAGGACAAAAGAGTGAAATTCGTTATTGTAGGCTTTAAGAACGACAGAGATGTCCTGCGTCGGATAGGTCTCATTGTAGGCCAGCCCTTCGATCTCCAGAAGGCAAGCTGGTGTCCTCCTCTCAACCTTCAATGCTAACCCCGGCAGCAGACATGATTGATTCTTCAGACGCTTAAACTGAAGAAACCTCATCACGAAGTTTCATCATGCATGGGAGTCGAAGACATTAGATGAAGATCACATCACATGCGCAGCAATGGATGCCTACCTTTGTTTAAATATCTACATGGGTTGGATGAAGAAGCGAGCCCAAAGGTCCGGTTCAAGCAAAGAAGCGTCGGCGAAGAGGAAGAGGAAGAGGGGCGAGGATGAAGTCGAGGACGTGGACTCGGACTCGAGTAGCTAGCAGTGTGTCGCCGCTCATGCTGGTTCTACCGCAGTGTCAAGCGGACTAGTTGCTTAGTTTATTTTCAAGGGTGTGTTGTCTTTGAGGCCCAGCAGAACTATGTTTATGTTCTTTCTCGTTATTTGAACTCTTTAGTACGTAGAGTAGTACTAGTACTATGTCTTACTACTGTTCTTCTTGCGATTGGTACTACTGCTTTCGTATCTTCGTGTTCCTCTGTACTTAATACGCTCGTACTAGTAGTATAATTTGGGTCAGTCGATTTGTGAAAGAAGTTCGATGGAGCGAAGGAAGAAGACGACAGAAGAGGTGGAAGAAGCCCTTCTAGCCATCCATGTTGCATCAAACGGCTCACATGAGTCGACTGACCCAAAATTCTCCTTTAGATTGCAGGATCCACGTGGCATTCAAGGTCTCGAAGGTAGATTCCGCGTCCGCACCCGGTTTACGGGCTCGATGCGCGCGCGACCGGCTTCAGCCACGACAGCCACTATGCGCGCCTCCTCCGCGCAGGCGGAGACGACAATGACACGCTAGTTCCTCCTCGCCACCGTGCTGGAGCACGCGCTCGTTCTCCTCTTCATACGCTGCGTTCATAGACGCGGCTCCACTAGCTGCTCGCGTGCTTGGCAGCGTGACAGCATGGCGAGGAGGGACTGCAGACGACGTGAGCGGGCGAGCCTTCGGCTTCATGGCACAGGGATGGTGGCGACACGGCGGTGATGGGCGAGAAATTGTTGGCCGGAGCAGGCAGGCGCCGGCATGCGCAACGGCGGCGGCGGCATATTGATGAGTGCGCGTATGGGAGCTTACTTTAGTTTTATATAAGGTTGGTCAAACTTAAAAGAAAACCGTACTAGTACACGTAAACATTAGACTTAGGCAGCGCTTTTATAAAAAAAAATTAAGTTAGTACCACAGCCACGATACGGAATCCTGTGCAAGCGCGTGAATCGCGGCCGCGCGGTCGATCGAACGGTACGTCACTGTGTCACGCTCGAAGGACATTCACCGAACCTTTTTGTGTGTGTGTGAAAACAATCCTCGAATATTACTCAAGTTTTTTTCCTGAGAAAGTTCTTGACGCTGCAATATTTCCATATATTTGAATTTAGCTCCAGTTTGTGTTTATTTGGATTTGGACGTTTTAGGTGCACCCTAGTTTTTCTAATACTTATTTTGTGTGTATGGCGAGAGAACGTGTGTATGTGTCCATATGTGTGTTGTGGCGGAAGGGCAATGTGGAGACGGTGTGCGTGTGATCTGAGACATAGAGAGGTGTGAATGTGCAAATGATCATGTATGAGTGAGACATAGATAGATGCTGATACGTTGTGTATACATGAGAGAACGGTCTTCTAGTTTACTTGTGTGTGTGTGTGTGTGTGTGAGAGAGAGAGAGAGAGAGAGGAGCATCCGTAACACAACAACCATCTCTCTCGATTCGTCCGTCCCTCGCACGATCGCATGCAACACATGCATCAACACGCACATTTTGACACCCTCACTCGGCCCCTGCCCACCTCAAGGCCCGCACAATCTCTTTGTGAATACCCATTTCTCTCCTTAGGTTTGTTTTCGCTCAATATCTGACACACACACACACACGCACACTCCCCCGAGCACACAATTCATCCCCATCCAAGGTTATACGGCGACCACTCTCGCTTGTGCTTCTTTGCACCCCAACATGCACAACACCTCAATCTTCAAAGAGGGCATCGAGCAGATCGAAGACGGTGACCACACCGTGCTAGAGAATGCAGGGTCATTTGGAAGCAGGGAGATGTGACGACGGCTGACTGACTCCTCCCCCCACCCTCTCTCTCTCTCTTGCACAAAATTACCAATCCCTCTCTCCCCCGCACAAAATTGTCAATCCCTCAAACCACGAGATCCTTCCCTCTCGGCCCATGTTTTTCCAGCTCTCTCATCAAACATGTTGTCTCTTCTCCTTCCACGTATACAGAATCCGGATGCACACGCATCTCACGTATATTACATGTCTCCATCTTTCTCACAGACCTAACTTCTTCCTCTCTCTCTCTCTCTCTCTCTCTCTCTCTCTCTCGTTAGGTTTGTCTCCTACTCTCTCGTCCACATACATACAATCTTTCCCGCCCTATCTGCTCCATCTTCAAAAGATCTCTCTGCACATTTCATTCACACAACGGGATATGTCAAAATGTTGCTTCTATAATGCCTGATGTAGAGTTTTGGTTGTTTTTGTTGCATCCTACAAAGTAATAACTATGAAATGCATTTAGATTCTCATTTGACTGGGATTATGTGAGTTTGAGCATGTTGTGAAGTACTATAGACCTTGTATACATCTTGGGATTCACAATGATTGTAACTATTGAATTGTATATACCATTACATTCGAAGTCAATAGCCTAATATATTTCTTTCACAATTTCAAGAAATGATTAGTTCACTACAAACTAAGAAAACAAATGTGTACTCCCTCCGTTTTTATTTAAGTCCGCGTATTAGCATTGGTCAAAGTCAAGTTTTGTAAACTCTCAGAAAGCTTATAACAAAAAGGGAAACTTTGTTTCTGCCACTCTAGTTTTTGCCCACTTTGCTTATGCCACTGTAGAATTTGACATTTCACTTTTGCCACTCTTAGCTTTTGACAATATATCACTTTTGCCCTTCCGTGGCAAAAACAAAAATTTCCAAGTGGCAATTGTGATACATGTCAAATGCTAAGAGTGGAAAAAGTGAAATGAAAAATTATCGTTTTTTCCACGGAATGGCATTTGTGATGTATTATCAAAAGCTAACAGTGGCAAAAGTGAGATGTCAAATTCTATAGTGGCATAAGCAAAGTTGGCAAAAACTAGAGTGGCAAAAACAAAGTTTTCCCTATCAAAAAATATTAACATATATAATAACAAATAAATACCATTAGATTCATTATTGAATGTACTTCCACATCATACATATTTGTTATGGTAAATGTTTATATTTTTATATAAACTTGGTTAAACTTTAGGAAGTTTGACTTCGGACAAACCTAATATGCAGAGTTTACTACTACTATTCGCTAGTTACTTATCCGAATCACTCAACACGCCACACGGGGAGTCCAGTATCACAAAATTTTGAGGTCGGCGGGAAAATCTCCCGCGACCCTGATTCGAGCAGTGGGAAGTTACCATCATAGCCTTCGGAACAGGCCTACGGACGACTCTTGGTAGGGGATGTTTTCGTAACTTCAGGTGCACCGTACCCAGCCAACCCCACCCCGGCACCCAGAGTAGTACACCTGAATACTCCCCATTTTCTATCCCCACCGCAAAATAGACTTCTCCACGGCACCGCAGCCTTCGTGCTCCTCCCCTTTACATCGGTGCACTCGTCCACCGCAGCGCATCTGCCTCATCGACGACCTCGTACGCCGCACTGGAGCCGGTCCACCGTCGTCATCATAGACGGAGCCTCTTCCCCGGCATCGTCTTCCACGGTCTCGGATCTGCTTCCCGGAAGCCGACGCCAAGCCTTGAAGTACCACCGTCGTGGACAATGAACCGACTCCGTTGCCGACCATGACTCACGGAGGCCGCGCGACCATCGTTCTCCTCCTCGATTGGTAATGTGTGTATTGAATCACTTAGCAAGACATGTGCAGTTCCAATTTTGTTCATACCTACCCTTCAATTTTCACGGGTGCTATTGTTCCCGTAAAAGTAATTGGTTATAGCCTCCATTGTCCAAATGTAATATCAGCTGGTAATTGTGCGTCGCTCCTGTATCGCGTTGTGCTTGGGTAGGTTTTTCATCTGCAACCTATAGTATGGCAAATGATGGAAAGGTTTTTAGAAGTAGCAAGATGCCCATGCGTTGCACGAATCAAGATGCATTTGTATGAGTAGTTTATCTTGTGGGAGAAAATGATGAACGAGGGAAGGCCTTATTTGCAAATCTGGAGAGGGGTATGGGTATCTTTACGCAAAATTCCCATTTGTTTCCTTCCTATCCGCCGATATAAATCGGACGGCCTATATTGCAAGAAAAAAGTATAGAGAAAAAAAGTAGACAGTAAAGGAAGTAGAGATAAATATTAAATATTAAATAAAAATAAATATAACCATAGAGAAGAGAGTGGAGATAGCAGAGACGTCGGGAAAGGATCGCGCGCGCGGGGGAAAAAGCGGCCGGGCGTGCGCTAGTTTTGGCGCGCGACGTCCGACGCGTTTTATAAAATCCAACGCCCTCCCACGGCTCTGTGCCTTGCCACCACTCTGTGCCTCGCCACCGCTCTTTTTCGCCTCGCCACCGCTCTTTTTCGCCTCGCCGCCGCCGCGCCACCATGCCGCCGCGTCGCCGGGAAACTTGGGGATACCGCGGCGTCCGCGCGCACCCCTCCGGCGGCTTCTCCGTCGAGATCCGGTTCCGCGGGATGCGCCTCGGCCTCGGCAATTTCGACACCGCCTACGAGGCCACCCACGCGTACGACGCGGTGGTGTGGCGCCTCCGGTGGCCTCATAGAACATTGAACTTCCCCAACGTGCCAATGCGGGAGCGAGCGCAGGAGCTCGCGCCTCTGCCGCGGCTTAGCACCGACGAGGATCGTCGTGACAACCGGAGGCGGGAGCACCGTCCCGGCATCACCGAGATGGACAAGGAAGCCATGGCGCTGTGGCGCCAACACTTCCCGCAGGACATCATCAACGAGCGCGAGTTCTACACACAAAGGAGGGCGGAGAGGGATAAGAGGAGGGCGGAGCGAGCCGCCTATCACGAGGACAAGCGTCGGCGACATGAGGCTAGGAGCAGGGTCGCCCTGGGAATCCGACGACGATCGGTATCTTCACGCCTACAGTCAGACGTCGGAGAAGGACATCACCGAGGAGGAGTCGGACGACGAGGAGTAGTTGAATTATCTTTTTTTATCTATCTATGCTGAGTACTGTCCTCTACTCTCTAGTATCTACTTCTCGATCTCAGCATTGTAAACGCTTTTTTAAAGCGCCGCGCGTTGCGATTCTGTTGGAGATGCTCTAACATGGCAGACGAGTGCTTTAATGTTGCCCACAAGATGCGCGAGTATTACTAGTAGTATTTTTCTTGCCATGTTGAGATTTTAAAACCACGAGTCTGAACATGCAGAGGACTAGAGGAGCAATGAAGACCAAACACGGGATATTCGGGACATCTTCAAGGAGCGTGGCAAGTTAAAGAGGAGCTGCAACCTGTAAAACGAGCTTTGGTAAGTAACACCCTTTCAATTACTTTCGTTTAGCCTCGTGTTCTTTGATGTGTATATGTTGTAGTTTCCGTTTCTCTTAAGTGTGGTGTTCTTCGATGTGTCTTAATCGTCCTAATGCTTTCATTTTTAACTTGATGTAGGAAGTGGGTGTTCTCACCTTGTAGTCTATTTTTATATTTCTTTTCCTTTTGAATTCACTTCTCCGAGTTCTATTTATCTGGCTTCTACTAAATGGATCTAGGTTTCTCTGAGTATTGATCTAAAAAAGAAGTAACTTCATGTCAGGATGTAGTTCTTGCGAGGACGGAAGTATGGTCAACCTCGAGATCATGTTTCCAAAATGAGGCTGGATTACACACAAGGTGCCAGTTCCCTAATGATGCTGGATTAGACACAAGGTGAAAATTCCCAGACGATGCTGGATTACACACAAGCCAGGTGGAGTCATCAGCTGTTCGTGTCCTCGTGGCATTAGTAAAGGCTGAAAGAAAGCGTGCAGCAGCCCTTGAGAATTTAGCTGAGTTCCTGAAGAAGCGAAAAGAGCAATCAGATGCTCTCTTCAACCAAGTCAAAGAAGAGATGGAAGAAGCCAGAAATAAGCTAGCAGAGGCAGAGCAGGCTAGGCGTCTCCTGCTATCTAAAACTGTTGTCAATACAAAATTTCCTTCATAATAGCTAGGTTCAAATGTTTATCCAACAAGATGCCTGTTGTGATGTCTGTGCATCTACTAATGTGGCACAAAATGTTTTTTCGGGTCATGTAATAACATCAATTAATTTCCAAACAATAATGCATTTAAGCATTGGACATGGTATAGTTCACGCCAAGAAGCCCGACATTCCAAGTTCAACTTCCACATCAAACTCATGTTCACGAGATATCCGCACATTCATACATAATGTCCACAACCATGATTCACTTCAAAGCCAAAAAATGTGAGGAGAGTTATAAATAAAGAAAAACCTCTACTAGTTCCTCGCTACCAAAGGCGAGCACAACAAGTCAAGACCATGCGTAAATTAATTACTCCCTCCGTCCCATAATATAAGACGCTTTTTGACACTAGTATAGTGTCAAAAGCGTCTTACATTATGAGATGGAGGAGTATATTTTAGTCATGTTTTCTGTTCTAAAATGCCCGCTGGCTCACGGAAGGGCGTGTTGTCGGCTGCAGCTGGATTCAATGAAGGCAAAGGGCAGTCTTAAGCTGGTTGCACGCGGCGAGGAGGCGTGCTCAGCCGGGCCTGCAACAAGTGCTGCCCTCTTGGCCGACGCGCCGGTTCAATGCCTGCGGTATGAGAGGTCGCGTCCATGTCAGAGCAATCACTCCCTCCAGTCCTTTTATGGGTATAACAAAATCTCATTTTCCATTCACATTTTACAAGTAAAATTCATGGACAAACTTTGACCCAAAGTATGATGGGGACTAGTAAACCAGAATGGGTTAGTAGTTTTTTTAATCAAAGAAGGGTTTCCCCTTCCGATTACTGAAAACCAGCATCTAAATCTAAACCATAGTATTTGCCCTAGAACTACCAGGTTCAACATCTCGCAACATAAACCCATACAACCATACGCCAAGGAGGTACGTAGTACTACGAATTCCATTTTCGCTCCATACCAATTGTTCTAAAAACTACTTACTACTTATAACGTGACATTGAAAATCGAAACTCTTAACCCCGCTAAAAAAACGATATTTTAAACGTGGCTACTTGATCTGTGGCAACTGGCGAGCCACCGCGCTCCAAGTCGTTCACTTGTGGTCCCGACCATCAACTCCTACAAAGGTGCTCCACCACGTACCCGGTACCCGCGAATGCAGCAATCATGCGCCTAGGGTTTTAGGGTTTATTTGTTAACGTCGCCTTTACGTAACACTCATGTGTGCGCGACAGCGAGAGGCCGGCTGCGTGCGGCGCCTCTTCTCTTCGTATATGTACTCCACCGTTTGTCTGGTGTCCAAAAAATTATAATAACTACTAGCATTGTGCCAATGCGTTGCCACACGATCAAAGTAGATTAATACATATTCACCGATTTGAAGAAAAAAGTCTAGTTTTGAAATACGTATATCACTAAAAATATGTTATGTTTCACAAAAAATATATTCCTTTGGCGGTTTTGATGAGATAAGGGAGGAATGTTGTTGGTTTCAAGATTTGAGAAGTGGTATATGTCTAATTTCTACTCTTAGTAGCAAGATGCCCGTGCGTTGCACGGAACATCAAGATCTTTTGGGAGAAAAGGATGAACGAGGGAAGGCCTTATCTGCAAATGTGGTGAAGAGTGCGGGTAAATTGCCATATTTTCCTTCCTATCCATCAGATATAAATCGGACGACCTACATTGTAGGATGGCAGGCCCACCATCATCAGCAACTCTATTTTTCATCCCTACTCTTATAAAAAGCATTGTCGGTGATGATCGTGTGCCTGCCATCCTGCAATATAGGCCATCCGATCTATATCTGACGGATAGGAAGGAAACTATGGGAATTTTGCAAAAAGATACCCACACCCCTCTCCATATTTGCAAATAAGGCCTTCCCCCGTTCATCCTTTTCCCCCACAAGATAAACTACTCATATAAATGCATCTTGATGTTCCGTGCAACGCATGGGCATCTTGCTAGTTGTTGCAAAAGGCCCATGTGTGTGTGAGAGAGGGAGAGTGGAGGAGGGCGGAGTGCATGTGTGACAAAGACACAAGTAGTGTGTGTGCGATAGGTATCAGCTTAAAATGAGGCAATAGTGTGTGTGTGCACGATCGAGAGGGCGTGTCTCAAGAAGGGAAGAAAAAGCTACATAGATACAAGGAGCGGGAGAGAGACATGTATGCGATGGTGGAAGCACGAGTGTGCGGGTGTATAAACCTATCTAGAGGCTAGCCAATCGATAAATGTTTGTGAGAGAAATACGAGTCAAAAGGAAGCGAGAGTTTTGTGTGTGTGTGAGAGAGAGAGTGAGTCGGGAAGGGGAGTGGAAGCAGGAGTTGTGTGTGTGTGTGCTGTGAGAGAGAGGAGACGGTAGTCGGGGTTGTTTGATCGGTAAACAAATGAATAATGTCGATTGGGATGGAGATTTAAAGGAGACCACAACAAATGTTGTGTCTACAGGAGAGAGAGAGAGAGAGTAATTTTAGTGGTATGAGTCATATGTAGAGACATATAGGGTGTGTGAGAGAATCCCAAAGAGAGAAAGACAAAGTGAAAGACGAGTGGAGACTGTGTGTGGCGGTGAAAAGAAAGCTTAGGTACCGAGTGATACCAGAGAACAGTAGAGACGTGAGAGATAATGAAAACCGTGTAATGTATAATGATAGGGAGAGCGTGACACTTCTCAAGGGAGACGTCGAGAGACCATGATTGCGAGGATAGGAGAAACATGAAGTGAGCGTGCGGTGAGCTGGAGAAAAGAGAGTGATAGCTACCTGAAGGAGCATGCATGCGAGAGAGATGGGCGTGAAAGGAGTGAACAAAAAAGGGATTCAAATATTTGAATTGAGATGATGATACATGTAATCCATACTCGAACCAAAATTGATCTATCAAACATGCATACTCATATGAATTCACGCACATCTATATTATTTAATATGTAGATATTCTTGATCCATACATTTTAGTAGAACATAATTTGGTTAAATTTTTGAATTCAACCTTAAGATTTTGAGATCATTGTATTTGTAAATCATATTATACATATAAAGGAGCAGAATTCTTTGTTGTGCTTTTGAAAGTATATATAAAAAATGATGTATATAGAATGTATTTCCAATTGAAAATGGATCCCTTTGAAAAAAATAGTAGAATACAAACGGGATTCGAATTGAGTTGGCACGATAAACGGCGATGCCTTTGTGCAAAATTTGAATGAAGTGGGGAAAGTCGCAGAACCCCGCCTCAAACCAAAATCTGCGAGATGGAAATCACTACCGCCTATCCTCGCCACGCAAAGCCTATCTCTTGGATTTCTATAGGTTTCGATAGGGGTAGGTTTGTAATTTCACCCAAACGTGACATAACCGCCTCACCCGGATTCATACACGGTGGGCGCCAAAACACAAGTGTGCCCTCGGTCAAATCGACTCCTTCCCGATTCATATTCATACACGGTGGGCACCAAAACAAACTCTCGTCGGCAAATATTGATTGTATGCGAGATTACCGTCCTATCCCCAACCGACTAATGTTCTTTGTGATGTAGTAGAAATTTGAAACGGGGCTAAGTTTGTAAATTTCCTCGCATTTGAGACAAGCGCCATACGAATACATGGTTCCCCCTTCCTCTCTACCTCCTTTTTCCCCATTTGTACTCCGTGGGCGCCAAAACACCCTCTCCACCCACCCTCCTACGTCCGCCGCCATCCGCCACCCCATCCACCGCCGTCCTCCTCCACCATGCCGGAGCTGATACCCCGACACCGCCGTCCACTACAAGAGATCGACCTCTCTCATCCACGCCTTTGGACCAGGATCCTTGCATCCCGTCCTCTCGCTTCATCCCCGCCGTCGTCCACCTTGCCGGCGCTGCTCCTACGATCGTCTCGTCCATCGCGCCCCACCGCCACCGTCTACCCTCCTAGATCTACTTCCACGCTGCCGACAGCCATCACTACCGCAGCACCGTCAAATTCTTAGCAGATGCGTACACGGCGCCGCACCAGAGGCGGTACTCTTTCGTATCTACTCAACTTATTTATTGCAGCAAGAAAATAGATCGCCGCTGCTTTACTCTGATTTCTTGTCTTGGTTGCGAAGTTGCCTTTGTCCGGTTTGCAACTTCAGATCCGCCATGGCACGCTCAACACTATACTCCCAATGCTTATGGTTTTCCCCTTTTATATTCCATACTAGTTAAATCACGAGACTAAATTTCAAAATTGGGTGGTCGATTTTTCGAGCTCGCAGGAGTTCGCGGTGCGATCCAAGGGGCTCGGGTGGTTGTGGGGCCTCACGACGAAGAAAACTCGACGCTGGTGGGGGATGGGGTGGCGGAGGAACACCGGCGATGGGGGCGGTGGTCCGCCGGCGTCTGCAAGGTGTTCTGTATGGGAAGAATTAAGAGACGAGGAAGAAGAAGGGTTAGGAGACGAGGGATCTTCATCCAACCGCCTAAAATGGTCGAGAGACAAATTGGGAGTTGCATTCTTAATGCGCTCTGGTTCATCTTGTGTGGGCACTGCGCAACCAACATTTTATTATCCAAAATCTGATTGCTCTTCTTTACCATGTTCCTCTTCCGTTCTTCTTTAATATGTACTCTCTCTGTTCCTAAATACAAGTCTTTGTATAGATTCCACCATGGACTACATATGGAGCAAAATGAGTGAATCTACACTCTAAAATGTATCTGGATACATCTGTATGTGATCCATTGTGGAAATCTCTACCAAGACTTATATTTTGGAACGGAGGGAGTATGCTAGTAGTACAGTATGTTCCTTGTACTGAAGATGAGCAGGGACATTTGCAGTGTAGAGGTCTATACTGATCGGTTGTGATGGACACTTTGAGCCTCTTTGATTCAGAGGGACCTTGTAAACATAGGAATAGGATTTGTAGTGGCCTGCCCACTTGAATCCGATAAGAATAGCAAGGAAATGTGCAGAGCTGTGTCGCCTTTGAGAGTTACACTGATATTAATAGTACCGCACCTTCACTTGAAGAGAGATGGTGTCAAAGCCTTTCTAGCCGCATCGCAATACTAGCACATATATTCCAGCAAGTTCCACTTTGCTGACTTTACTCTGATGCTTAAGGTTTTCCCGTGATATCTACACTATGATTTGTGTAGCTGCTTTGTGTCGCACTAGCAGCAGTCCACTCTTGAAGCTAAACATTGCAATGACTTACAAAATTGGCACCAAGGCATTGAGTGCCATTCTGGATGCAATGAAACTCATACGCTCCCCACCTGTTGACTCTTGTTCGGAATATGATCCTAATGACTATTCTAACCTCGAGGAGTCAAAGGCAGATGGCTTGTCCTATTCACCCATCAAGGTGCATGTTCTAATTTGGCAATATTTTATTGATTGCGGGTATCTTGCATATGTTGTCTTGCATTTCTTCTACTTTGTTGCACCGCCGTCTGCTTAGTTTACTCATCATATATGTCGAGATGCCATGCCCATCATTATCAATACATATTCCATCTGTCATCATACCATGTTTTTCCACTCAAATGATGTCCGTGTGCATCAGAAATCAAAAAGGAAGAGGGTGATTGCCGAACCTGAAGGAGCACCAGCAAAGTCCTTGAAAAACATGGTGGTGCCGGAGAAATCAGACAGCGCCCCACTTATATTGGTTGTACAACTAGTGACACAAAACGTAGGACAGACTCCAGTAGACTGTACACATACTTCACTGGCCACACCACTAGCCCCACCACACGGGACCTGCACTCCAGCAAAAGGTATACCGATTTCATTTGCCATAGCACCAGCCGTACCACAGAAAAATCCCACTCCAAAGAAAAGTACTGCAAGTCCACCGGCCGAAGACCTATCCCAACTGCAGAGATGGCCAATTCCTGCAGATTGGAACCCCATTCCATTTATTCCCAGTTTAAAAGACAATGCTTTCAATGTTGTTAGGGACTACATGCATATATTCCCATCATGGGAAGATTATTGTGAAGACAAACACCATTTTCACATCTTCCTGTCCAACTTACATGTAAGTGCTATTATTCATGGTTATTATTTTCACATTTTCTGGCTGATTGAACACATCAATGATTTACATTACATTGTTGTAACTAGGCGAGGGTCAATCTGGATAGTCATGACGAGCAAAGCTTGCTTGTGCTTTTCAAGGAAGCATTGCAGCAAAGATCGGTGTTACCTGAGTAAATCACACTTTGGTGGCAAGTCTATAAAAGAATTTCCGGTGAAGTCTCCTGTGCTAAATTTAGAAGACAATGAATGGAAAAACCTTGTTATGCACTGGTCTCGTTCCTAGGATAAGGTACTGTCTATGAAATCACATGACAATTTGAACTTCTACTTTTCCGCATGTGCCTTACGGATCTTTTTTGCAGGAAATCTGCTCGAAGAAGAATTCCGGTTTGAAAAGAACGACGGGATATCGCAAATATGCTGCCCGCTGCTTTGCTCTTGTTAGTACCTGTTGTCCTGTATCACTGTACTTTCATACATACCGGTTCATTATGTGATAGCGGTATGCATGATAGCTTGCTTATCAATTGTTCGCTCCAAATTATCTGATCTGTATGAATGGTTACATTAGTATAGAATATATCCAATGCCAATGTTTTTTAGCTCTGCATTGTTCTTGTAAGTACATGTTGTCCTTTATCAGTGTACTTATACTGACAGGTAGTTGTTCATGTACCATCACTCTGCAGCTTATTTTCCTTTGCACTCCATTTTCTACACATCAGATCTATATTTACTCTTACCATAAGGTTGGTACTGAAGAAGTTTAGCTGCATTGCTCTTGGTTGTACCTTTTGCCTCAGTCGCTGCACTTACATTTATAGCTACTTGGTTATGTAGCATCACTCTTCATCTTATCTTAAATATTCTCAATTTTTTCGTATATTATCACATCTATATTTACTCTTAACAAAATGTAGAATAAAGGCAATGCTTTTGAATAATATTATGTGGTAAACTTCTTGAATTGCCCCCCCCCCCATCAGCATGGACAAGGCCTTTATAGAGCTTGTCTTCACCAATAATGCAAGTTTGTACATCTCAAGCCTTCAAACTTTGTTGTATATATTTGGTTAGGCATGACTACAACAACTGTTTATTTTTGGTGTTTGCATCAAATTGCTTATTTAAAGTTTATTATGTAGTTCATAAACAAAAGTTTGTCCTTCCTCAGTTTAAGTTTTCAGTTGTACAACCAAGTTCCTTCTTCATACCATGTAAATTAAACTATCTGAGCAAGTGATCTTCTTTTGCACTTTGCATGTATGCTACATTCTTCATCCGTAATCCAAAGGTGTGGTGAACCTACCCACTACAACACAATGTCATATTCTGCAATGTCTTAACTATGAACAATGTCATATCATTCTACTATTATTTAAACCGTCTCTTTATTTGCCAATTTGAAATGGTATAAATTGACAAAGACACTAACCATTGATACTTATGAGTTCTTGATCTGTAATCCAGTGTTGTCGTGAAGCTGCCAACTCCTTCACAATGTCATTTCCTGCCATGTCTTGACCTAAACAATACCATATTGTGTTAATGCAATTTTAAACTGTGTCACTTTATTCGTCAGTAAGAAATGTTATGAATTGTCAGCACTAATACTTTTACGTGCAAAACCTGTCATCTACCTGCTTGTTTATCTTTCAGAGTGAGGAAGATATAAGTTTTGAACAAGCGCAGTCTCATCATCTTGCTTTCATTTGCTTGCTGCTGACTCCCAAATAGGCTAACCTTTCTTGAACTCTATTGAAGTGTCGGTTTTGTATATTATTTTGTCGGCGTGTTTATTTGCAATGGTGGCGATCTTTGATGCCCAGTGTATGTAATCTGTTGTCTGCTTGTGCTTTATAATCACAGTGGCGAACTTTGATGCCCGATGGATGTAATATGACGTAATTTCTTTATTGTATAGTATAGGTTTTTTCTTATTCACGATGTTGCAGTTATTTTACTGTATATATATCCTGTCTTCGCAGTAAACTGGCCAAACCGTAAAATTATGGTACATAATTGGCCGTCATGCAATCACGATGTATGTTGGGCCTGAAACGTGCCGAACAGCTCACGGGCCGGTATCAGCCCGAAATGAACCCCGGCCCATGATTGTGCTAATCAAATCACGGGCTTTTAACAAGCCAAAATTGTCTCGGTCCTTGTTTGGCCCAATCAGATATCGGCTGTGAGCAGGCCAGATGCAAATCGGGCCGTAGTTAGGCCCAACAATATGACGGACTTTTAACAGCCGAAATTAAAATAGGGCCGAAATGTTAAACGGGCCCTTAACAGGCCAAAACTAATATCAGGCCGAATTACTAAGTGGGCCTTTAGCAAGTGGGCCCAAAAGCATAGTGTCGATTCTTGGGGCGAATTTGATATGGGCCATAATTGAGCCCAAAGCCTCAAGGGCCGGACCTGATCTGGGCCGTAATTTGGCCCAGAACGTGGTAGGCTTATAACGGGCCGGATCTCATATGGGCCACTTTTAGGCCCGGAACGTGGCAGGCCATTAATGGACCGGATCAGATATGGGTCGGCATTTGGCCCAAAACATGGCAGCCAGTTAATGGGCCGGCCTACTAGGGTCCTCAAAATCTTGTGGGTTTGCCAAATGGGCGGCCCGTTAATGTGGGCGAAATCTCGTGGGCCTTTAGCTGGGCCGGCCCATTATGATCCACAAGAATCTTGTGGGCCTTTACCTGGGCCGGCCCATTATAGCACACAAAAATCTCGTGGGCCTTTAGCTGGGCCGGCCCATTATGTCCCGCAAAAATTGTGGGCCTTTACTGGTCGGCCCATTATGGCCCGCATAAAATCTCGTGGGCCTTTTAGCTGGGCCGGCCCATTATGGTCCGCAAAATCTTGTGGGCCTTTAGCTGGGCCGACCCATTATGGTCCGCAAAACTTGTGGGCCTTTAATTGGGCCGGCCCAATTAAACTTGTTGGGCGTGCCACGTGTCGAAGTATCATAGGAGCCTTCTGTCCAATGAGTGTATGGCATCTGTCCCAGCGGTGAGCCGACACGTGTTTCCTCCAGCCAATGATGATTTTACACGTGGAAAATCCCCATTGGTCGGGGCTATTAACGGGTTATTGGATCCAAAACCCGACCCGATAGCTTAACGACGTTCCGTTACGGTGGATGCCACGTGTCGGTCACCCTTGACGAAAGCACTTCTGTGACGCGCGATTTATCGTCATGGAAGTGGACACTTCCGTGATGATAATTTTCGTAATGTCTTGGAACACTTCTACGACAGCACAGGTTTGACTATCTTGATTCTGTAGTAAATTTGTCATGGATGTACATGCATGACAAAAAATGCGACCTACTGTGACAAACACATATCATCACGGATGTGTATTTTTTTGTAGTGTTCGATGCCCAGCTCATAGAGCTGAAGGAACTCCGCAGGGTCGGCGGTGCCGTCGTAGCGAGGGGCCAGGTCTGGCTTGAATTTGTCAGGCCACGCGATGCTGCGTAGCTCGGCGGCGAAGGCGCGACAGCCTGCAGTGGCTACCGGGGCTCTGTGCTGACGCGGAGCTTGCTCTTGTGGGTTCCCGCGCATCGCTGCCTGGAGCAGCACGGGGTCTTGATGCGATGGCGCTGGAGCGTGGTCGCGGCGCTCCGGTGCTGGGAGCACGCGAGCACCTTCTTGGGGACGAGGGATCTCCTGGCAGCTCCTTTCTTGGTGCGCGGAGGGTCTCGGCCCGGGGCCACGCGCCTTGGAGCCAGGGCGCCTTCTTGGGAAGGAGGTGGCGGGGGCACCTCCGGCTCCCTGCCTCCCGCGTGCCAAATGTCGGATTTCGGGTTCCGCCAGACCCTTGAGGTTCAAACACTGGGGTGCACGCGGAGATCTTTCCCCTACCAGCTCATGCGTGAATGGTTAGCGAGGGATCTAAACTACCAACGATGAACAACACAAGGGACACGAGGTTTATACTGGTTCGGGCCACCGATGTGGTGTACTACCCTACTCCAGTGTGTGGTGTGGTGGATTGCCTCAGGGGCTGATGATGAACAGTACAAAGGAAGAACGGCCTCGCGAGGGGTGTTCTTGGGCTGGTGCGATGAACTGCTTGGGTGAGTTCGATCGCCTCTCTCTCTCTCTCTCTCTCTCTCTCTCTCTCTCTCTGCTAGGGCTCTCTCTCCTCTATCAGATGCCTCTACTTTGTGGTGGCTAGCTCTATTTATAGAGGGAGGCCCTGGGCCTCTTCCCAAATAATGAGCGGGAAGGGCGCCAACAATTGGCCATTTTGAAGGGGAACATCCAAAGACACGTATCCTAACTAAAGTTGGTCTTGGCTGCCAAAGGCTCGACAAAGGACGCCTGCCCCGGGCTCCATGATGACCTCCTTCCCGCCGCTCTACTGGTCCTGGTCTTGTTGCAATCAAGTGGTAACCTTTGCACGATGCCTTGGCTCAGTGCTTGCCTCCTTTGCACCAAAGGGGAAATGAGGGACAACTGCGGGCTGGCGCCCGCCTTTGTCTCGATCGTCATGGCTTGCGCCACGGGTACCTCGTGAGGTACCCTGCCTTGATCTCTGCGCCTCCTCGTGAGCCCCGCCTGACGAGGCTGCTCTGAGGAAGGTTCTCGCCGTCCGCCTCATGAGGCTTGGCCCCTCGCGAGGGTCTTGAGCTTGAGCTGATGAAGCTGGGCCGCGCTGGGCCCCCACTTGAGCCACGCCACAGGCCGCAGGCAGGCAAGTCTGGGGACCCCCGTTCCCAGAACGCCGACAGTTCTCCTACTGGTTCGATAACTTGGTTTTATTACTGAGGGAAATACCTACCGTTGTTGTGCTACATCATCCTCTCCTCTTGGGGGAAACACCGGCGTAGTCTTAGCAAACATCATCATGTGCCCCTCTGGCTTGTGGGCCCCCTGGCAGGCCTCCGATGTCCATGTTCTTCCATATGAAGGGATTTCACCTGGAAAAAAATCGAGAGAAAGCTTTCGGGGAAAAAAGCCGGTGTCTCGAGGCGAAACCTGGGCAGAAGTAATCTAGGGCTCCGGCGAAGCTGTTCTGCCAGGGAATCTTCCCTCCCGGAGGTGGAAATCATCGTAATTGTCATCACCAACGATCCTCTCATCGAGAGGGGGTCAATCTCCATCAACATATTCACCAGCACCATCTCCTTCAAACCCTAGTTCATCTCTTTTATCCGATCTTTGCCTCAAAACCTCGATTGGTACCGTGGGGTTGCTAGCAGTGTTGATTACTCTTTGTAGTTGATGCAAGTTGGTTTATTTGGTGGAAGATTATTGTTCAGATCCTTAATGATAATTATTACTCCTCTGTTTATGAACATGAATATGCTTTGTGAGTAGTTACGTTTGATCCTTAGGACATGGGAGAAGTCTTGTTATAAGTAATCATGTGAATTTGGTATTCGTTCGATATTTTGATGAGATGTATGTTGTCTTTCCTCTAGTGGTGTTATGTGAACGTCGACTACATGACACTTGATACGTCTCCAACGTATCTATAATTTTTGATTGTTCCATGCTATTATATTGTAACATCCCAAATTTTCAATTTGGAATGTTATACATAGGTCATCCATGCATATCATATTTTATTGCATTTCATTTGCAATCCTCGAAATCCTAAGCAACTCAAGGACCCACGGAGAGAGTTGGGGATCTTCCAAATTTTTATATTTGAATTTTATCAAATAATGAAGACGAGGATTTTTTTATTTTAATTATTTTCTCTCCGGAAAATATTTCATTTTAAAATAATAAATGAGGGGAGATAATAGGACTTCTCCAAAATAATTGAAATATCAGAGGAAAAATGTTAAAATCATTATTTGGTTTTTATTTGATTTTATTTTGCCCTAGAAAAATTTGCATGTTTTAAAAATTGCATTTTAGGGGCCAAGAAAAGTTCATCTTGTTCTAAATATTTTATTTAGACGGAGAAAACTTGTTTTGGAATTTTTAGATTTTTATTTATTTTTTTAGGATTTTTCTAAGTTTCGGCGGAACGTTTTAAAAAAAGAGGACCCGCGCCCGACTGGGCCTAGGGCCCAGCCGAGCAGGCCGGCCTAGCCGCCCGCCGCCGCCGCCGCACTCGGACCGGAGTCCGAGTGGGACTCCGCCTCCGCCGCGCCTTGCCCCCTCCTCCAAGTCGCCGCCCCCGCCCCCTTTATATACGCCGCCACCCCCCCTCTAGCCACCACCACCACCGCCCCGCCCCGGAGCCCGGAGCCGCCCCGAGCCCCGAGTCGCGGCCGCCGCCGCCGAGTCGCCGCCGCCGCTTCTAGCCGCCGCCCTCTCGCCGCCACCCTGCCGCCCCTCGCCGAGTTGGCCGCCCGCCTCCGGGACGACCTCATGGGAGGTAGTCACCCCGCCTGCTTTTTTAAGAAAACCCTTCGGTTTTTTTTAGAAAACCCTAGTTTGTTTTTTTTATAGATCGGTTTTATTCTCCGGTTTATTTGCTTAGCGGCGCTCATTGCTCGCTCGCTTTTAATGAACGTGTTCGTCGTTTAGTTTCTGCTAACGAACGTTCATTTGTTAAGCCGTTCGTCGTTTTTCTTTTATCGGATTTATTCCGCGATTTTCCTGATCGCGATTTCTCATCCGATTTTCGTTCTAGTTTAACTTTTCGCTCGTTTATCGGAATCAGGCGATTCAAGCGCCTGGAGTTTCGTCTCGAAATCCTCTTTCCGAATAGCCAACTCAAACTAATTTTTTTCTATGTAAAATTTGACCCTAGTTCAGATTAGTAAACGGATCTTATTTCTTCCGCCGTTTGAGTTTCCTTACTTCGTTTGGTTTGATTCTTTTTGCGAACCGGAGTTCTTAATTTGAACTCTCCGGTCAACTTCTTTGAGTTGAAGTTTCGTTTGTGCATCTTTGCTTGTTGCTTATGTATGTATTGTTTGCTTGCGATAGAATTCCCGGAGTGCGAAGCGTGTTACTACGAGTCTCTAGGATTCACGGATCGTCAGCAAGTAACACTTTGATCATACTCCTTTCATACCCAGTTTTTATGCATTAGTTTCAACCCTCAAACATTGCATGATTAGGATGTCATTAATTTGTGGGTTGGGAAGTAGATGTTGAGGTAGGAACCTATTACCCTGTTACTATCAAACCCTTGGGAGTTACTTCTACGTATTGCTTATACTGCTATGCTATGCTTGTAGACGTGGATTGGGTTTGAGTGTATCCATGACAGATGTGAGATTATTTAATTAATGGTTCAACTTAAGGTGGCAACTTTAATACACATCTGGGTGGATTGAGGCACCTGGGGAACCCAGTGTTGTCTTTTTTTTTTGGAAATCCCGGGGTACCCGTGTGATCTTCCTATGGACCGCCACCCAGGCTCAAAGGGAACTGAGATTATTCATGCTAGAAACTTCCGTGTGCAGCCACAAGCTATTATGGGCTCTAGCATAGTTGAGTAAGTTACGTGAAGCTCTTGAAGAGGTGGATCAACAGGTAGTGGGTTTTGTAGGTTTGGTATGATCTACCCGGAGTAGAGAGTTAATGTTTCTGAAAGACTGTGTCTCGGTCATCCGTTTCTCAAACGCCTCAGAAAAGTAGAAATCAACGGAGGCGATCGTGTATTGTGTGGAATAGTGCGCAAACCTCTGCAGTGTGTTCAATCTTATCATGTTTATCCGTGTCCACTGTTATGGTCAATTCTGAGTATCTAGTACTTGAGTATTCACATGTATCTCATCACTCTTAACTAATATTGCTGGGATGTTAATTACCTTAATTGGGATTGAGTTGGGGTTATACCTTCTCAATGATGTTTCAACCACCATGATAGTTAAATTAAATTTATTCCTTTGTTGTAGGGAAAAATTGGCTTTTTGCAAAAACTTTAACCGTAGAGCTTTCCACCAGCCAAATATGCATGTAGTGGTAGCATTATTCTGTTATTGCTCTATTGTGTTACATTGCCAGCATATTCCATGTGCTGACCCGTTCTCGGGCTGCAACGTATTATGTTGCAGACTTTTCGGACGAGGAGTAAGGTTCGATAGGTCGCTGTTGCGTGCAGCTCGGCTATGTCGTTGGAGTTGATGGACTCACTTTATCTTCCAAGCCTTCCACTGTTATCGTATTAGATGGCCTTAAGCCATATTATTGTAATAAGTTCTCTTTTGAGACATTCGATGTAATAAGTGTGTGATTGCTACTGTTATAAATCCTTGAGGCGTGTGTGTCAAAGATTATCGATCGGGGATGACATCAAACACGAGAGACTTGACCATCCGAGGTCGGGTCGCTACAAGATGGTATCAGAGCACACGTTGAGTGTAGGACACGACCACTAAGATAAACCATAGGTCACTCTTCTCTACTCATTTCTGACTCCTCTCCATTTTTCCACTCTTTAGGATGACGGAGATGAAGAACAAGTTCGCACAACCGGATGAGGACACACCTTTTGGACGCCACTTGAAGGAAGCCACTAGGTACTTGAACATTGGAATACCAGGCTTCACCGGGACATACAACACCACTTTACCTGAAGAAGAGTGCTGGATGATTCAAGTACAAGTTCCAGGAAGGACATTCCCGCCAACTTCCAAGCCCATAGAATTTTCTTTCGAAGCACCCACCTGGAGTCTTGGCAAGAGTATGGCAGCTCACATTACCATGGGATGCATTGGAGAAGTCTACAACAGGGAGCTTAAGGACACCATATATCAAATATGTGGGCGCCGAGACGAGCAATGGGAAGTAATCAGCACCAAGAAGGATAGATCCATTGCAGCTTACATCCAGGAGCTAAACCAACACATTCGACGTCAGGAGAACTAGATGTGCGCAGACATGATGGATTTGAAGAAGGCGAAAACTAGGATCATGGAGCTGGAGGAAGAAGTCAAGTTTACATGCGATGGATATGAGGAGGAAATCAAGACACTACTGGAGAAGAATGACAACCTAGTCAAGAAGATCGGAGTCTTCATGGGAGGATCAGCACCGGAAGAAGAGGAAGAAGATCCCACTTGTCCGGACAACTACATCATCATCGCATTTACACCGATTCCGATCCAAGTGATGATGACTATGAAGATGAAGCTGGAGCAGGCATCATGGAGTCTTCCACCCATCAAAATTTCTAGATGACCACCATATAATAGTAGTATTCCCCCATGTAACTAGTAGTAGTTGAGCACTTTTGCGATAGTCCTAGACCGTCTGTATGCCCTTGCTTGATTAATTGAATGAATGTTTGTGTTTGCTTCATGTGCATATGGGTAGTGTTTTCTCACTAGACCTCTTTCTATTCTAATCTCTTCCATCTAAACCCACCAGATGCCTCCGAGACGTGACCCCAGTTTTGTTTTCCCACCGGAGCTCACCCAGTTGATCCAAAGAAATAGAATGCCTTGATGCAATTGCTAGTTCGTAACTGTGGCAACAACAACAACAACAACAACAACAACAACAACAACAACAACAACAACAACAACAACAACAACAACAACAACAACAACAACAACAACAACAACAACAACAACAACAACAACAACAATAACAACAACAACAACAACAACAACAACAACAACCCGCCGCCAGTGGACAATTTAGCCCGTTTTCTAAGATTACAACCGCCGGTGTTTTCCAGTAGCACCGAGCCAATAGTTGCTGATGATTGGCTACGCCCGTATTGGAATGGAGTTAACCACCGTAGGATGCACGGATGCTGAGAAGGTGTGCTTTGCCGCACATCAATTGGACGGACCAGCAGCCGCATGGTGGGAGAATTACACATCTACTTTTCCTATAGCCAATGTCACTTGGGACCAGTTTCAAAGAAGCTTAGACGGCCCATGTCTCAACTGGAGCCATGCAGATGAAGAAGCGTGAGTTTCGCAACTTACGCCAGGGGAACCGTACCGTGGCTCAGTACGTGGATGAGTTTAGCAAGTAATCACGCTATGCCCCTGATGATGTGGCCACAGATGCCGTGAAGCAGGAGAAGTTTATGGAAGGGCTGAATGATGAGATGAGTATGCAGTTGATGGTGGCAACTTTCAACAACTACCAGGAGTTGGTAGATAAGGCCCTAATGATTGAAGGAAAGCAACAGCAAATTGAGAGTCAGAAGAGGAAGTATGGACAAGGGAAGTACAACTCAGAGCTCACCGAAGCCTCGCTAACCCCGAACTCAGGAGGACTTGTTCATAACCATGGAGGTCATAACCATCTCGGAGGAGGATCGCATAATCAAAATGGTGCGAAGAACGGGAATGGGAATGGAGTCAACAATAATCAGAATCGCTCTAACCCATCTACACCCGCCAAGAGGGACTTAAGCCAAGTTATTTGCTTTAAGTGCGGGAAGATGGGGCACTATGCCAATGACTGCCCTGAAGGAAGGAATGGAAACGGAAATGGGAGCGTTGGGAAGAAGCCCAATCCATTCAACAAAGGACAAGTGAACCACGTTAACGTGGAGGAAGTTGAAGAGCAGCCGGACGCGATAATAGGTAAGTTTTTGGTTCAGTCATTTACCGCTCTTGTTCTTTTTGATACTGGTGCATCGCATTCATACATATCAAGGGGATTTGTGGATAAGTTTAAGTTACCAACCCAAACCCTTAGGACCCCTCTTTTAGTGAGCTCGCCTGGAGCAGAGTACATGGCTAGCAGATGGTGCACCCAGATACCCCTAATCATTGGCACGCATGTTTTTCCGTCTGACCTAATCATCTTGGAGTCACAAGGATTGGATGTGATATTAGGTATGGACTGGATGTCGAAGTATGGAGGAAGTATTGACTGTGCTAGCAAGTCAATTTATCTTACCACCCCGGAGGGAAAAAGGATTAAGTATGTATCTAGGCATGTGCCTAGGAGGAGCCAAGTGAATACCCTCATGGGAGTTGTACAGGAGGAAGTACCTGTAGTAAAAGATTTTCCGGATGTTTTCCCAGAAGAGTTACTGTGCATGCCACGGATAGAGACATCGAGTTCTTGATAGAGCTATTGCCGTGCACAGGGCCAATATCCAAGAGACCCTATCGGATGCCCGCAAATTATCTGGAGGAAATCAAAAAGCAGATCAAGGAGTTATTGGAGAAAGGTTACATTCATAGAAGCTCATCACCTTGGGGAGCCCCAGTACTTTTGGTGGAGAAGAAGGATAAATCCCTGAGGATGGTTGTTGATTACCGAGCTCTGAATGAAGTAACGATAAAGAACAAGTATCCCTTACCGATGATTAATGATCTGTTTGATCAGTTGCAAGGAGCTAAGGTGTTTTCGAAGATTGATCTACGATCAGCATACCATCAGTTGAAAATCCGAGAGAAGGATATACCCAAAACAGCGTTTACCACACGGTATGGATTATATGAGTATACGGTCATGTCATTTGGACAGACTAACGCCCCTGCCTATTTCATGAGTATGATGAACAAGGTGTTCATGGAGTATTTGGACAAGTTTGTTGTGGTGTTTATTGATGATATTATGATATACTCGAAGAACGAAGAGGAGCACGCGGAACACTTGCGTTTGGTTCTCGAGAAACTCACGGAACACCAGTTGTACGCCAAATTCAGCAAGTGCGAGTTTTGGTTGAAGGAAGTTGGATTTCTTGGGCATGTTATATCAGGAGAGGGTATAGCAGTAGATCCGAGTAAGGTTCGATACCATCGAATGGTTGGCACCCACTTCAGCTTGGCGAGATCCGCAGCTTCCTTGGACCGGCAGGATATTATCGGAGATTCATTGAGAACTTTTCCAAGATTGCTAAGCCGATGGTGAATTGCTAAAGAAGGATACTAAGTTTAAATGGATGTAAGATTGTGAGGCCAGTTTTCAGGAGTTGAAGAAACGGTTGACTACAGCCCCAGTGCTGACATTGCCGGATATACATAAGGACTTTCAAGTGTATTGTGACGCCTCACGCTTGGGACTTGGATGTGTGCTTATGCAGGACGGAAAGGTTGTTTCATATGCCTCACGACAACTGAAGCCTCATGAGCTGAACTATGCCACGCATGATTTGGAGTTAGCAGCCGTAGTGCATGCATTAAAGACCTGGAGACATTATCTCATTGGAAACCGTTGTGATGTGTACATGGATCATAAGAGTTTGAAGTACATTTTCACACGTATGAGTTGAACCTCGCATGCAGGAGATGGCTGGAACTTATAAAGGATTACAATATGAAGCTACACTATCATCCAGAAAGGCCAACGTCAGAAAGCGCACGCTTTGAGCCGGAAGAGTTATGCTAATATCCTTGAAAGTAAAGGATTGCCAAAGGAGTTAGTGAGGATATCATGGAACTTCGCTTGGAAATTGTTCCGAGAGGTTTCATTGCAACCTCGGAGGTTCAGTCGACATTGTTGGAAAAGATTCGAGAAGCTCAGAAGGAGGACAAAGAGATTGCTGAGATAAGAGAGAAGATGGGCGAAGGTAAAGCCAAAGGTTTTCACGAGGATGAGCACGATACCTTGTGGTTTGAGGACCGAATTTACGTGCCCAACAATTCGGAGATCAGGAAGTTAATACTTCAGGAGGCCCATGACTCACCATACTCGATTCACCCCGGAAACACCAAGATATATTTGAATTTGAAGGAATGTTTCTGGTGGACTGGTATGAAGAAGGATATTGCCGAGTATGTAGCCGTATGTGATGTATGTCAGAGAGTGAAGGCGGAGCATCAGAAGCCAGCAGGACTGTTACAGCCCATGCCAATACCCGAATGGAAGTGGGACAAACTTGGCATGGACTTTATTACCGGATTACCCAGAACCAAGGCAGGATATGATTCAATATGGGTAGTTGTGGATCGTTTGACCAAAGTAGCTCACTTCATCCCAGTGAAGTTCCGAGGAGCATCGTATCAGATAGAGGAACGCAGTTTACTTCAAAGTTTTGGCATCAACTACACCAGACTTTGGGTACCAGATTGGAGTTCAGTACCGCTTTCCACCCACAGACGGATGGACAGACCGAGAGAGTCAATCAGATTCTGGAAGACATGTTGAGAGCCTGTGCGCTAGATTATGGATCTAGTTGGGATGATAATTTGATGTAGGCAGAGTTCTCATATAACAACAGCTACCAGGCCAGTTTGAAGATGGCACCGTTTGAAGATCTGTATGGACGCAGATGTAGAACACCATTGATGTGGGATGAGGTAGGAGACCGTCGGTTGTTTGGACCAGATTTGATCAAGGAATCAGAAGAGAAGGTTAAACTGATCAGAGGCAGACTAAAGATTGCTCTCCTGCATGTAAGAGTTATGCAGATTCAAAACGCAAGGAAGTAACCTATGAAATTGGAGATGAGCCTATCTGCGAAAGTATCACCGAGGGAGTTCGGACTAGGGGTGTCCGGATAGCGAACTATCATCATCGGCGGACTCCAAGACTATGAAGATACAAGATTGAAGACTTCGTCCTGCAGCGGATGGGACTTTCCTTGGCGTGGAAGGCAAGCTTGGCGATACGGATATGTAGATCTCCTACCATTGTAACAGACTCTTGTAACCCTAACCCTATCCGGTGTCTATATAAACCGGAGGGTTTTAGTCCCAGAGGACTAACAACAATCATACCATAGGCTAGCTTCTAGGGTTTAGCCTCTTTGATCTCGTGGTAGATCCACTCTTGTAACACACATCATCAATATTAATCTAGCAGGACGTAGGGTTTTACCTCCATCAAGAGGGCCCGAACCTGGGTAAAACATCGTGTCCCTCGTCTCTTGTTACCATCCGCCTAGACGCACAGTTCGGGACCCCCTACCCGAGATCCGCCGGTTTTGACACCGACATTGGTGCTTTCATTGAGAGTTCCTCTGTGTCGTCACCGATAGGCCCGATGGCTCCTTCGATCATCAACAGCGACGCGGTCGAGGGTGAGACTTTTCTCCCCGGACAGATCTTCGTGTTCGGCGGCTTTGCACTACGGGCTAATTCGCTTGGCCATCTGGAGCAGATCAAAAGCTACGCCCCTGGCCGTCAGGTCAGATTCGGAAGTTCAAACTATACGGCCGATATCCGCGGAGACTTGATCTTCGACGGATTCGAGCCGCAGCCAAGCGCGCCGCACTGTTTCGATGGGCATGATCTAGCTCTGCAGCCGAACAGTGCCCTGGAGGCCGCACCTGAGTCCGCTCCGACCCTTAATCCGGAGCCGGATTCCCCGATCGAGGACGAGTGGTTGGACACCGCCTCGGGGGCTTTAATCTCTACAGCGATCGAGCCGAACTCCATCCCTGTCCTTTGCGAATACCTCGACCTGTGGTGCGGACTCCTCTCCGGACTCTGAACCCTCCGCGCCCTTGCCAATCGAATTCGATTGGGCGCCCGTTATGGAGTTCACGGCCACGGACATCTTCCAGCACTCGCCCTTTGGCGACATCCTGAATTCACTAAAGTCTCTCTCTTTATCCGGAGAGCCCTGGCCGAACTACGGCCAGGACGGTTGGGATGCGGACGACAAAGAAATTCAAAGCCCACCCACCACCCACTTCATAGCCACTGTCGAAAGCTTACACGACGTGCTCGATTTCGACTCCGAAGACATCGACGGTATGGACGACGATGTAGGATACAACAATGAACCAAAGCACCTATAGGACACTGGACAACCTCATCCCATGATGTATACATGGTGGATACACCTAAAGGAAATGAAGACGAGGAACAACGGGATGCTACGAAGGATAAATCCCTCGAAAAGTAGTCAAAACGGCAACGTAAACGCCGAACAAAGTCCTGCCTCAACAAAGACCCAGCCATAGAGCAGGGCGAACCGGTGGACAACGAACAAGCTATCGAGCAATCGTCCGAACAAGACAACTTGGCTAAACAATATGTCCCCGACGAAGACAACAGTCCGGAAGACCTCACGCCGGACAAACCATTGGAGCAAAATAACCTCCAGAAAAGGCTCGTCGCCACTGCGCGTAGCCTGAAAAAGCAGAAGCGGAAGCTCAAAACAGCGGAAGATGCACTCAGGATCGAGATGGAGCAAAATATTCGGCACCGCAGACAAGTCTGGCGACGATCGGCGGAACAAAGAGCTACCCGAAAAGAAAGCTACTGCCCAAATTCGACGAGGAGGCCTTGGAGCCCCCACAATTAAAAAGTAAGAAGGCCACCCGGTCGGATTGGACGACCCCACGGCGAAAAGAGAGCGGTAAATGGCGCCGCACACAAGCCAATATGTGATCCGCATAAGGATTCACATCAAGAGGATGGCCCACTTAGGTCCATCTATGGGCCAAGAAAGGTGCTCACAAAACAATGCAATACGCCAAAATTCAAGATCACGGCACAACCAAATATAGGGGTGCCGCACACCCCTATGTTTCACCGATGAGGTGCCGGATCATGAATTTCCAGCGGATTCAAACCCGTAAACATAGAGGCATACGACGGAACAATGCAGACCTCGAGTCTCGGATCGAGGATTACATCCTCCACATACACATGGCTAGAGGAGACGATCTCCACGCCATAAAATACTTACCCCTTAAACTCAAAGGGCCAGCTCGGCATTGGCTTAAAAGCTCCCCGAAAATACCATTGGAAGCTGGGGAGAGCTCGAGCACGCATTCCGGGCAAATTTTCAGGGGACTTATGTCCGCCCTCCGGATGCAGACGATCTAAGTCACATAACTCAATAGCCCGGAGAATCAGCCCGGAAATTCTGGAACAGGTTCCTTACTAAAAAGAACCAAATAGCCGACTGTCCGGACGCCGAAGCCTTAGCAGCTTTCAAACACAACGTCCGAGATGAATGGCTCGCCAGACACCTCGGCCAAGAAAAGCCAAGAACAATGGCCGCATTAACAAGCCTCATGACCCGCTTATGCTGGAGAGGACAGCTGGCTGGCTAGATGCGATACCAAATGACCGAGTACATCCGAAACCAGGGATGGAAATGAAATCACGACGCAGAAAAGATCAGCGCGGAATAAAGAAAATGGCCCAAATAGTACGGGCGGTCAACGCCGGATTCAAAAGCTCTCGGCCGAACAACAAAACACCGCCCTAAAGGATAACGGTGACGAGCTATCCAACCTAAACAAGATTCTTGACAGATCGTGTCAAATACATGGTACCTCCGGAAGCTCGCAAACCATACCCACAGAGATTGTTGGGTCTTCAAGCAGTCCGCCGACTTAACGCCGAACACAAGGGCTCGACACACCAAGGGAAAATGATGACGAGCACCACAAGCGAGCCTCGGAAAACAAAAGAATTTCCCACAAAAGGTTAAAACAGTAAACTCACTTCACGTGATCAAAGGGAAAACAGAGCGCGCCCACTAAAAGGCGCTACCGCACATTGGTTGTCAAAACCAATCACCTTCGACCATCGGGACTATTCGAAAATATCCGGAACGCGGGATGGACTGCCTTGATATTGGATCCTATAATCGACGGATTCCAATTTACACATGTCCTCATGGATGGCGGCGATGACATAAACACGATATATCGTGACACAATCCGCAGGATGGGGATAAACCCAACCAAAATTTGCCGTAGCAACACCTCCTTTAAAGGAGTACTGCCGCCCATACGCCTGCGGCACGGGCTCCATACTGCTCGAAGTTGTGTTTGGTTCATCCGACAACTTCCGTCGTGAAAGGTTACTCTTCCATGTCGCCCCGTTTAAAAGTAGCCATCAAGCACTATTGGGACGCGAGGCTTTCGCCCGCCTTAACGCAATACCGCATTATGCATCTCTAACACTTAAAATGCCCGGTCCACGCGGCATCATCTCGTTAAGAGGAAGCATTAAGTGTTACTCAAGCACGGAAGAAGGGGAGACTGCATCGACAGCTCCGCAGCTATCCGGCTCCACTAGGCGAAGAACCTGTAATTGGTCATTCAAACCCCGGACACGGCTAGACGAGTCCGGCGCCTACTAGCGGCATACCCCCATACGAGGGGCTGCATGCATGTACAACAAGAGACAATAGAGCTCAATTTTATTCTTCGAACCGTACTCTGTTCATTTAATATTAAGTACATCTTTCGCACGATCCTTTCTCTTTCAAACTAAGTTCCTCTCTTTACTGAGATGAACAACGTGCTACACCCGTCCAGGATACGGCACAACGGAGACACATGCGCAGACGTGCAGCAGGGACCCGTTGCAAGGATTCTTTTCAGATTAAGACCCTGTGTAAACCTTTTTTCACAGTCTCTTGTTGATATACATCCCCCCAGTTCCTTAATATAACTGAGGAGGAGGCTGGTGCTTTGGCATTGGCCGCACCAGAATTTTTTGCACGTACCTGGACACAAGGGGCCTAGGGCATTATTTTGCCCATTTTCATAAAAGACCGAGTACCTTAGGGAGCATTCGGTGTCTCGAGTTAGGCCTTATATGCATCAGCTCCGAATCATGTCTTTGGTCAAATGTTGGGTTGCCCGGCTCCTGTGTTTTGCTGCCTTACGTTCCGTTTTCACGGCTAATGCGGCACCAGGAGAACTACTGCGATTGTGCCCCGGTTCGGTCGGGCGAGCACCTCAGTAGAGAAAGCCGAAAACTGACTGTCATGATATAGCGAGAGACTGGTCAACCACTCGATGACTCACATGAATGTTTAGAATTCCTCCGCATTAATGAAGGACCGGTTTTCGGTCAGGCACATACGCACTTCCGGATTCGAGAGTGCGGTGCCCCCAGGGGCTATATAGTAGCCCCACCTTCGATCTCCCATGGCTAAGTGAAAGTGATAAAGCATTATAGTCGGGTTGCCTGGTTTGCTACGCTATCACCTCCTTAACAGGACCAAGACGTTGGATTAAGTGTGAAAAAGCGCTTTTTTGCAAACACCACCGCACTATTTGCGTGGGGGCTGAAGCCAAGGACTGCCATCTTTCAGGTTATATACAAACATACATAAACGGCCGCACAGGGAGTAGTTTACTACTTGAACGCACAAGTATAAAAAGCACTTATATTACACTGAAACATTGTTTTCACAAATCATACATGTCATTTAAACATAATATCCTTCAAGCACTGTGTCTCTATTAAACGAGCGCCCGGTAGGACTTCTTCAAAGTAGTGCTCGGCAGGTACTCGGCCTCTGTCCGAATCCTGGGATGCAACGTCAGTGGCCTTCATCTCTGCCCACTATGTCTTGACACGGGCAAGAGCCATCCGCGCTCCCTCAATGCACGCCGATCGCTTCATTGTGTCGATACGCGGCACCGCACCAAGAAACTGCTGCACTAAACCAAAATAGCTCTTCTACTGGGTCCGTCCGCCACAAGTGAGTCAAGACATGCTTCCGGCAAATCCGGACAATCGGTTCAGCTCGGCCCATTCGGCCAACCGATCGGTCAGCGGCAGAGGACGCTCCGGACTATGGAATTGCGACCAATATAGCTCTTCCCTTCTGTGCCCCTTTTGGCCCCGGAAGTGCTCAACCGCGTCCACAGCGCTCGCCGCCAAGTCCAGATAAGCATCCCCTAAACTCCACAATTTATCCAACTGAGCATACTTTGGATCTGTATATTTCCTCCGCAGGCGAAACGGTTTTCCACCGCAATTGCCCTGGCTCGACTCAGCTCCTCCTTGGCAGCTCTCAAAGCCGATTGGGCATTCTTGGATTCGCGGCGGCCTTCTTTAGGCCCTCTTGTTCCGCTTTGACGCTTTTTCCAATAACCTCGCAGCGATCGGTAGTTTTCCTTAACTTTTGGCCATATCGGCCATCTCCGCTTTGCTTCGGCAAAGGAGCAGCCCGATCAGCTTCTAGCTCTTCGCCGCTTTTAAAGCGGCCGACATTACTAATCTGCTTGCTCTTTCGCTCGGGCAAGTTCTACCCAAGCTCTTCCACGGCAGCGGCACCATCTGCATTAAGCATACAAACAAGAAGACATGGGCGTCAAGCTCCCTTACCAGTGTGTCCGCATAGAAGTCGTGATACCTTGTGACTCGTCAAACCGCTTATTGACCAAATATGATGTCCGTGATCCGCCTCGTCAAGTTGCTGCTTTAGTTCGGCATATTCATCAGTCCGGCTGGCCTCCGGACGCCCTGCCACCTGTTTAAGAGCGGCGATATGTTAAAACTGAGAAATTAATCCTCGGCACGTTGTCAATTTTGACAGCATACCAAGTCTCAGGGGCTACTATCTATACATGGCGCATTTTATATGCACAACTGTCAGAATGTACATTATTTTTTCCGTACCTCAAACCCCGTCACAAGAAGCTTCGACGGCCCGTAATCCGCTCTCTGCGGATGCAATCTTTTAATCACCGCACCCATTAGAGCACGGTGATCTTACGAGATAGCCGCCTCGAGCAAATCCTTTAGCTCCTCCGATCAAGACACCACTCGGCGGTGACCTTCCGCCCCGCCGACTTGGGGAACCCTTCATGACTACACCTCCGGGTCATCCGCTTCACAAGAGGGTGCGACAGGTGGAGGCATTTCGCTCTCCATCATCTCCGGAAGAAGATCCCCCGAAGACGAGCTCTGCTGAGAAGGGCTGAGGTCCGAACTACAAGGTACAATTTCGCTTATCTTCATAAATAAATACAGGGATGCTCCTTATTTACAAGACCCCTTCTTTCTACTTACGGCTCATTTGGAGGGCTGATCCCCTTGGGGAAATAATGCTGCCGGGTTACTTCCCAGCACGGACTCTCCGCCAAAGATTCCCTTCCTCTCTTTGAGGCCTTGACCTCCGGATCTTCTGAAGCGGTCCTCTTCTCTCCTCGGAAGGTGGGACTCTTAATCCCTCCTTCCTTGATAGCCTCCTTCGCAGAGTCAATTGCTCCCCCGCTCCTCCCTTCGCCTTCTTCAAAAGGCGCGACCTTCAACATCTTGGTCAACATGGGATCCGGCGTGGCCTCTGGGAGGGGAGCCGGACACCTTATCAACTTTGCCTTGGCTACCCACTCATGTTCAAGAAACGGCTCCTTTAAAGGGCATATATATAAAATAAATGAATGAACAACTTGTCTGGTTACAGGACTACTTACTTGAGCATCTAGGCGATTGCAGCTTAGTCCTGCGTCCTCGGTCAAGTCCGGACACTTCTCTTGTGATCCGAAGAACAGTTTATACATCTCCACGGGCGTCGTGCCCATAAAATTTTGGAGAGCTCGTGGTCCCTCCGGATTGAATTCCCACAAAGTGAGGGGGCGACGCTTGCGAGGCTGAAGGCGCCGGATCACCATAACCCGCGCCACCGCAACCAGATTGATCCTCTTTCCGGAGATCTCGAATATGGCCCCGCAGCAGGGGAACATCCTTGGATGGGCCCCACGAGCCCCTTATTGACCCATGACGCCACCGCTGTGGTGGACTCGAAGGAAGGCGTGAAGCGCCGCCATTTGGTGCCCCAGGAGCGGTGATATAAAACCACCCCTGCTGTTACAAACCAAGCTCCTCTTGAAAAGAGCCCTCGGCCACGGAGCATCGGTGCATTTGCTTATGACCGCCCCTCCAAGACTTCGCTTGCTGCCCCTCGATCGCCTTTGGCTCCACCTTGAAGGTTTTGAGCCATAATCCAAAGTGGGGGTAATATGGAGGAAGGCCTCACATACAACAATGAATGACGAGATGTGGAGGATGGACTCGGATTCAAGTCATGGAAATCAAGCCCATAATAAAACATGAGCCCCGCACAAAGGGGTCCGCCAGAAGCCCAAACCTCAAGGAAGTGGGACGTGAACACCACGTTCTCGCCAGGCTCAGAGTGGGAATGACCTGCCCCGAGCAGTAGCCTATGCGAGATCTCGCCGTTAGATACCGGCGCCTCGCAGCTTTAGCACATCTTCTTCTGTGACGGAGGAAGACATCCATCGGCCGTGCTGGTCGGAGCCGGACATCGCCGAAAGTCCGAAGCGCCTGAATCTGAAGCTTTGGGTGTTGGAACTCAAAGCGCAAGGCGAACTCGATGGAGGGTGTAAAAAGAAGAGGGCCTTGGTCTCACTATAAAGAGGTTGAATACCAAGAGCCCACCCCGTGGTCGATTAGGACTCGCCTTTGATAGAGAAGGCAGGCCAATGGGCACGGTTGGGTTACCCACATCCGTATTGATGAGAATCCCGGAATAAGGGGGCACGATCTACGCTTTGACAAGACGTGCCAAGGAAACCGCCTCGCTAAACACGCTGAGGTGGAACAAGAAAAACGATTCATATAAAGGCCTGGCCGTGGTGTCTTTATCACGCGCGGAATACGCCGCCAGATCTATGCAAAAATTATTCTCTCTACGGTGTTATGTGGAACTTGTTTTGTAGAGCCGGACACTATCCTGGTGTTCACAATCTTCTATAAATTATTCGGGGGAAGAACCCACCTTGCAATGCCGAAGACAATATGTGCGCCGGACTCGTCGTCATTGAAGCCTGGTTCAGGGGCTACTGAGGGAGTTTCGGACTAGGGGGTGTCCGGATAGCGAACTATCATCATTGGCGGACTCCAAGACTATGAAGATACAAGATTGAAGACTTCGTCCCGTGTCCGGATGGGACTTTCCTTGGCGTGGAAGGCAAGCTTGGCGATACGGATATGTAGATCTCCTACCATTGTAACCGACTACGTAACCCTAACCCTATCCAGGTGTCTATATAAACCAGAGGGTTTTAGTCCGTAGAGACGAACAACAATCATACCATAGGCTAGCTTCTAGGGTTTAGCCTCTTTGATCTCGTGGTAGATCCACTCTTGTAACACACATCATCAATATTAATCTAGTAGGACGTAGGGTTTTACCTCCATCAAGAGGGCCCGAACCTGGGTAAAACATCGTGTCCGTCGTCTCCTGTTACCATCCGCCTAGACGCACAGTTCGGGACCCCCTACCCGAGATCCGCCGGTTTTGACACCGACAATCACCCTTGAGGGGAGTGAAACGTTTTGGAGTTAAGGGAAAGTTAGCCCCAAGATTTGTAGGACCGTATCGTGTTTTGGAATGGATGGGAGAAGTTGCCTACAAGTTCGAGTTACCTGAAGGATAGTCAGGAGTTCACGATGTGTTTCACGTATCATAGCTGAAGAAGTGCCATGCTGAGATGGCCGATATACCGTTAAAGGATACAGTGCCCTTGGAGGCGATACAGTTGGACAGTAATTTGACTTATGAGGAAAAGCCAGTAAAGATTCTTGACTTTGACATCCGAGTCACCCGCAGAAGGGTTATCAAGTTTTGTAAAGTTCAGTGGAGCCACCATACAGAGGAGGAAGCCACCTGGGAACAAGAAGATGATATTCGCAAGGACCACCCGCACCTATTTTCTAGCCAACCCGAATCTCGAGGGCGAGATTCATCTTAAGGGGGGTAGGTTTGTAACATCCCAAATTTCCAATTTGGAATGTTATACATAGGTCATCCATGCATATCATATTTTATTGCATTTCGTTTGCAATCCTCGAAATCCTAAGCAACTCAAGGACCCTCGAAGACAGTTGGGGATTTTCCAAATTTTCATATTTGAATTTTATCAAATAATGAAGACGAGGATTTTTTATTTCAATTATTTTCTCTCCGGAAAATATTTCATTTTAAAATAATAAATGAGGGGAGATTATATGACTTCTCCAAAATAATTGAAATATCGGAGGAAAAATGTTAAAATCATTATTTGTTTTTTATTTGATTTTATTTTGCCCTAGAAAAATTCGCATGTTTTAAAAATTGCATTTTAGGGGCCAAGAAAAGTTCATCTTGTTCTAAATATTTTATTTAGACGGAGAAACCTTGTTTTGGAATTTTTAGATTTTTATTTATTTTTCTAGGATTTTTCTGAGTTTCGGCGGAACGTTTAAAAAAAAGAGGACCCGCGCCCGACTGGGCCTAGGGCCCAGCCGAGCAGGCCGGCCCAGCCGCCCGCCGCCGCCGCCTCCTGGCAGCACACGCCGCCCTTTTCGGACCGAGTCTGAGTGGGACTCCGCCTCGCCGCGCCTTGCCCCTCCTCCAAGTCGCCGCCTCACTTTATATACGCCACCCCTCTAGCCACCACCACCATCGACCCACCCCGAGCCCGAGCCGAGCCGCCAGTCGCCGCCGCCTAGCCGGCCGCCTCTCTCGCCACCCGCCCGCCTCGCCGAGCCCCGCCAGAGCCGCCCGCCTCGCCGGACGACCTCGCCGGAGGAAGTCACCCCGCCGCCCGGTTTTTTTAAGAAAACCCCTTCGGGTTTTTTAGAAAAACCCTAGTTCGTTTTTTATAGATCGGTTTTATTCTCCGGTTTATTTGCTTAGCGAGCATTCGCTCCTTCGTTCGTTTTAACGAACGTGTTCGTCGTTTAGTTTCTGCTAACACGTTCGTTCGTTAAGCCGTTCGTCGTTTTTCTTTTTATCGGATTTATTCCGCGATTTTCCTGATCGCGATTTCTCATCCGATTTTCGTTCTAGTTTAACTTTTCGCTCGTTTATCGGAATCAGGCGATTCAAGCGCGTGGAGTTTCATCTCGAAACCCTCTTTCCGAATAGCCAACTCAAACAAGTTTTTGTCTTTGTAAAATTTTACCCTAGTTCAGATTAGTAAACGGATCTTATTTCTTCCGCCGTTTGAGTTTCGTTGCTTCGTTTGGTTTGATTCTTTTTGCCAACCGGAGTTCTTAATTTGAACTCTCCGGTCAACTTCTTTGAGTTTAAGTTTCGTTTGTGCATCTTTGCTTGTTGCTTATGTATGTATTGTTTGCTTGCGATAGAATTCCCGGAGTGCGAAGCGTGTTACTACGAGTCTCTAGGATTCACGGATCGTCAAAGAAGGCAAGTAACACTTTGATCATACTCTTTTCATACCCAGTTTTTAGGCATTAGTTTCAACCCTCAAACATTGCATGATTAGGATGTCATTAATTTGTGGGTTGGGAAGTATATGATGAGGTAGGAACCTATTACCCTGTTACTATCAAACCCTTGGGAGTTACTTCTACGTATTTCTTATACTGCTATGCTATGCTCGTAGACGTGGATTGGGTTTGAGTGTATCCATGACAGATGTAAGATTATTTAATTAATGGTTCAACTTAAGGTGGCAACTTTAATACACATCTGGGTGGATTGAGGCACCTGGGGAACCCAGTGTTGTCTGTTTTTTTTAATCCCGGGGTACCCGTGTGATCTTCCTATGGACCGCCACCCAGGCTCAAAGGGAACTGAGATTATTCATGCTAGAAACTTCCATGTGCAGCCACAAGCTATTATGGGCTCTAGCATAGTTGAGTAAGTTACGTGAAGCTCTTGAAGGGGTGGATCAACAGGTAGTGGGTTTTGTAGGTTTGGTATGATCTACCCGGAGTAGAGAGTTTATGTTTCTGAAAGACTGTGTCTCGGTCATCCGTTTCTCAAACGCCTCAGAAAAGTAGAAATCAACGGAGGCGATCGAGTCTTGTGGGGAAAAGTGCTAAACCTCTGCAGAGTGTACAATCTAATCATGGTTAGCCGTGTCCCGGTTATGGACAATTCGAGTATCTAGTACTTGAGTATTCACATGTATCTCATCACTCTTAACTAATATTGCTTTGGGATGTTAATTACCATAATTGGGATTGAGTTGTGGTTATACCTTCTCAATGATGTTTCAACCACCATGATAGTTAAATTAAATTTATTCCTTTGTTGTAGGGAAAAATTGGCTTTTCGCAAAAACTGTAACCGTAGAGCTTTCCACCAGCCAAATATGCATGTAGTGGTAGCATTATTCTGTTATTGCTCTATTGTGTTACATTGCCAGCATATTCCATGTGCTGACCCGTTCTCGGGCTGCAACGTATTATGTTGCAGACTTTTCAGACGAGGAGTAAGGTTCGATAGGTCGTTGCAAATTCAGCTATGCCGTTGGAGTTGATGGACTCACTTTATCTTCCAAGCCTTCCGCTGTTATCGTATTAGATGGCCTTAAGCCATATTATTGTAATAAGTTCTCTTTTGAGACATTCGATGTAATAAGTGTGTGATTGCTACTCTGTTATAAATCCTTTGAGTACTGTGTGTGTCAGCATTACCGATCCAGGGATGACACTGAAACACAGAGACTTGACCATCTGAGGTCGGGACGCTACATATATTATCTGTTGCGGATGTTTTATATGCATTAATATGCTATTTTATATTATTTTTGGGACTAACCTATTAAACTAGCCCAGTGCCAGTTTCTGGTGTTTCCTTGTCTTAGAGCTTCGCAGAAAAGGAATAACAAACAGAGTCCAAACGAAATAAAACTTTCGTGATTATTTTTCTTGGACCAGAAGACATCCATAGGACTTGGAGTGCTAGTCAGAGAAGCCCTGAGGCGGCCACAAGGATGGAGGGCGCGCCCAGGGGGTAGGGTGCGCCCCCCACCCTTGTGGGCCCTTGGTGACTCCACCGACCTATTTCTTCCGCCTATATATTCTCATATATCCGAAAAACAACAGAGAGAGCCACGAAAACACTTTTCCACTGCCGCAACCTTCTATACCCGTGAGATCCCATCTAGGGGCCTTTTCCGATGTCCTGCCGGAAGGGTATTCGATCACGGAGGGCTTCTACATCAACACCATTGCCCTTCCGATGAAGCGTGAGTAGTTTACCTCAGACCTACGGGTCCATAGCTAGTAGCTAGATGCCTTATTCTTTCTCTTTGATTCCCAATACCGTGTTCTCCTCGATGTTCTTGGAGATCTATACGATGTAATACTTTTTTGCGGTGTGTCTGCCAAGATCTGATGAATTGTGGATTTATGATCAGCTTATCTATGAATATTATTTGAATCTTCTCTAAATTCTTATATGCATGATTTGATATCTTTGCAAGTCTCTTCGAACTATCGATTTGGTTTGGCCAACTAGATTGATTTTTCTTGCAATGGGAGAAGTGTTAGGTTTGGGTTCAATCTTGCGGTGTCCTTTCCCAGTAATAGTAGGGGCAGCAAGGTATGTATTGTATTGTAATGTATTGTTGCCATCAAGGATAACAAGATGAGGTTTTCATCATATTGCTTGAGTTTATCCCGCTACATCATGTCATCTTACTTAATGTGTTCCTCTGTTCTTATGAACTTAATACTCTAGATGCAGGCAGGAGTCGGTCGATGTGTGGAGTAATAATAGTAGATGCAGAATCGTTTCGGTCTACTTGACATGGACGTGATGCCTATATTCATGATCATTGCCTTGGATATCATCATAACTTTGTGCTTTTCTATCAATTGCTCGGCAGTAATTTGTTCACCCACGTAATATTTTCTATCTTGAGAGCAGCCTCTAGTGAAACCTATGCCCCCCGGGTCTATTTTCCATCATATAAGTTTCCGATCTACAATTTTAGTTTCCGATTTACTTCCTTTGCAATCTTTTACTTTCCGGTCTACAAATCAAAAATACCAAAAATATTTACATTACAGTTTATCTATCTCTATCAGACGTCACTTTTGCAAGTAACCGTGAAGGGATTGATAACCCCTTTATCGCGTTGGGTGCTAGTTGTTGATTGTTTGTGCAGCTATTTAGTTACTTGTTCGTTGTCTCCTACTGGATTGATACCTTGGTTCTCAAACTGAGGGAAATACTTACTCTACTTTGCTCCATCACCCTTTCCTCTTCAACGGAAAAACCAACGCAAGCTCAAGAAGTAGCAGGAAAAATTCTGGCGCCGTTGCGGGGGAGATCTACGCCAAGTCAAGACATACCAAGTACCCATCGTAAACTCTCATCTCTTGCATTACATTATTTGACATTCGCCTCTCATTTTCCTCTCCCCCACTTCTAAAACGATTTTCAAAAATATTTATCTTTTTCTTCGCCCATCTTCCGTTCTTCTTTCTATCGCTATGGCCGACTCTAGAAATGCCAAGGGTTTTCTCTCGGGTTTTAATGCTTTGTATATCCCCTCTGTCCTTTCTAAGCTCATAAACAATGATACTATTGAAAGACTTATAGGGTGGTTAAGGAAGATTTCAATAATTTTGATGAAGATGATCCCGGAATTTTTCGTTATTTGCTTGATGAATCTTTGAAAGATGCTTGGGATATGCTGTTGAGGATTCGAGCTAGCTATGTGCCCCAATATCAGATCGAGATATATTTAAAAAGCTTTTATATTGGCTTACCTCCTTCTTTTAAGCAAGTTTTGGATTCTATATTTGAAAATGGTTTTCTTGGAGGGTATGCCATCAACACTTATGAGAAGATGAAAGCCATATTTGGGCACCCCAAGGAAAAAGGTGTTGAAGGCTAGTTTAGATGCAAATTTTTGTAATGTGCTTAATCTTTCTTCTACTATTAATGGCCATGTGCTTTCACAAAATAGAAAGATAAATGCCATGGATAAGAAATTTTCTCTTTGCTTCCCAAAAGGGGAGATGATAGTACTTAGATCTATTCGTGTTTTTTGCCTAGCTAAGGGCGTTAAACAATAGCGCTTGTTGGGTGGCAACCCAATTTTATTTTTGTTTTTGCTTTTTAGGTTCTGTTTTGCATTAAATAATTCATCTAGCCTTTGGTTAGATGTGTTTTTGTGTTTTAGTTACTGTTTGTGCCAAGTAAGACCTTTCAGATGGCTTACGCTGATAGTTGATTTAATCTTGCTGAAAAACAGAAACTTTTATGCCCAGGAAAGTAATTTTTTTTACAGAAGCATACTTTTGAATTGATTCTTTTTGCAGAATATTAATAAACAAATTGCTTAGGTCTTCCTAATTTTTCAGATTTTTTGGAGTTACAGAAGTATTCGAAATATCCAGATTGCTACAGACTGTTCTGTTTTTGACAGATTCTTTTTTCTTTGTGTTGTTTGCTTATTTTGATGAATCTATGGCTAGTATTGGGGGGGGGATATGAACCATGGAAAAGTTGGAATACAGTAGATATTACACCAATATAAATAAAGAGTGAGTTCACAACAGTAACAAAAGTGGTGATTTACTTTCTTATACTAACGGAGCTTATGAGATTTTCTGTTGAGTTTTGTGTTGTGAAGTTTCCAAGTTTTGGGTAAGGATTTGATGGACTATGGAATAAGGAGTGGCAAGAGCCTAAGCTTGGGGATGCCCAAGGCACCCCAAGGTAATATATGCCCTGGAAGGCATCCCCTCTTTCGTCTTCGTCTATCGGTAACTTTACTTGAGGCTATATTTTTATTCACCACATGATATGTGTTTTGCTTGGAGCGTCTTGTATGAATTGAATCTTTGCTTTTTAGTTTGCCACAATCATCCTTGTTGTACACACCTTTTGAGAGTGACACGCATGAATCATGATTTATTAGAATACTCTATGTGCTTCACATATATCTTTTGAGATAGGCAATATTGCCCTAGTGCTTCACTTATATCTTTTTAGAGCAAGGCGGTGGTTTTATTTTATAGAAATTGAAGAACTCTCGTGCTTCATTTATATTATTTTGAGAGTCTCTAAACATGTAACATCCCAAATTTTCAATTTGGAATGTTATACACATGTCATCATATGCATATCATATTTTATTTGCATTTTGGATTTTGATTCTAGAAATTCTAAGCAACTCAAGGACCCATGGAGAGAGTTGGGGATTTCATTCATTTTCATATTTGAATTTTCTCAAGTATTGAAAAGAGGATCATTTTGGTTTTAATTATTTTTATCTCTGAAAATATTTCCAATATAAAAATAAATGAGAGGAGATAATATGACTTCTCCAAAATAAAAGAAATATTGGAGGAAAAATGTTAAGATCAAATAAATAATCTTATTTGGATTTTATTGCTATTTTATTTGAATTAGAAAAATATGCATTTTTCAAAATTGCATTTTTAGGCCAAGAAAATGTTCACTTTGTTCTAAATATTTTATTTAGACGGTGAAAATTATTTTCGGCATTTTTAGATTATTATTATTTATTTATTTAGGATTTTACCTTTTTTGGCGGAATTTATTTTATTTTAAAAAAAGTTCCTGGACCGAACTAGGTCAAGCCAGTAGCCCGGCCCGCCCTCACCGCCTCAGATTGCGTCAGGTCGGACTCGGCAGAGTCCGACGCCGCCGCCATGGCTTGCCACTGGGCCAAGTCGGACCCTCCCTTTAATTGCCGCCTCACGCCCTGCTCTCCTCGACCCCTAGCCTCTGCCACCATAGAGTTGTCGCCATGCGGCACTTACCGCCGCCGCCTCTCACCAGCGCCGTGAACCGCCTCATGGGAAGCTGGCCGTCGGATCTGCCGCCGCCGTCATTTTTTTTTGGTTTTAGGTAAAAACCGCCTGTTTTTTTTTCTTAAAACCCTAGATCGGTTTTCTTTAGATCGGTTCGGTTTTTCTCGGTTTAGTTCCGTTTGCGAACATTCGTTCGTTCGTTCGTTCTAACGAACGGATTCGCCCGTTCGTCTCTGTTAGCGGACGTTCGTCCGATAGATTTTTCTTTTTCCGTTTATTTTTAGCCAGGAACCTATCCGCGATTATTTTTATCACAGATTAGCCCCTGATCTTCAAACCCTCGCAACTTTTTAACCGTTTGTCCAAATCCAGTGAAAACAGCGCCAAAATATTTGTCTCGAGCCCCTCTTTCTGTTTAATCAACTTGAACAACGTTTTGACAATTTAAAATTTGGTTTCAAGCAGATTTGATTTCGTAGTTCTTTTGACCGTAGTTTTAGTTCTGTAGCTCCGATTTGACCGATTCTTTTTGCAAATCGAATCTATTCAGTTGAACTTTCAGATTGGATCTTCTTATTTGAGTTTTACCCATGCATCTATGCTTGAGTGCTTATGTATGCTATTGTTTGTTTGTGATAGAATTTTCGGAGTGCAAAGCGTGCTACTACGAGTCTCTAGGGTTTGCGGATCGTCAGCAAGGCAAGTAACACATTGATCATACCCCCTTTATTACCCAGTTTTTATGCATTAGTTCCAACCCTCAAACACTACATGATTAGGTTGTGATTAACATGTGGGTATTGGGAAGTAGTTGATGAGGTAGAACCTATTAACCTTTTATTATCAAACCCTTGGGAGTTACTTCTATGTTATGCTTATATTGCCATGCTATGCTCGTAGACGTGGATTGGGATTGAGTGTTTCCATGACAGATGTGAGATTGTTAATGGTTAACTTAAGGTGGCTACTTAAATACACATCTGGGTGGATTGGTTGCGGGCACCTGGAGAATCCAGTGTTGTCCTAGGATATCTCGGAGTACCCGTGTGATATCCTATGGTTCGCCACCCAGGCTCAAAGGGATCATAAGATTATTCATGCTAGAAACTTTCGTGTGCAGCCACAAGCTATTATGCGCTCTAGCATAGTTGAGTATGTTGCATGACCTCTTTCAGTGGTAGGCTAGCAGATGTAGGGGATGTAGGTTGGTACTGTCTACCGAGAGTTAAGAGTTAATGCTTCTTAAAGACTGTGTCTCGGTCATCCATTTCTCAAACACCATGTAGTGCGAGAAATTCAATGGAGGAGGTCGAGTCTTGTGGGGAAAAGTGCGCAAACCTCTGCAGAGTGTACAAACTAATCATGGTTAGTCGTGTCCCCGGTTATGGACATCTTGAGTATCTGGTTCTTGGATTATCATGTTGATCTCATCACTCTAATTAATTTGTTGGGTTATTAATACTGCTTAATTGGGATTGAGTTGGAGGAACCTTCTCAATGTTTAACAACTACCATGATAGTTAAACAAAATATACTCCTTTGTTGTAGGAAAAATTGGCTTTTTCAAGAAAACATTGTAACCATAGAGCCTCCACCAGCCATATATGCATGTAATCGATAGCATTTATTCTGTTCATTGCTCTATCAGGTTACATTGCCAAAGATATTCCATGTCTTTGACCCGTTTCGGGCTGCAACATATCATGTTGCAGACTTTTCAGACGAAGAGTTAGGTGCGCTAGGTCGTTGTCATGCACTCAGCTATGCCGTTGGAGTTGATGGACTCGCTTTATCTTCCAAGCCATCCATTGTTATCTTATTTAGATGTCCTTAAGCCATATTTATTGTAATAAGTTCTCTTTTGAGACATTCGGTGTAATAAGTGTGTGATTGCACTCTGTTATAAATCCTTCAAGTACTGTGTGTGTCAGCATTACCGATCCAGGGATGACACTTATGCACAGAGATTTGACCGTTTGAGGTCGGATCGCTACAAGATGGTATCAGAGCACACGCTGATTGTAGGACACGACCACTAAGATGAGCCATAGGTCACTTTCTCTACTCATTTCTGACTCCTCTCCATTTTCTACTCACGGAACAAGTTTGCACAACCGGATGAAGACACACCCTTTGGACGACACTTGAAGGAAGTCACTAGGTACCTGAACATCAGAATACCAAGTTCCACCAGGACCTACACCGCCACTTTGCCAGAAGAGGAGCGTTGGATGATTCGAGTTCAAGTTCCAGGAAGGACATTCACGCCAGTTACTGAGCCCATAGAGTTTTCCTTTGATGCACCAACCTAGAGTCTAGGAAAGAGCATGGCAGCCCACATCGCCATGGGACGCATCGGCGAAGTTTATCACAAAGAGATTAAGGACACTATCTGTTGGAAATATGCCCTAGAGGCAATAATAAAATGGTTATTATTATATTTCCTTGTTCATGATAATTGTCTATTGTTCATGCTATAATTGTGTTATCCGGAAATCGTAATACATGTGTGAATACATAGACCACAACATGTCCCTAGTGAGCCTCTAGTTGACTAGCTCGTTGATCAATAGATGGTTACAGTTTCCTAACCATGGACATAGGATGTCATTGATAACGGGATCACATCATTAGGATAATGATGTGATGGACAAGACCCAATCCTAAGCATAGCACAAGGATGTGTAGTTCGTCTGCTAAAGCTTTTCTAATGTCAAGTATCCTTTCCTTAGACCATGAGATTGTGCAACTCCCAGATACCGTAAGGGTACTTTGGGTGTGCCAAACGTCACAACATAACTGGGTGGCTATAAAAGGTACACTACGGGTATCCCTGAAAGTATATGTGGGGTTGGCACGAATCGAGACTGGGATTTGTCACTCCGTATGACGGAGAGGTATCCCTGGGCCCACTCGGTAGGACATCATCATAATGAGCTCAATGTGATCAAGGAATTGTTCACGGGATGATGTGTTACGGGAACGAGTAAAGAGACTTGCTGTAACGAGATTGAACAAGATATCGGTATACTGACGATCAAATCTCGGGCAAGTATCGTACCGATGGACAAAGGGAATTGTATACGGGATTGATTGAATCCTCGACATCGTGGTTCATCCGATGAGATTATCGTGGAGCATGTGGGAGCCAACATGGGTATCCAGATCCTGTTGTTGGTTATTGACCGGAGAGTTGTCTCGGTCATGTCTACGTGTCTTCGGAACCCGTAGGGTCTACACACTTAAGGTTCGGTGACGCTAGAGTTGTAGAGATATTAGTATGCGGTTAACCGAAAGTTGTTCGAAGTACCGGATGAGATCCCGGACGTCACAAGGAGTTCCGGAATGGTCCGGAGGTAAAGATTTATATATAGGAAGTCCAGTTTCGGCCACCGGGAGAGTTTCGGGGGTCACTGGTATTGTACCGGGACCACAGAAAGGGTCCAGGGGGTCCACCGTGTGGGGCCACCTATCCCGGAGGGCCCCATGGGCTGAAGTGGCGTGGGAACCAGCCCCTGGTGGGCTGGTGCGCCCCATCCAAGGGCCCAAGGAGCCTAGGGTTGGAAACCCTAGGGGGCAGTTGCCCCCTGAGGGGGCATGCGCCCCCCTGGTTGGAAACCCTAAGGGGGCCGTTGCCCCCGGGGGCCGCCGCCCCCCCCCTCTAGATGGGATCTCCAAGGGGGGCATGCGCCCCCCTAGCCCCTATATATAGTGGAGGGGAGGGAGGGCAGCCACACCCTAAGCCCTGGCGCCTCCCTCTCCCTCCCTTGACACCTCTTCCTCCTCCAGTAGCGCTTGGCGAAGCCCTGCTAGAATCCCGCTGCTTCCACCACCACGCCGTCGTGCTACTGGATCTCCATCAACTATTCCTTCCCCCTTGCTGGATCAACAAGGAGGAGACGTCTTCGCTCCGTACGTGTGTTGAACGCGGAGGTGCTGTCCATTCGGCGCTAGGATCATCGGTGATTTGGATCACGACGAGTACGACTCCATCAACCCCGTTCTCTTGAACGCTTCCGCTCGCGATCTACAAGGGTATGTAGATGCACTCCTCTCTCTCGTTGCTAGATGACTCCATAGATTGATCTTGGTGATGCGTAGAAAATTTTAAATTTCTGCTACGATCCCCAACAGTGGTATCAGTGCTAGGTCTATGCGTAGTTTCTATGCACGAGTAGAACACAATTTGTTGTGGGCGTCGATTTTATCAATTTACTTGTCGTTACTAGTCTTATTTTGATCCGGCGGCATCGTGGGATGAAGCGGCCCGGACCGCCTTAAACGTACACTTACGTGAGACAGGTTCCACCGACTGACATGCACTAGTTGCATAAGGTGGCTAGAGGGTGTCTGTCTCTCCTACTTTAGTCGGATCGGATTCGATGAAAAGGGTCCTTATGAAGGGTAAATAGAAATTGGCATATCACGTTGTGGTTTTGGCGTAGGTAAGAAATGTTCTTGCTAAGAAACCTATAGCAGCCATCGTAAAAATTTGCAACAACAATTAGAGGACGCCTAACTTGTTTTTGGCAAAAGATATGCCGTGGTGATGTGATATGGCCAAAAGGATGTGATGAATGATATATGTGATGTATGAGATTGATCATGTTCTTGTAATAGGAATCACGACTTGCATGTCGATGAGTATGACAACCGACAGGAGCCATAGGAGTTGTCTTAATTTATTTATGACATGTGTGTCAACATAAACGTCATGTAATTACTTTACTTTATTGCTAAATCGTTAGCCATAGTAGTAGAAGTAATAGTTGATGAGACAACTTCATGAAGACACGATGACAAGGATCATGATGATGGAGATCATGGTGTCAAGCCGGTGACGATGATGATCATGGCGCCCCGAAGATGGAGATCAAAAGGACCAAAATGATATTGGCCATATCATGTCACTATTTTATTGCATGTGATGTTTATCATGTTTTTACATCTTATTTGCTTGGAACAACGGTAGCATAAATAAGATGATCCCTCATTAAAATATCAAGAATTGTGTTCCCCCTAACTGTGCACCGTTGCTAAGGTCCGTTGTTCAAGCACCACCGATGATCGGGTGTGATAGGTTCTAACGTTCGCATACAACGGGTGTAAGCCAGATTTACACACGCAATACACTTAGGTTCACTTGACGAGCCTAGCATGTACAGACATGGCCTCGGAACACGGAAGACCGAAATGTCGAACATGAGTCGTATAGAAGATACGATCAACATGAAGATGTTCACCGATGATGACTAGTCCGTCTCATGTGATGATCGGACACGGCCTAGTTGACTCGAATCATGTATCACTTAGATGACTAGAGGGATGTCTATCTGAGTGGGGGTTCATTAAATAATTTAATTAGATGAACTTAATTATCATGAACATAGTCTAAAACTTTGCAATATGTCTTGTAGATCAAATGGCCCACGCTAATGTTGCCCGCAACTTCAACGCGTTCCTAGAGAAAACCAAGCTGAAAGACGATGGCAGAAACTACACAGACTGGGTCCGTAACCTGAGGACTATCCTCATAGCTGCTAAGAAAGCATATGTCCTTGATGCACCGCTAGGTGAAGCACCTGCTTTCCCAGCAACTCAAGACGTTATGAACGCCTAGCACAGCGTAGTGATGATTACTCCACAGTTCAAGGCGGCATGCTTTACAGCTTAGAACCGGGGCTCCAAAAGCGTTTTGAGCAGCACGGAGCATAAGAGATGTTCCAAGAGCTGAAAATGGTTTTCCAAGCCCATGCCCGGGTCGAGAGATATGAAGTCTCCGACAAGTTCTACAGTTGTAAGATGGAGGAGAATAGTTCACATCGTGAGCACATACTCAAAATGTCTGGGTTGCACAACCGCTTATCTCTGCTGGGAGTAAATCTCCCGGATGATGCGGTCATTGACAGAATCCCTCAGTCGCTCCCACCTAGCTACAAGAGCTTTGTGATGAACTTCAATATGAAGAGGATGGAAAAGACCATTCCTGAGGTATATTCAATGCTGAAATCAGCGGAGGTGGAGATCAAAAAGGAACATCAAGTGTTGATGGTGAATAAAACCACTAAGTTCAAGAAAGGCAAGGGTAAGAAGAACTTCAATAAGGACGGCAAGGGAGTTGCCGCGCCCAGTAAGCCAGTTGTCGGGAAGAAGCCAAAGCATGGACCCAAGCCTGAGACTGAGTGCTTTTATTGCAAGGGAAACGGTCACTGGAAGCGGAATTGCCCCAAGTACTTAGCGGATAAGAAGGCCGGCAATACCAAAGGTATATGTGATATACATGTTAATTATGTGTACCTAACCAGCACTCGTAGTAGCTCCTGGGTATTTGATATCGGTGCGGTTGCTCATAATTGTAACTCAAAACAGGAGCTGCGGAATAAGCGGAGACTGGCGAAGGACGAGGTGACGATGCGCGTCGGGAATGGTTCCAAGGTCGATGTGATCGCCGTCGGCACGCTACCTCTACATTTACCTAAAGGATTAGTTTTAAACCTCAATAATTGTTATTTAGTACCAGCTTTGAGCATGAACATTGTATCTGGATCTCGTTTAATGCGAGATGGCTACTCATTTAAATCTGAGAATAATGGTTGTTCTTTTTAAATGAGAGACATGTTTTATGGTCATGCCCCGCTGGTCAATGGTTTATTCTTATTGAATCTTGAACGTGATGTTACATATATTCATAGTGTGAATGCCAAAAGATTTAAGGTTGATAGTGATAGTCCCACATACTTGTGGCACTGCCGCCTTGGTCACATTGGTGTCAAACGCATGAAGAATCTCCATGCAGATGGACTTTTGGAGTCTCTTGATTATGAATCATTTGACACGTGCGAACCATGCCTCATGGGCAAAATGACCAAGACTCCGTTCTCCGGAACAATGGAGCGAGCAACCAACTTATTTGAAATCATACATACTGATGTGTGCGGTCCAATGAGCGTTGAGGCTCGTGGTGGTTATCGTTATGTTCTCACCTCACTGATGACTTAAGTAGATATGGGTACGTCTACTTAATGAAACACAAGTCTGAAACCTTTGAAAAGTTCAAGGAATTTCAGAGTGAGGTTGAGAATCAACGTGACAGGAAAATCAAGTTCTTACGATCAGATTGTGGGGGAGAATATGTAGGACCTTGAAGTATGTCTAGAGGGGGGTGATTAGACTACTTGACCAATTAAAAACTTAGCCTTTTTCCAGTTTTAGAGTTTGGCAGATTTTAGCTATCTTAGGACAAGTCAAGCAATCATCACACAATTCAAGCAAGCATGCAAAGAGTGTATAAGCAGCAGAAATTAAAGCATGCAACTTGCAAGAAAGTAAAGGGAAAGGTTTGGAGGATTCAAACGCAATTGGAGACACAGATGTTTTTGGCGTGGTTCCGATAGGTGGTGCTATCGTACCTCCACGTTGATGGAGACTTCAACCCACGAAGGGTATGTGTTGCGCGAGTCCACGGAAGGCTCCACCCACGAAGGGTCCACGAAGTAGCAACCTTGTCTATCCCACCATGGCCGTCGCCCACGAAGGACTTGCCTCACTAGCGGTAGATCTTCACGAAGTAGGCGATCTCCTTGCCCTTACAAACTCCTTGGTTCAACTCCACGATCTTGTCGGAGGCTCCCAAGTGACACCTAGCCAATCTAGGAGACACCACTCTCCAAGAAGTAACAAATGGTGTGTTGATGATGAACTCCTTGCTCTTGTGCTTCAAATGATAGTCTCCCCAACACTCAACTCTCTCTCATAGGATTTGGATCTGGTGGAAAGAAGGTTTGAGTGGAAAGCAACTTGGGGAAGGCTAGAGATCAAGATTCATATGGTAGGAATGGAATATCTTGGTCTCAACACATGAGTAGGTGGTTCTCTCTCAGAAATGGTAAGTTGGAAGTGTAGGTTTGTTCAGATGGCTCTCTCCACAAATGAAGAGGAGGTGAAGGGGTATATATAGCCTCCACACAAAATCTAACCGTTACACACAATTTACCAATCTCGGTGGAACCGAATCAACAAACTCGGTCAGACCGATTTTAGTAAACCTAGTGACCGTTAAGGTTTTCGGTGGATCGACTTGCATCTCGGTAGGACCGATATGGTTAGGGTTAGGGCATAACGTAATCTCGGTGAGACCGATTACACAAACTCGGTGAGACCAATTTTGGTAATTAGCTAACGGAGAGTTGGTCAGGTAAACTCGGTGGGACCGATTTGCTCTTTTCGGTGAGACCGAAATGTTACAAAAGGGAAACAGAGAGTTTACATTGCAATCTCAGTGGGACCGATCCGCTCTTTTGGTGAGACCGAAAAGTTATGAAAAGGAAATAGAGATATTACAATCCCATCTCGGTGAGACCGAGATCCCTATCGGTAGAATCGATTTGCCTAGGGTTTGTGGCAGTGGCTATGACATATGGAATCGGTGGCGCCAGATTGGAAGAATCGGTGAGACCGATTTTGGCTTTAGGTTTAGGTCATATGTGGATGTGAGAAAGTGGCTGAGGGTTTTGGAGCATATCACTAAGCACATGAAGCAAGAGGCTCATTAAGCAACACCTCATCCCTCCTTGATAGTATTGGCTTTTCCTATAGACTCAATGTGATCTTGAATCACTAAAATATAAAATGAAGAGTCTTGAGCTTTTGAGCTTGAGCCAATCCTTTGTCATTAGCATTTTGAGGGATCCACCTTCATCATCCATGCCATGCCATTCATTGAGCTTTCCTGAAATGTTCATCTTGGAATAGCATTAGCTCAATGAGCTATATGTTGTTATGAATTACCAAAACCACCTAGGGATAGTTGCACTTCCAGAATATTTGAGTCACGAATTTTGCACGCACTTAAGGAAATGTGGAATTATTTCACAACTCACGCCGCCTGGAACACCTCAGCGTAATGGTGTGTCCGAACGTTGTAATCGCACTCTATTGGATATGGTGCGATCTATGATGTCTCTTACCGATCTACCGCTATCATTTTGTGGTTATGCTATATAGACTGCCGCTTTCACTTTAAATAGGGCTCCGTCAAAATCCGTTGAGACGACACCGTATGAATTGTGGTTTGGGAAGAAACCTAAGTTGTTGTTTCTGAAAGTTTGGGGATGCGATTCTTATGTCAAGAAACTTCAACCTGAAAAGCTCAAACCCAAATCGGAAAAATGCGTCTTCATAGGATACCCTAAGGAAACTATTGGGTATACCTTCTACCTCAGATCCAAAGGCAAGATCTTTGTTGCCAAGAATGGATCCTTTCTAGAGAAAGAGTTTCTCTCGAAGAAGTAAGTGGGAGGAAAGTAGAACTTGATGAAGTATTGCCTCTTGAACCGGAGAGTAGCGCAGCTCAAGAAAATGTTTCTATGGTGCCTGCACCGACTAGAGAGGAAGTTAATGATGATGATCATGAAACTTCAGATCAAGTTGCTCTTGAACCGTCAGAGGTCCACAAGGACACGTTCCACACCAGAGTGGTAGGGCAACCCTATCCTGGAAATCATGTTGTTAGACAATGGTGAACCTTCGAACTATGAAGAAGCGATGGCGGGCCCGGATTCTGACAAATGGCTTGAAGCCATGAAATCCGAGATAGGATCCATGTATGAAAACGAAGTATGGAATTTGATAGACTTGCCCGATGATCGGCGAGCCATAGAAAATAAATGGATCTTTAAGAAGAAGACAGACTCGGATGGTAATGTAACCATCTATAAGGCTCGGCTTGTCGCTAAGGGTTATCGACAAGTTCAAGGGGTTGACTATGATGAGACCTTCTCACCCGTAGCGAAGTTGAAGTTGAAGACATACTCTGTTTGAAGTCTGTGTGAGATTGAGCACGACTCAATGCCCGACCACGGCAGAAGATAGGGAAAAGATGAGTGTCATCCCCTATGCCTCGGCCATAGGGTCTATTATGTATGCCATGCTGTGTACCAGACCTGATGTAAACCTTGCCGTAAGTTTGGTGGGAAGGTACCAAAGTAATCCCGACATGGAACACTGGACAACGGTCAAGAATATCATGAAGTACCTGAAAAGGACTAAGGATAAGTTTCTCGTTTATGGAGGTCACGAAGAGCTCGTCGTAAAGGGTTACGTTGATGCTAGCTTCGACACGGATCTGGATGACTACTAGTCACAAATCGGATACGTATATATTTTGAATGGTGGGGCGATCGGTAGTGCGATTGCAAGCAAAGCGTATGGCGGGATCTACATGTGAAGCGGAGTACATGGCAGCCTCGGAGGAAGCACATGAAGCAATCTGGATGAAGGAGTTCATTACCGACCTAGGAGTTATTCCCAATGCGTCGGGCCCGATGACTCTCTTCTGTGACAACACTAGAGCTATTGCCCTTGCCAAGGAGCCCAGGTTTCACAAGAAGACCAGGCATATCAAGCGTCGCTTCAACTCCATTCGTGAAAATGTTCAAGATGGACACATAGAGATTTGTAAAGTGCATACGGACCTGAATATCGCAGATCCGTTGACTAAACCTCTTCCACGTGCAAAGCATGATCAACACCAGAACTCTACGGGTGTTCGATTCATCACAATGTAACTAGGTTATTGACTCTAGTGCAAGTGGGAGACTGTTGGAAATATGCCCTAGAGGCAATAATAAAAATGTTATTATTATATTTCCTTGTTCATGATAATTGTCTATTGTTCATGCTATAATTGTGTTATCCGGAAATCGTAATACATGTGTGAATACATAGACCACAACATGTCCCTAGTGAGCCTCTAGTTGACTAGCTCGTTGATCAATAGATGGTTACGGTTTCCTAACCATGGACATAGGATGTCATTGATAACGGGATCACATCATTAGGATAATGATGTGATGGACAAGACCCAATCCTAAGCATAGCACAAGATCGTGTAGTTCGTCTGCCAAATCTTTTCTAATGTCAAGTATCCTTTCCTTAGACCATGAGATTGTGCAACTCCCGGATACCGTAAGGGTACTTTGGGTGTGCCAAACGTCACAACATAACTGGGTGGCTATAAAGGTACACTACGGGTATCCCCGAAAGTATCTGTTGGGTTGGCACGAATCGAGACTGGGATTTGTCACTCCATAGGACGGAGAGGTATCTCTGGGCCCACTCGGTAGGACATCATCATAATCAGCTCAATGTGATCAAGGAGTTGTTCACGGGATGATGTGTTACGGGAACGAGTAAAGAGACGTGCTGTAACGAGATTGAACAAGGTATCGGTATACCGACGATCGAATCTCGGCCAAGTATCGTACCGATAGACAAAGGGAATTGTATACGGGATTGATTGAATCCTCGACATCGTGGTTCATCCGATGAGTTTATCGTGGAGCATGTGGGAGCCAACATGGGTATCCAGATCCTGCTGTTGGTTATTGACCGGAGAGTTGTCTCGGTCATGTCTACGTGTCTCCGGAACCCGCAGGGTCTACACACTTAAGGTTCGGTGATGCTAGAGTTGTAGAGATATTAGTATGCGGTTAACCGAAAGTTGTTCGGAGTCCCGGATGAGATCCCGGACGTCACAAGGAGTTCCGGAATGGTCCGGAGGTAAAGATTTATATATAGGAAGTCCAGTTTCGGCCAGCGGGAGAGTTTCGGGGGTCTCCAGTATTTAAACCTGGGAATAGTTTGTAATCCAAACCAAATCCAGTCCAAACCGTACATCCACAAGTTCACCAGTCAAACCAAACCAATCCAAACTATATCTACTATAATCCAATCCAAACCAAACTGCTCGTGTTTTGAAGCCAAACCGATCCAGCCCATTCCACAAATACGCTTTGAGCCTGGGTTTCAAACTATGGACATGTGCACATACTCACGTGGATACCTGTGGATGTATCTTATCTCTGAATGTGCACATACGCACATGGACATCAGAAGCTAGAAGCTGATAGTACAATGACAAAGCCACGGACATCCAGTCTTCGATCTGATATGACCTTCGATGCCCCATGAAGAACCGCTGGCCATGGACGCATTCTGCACACTGAGACGAACTGTGGCGTATGGCCCTGCGGCAATGGCGGAGGAGGCTCCGCGTGTGATTAGAGCATGGCACTTTGCGGCGGCATGTCGTGGACGTGCGCGGGGCCATGATGGTGCTACCAGTTCACCTCAGAGCTTCGCAGCGGCCAGAGCATGAGCGGCCGGTGTGGTTTCTCGTTTGTGTGGCCAACCACCACGTTGAGCCTTGCCGGTGTGTCGAATAGATCAGAATGGCCGTGGTGAATCTCGCATACCAAGGAATTGGCCAGATATCCCTTCAGACGACACAGTCGTCGTCGTTCCTCGCCTCAGGTGACCAGTCACCGCCACAATTATCGATCTGCTCTTCCGCCGTGTCTCGACCCTCATCCTCTGTGCTCTCGGTCCATGAACGTCCCCTGCAGGCTTCTCTGCCCTTGCTGACGTGCTGGCGGCATAGCACACGCGGACAAGGATTGAAGCAGAGGGAGAGGAAGGCGATGGTCGGAGCTCCAGCCGATGGCAGCCATGGCCTTAAGACCCTAACCAAGTTGCTCGATTTGGTCTCCGTCTATGGGTCAAAGTTGTTTGAGACTGATCGGTCTCTATCCAGACCAAACAAAACTAGTCCAATAATGGGTAAAGCCTGACCAAACCAAATTAGTTTAGAAGCTTAGCCATTTTCATCCAATCCAAAGACAGACTGTATGAAAACTAAACTGAAACTTTAGTTCCAGTCCAAACCATTCCCAGGTTTACCGGTACTGTACCGGGACCACCGAAAGGGTCTCGGGGGTCCACCGGGTGGGGCCACCTATCCCGGAGGGCCCCATGGGCTGAAGTGGCGTGGGAACCAGCCCCTGGTGGGCTGGTGCGCCCCACCCAAGGGCCCAAGGCGCCTAGGGTTAGAAACCCTAGGGGGTCGTTGCCCCCCGAGGGGGCATGCGCCCCCCTGGTTGGAAACCCTAAGGGGGCCGTTGCCCCCCGAGGCCCCCCCCCTCTAGATGGGATCTCCAAGGGGCCATGCGCCCCCCTAGCCCCTATATATAGTGGAGGGGAGGGAGGGCAGCCGCACCCTAAGCCCTGGTGTCGGTGTCAAAACCGGCGGATCTCGGGTAGGGGGTCCCGATCTGTGCGTCAAGGCTGATGGTAACAGGAAGCAAGGGACACAGATGTTTACCCAGGTTAGGGCCCTCTCGATGGAGGTAAAACCTACTTCCTGCTTGATTAATATTGATGATATGGGTAGTACAAGAGTAGATCTACCACGAGATCGTAGTGGCTAAACCCTAAGAGCGAGCCTATGATGGTATGACTGTAATTGTGATCGGCCTTCTAAGGACCAACCTCTCCGGTTTATATAGGCACTGGAGAGGGCTAGGGTTTACATGGAGTCGGTTACAAGGAAGGAAATGCAATATCCGGATCGCCAAGCTTGCCTTCCACGCCAAGGAAAGTCCCATCCGGACACGGGCCGAAGTCTTGAGTCTTGTATCTCCACGCTTCAATAGTCCGGACGTTGTATACAGTCCGGCTGTCCGGATACCCCTAATCCAGACTCCTCAAGAGCCCTCGAACCAGGCTTCAATGACTATGAGTCCGGCGCACAGCCTTGTCTTCGCATTGCAGGGCGGTTCCTCCGAATACTCCAAGGTAATTATCGAACACTCAAACCGTGTCCGGATCCACAAGATGATCTTCGCATGCCATCGTAGAGAGAATGATGTTTCACAGATGCAATCTGCTGACAACTTTTTAGGCAACGCGACGTGTCATTACGGTCGGGTCATTATTCGAACCGTCTTTCCACAACCAGCCATAGTGCATATTGCGAGGAGGTTTCCTTGACATGTCTTGTCAAAGCAGAGATCGTGCCCCCTTACCACGGGATTCTCATCAATACGGGTACGGGTAATCCCACCACATCATTAATCGTGGCGCTTGGGAAGCAAGCGATTATCTCTAACGGCAAGTGGGGAGGCGCACCGCTTTGTCGCCTCTATAAAGGGATAAGATTTCCCATTTTTACCCACGCCTTCTTCCTCCTTTTGCCCACTCTTGCCCCTCGAGCTCCAAATACTAAGCCCAAGTCTCCTCCGCACAGCTAGACATGTCCGGAGTAGGAGGCAAGTGGGTGGCTTCCACCATCAAGGAGAAGCACATCACAAATCTTGGCGGCCGGATATTTGGTCATGAGACATAGCGCACCGGCCACCGGACGCTGGGCAGGTCATTCGACCCGGGACCCCACGAGAGTCGTGGTTCGCCGCCCACTTCGATGCGTGGACTGGGGTTTCCACTTCACCCCTTCGTCCGCGGGCTCATGTTCTACTACGGGCTAGATTTCCATGATCTAGCCCCGAATTTCGTCCTCAATATCTCGGCGTTCATCGTCGTATGCGAGGCTTTCCTCCGCATCCGACCTCATTTCAGCCTATGGCTGCAAACCTTCTGCGTGAAGCCGAAGATTGTAAGCGGCCAGCAAGCGGAGTGCGGAGGAGCCATGGTGGGCAAGATGCCTAATGTCACCTGGCTGGACAGCTCCTTTGCGGAGACCGTAAAAGGATGGCAATCGGGGTGGTTCTACGTCACCGAACCGCGCGGCGCCAACTGGGCGGTGGCCCCCGAATTCAGGTCTGGAGTCCCCATGCGGCTCACCTCCTGGGAAAGGAAGGGCCTGTCCTGGGGCGATTCTACGGAGCCGACCGGACTCTAGACATGCATCAAAAGCATGAAGGACAAGAACATCAAGCTTGTCAACGTGATCCAGGTCATGCTTGTTCGCCGGATCCTGCCCTGTCAAAGGCGGGCAGCCAATCTATGGGAGTTCGTCCCGGCCGAACACCAAACGCTCCGGAAGCTCTATGACATGACGCACCAAGGCGCATGGAAGGTGTTGTTCAAGGCCTCTGAAGTGCCTCCGCCCACATCCAAGGACCGCGGGCTTCACGCCGCGCGGGCTCCTAGTTAGGTGAGTTCTCAGACTACCACTGGACTCGGTTTTTCCCAATATGTTCAAGGGAGATCCTTAAGTAGTTATACATATTTGCCTCAGGATTATGTGGAGATAGCGGAGCAGGTTTACTGTCCGGCTCCGCTGCCAGAGGGCTCACTGACGCCTCTCGACGGAGATCTGGGTCCCGCACCATACAAGGTGCCGGAGAAGAAGGCCGAGAAGAAGGCCCCGGGACCTGAAAGGGTCTCCGGTGTAAGGTTGCTGTAAGCCTCGGCCCGAGGATGACGAGGCAGAATCCTCCCACGAAGGGTAGGAGGAAGAAGAAGAAGATGCCCCATCCGGAAAGGATGAGGGGCCCGGCGAAGCGGGCCAGGGGGCCGGAAGAGGCCCTCGGCGCAAGGCCGTTATACCCCTGCCGTCCGATGACGACGAGACAGATTCCTCCCGCAGAGGCGGGGGGAATCAAGAAGAAATTCCACCTCCCCGCACTGGGGGGAGAAGAAGAGAAAAGCCGCCCCGAAGGGGGAGGCTGGGGCGTCCAAGAAGGGGAAAACATCCCTTCCGGACTACTCCACCAAGGCCGCTCACAGCGATGAAGGGTGGCTGCCCAGGGGGAAGCCCCCGGCGCGATCATAAGTGTCCACACTCTAGCGTGGTTTTACGTCATAGTTGTTTAATAACGCCGAACATATATGCAGTCCGGCCAGGGCTCATCCGGAGGTGTCGTCTTCGGATGGGTCTCCGAGCGCTTCAGAGATGAACTCGCTCCCGACGACCACCACTCGTCAGCCTGCGGATGACACGGAGGTGTTGTCCTAAAGGTTCCCCGAGCAGGGGGAGGTGACCCTGGAGACGCCCCAAGGCGGACTTCCGAATGTCGGACATGCGGGGTTCAAGATCTCCGCGGATCGCTTCGATGAAAGCCACAACAAGGGGGACACTCGACTGAACACTGCTCTGGAACCTCCGACGGTTCCGGACTTAGGCGGGCAGCCCCTCGTTAGAGAGGGCGAGCCGCCCGTGCCGAGGACTTCCGTCGCATCAACGGTGCCGGATAGCCTGGTGGAAGCGCTTCAAGGCGCTTCCATGGAAGAAGAGCACCCTACTCTTATGAGTGCGGTGATTCAAAAGGTTATGTCCGCCAAAAGCGGATTGACTGAAGCCTGCACAAGCCTCCTGACGGGCTTTGAGTTAAGTAATAAAAATGTACGAAATTACCACCCGATAGGTAGTAGCCCCTGATACTCTGGTTGGTGTTCGGAAAGAAAAGCCAAACAGAGGGTCAATTACAATCCGTAGGAGTCTAAAAAGCGTTTATGTGAATAAGCAGGCCGTGCTGCTTGCCGCTGCTGCCCGTATTGCCGAAGTTGCCGAACTGAAGCGGGATCTGGAGCAGGCGCAGGGAGAGCTCTGCCTCACGAAGAGGCAGCTCGAGGAGAATAAAGGTAAGCGATTCCCCGTTTGTATGTATTTAAAGATAGGAAAAATTTGTCAGTCTAACGCCAAAGTGTCGTGATTGTGTAACAGGGGCCACCGCCGAAGTGGCGTCCCTGAAGAAAGCGCTGTCCGAGGCAGAAGACAAAGCGGCCTTGGAATGCAAGGAGCGTGAAAAGCAAAGTGCTAGAGTGGGCGAGGTACAACAAGAGCTCCAGGACCACAGCAAGAAGTGCGAGTCCGTGGAGCATAATCTGAAGATGAAGGAGGCCGAGCTTGCGAAGGCCCTTGTAAGTTTGAAGGATGCCAAGGCCGAAGTCGAGAAAGCACAGCAGGAGATCCAGGAGGCCAAAAAGATAGCAGCGGGTAAGAAATAATTTATGCAAAGTAAACATGTGGAGGAGGCGTTTCTTTTACTTACTCGAATACGGAGCTCTCCAGGGGCATTTGCAGATCTGCCACGCAGCGTCTCAGACGCTGCGGAGTTCTACTGCGCTGTGAGGGGAGCTCAACGGAGAAGCTATTCTCCGGTCCCAAAGATGTGGGGCCGATCATCCGATGCCTCTGAGCGACCAACTAGCAGTTGATCGAACTCCACAGGGCAGACGAACTGGCTATGAAGGACTTCATAGTCAGGATGTGGCCTGGTGAGCTCCTGCCCAGTAGCTACTTTGGCCTGATCAAGCGGATGGTGGATGCTTGCCTGCGGCTTGAAGTTATCAAGTGATCCGTTTGCATCGAAGGTGCCCGCCGAGCCTTTGCCCGCGTCAAGGTGCATTGGGGCAAGCTGGATGCGGAAAAGCTGGTCAAGGACGGGCCGCCGGAGGGCAAGGCGCATCGCCATCCCGAGATGTACTACGATGGCGTGATGAAGGGTGCTTGTCTTGTCGCCGATGAGTGTACCAAGGACGCCATTTTGGAATGAGTTCACTTCTGTCATGCTTGTAATTTAAAGACGAAGTTACTTGCGCTATGTAGCGCTTTTGTTATTTAAAATATTACCTTACAGCGGCTGTTTATAAAATTCTGAAAGTAGGCCACCGTCGGCTTCCTCCCCCACGTAACTACCATCGGGGTGTTCGTGGAAAACCCGACAATCTTTATCCAACTGTTTGGTCCCTTAAGGAGGTGTCCGCAGCGTAACAAGGCAATCGGACTATGCGGCTTTATAACTTTCACTTAGCCATAGAAGTCTACAATTTTAAATTTCGTGAAGCCCCTAGAATCCTGGAAGGTCAATCGGGCGCTTATACACGCCTAGATCGGACGAAGCTGATTTATCGCCTAAAGCGGAAAATCTTTAAGATTTTAGAACCTCTCGAACAGCGACCAGCTCTCGCCACATCATGCTAGTCAGTTTTCGGCTTTCTCTACTGAGGTGCTCGTCCGGAAGAACCAGGACACAATCGCATTAGTTCTCCCTGCGCTACCTTAGCCGATATAATGTAACGTAAGGCACCAAAACAAGGGAGCCAGCTATCCCAATCAGAGACCCAAGACATGATTCAGAGCTGATGCATATAGTGCTATAAGTTCGGGGTGCCGCACTGTTGAAAGTGTTCGGACTTTATTTGCCATATTACGGGACGCCATGAGAAGCCCCTGGCAAACCGGCCGCAACAAGGTGTGCGGATGCAATATCAAATAAACATTTATAAGAGAAAAATGCTCAAATAAGAATAATAAGTTGACGCTATATATAATCTCCCATTGACAAAAAATGCGTTTAAGCGTACATTTACAATGGATGCGTTAAGCAGAGATAAAATAGGACTATTTGACATGTCCTATCCAGGGCAGGCTGTGTTCGGATAGATAAAGCAGTGTATAATGATCGTAAATAGATTCCACCGGGTATTTCCTTCCGTGCAAAACGCCCTGCCTCCTTGGATGTCTCTCCCTATAAGTCCGCAATTCGCTCTTTTGAGGATGCCGCCAACGCGGTGTCTGAAAGGTAAGAGGGAAAGAGTATGAAAGTATTTGGCGGTTACCCGCACTATTGACTGAGCCGTTGATGCGCCTCCGCCTATGCCCATGGTATTTTAAGTGCGTAATTGTGTGCGCGTGGCACGAATGCTGCTTTGATGGGGCTTAAGCGGAGGCCGGACTGCTAGTCGCGCTCTTGGCGTGCCTGATGATCCTGTTGCGGGGTGCTCCGGACTCGCTTCACTGTGCTCGAAGTTGTTGTCACCGGATTGGTTTGTCGGAGAAGGCCGCATTGTACTTCCGCCGCAAGGGCTACGGTATGTTCTTCTATTCATAGAGAGCGGTCCATACTTCTTTTCACCGTTATGACCCCGCGTGGTCCTGGCATCTTGAGCTTGAGGTATGCATAGTGTGGTACCGCATTGAATCTAGCGAATGCGGTTCGTCCGAAAGCAAAGGCATGGTAACCATCATGAAAGGGACGATATCGAAGATTAACTCTTCGCTTTGGAAGTTATCCGGAGATCCGAAGACCACTTCCAATGTTATAGAGCCCATACAACAGGCCTCTACTCCAGGAATTACACCTTTAAAGGTGGTTGTCGGTGTCAAAACCGGCGGATCTCGGGTAGGGCGTCCCGAACTGTGCGTCTAGGCGGAAGGTAACAGGAGACAAGGGACACGATGTTTTTACCCAGGTTCGGGCCCTCTCGATGGAGGTAAAACCCTACTTCTTCTTGATTAATATTGATGATATGGGTAGTACAAGAGTAGATCTACCACGAGATCGAAGAGGCTAAACCCTAGAAGCTAGCCTACGGTATGATTGTTGTTCGTCCCCACGGACTAAAACCCTCCGGTTTATATAAACACCGGAGAGGGTTAGGGTTACACAGTAGTCGGTTACAATGGAAGGAGATCTACATATCCAGACGCCAAGCTTGCCTTCCACGCCAAGGAAAGTCCCATCCGGACACGGACGAAGTCTTCAATCTTGTATCTTCATAGTCCAGGAGTCCGCCAAAGGTCATAGTCCCGCCATCCCGGACACCCCTAATCTAGGACTCACAAGAGTCTCTGAACCAGGCTTCAATGACGATTTAGTCCGCGCCAGTTTGTCTTCGGCATTGCAAGGCGGGTTCCTCCTCCGAATACTTCATAGAAGATTTTGAACACAAGGATAGTGTCCGGCTCTGCAAAATAATTTCCACATACCACCATAGAGAGAATAACATTTGCACACATCCAATCTGCTGACGTATTCCGCAATGTGACATCACACCACGGCCAAGCCTTTTTTCGAATTGTTTTTATTGTCCCACCTCAGCGCGTTTAGCGAGGCGGTTTCCTTGGCACGTCTTGTCAAAGCAGAGATCATGTCCCCTTATTCCGGGATTCTCATCAATACGGGCGTGGGTAACCCAATCGTGCCCATTGGCACGTCTCCCCTATTGAAGGCGAGTCCCAAACGGTCAAGGGGAGGGCTCTTGGTATTCAACCTCTTTATAAAGAGACCAAGGCCCTACTCCTTTCTTTCAATCTCAATCGAATCCGCCCCTTGCCTCGAGTTCCAACACCCAAAGCTCCAGATTCAGCGCTCAACCTTCGATGATGTCCGGCTCCGACCTTCAAGGCTGGTGGATGCCTTCCTCCGTTACGGAAGAAGACGTGCTAAAGCTAAGAGATGCCAGGTATTTAACCGGCGAAATTTCGCATAGGCTGCCTGCTCAAGGGCAGGTTATTCCCACTCCCAAGCCTGGTGAGAGCATGGTATTCGCGCCTCACTTCCTTCGGGGGTTAGGCTTCCCGACGGACCCCTTCGTGAGGGGGCTCATGTTTTATTATGGGTTAGAATTTCACGACTTGGATCCGGAGTCCATCCTCCACATATCATCGTTCATCGTTGTGTGTGAAGCCTTCCTCCGCATTACCCCTCACTTCGGATTGTGGCTCAAGACCTTCAAAGTGGAGCCGAAGATGATCAAGGGGCAGCAAGCGGAGCGCGGAGGGGCTATTATAAGCAAGATTGCTGACACTCCATGGCCCGAGGGCTCTTTTCAAGAGGAGTTCAGCTTATGGCAACGAAGGTGGTTTTATATCACAGCTACCAGGGGCACCAAGTGGGTGGCGCCTCCTGCCTTTCGCTCGGGTCCTCCCCCACGGCTGTCGTCATGGGTCAATAAAGGGCTTGACTGGGGGCCGTCCAAGGACGTGCCCTTGTTACAGGGCCGCATTCAAGATCTCCTGGAAAGAGACATCAACCTGGCCGTAGTGGCGCAGGTCATGTTGATTCACCGCACTTTGCCCTGCAAACGCCGCCCCCTCCGCGTGTGGGAGTTTAATCCGGAGGGACCACGAGCTCTCCAACACTTTATGGGCGTGACGCCCATGGAGATGTATAAATTGTTCTTCGGATCACAAGCAATGTGTCTGGACTTGACCGAGGATGCAGGTCTAAGCTGCAATCGCCCGGATACTCAAGTAAGTAGCCCTGTACCCGGACATGCTATCCGTATATTCATCATAACATTGCCCTTAAAAGAGTTGTCCCTTTAAACAGGAGTGGATAGCGAAAGCAAAGCTAATCAGGTGTCCGGCCACCCTCCCCGAGACCACGCCGGATCCTGTCTTAACCAGGATGCTGGAGGTTGCGCCTTTGGAAGAAGGTGAAGGGGGAACAAGGAAGCTACCGCCTCCTCAAGGAGGTTGCTGTGAAAGGAGGAATCGAGAATCCCTCCATCCAGGGAAAGAAGAGGACCGCCTCAAGACCCGGAGACCATGGTCTCAAAGCGAGGGAAGAGATCTTCGCCGAGGGTCTGCGCCGGAGGTGCCTCGGCCACACCGTGCCCTCAAGGGGATCAGCCCTCCAAATGAGCCGTAAGTAGAGAGGGAGTTTTAAAATAAGAGACATCCCTATTCTATTCCCGAGAAAGATAACTGAATTTTTACCTTGTAGTTCGGATCTCAGCCCTTCTCAGCAGAGCTCATCTTCGGGGATCTTCGTCCGAGATGATGGAGAGCGAACGCCTCGCTGCAGTATCAGCTTTATGCAGGCGGGCGACCCTGAGGTGTTGTCACGGAGGGTTTCTCCAAATCTGGCAGGGCCGGAAAGCAGCCGTATGGCTCCCCAAAGCCCTCCATGCCCGGCCTTCGAAAAAGGCCATCAGACGAGTCCGGCACCGTCCGGTGCACGGTCGGAGGAGCTGAAGGATCTGCTCGGGCGAGCGTCTATCTCAGAAGAACATCGTGCATTGATGGGCACGGTGATTGAAAGGATTTCATCCGCGGAGAGTGGGTTGCACGAGGCCGCCGTGGAGTTTACCGATGTTTTTGAGGTACGCGAAATGATGCACCTTTTGACAGTTCCGCATATAAAAGATGCGCCATGTATAGATAGTAGCCCCTGAGACTCGGTGCGTTGTCAAAAATAACAGCGCGCCAAGGATCGTAATCCCAGGTAAAACATGTCGCTCTTCCTATTTAGGTGGCGAAGTGTCCGGTGGCTAGCCGGACTGATGAATTTTCCGAGGTAAAGCGGCAACTTGACGTGGCGGATGCCGACATCGCGCTTGTCAACAAGCGGTTGGACGAGTCACAAGGTATGCAATTTCTCCGCGGGCACCTGGTAAGGGGGCTTGATGCCCTTGCCTTACAACATGTATGCTTGATGCAGATGGTGCCACTGCCATGGAGAACCTTTCGCGGAACTTGCCCGAGCCAAGGAGCAAGCCGTAAAAAGTGATGCAGATGCCTTAAAGGCGTCAAGAGCTGAAGGCCGAACAGCCGCTCATCGCCAAGCAGGAAGGAAATGGCCGAAATGGTTGTGAAGTTGAAGGATGCCGCCGATCACCGAAAGCTTCTTGAAAGAGAAGGTCGGGCGTAATGAAGGACTCGGAGAAGGGCACTACCGAGGCCAAGGATGCTTGCTCGCAATGAGAGCCATGAAGCAGAGCTACGTTAGGTCGGAGATATCGCGCCGGAAAGCCCTTTATGCTGCGGATGAAGTTCGGGGATCCTAAATATGCTCAGTTGGACCGGTTGTGGAGTGCGGCGGATACTTATCTGGACTTGGCGGCAAGTGCCGCGGACGCGGCCGAACACTTCCGAGATCAACATGATCACGAAGTGGAAAAGCTTTTTTGGTCGTAGTTCCACAATCCAGAGCGCCCACTTCCATTAACCGAGCGTTTGGCCGAATGGGCGGAGCTGAATAGGTTATCCGGACTCGCCATGAAGGAAGTCATGAGTTATCTGTGGCCGGAAAGGCCTGAGCCGAAGAGTTATTTTGGTTTGGTGCAGCAGTTCCTTGGTGCGGTGCCCCATATTAATGCAATGAAGAGGTCAGCATGCATAGAGGGTGCGCGGATGGCTCTTGCCCATGTCAAGACATACTGGGCGGAGATGAAGACCACCGACGTCGCATCCCAAGATTCGTGACGGAGCCGAGTACCGCCGAGCACTATTTCCGTGAAGTTCTGCAGGCGCTGCTTAATAGAGACGCAGTGTTTCAAGGATATCATGTTCGAATAACATGTATAATTGTAAAACAATGTTTCGATGGAATATAGAAGCTTTTTATACTTGTGCTCGCAAGAATTAAAATACCTCTGTGCGGCCGTTAATGTATATGTGTATATAACCCGAAAGATGGCAGTTCGGCTTTCACATTTCACGCATATAATGCGGGGTGTTCGCAAAAGGCACATTTTCACACTTGATCCAACGTCTTGGTCCTATAAAGGAGGTGATAGCGCAGCGAACTAGGCAACCGGACTATAATGCTTTATCACTTTCACTTAGCCATAGGAGTTTGACAGTGGGGCTGCTATAGAGCCCCTAGGGGCACCGTGCTCGCCCGAATTAGGGCGCGTGTGTGCCTAACCGGGAAACGGCCCTTCGTTAATGCGGAGGAATCCTAAAGATTCTGGTGGGTCATCGAGTGGTTGACCAGTCTCACGCTATATCATGATCGATTTCGGCTTTCTCTACTAAGGTGCTCGCCTTACCGAATCGGGGCACAATCGCAGAGTTCTTCCGGTGCCGCTTTAGCCGATAGAGCGGAACGTAAGGCAGCAAAACACAGGAGCCGGGCAAACCCAACATTTGACCAAAGACATGATTCGGAGCTGATGCATATAAGGCCAAACTTGCGATGCCGAACACTCCCTAAGGTATTCGGTCTTCATAAAGACGGGCTGAACAACGCCCTTAGTAATGAGCCCCTGGTGTCCAGGTACGTGCAAAATCCTGACGTGGCCGATGCCAAGACGCCAGCCTCCACCTCGGTTATAGCAAGAAACCGGGGGATGTGTATCAACAAGAGACAGTAAAAAAGGTTTACGCGAGGTCTTAATCTGAAAAGAATCCTTTGAACGGGTCCCTACTGCACGTCTGCGCCTGTGTCTCCATTGTGCCGTATCCTGGACGGGTGTAGCACGGTGTTCATCTATAAAAGAGAGGAACTTAGTTGAAAAAGATCGTGCGAAAATGTACGTTATATTAAATAAACAAAGTACAATTTTTTAAAAATGAATAAAGCTGAGCTTTATTGTCTCGTGCGCGGAGCCCCTTGAACGGGGGTATGCGGCTAGTAAGCCCTTTTATGTTTATGCCGGACTTGTCTAGCCATGTCCGGGGTCCGAACGACCTGTTTAGGTGCTTTGATTAGTGAAGCCGGTTTAGTGTGTGGCTGTTAAGGCAGCCGCACAATCTTCCGTGCTCGAGGAACACTCGATATTTCCCTTTAATGAAATGATGCCTCGTGGACCGGGCATTTTAAGCATAAGGGATGCATAATGCGGTATTGCGTTAAAGCGGGCGAAAGCTTCGCGTTCCAGTAGTGCTTGATAGCTACTTGTAAATGGGGCGATGTGGAAGGTTAGCTTTTCGCGGCGGAAGTTGTCGGGTGAGCCGAACATAACTTCTAGCAGGAGAGAGCCCGTACAATGGGCATCTAGGCCTGGCATTACTCCTTGAAAGGAAGTGTTGCTATGGCGAATTGTTGTTGGGTCTATCCCCATTTTGCGGGTTGTGTCCTGATATAGCAGGTTTAAATCACTGCCGCCGTCCATTAGGACGTGTGTAAAGTGGAGTCCGTCAATTATCGGATCTAATACCAAGGCAGTCCAGCCTGCAGTCCAGCCTGCATTTCGGATACTTCTAGAGTAATCCTGATGGTCGAAGGTGATTGGTTTTAACAACCAGTGGCGGGACTCCTCTGGGATAGGCCGTATGGCGCGTATCTCTATGGGCGCCACTCTGTTCTCCCCTTTTATCACGTGAAGGGAATTTACTGTTTTGACTTCTTGTGGGAAGTTCTTTTGTTTTCCGGTGCTCTGCTTGTGGGGTTCGTCATCGTCCTCGCTTGGTGTGTCGAGCCCCTTGTGTTCGGTGTTGAGTTTGCCGGAATGCTTGAAGACCCAACAATGTCTGTGGGTATGGTTTGCAGGCTTCCCGAGAGTACTGTGGATTTGACATATCTTGTCCAAGATTTTGTTTAGGTTAGATAGCTCGTCCCTATTATCCTTGAGGGGCAGCTTTTTCTGATTCTGCCGGGAGCTTTTGAATCCGGCGTTGACTGCCGTGCTCTTCGGGCTGTTTCCCTTGATCCTGCGCTGGTCCTTGCTGCGTCGCGGTTTCCCATTTCCATCCCTAACTTCGGATGTACTTGGGTTGTCGGTATCGCATCTTGCCAACCAGCTATCCTCTCCTCGCATAAAAGCGGGTCATGAGGCTTGTTAATGCGGCCATTATTCTTGGCTTTTCTTGGACGAGGTGTCCGGCAAGCCATTCGTCCCTCAACGCTGTGTTTGAAAGCTGCTAAGGCTTGGCGTCCGGATAGTCGACTATCTGGTTCTTTTTAGTAAGAAATTTGTTCCAGAAGTTTCCGGCTGACTCTCCGGGTTGTTGAATTATATGACTTAAATCATCTGCATCCGGAGGTCGGACATAGGTCCCTTGAAAATTTGCCCGAAAAGCATCCTCGAGCTCTTCCCAACTTCCAATGGTATTTTTGGGAAGGCTTTTAAGCCAATGACGGGCTGGCCCTTTGAGTTTGAGGGGTAAGTATTTTATGGCGTGGAGATCATCTCCTCTAGCCATGTGTATGTGGAGGATGTAATCCTCGATCCAAACTCCAGGGTCTATTGTTCCGTTGTATGCCTCTATGTTTACGGGCTTTAATCCCGCTGGAAATTCATGATCCAGCACCTCATCGGTGAAACATAGGGTGTGCGGCGCCCCTATATCTGGGCATTCCATGATGTTCGGATATTTGATGTGTTGCATTGCTTACTAGAGCTTGCTTTCTTGGCCCATAGATAGATCTGGCTGGGCCATCTTTTTGATGCGAATCCTTGTGCGGATCGCGTGCCGGCTTGTGTGCGGCGTCCTTTGCCGCACTGTGTTGGCCATGGGGTCGTTTGTCCGACCGGGTGGCTTCCTTATTTTTTGATTGCTGCTCTAAGGCCTCATCATCAAATTCCGACAGTAATTTTCGCTTTTGATAGCTCTTTGTGTGGCGACTATCGCCGTATTTGTCTACGGTGTTGAGTACTTTGCTCCATCTAATTCTGAGTGCATCTTCCGCTGTTTTGAACTTCCGCTTCTGCTTTTTCAGGCTACGCGCAGTGGCGACGAGCCTTTTTTGGAGGTTCTTCTGCTCCAGCAACTTGTCTGGCGTGAGGTCGTCCGGACTGTTGTCTTCACCGGGGACGGGTTGTTTATCCAAGTTGCCCTGTTCGGACGGTTGCTTGATGGCATGTTGGTCGTCCGCTGGTTCGCTCTGCTCTATGGCTGGGTCTGTATGGTTGCTTTCTCTGTCGAGGTGGGGTTTGGAGCGGCGCTTGCGCCGCCACTTTGATTGCTTTTCGAGGGAGCGATCCCTCGTTGCGTCCCTTTGTTCCTCGTCGTCGTTTCCTTTAGGTGTATCCACCATGTATACATCGTGAGATGGGGTGGTTGTCCAAAGGGCCTATAGGCGCTGGTTCTTGTTCGTCTCCTACATCGTCGTCCATACCGTCGATGTCTTCGGAGTCGAAGTCGAGCATGTCGGTTAAATCATCGACAGTGGCTACAAAGTGGGTGGTGGGTGGGCTTCGAATTTCTTCGTCGCCCGCATCTCAACCTTGCCGACCATAATCCTGCCAGGGCTCTTCTGATAGAGAGAGAGACTTTAGTGAATTCAGAATGTCGCTAAAAGGAGAGTGCTGAAAGATGTCCGCGGCGGTGAACTCCATGATCGGCGCCCAATCGGGTTCGATTGGCAGGGGCGCGGAAGGTTCGGAGTCCGGCACCTTGGAGTCATGAGCTTCGCAAAGGACAGGTATAGTGTTCGGCTCGATCACCGTAGAGATTGCAGCCCCCGAGGCGGTGTCCAGCCACCCGTCCTCGATTGGCGATCAGCCGAGCTAAGGGTCGGAGCGGACATCGGTGCGACCTCCGTGGCAATCGCTTCGGGCAAGCAGAGCTAGATCATGCCCATCGTGATGCGGCGGGCGCTTGGCTGTGGGCTCGAACCCGTCGAAGATCAAGTCTCCGCGGACATCGGGCCGTAGTTCAAACTTCCAAATCTGACTCGATGGCTGGGGCGAAGCTTCGATCCGCCATGATGGCTGCTTAATTGGCCCGCAGTGCAAAGCAGCCGAATACGAAGATCTGTCCGGGGGAAAAGTCTCACCCTGGACCGCATCGTTGTTGATGATCGGAGGATCCATCGGGCCTAAAGATGACGACACAGAGGAACTCTCAATGAAAGCACCAATGTCGGTGTCAAAACCGGCGGATCTCGGGTAGGGGGGCCCGAACTGTGTGTCTAGGCGGATGGTAACAGGAGACAGGGGACACGATATTTTTACCCAGGTTCGGGCCCTCTCGATGGAGGTAAAACCCTACTCCTGCTTGATTAATATTGATGATATGGGTAGTACAAGAGTAGATCTACCACGAGATCGTAGAGGCTAAACCCTAGAAGCTAGCCTATGGTATGATTGTTGTTCGTCCCCACGGACTAAAACCCTCCGGTTTATATAGACACCGGAGAGGGTTAGGGTTACACGTAGTCGGTTACAATGGAAGGAGATCTACATATCCGTATCGCCAAGCTTGCCTTCCACGCCAAGGAAAGTCCCATCCGGACACGGGACGAAGTCTTCAATCTTGTATCTTCATAGTGCAGGAGTCCGGCCAAAGGTCATAGTCCAGCCATCCGGACACCCCCTAATCCAGGACTCCCTCAGTGGTTTTAGTGGGCTTGATCCTTGAAGGGTCAATGCCCATTTTGGCGACCGTGTCCCGATAAAGAGTTCAGTTGCTGCCACCGTCCATAAGGACGCTGCGTGAGGTGGAATCCACAATGATTGGGTCTAGGACCAATGCGGCCGAGCCACCGTGACGGATGCTAGTAGGGTGATCCCTACGGTCAAAGGTGATCGGACAAGCTGACCATGGGTTGAATTTGGGGGCGACTGGCTCCATCGCATATACGTCCCTTAGTGCCCGCTTTCGTTCCCGCTTGGGGATGTGTGTGGCGTAGATCATGTTGACCGTTTTCACCTTGGGGGGGGGGGATTTCTTCTGTCCCCCCCGTGTTCGGACGTTGAGGCTCCTTATCATCGTTGCTGTGCAGCCCCTTGTCCTTGTCTGCGGCGTTTATCTTGCCGGCCTGTTTGAATACCCAGCAATCTCTATTGGTGTGGTTGGCTGGCTTGTCCGGGGTGCCATGAATTTGGCACGAGCGCTCCAGTATGCGGTCCAGACTGGACGGTCCCTAATTATTTCTTTTGAACGGCTTCTTCCGCTGACCGGGCTTGGATCCGCTGAATCTGGCGTTGACTGCCGTGTCTTCAGTGATGTCGCCGTTGTTCCGTCTCTTATGTCTGTTACGCCGTGGTTTGCCGTTATTGTCGCGGCCATCCGAATTGCCAGAATGTGGCGTAGTGCTGCTGCGAGCCAACCAACTGTCCTCGCCCGCGCAAAAGCGGGTCATTAGTGTTGTGAGAGCTGCCATGGACTTGGGTTTTTCCTGGCCGAGGTATCGAGCGAGCCACTCGTCACGGATATTATGCTTAAAAGCCGCCAGGACTTCGGCGTCCGGACAGTCGACTATTTGGTTCTTTTTAGTTAAGAATCGTGTCCAGAATTTCCTGGCTGACTCTTCGGGCTGTGGAGTAATGTGACTCAAGTCATCGGCATCAGGTGGTCGCACATATGTGCCCTGGAAGTTGTCGAGAAATGCGTCTTCCAGGTTTTCCCAGCTGCCAATGGAATTTGCTGGCAGGCTATTTAGCTAGTGCCGGGCTGGTCCTTTGAGCTTAAGGGGAAGATATTTGATGGCGTGCAGATCGTCTCCGCGGGCCATGTGAATTTGGAGAAGAAAATCTTTGATCCATACTGCGGGGTCTGTTGTGCCATCGTATGATTCGATGTTTACGGGTTTGAACCCTTCTGGGAATTCATGATCCGTTTTTGTTAGTGAAGCAGAGGGGGTGCGCGCGCCTGCGGCCGGGCTATGTGGCTACGCAGGTCGAATTGCTCGGGTGGCTATATTCGCCCGCCGGACTTGTTGAAGGTGTATCCAGCGTGACGGTCCTCGCTGCGCATCAAGCGCCCGCGATCCGTAGATCGATCTTGGTTGTCCTGATTTGTTGCCTCGGCCGTAGTATGTTGGCGTGGGGTGTTGGCTGGTATGCAGATCGGTATGTTGTTTATCCCGCCACGAGGTGGCCGGTCACCGTATGGTGCTCGAGTCCGTATTCCTCACCTGCCAGACTTCACCCATCCGTCTGTGAGCAGGTCTTGATCAGCTTGGACTTGCTGCCGCTTCTTTTTCAGGCTCCTCGCAGCGGGCTATAAGCCGACGCTTGAAGCGCCTCGCTTCACGGGATCCTCAGGCATGCCGAACTCGCTGCCGCCGAGGCTAATCTGCCTTCGGAGGGGGGCATGTAGCTGCCCTCCTCCGTATTCGTCTGTCGCCTGCTCTTCTGGCTGACCTGCTCATCCTCCCGCTCGCCTACTCAAGGCGGGCTGATCAGGGTTGTATTCTTCTTCGCACCATTCGGATTGTTTTCATTTCTGGCCAAGATTGCTGTGGCGGGCTTGGAGTGGCGCCGACGACGCCCATTCTTTGCTTTTTTCCCGAGGTTTTATCCTTCGCCTTCATCGCCATTTGTTTCCTTCGAGTGTCCACCATATATATATCATAAGAACAGGTGGTTGTCCATCGCCCAAAGGAGCGGTGGTTCATGTTCTTCTCCTGCATCGTCGTCCATACCGTCGATGTCTTCAGAGTTGAAGTTCAGTACCTCGGTTAAATCATCGACCGTGGCAATGAAGTGGGTGGTGGGTGGGCAACGAATTCCTTCATCGCCTGCCTCCCACTCGAGCCGAACATAGTTCGGCGAAGAGCCTCCTGACAAAGATAGAGACTTTAATGAGTCTAGCATGTCGCCGAAGGGCGAGTGCTGGAAAATATGCGCAGCAGTGAACTCCATTACCGGAGCCCATTCTGGCCCGACGGGCTCGGGAGTGCGCGGACTGGAACCAACGAATCCGGGGGTTCGGAGTCACAGGCCATCGCAGAGGCAAGACACGTATTCGGCTCCACCGCCGATATGTGTGTGATCTGGGGGACGGGGTCCATCCCTCCGTCCTTAGGCAGCGCAGCCTGCTCCGGATCTAGGTCCGGGGATACTACAGGGGTGATACCCCGAGCTTCGTCCGACGGCAGGTCTAAGCCGTGCTCGTCGTGACTGTCCGGTGCTCCTGGCATAGGCCCAAATCCATCGAAGATCAAGTCTCCGCGGATGTCCGCCGTGTAGTTCAGGTTTCTGAACTCGACACGTGGCTGTGGGCAAAGCTGTCGATCTGCTTCCGGATGACCAAGCGAGTTGGCCCGTGAGTGCGAAGCCGCCGAACACGAAGATCTGTCCTGTGAGGAAAGTCTCGCCCTGGATAGCGTCGTTGATGATGATTGAAGGAGCCATCGAGCCTGACAGCGACGACACAGAGGAACTCTCAATGAAAGCACCAATGTCGGTGTCAAAACCGGCGGATCTCGGGTAGGGGGTTTTGTTGCAGCATTGGAAGTTCAGTCAACATTATTGGGAAAGATTCGAGAAGCTTGGAAGGATGATAAGGAAATTGCTGAGATAAACGAGAGGATGAGTAAAGGAAAAGCCAAAGGTTTTCGTGAGGATGAGCACAACACCTTGTGGTTTGAGGACCGTGTTTATGTACCCAATAATGCAGAGATCAGGAAGTTGATACTTCACGAAGCTCATGACTCGCCATACTCGATACACCCCAGAAACACCAAGATGTATTTGGATTTGAAGGAACGTTTCTGGTGGACTGGTATGAAGAAGGATATTGCCGAGTATGTAGTCATATGTGATGTATGTCAGAGAGTGAAGGCAGAACATCAGAAGCCAGCAGGATTACTGCAGCCTATGCCGATACCCGAATGGAAGTGGGATAAGCTTGGCATGGATTTCATCACTAGATTGCCTAGGACCCGATCGGGATATGATTCTATCTGGGTAGTAGTGGATCATTTGACCAAAGTGGCTCACTTTATCCCAATGAAAACCACCTATACGAGTGCGAAGTTGGCCAAGATATATATGACCAGGATCGTATGTCTGCATGGAGTTCCGAGGACCATCGTATCAGATAGAGGGACACAGTTTACCTCGAAGTTTTGGAATCAGCTGCACCAGACATTGGGTACCAGGCTAGAGTTTAGTACGGCCTTTCATCCGCAGACAGATGGGCAGACTGAGAGGGTCAATCAGATTCTTGAGGACATGTTAAGAGCTTTTTCGCTAGATTATGGATCTAGTTGGGATGACAATTTGCCTTACACGGAGTTCTCATACAACAACAGCTACCAGGCCAGTTTGAAGATGGCACCTTTCGAAGCTTTGTACGGAAGGAGGTGCAGGACACCGTTGATGTGGGATGAAGTTGGAAACCGCCTGTTGTTTGGACCAAATTTGATCAAAGAGTCTGAAGGGAAGGTTAAGTTGATTCGGGATAGACTGAAGGTAGCTCAGCCCAGGCAGAAGAGTTACGCAGATTCAAAATGCAAGGAGGTAGTCTATGAAATCATAGACAGAGCATATCCTTGAGTGTCACCTCTGCGAGGAGTTAAACGTTTTGGAGTTAAGGGGAAGTTAGCCCCGAGATTTGTAGGACCATACCAGTTTTGGAACGCATGGGAGAAGTGGCCTACAAGTTGGAGTTACCCGAAGGACTGTCAGGAGTTCACGATGTGTGCCACGTTTCTCAGTTGAAGAAGTGCCATGCTGAGATGGCCGATATACCTCTGAGAGATACAGTGCCCCTGGAAGAAATTCAGTTGGATAGTGATCTAATCTATGAGGAGAAACCTGTCAAGATTCTCGAGTTTGCCAGCCGAGTTACATGCAGCAAAGTTATCAAGTTTTGCAAAGTTCAGTGGAGCCACCATACCGAGGATGAAGCCACCTGGGAGCGAGAGGAAGATTTACTGAAAGACCACCCACACCTATTTTCTAGCCAACCCGAATCTCGAGGGCGAGATTCATCTTAAGGGGGGTAGGTTTGTAACATCCCAAATTTTCAATTTGGAATGTTATACATAGGTCATCATATGCATATCATATTTTATTTGCATTTTGGATTTTGATCCTAGAAATTCTAAGCAACTCAAGGACCCACGGAGAGAGTTGGGGATTTCATTCATTTTCATATTTGAATTTTCTCAAGTATTGAAAAGAGGATCATTTTGGTTTTAATTATTTTTCTCTTCGAAAATATTTCCAATATAAAAATAAATGAGAGGAGATAATATGACTTCTTCAAAATAAAAGAAATATTGGAGGAAAAATGTTAAAATCAAATAAATAATCTTATTTGGATTTTATTGCTATTTTATTTGAATTAGAAAAATATGCATTTTTCAAAATTGCATTTTTAGGCCAAGAAAATGTTCAATTTGTTCTAAATATTTTATTTAGACGGTGAAAATTGTTTTTGGCATTTTTAGATTTATTTATTTATTTATTTAGGATTTTTCCTTTTTCGACGGAATTTATTTTATTTTAAAAAAAGTTCCTAGACCGAAGCTGGTCAAGCCCGGTGCCCAAATGGCCACCGCCTCCTGCACCAAAGATGGCTCGAGCCGGACTCGGCAGGAGTCCGGACGCCCGCCATGGCTTGCCCCCTAGGCCAAGTTGGACCCTCCCTTTAAATGTCGCCTGGCCCCCCTCCTCTCCTCGACCCACCGCCTCTGCCTTGTGACCCGCCCACAAGACTTGCCGCCACGCCCGTGCGCCGCTTGCAGCCTCACCGAGCCGGCGGAAGCTTGCCGTCGGATCCGCCGCTGCCATCGTTTTTTGGGTTTTAGGTAAAAACCGCGGTTTTTTCTTAAAACCCTAGATCGGTTTTCTTTAGATCGGTTCGGTTTTTCTCGGTTTAGTTCCGTTTGCGAATGTTTGTTCATTCGTTCGTTTTAACAAATGAATTCGCATGTTCATCTATGTTAGCGGTCCGTCAGATTTTTCTTTTTCCGTTTCTTTTCGGCCAGGGACCTATCCGCGATTATTTTTATTGTAGATTAGCCCCTGATCTTCAAACCCTCACAACTTTTTAACCGTTCGTCCAAATCCAGTGAAACCAACGCCAAAATCTTCATCTTGAGCCCCTATTTCTATTTAATCAACTTGAACAAGGTTTTGACAGTTTAAAATTTGGTTTCAAGCAAATTTGATTTTGTAGTTCTTTTGACCGTAATTTTAGTTCCATAGCTCCAATTTGACCGATTCTTTTTGCAAATCGAATTTCTTCAGTTGAACTTTCAGATTGGATCTTCTTATTTGAGTTTTACCCTTGCATCTATACTTGAGTGTTTATGTATGCTATTGTTTGTTTGCGATAGAATTTCTGGAGTGCGAAGCGTGCTACTACGAGTCTCTAGGGTTTGCGGATCGTCAGCAAGGCAAGTAACTCATTTATCATACCCCCTTTATTACCCAGTTTTTATGCATTAGTTCCAACCCTCAAACACTACATGATTAGGTTGTGATTAACATGTGGGTATTGGGAAGTAGTTGATGAGGTAGAACCTATTGCCCTTTTATTATCAAACCCTTGGGAGTTACTTCTATGTTATGCTTATATTGCCATGCTATGCTCGTAGACGTGGATTGGGATTGAGTATTTCCATGACAGATGTGAGATTGTTAATGGTAACTTAAGGTGGCTACTTAAATACACATCTGGGTGGATTGGTTGCGAGCACCTGGAGGATCCAGTGTTGTCCTAAGTTATCCCGGAGTACCCGTGTGATCATCCTATGGTTCGTCACCCAGGCTCAAAGGGATCATAAGATTATTCATGCTAGAAACTTCCGTGTGCAGCCACAAGCTATTATGGGCTGTAGCATAGTTGAGTATGTTGCATGACCTCTTTCAGTGGTAGGCTAGCAGATGTAGGGGATGTAGGTTGGTACTGTCTACCCAGAGTTAAGAGTTAATGCTTCTGAAAGACTGTGTCTCGGTCATCCATTTCTCGAACACTATGTAGTGCGAGAAATTCAACGGAGGAGGTCGAGTCTTGTGGGGAAAAGTGCACAAACCTCTGCAGAATGTACAAACTAATCATGATTAGCCGTGTCCCCAGTTATGGACATCTTGAGTATCTGATTCTAGGATTATCATGTTGATCTCATCACTCTAATTAATTTGTTGGGTTATTAATACTGCTTAATTGCGATTGAGTTGGAGGAACCTTCTCAATGTTTAACAACTACCATGATAGTTAAACAAAATATATTCCTTTGTTGTAGGGAAAAATTGGCTTTTCACAAAACATTGTAACCATAGAGCCTCCACCAGCCATATATGCATGTAGTGATAGCATTTATTCTGTTCATTGCTCTACCGTGTTACATTGCCAGCATATTCCATGTGCTGACCAATTTCGGGCTGCAACATATCATGTTGCAGACTTTTCGGACGAAGAGTAAGGTGCGCTAGGTCATTGTCGTGCACTCAGCTATGCCGTTGGAGTTGATGGACTCGCTTTATCTTCCAAGCTTTCCGTTGTTATCTTATTTAGATGGCCTTAAGCCATATTGATTGTAATAAGTTCTCTTTTGAGACATTAGGTGTAATAAGTGTGTGATTGCACTCTGTTATAAATCCTACGAGTAATTGTGGTGTGTCAAAGATTACCGATCCAGGGATGACACTTATGCACAGAGATTTGACCGTTTGAGGTCGGATCGCTACAAAACAGCATGGTAATTTGCTTTGGTTATAAATTTAGTCCTAATATGATAGGCATCCAAGAGGGATATAATAAAAACTTTCATATAAAGTGCATTGAATACTATGAGAAGTTTGATTCCTTATGATTTTTTGAGATATGAAGATGGTGATATTAGAGTTATGCTGGTAAGTAATTGTGAATTTGAGGAATACTTGTGTTAAAGTTTGTGATTCCCGTAGCACGTATGGTGAACCCTTATGTGATGAAGTTGGAGCGTGATTTATTTATTGATTGTCTTCCTTACGAATGGCGGTCGGGGATGAGCGGTGGTCTTTTCCTACCAATCTATCCCCCTAGGAGCATGCGCGTAGTACTTCATTTTGATAACTAATAGATTTTCACAATAAGTATATGAGTTCTTTATGACTAATGTTGAGTCCATGGATTATACGCACTCTCACCCTTCCACCATTGCTAGCCTCTCTAGTACCGCGTAACTTTTGCCGATACCATAAACCCACCATATACCTTCCTCAAAACAGCCACCATACCTGCCTATTATGGCATTTCCATAGCCATTCCGAGATATATTGCCATGCAAATTTTCACCGTTCCGTTTATTATGACCTCCATCATTGTCATATTGCTTTGCATGATCATGTAGTTGACATCGTATTTGTGGCAAAGCCACCGTTCATAATTCTTTCATACATGTCACTCTAGATTCATTGCACATCCCGGTATACCGCCGGAGGCATTCACATAGAGTCATATTTTGTTCTAAGTATCGAGTTGTAAGTAAATAAAAGTGTGATGATCTTCATTTTTAGAGCATTGTCCTATGCGAGGAAAGGATGATGGAGACTATGGTTCCTGCACAAGTCGGGATGAGACTCCAAACAAAAAAAGAGGCCAAAAAAAATGAGAGAAGGCCCAAATAAAAAAATAATAAATGAGAGAAAAGAGAGAAGGGGCAATGCTACTATCCTTTTACCACACTTGTGCTTCAAAGTAGCACCATGATCTTCATGATAAGAGAGTCTCCTATTTTGTCACTTTCATATACTAGTGGGCATTTTGCATTATAGAACTTGGCTTGTATATTCCAATGATGGGCTTCCTCAAATTTCCCTGGGTCTTCGTGAGCAAGCAAGTTGGATGCACACCCACTTAGCTTCTTTTTGAGATTTCGTAAACTTATAGCTCTAGTGCATCCGTTGCATGGTAATCCCTACTCACTCACATTGATATCTATTAATGGGCATCTCCATAGCCCGTTGATACGCCTAGTTGATGTGAGACTATCTTCTTCTTTTTGTCTTCTCCACAACCACTGTCTATTCCACCTATAGTGCTATGTCCATGGCTCATTCTCATGTCTTGCGTGAAAGTTGAAAAAGTTTGACAACATAAAAAGTATGAAACAATTGCTTGGCTTGTCATCGGTGTTGTGCATGATTTAAATATTTTGTGTGATGAAGATGGAGTATAGCCAGACTATATGATTTTGTAGGGATAAGATTTCTTTGGCCATGTTATTTTGAGAAGACATAATTGCCTTGTTAGTATGCTTGAAGTATTATTGTTTTTATTTCCATATTAAACTTTTGTTTTGAATCATATGGATCTGAACATTCATGCCACAATAAAAGAAATTACATGGATAAATATGTTAGGTAGCATTCCACATCAAAAAATTTGTTTTTATCATTTACCTACTCGAGGACGAGCAGGAATTAAGCTTGGGGATGCTTGATACGTCTCCAACGTATCTATAATTTTTTATTGTTCCATGCTATTATATTATCTATTTTGGATGTTTTATATGCATTAATATGCTATTTTATATTATTTTTGGGACTAACCTATTAACCTAGAGCCCAGTGCTAGTTTCTGTTTTTCCTTGTTTTAGAGTTTTGCAAAAAAGGAATACCAAACAGAGTCCAAACGGAATAAAACTTTCGCGATGATTTTTCTTGGACCAGAACACATCCATAGGACTTGGAGTGCAAGTCAGGGAAGCCATGAGGCGGCCACAAGGATGGAGGGCGCGCCTAGGGGGGTAGGGCGGACCCCCCACCCTTGTGGGCCCCTCATGACTCCACCGACCTATTTCTTCCGCCTATATATTCTCATATATCCCAAAAACAACAGAGAGAGCCACGAAAACACTTCTCCACCGCCGCAACCTTTTGTACCGTGAGATCCCATCTAGGGGCCTTTTTCGGCATCCTGCCGGAGGGGAATTCAATCACGGAGGGCTTCTACATCAACACCATTGCCCTTCCGATGAAGTGTGAGTAGTTTACCTCAGACCTACGGGTCCATAGCTAGTAGCTAGATGGCTTCTTCTCTCCCTTTGGTTCTCAATACCATGTTCTCCTCGATGTTCTTGGATATCTATTCCATGTAATACTTTTTTACGGTGTGTTTGCCGGGATCCGATGAATTGTGGATTTATGATCAGCTTATCTATGTATATTATTTGAATCTTCTCTAAATTCTTATATGCATGATTTGATATCTTCACAAGTCTCTTCGAACTATCGATTTGGTTTGGCCAACTAGATTGGTTTTTCTTGCAATGGGAAAAGTGCTTAGCTTTGGGTTCAATCTTGCAGTGTCCTTTCCTAGTGATAGTAGGGGTAGCAAGGCACATATTGTATTGTTGCCATCGAGGATAACAAGATGGGGTTTTGATCATATTGCTTGAGTTTATCCCGCTACATCATGTCATCTTACTTAATGCGTTACTCTGTTCTTATGAACTTAATACTCTAGATGCAGGCAGGAGTCGGTCGATGTGTGGAGTAATATTAGTAGATGCAGAATCGTTTCGGTCTACTTGACATGGACGTGATGCCTATATTCATGATTATTGCCTTAGATATCATCATAACTTTACGCTTTTCTATCAACTGCTCGGCAGTAATTTGTTCACCCACCGTAATATTTTCTATCTTGAGAGAAGCCTCGAATGAAACCTATGGCCCCCGGGTCTATTTTCCATCATATAAGTTTCCGATCTACAATTTTAGTTTCGGATTTACTTCCTTTGCAATCTTTTACTTTCTGATCTATAAACCAAAAATACCAACAATATTTACTTTACCATTTATCTATCTCTATCAGATCTCACTTTTGCAAGTAACCGTGAAGGGATTGACAACCCCTTTGTCGTGGGTGCAAGTTGCTGATTGTTTGTGCAAGTATTCGGTGACTTGTTCGTTGTCTCCTACTGGATTGATACCTTGGTTCTCAAACTGAGGGAAATACTTACTCTACTTTGCTGCATCACCCTTTCCTCTTCAAGGGAAAAACCAACGCAAGCTCAAGAAGTACCTACACTTCACCATTGTTTGGGCCTAGGGGAAGGCATTGGGAAGTAATAAGTAGATGATGGGTTGCTAGAGTGACAAAAGCTTAAACCCTAGTCTATGCGTTGCTTCGTAAGGGGCTGATTTGGATCCATATGTTTCATCCTATGGTGAGGTTTATCTTAATTCTTCTTTCGTAGTTGTGGATGCTTGTGAGAGGGGTTAATCATAAGTGTGAGGCTTGTCCAAGTAATAACAACACCCAAGCACCGGTCCACCCACATATCAAATTATCAAAGTAACGAACGTGAATCATATGAGCATGATGAAAACTAGCTTGACAGTAATTCCCATGTGTCCTCGGGAGAGCTTTGCTTTATATAGGAGTTCGTCCAGGCTTGTCCTTCGCTACAAAAAGGATTGGGCTACCTTGCTGCACCTTTGTTACACTTGTTACTTGTTACCCGTTACGAATTATCTTATCACAAAACTATCTGTTACCGATAATTGCAGTGCTTGCAGAGAATACCTTACTGAAAACCGCTTGTCATTTCCTTCCGCTCCTTGTTGGGTTTGACACTCTTAATTATAGAAAGGACTACGATAGATCCCCTATACCTGTTGGTCATCAAGATACAACCCGCTTGTTGATGATGAATGCCAACAGGGGCTTCCCGGGGATGTGTAGCATAGACTATATGCACTAGGAGTGGAAGAACTGCCCTTCTGCTTGGCAGGGGCAGTATAGGGTGATGGAAATATGCCCTAGAGACAATAATAAATGGTTATTATTATATTTCCTAAATCATGATAAATGTTTATTATTCATGATAGAATTTTATTGATCGGAGACTTAAATACATGCGTGAATACATAAACAAATACCATGTCCCTAGTAAGCCTCTACTAGACTAGCTTGTTGATCAAAGATGGTTAAGGTTTCCTAACCATAGACACGTGTTATTATTTGATAACGGGATCACATCATTAGGAGAATGATGTGATGGACAGGACCCATCCGTTAGCTTAGCATATTGATCCTTCAGTTTATTGTTATTGCTTTCTTCATGTAAAATACATATTCCATCGACTATGAGATTATGCAACTCCTGGATACCGGAGGAATACCTTGTGCGCTATCAAACATCACAACGTAATTGGGTGATCATAAAGATGCTCTACAGGTATCTCCGAAGGTGTTTGTTGAGTTGGCATAGATCGAGATTAGGATTTGTCACTCCGAGTATCGGAGACGTATCTCTAGGCCCTCTCGGTAATACACATCATAAGCTTGCAAGCAAATGACTAAGGAGTTTATTCATGAGGTTATGTATTACGGAATGAGTAAAGAGACTTGCCGGTAACGAGATTGAACTAGGTATGAAGATACCGATGATCGAATCTCAGGCAAGTAACATACCAATGGACAAAGGGAATTACGTATTTTGTCATAACAGTTCGACCGATAAATATCTTCGTAGAATATGTAGGAGCCAAAATGGGCATCCAGGTTCCGCTATTGGTTATTGACCAGAGAGGTGTCTCGGTCATGTCTACATAGTTCTCGAACACGTGGGGTCCGCATGCTTAACGTTCGTTGACGATATAATGTTATATGAGTTATATGATTTGGTGATTGAATGTTGTCCGGAGTCCCGGATGAGATCACGGACATGACAAGGAGTCTCAAAATGGTCGATAGGTAAAGATTGATGTATAGGACGATGGTATTCGGACACCGGAAGAGTTTCGAAGTGCACCAGGTAGTCATCGGGTCATCGGAAGGGGTTCCGGACACCCCGATAAGTGTATGGGCTAATGGGCCAAAGGGAGGGAACACACAAGCCCCTGGTGCGCCCCTTCCTTGGACAGTAGGCCCTAGGGGAAGGAAAGGGGAGGGGTGGCTGATATGTCTCCAACGTATCTATAATTTTTTATTGCTCCATGCTATATTATCTTCTGTTTTGGACATTATTGGGATTTATTATTCACTTTTATATTGTTTTTGGGACTAACCTATTAACCGGAGGCCCAGCCTGTAATTGCTGCTTTTTTGCCTATTTCGGAGTTTCGCAGAAAAAGAATATCAAACGGAGTCCAAACGGAATGAAACCTTCGGGAACGTGATTTTCGGAACGAACATGATCCAGGAGACTTGGACCCTACGTCAAGCAACCAACAGGGAAGCCACGACGTAGGGGGCGCGCCTACCCCCCTAGGGCGCGACCTCCACCCTTGTGGGGCCCCTGTTGCTCCACCGACGTACTTCTTCCTCCTATATATACCTACGTACCCCAGAACGATCAGATACGGAGCCAAAAACCTAATTCCACCGCCGCAACCTTCTGTACCTGAGAGATCCCATCTTGGGGCCTGTTAGGAGCTCACGGAGGGGCATCCATCACGGAGGGCTTCTACATCAACACCATAGCCTCTCCGATGAAGTGGGAGTAGTTTACCTCAGACCTTCGGGTCCATAGTTAGTAGCTAGATGGCTTCTTCTCTCTTTTTGGATCTCAATACAATGTTCTCCCCCTCTCTCGTGGAGATCTATTCGACGTAATTTTCTTTTGCGGTGTGTTTCTTGAGACCGATGAATTGTGGGTTTATGATCAAGTTTACCTATGAACAATATTTGAATCTTCTGAATTCTTTTATGTGTGATTGGTTATCTTTGCAAGTCTCTTCGAATTATCGGTTTAGTTTGGCCTACTAGATTGATATTTCTTGCAATGGGAGAAGTGCTTAGCAGGCATCATCTTGCTTAAGGCGTTACTCTGTTAGTTTGGCCTATTAGATTGATATTTCTTGCAATGCTAGATAGCGGCCGATGTGTGGAGTAATAGTAGTAGATGCAGGCAAGAGTCGGTCTACTTGTCTCGGACGTGATGCCTATATACATGATCATACCTAGATATTATCATAACTACGCTCATTTCTGTCAATTGCTCAACAGTAATTTGTTCACCCACCGTAGAATACTTATGCTCTTGAGAGAAGCCACTAGTGAAATCTATGGCCCCCGGGTCTATTTTCCATCATATTAATCTTTCAACACTTAGTTATTTCCATTGCTTTTGTTTTAGTTTGCATCTTTATCACAAAAATACCAAAAATATTATCTTATCATATCTATCAGATCTCACTCTCGCAAGTGACCGTGTAGGGATTGACAACCCCTTATCGCGTTGGTTGCGAGGATTTATTTGTCTTGTGTAGGTGCGAGGGACTCGCGCATAGCCTCCTACTGGATTGATACCTTGGTTCTCAAAAACTGAGGGAAATACTTACGCTACTTTGTTGCATCACCCTTTCCTCTTCAAGGGACAACGCAGTGCTCAAGAGGTAGCAAGAAGGATTTCGCGCCGCTGTCGGGAGGTCTCATAAAAGTCAACATACCAAGTACCCATCACAAACCCTTATCTCCCGCATTACATTATTTGCCATTTGCCTCTTGTTTTCCTCTCCCCCACTTCACCCTTGCCGTTTTATTCGCCCTCTCTTTTCCGTTTGCCTCTTTTTGCCCGTCTCTTGTTTACTCGTGTGTTGGATTTCTTGTTTGTCACGATGGCTCAAGATAATACCAAATTATGTGACTTTACCAATACCAACAATAAAGATTTCCTTAGCACTCCGATTGCTCCTCTTACCGATACTGAATCTTGTGAAATATATGCTGCTTTCTTGAATCTTGTCATGAAAGATCAATTCGCCGGCCTTCCTAGTGAAGATGTCGCTACTCATCTAAATAGCTTCGTTGATTTGTGTGATATGCAAAAGAATTAAAAAAAGATGTTGATAATGATATTGTTAAATTGAAGCTATTTCCTTTTTCGCTTAGAGATCGTGCTAAAGCTTGGTTTTCATCTTTGGCTAAAAATAGTATTGATTCTTGGAATAAGTGCATGATGCTTTTATCTCTAAGTATTTTCCTCCCGCTAAGATTATCTCTCTTAGAAACGATATTATGAATTTTAAGCAACTTGATCATGAACATGTTGCACAAGGTTGGGAGAGGATGAAATTAATGATACGTAATTGCCCTACACATGGTTTGAATTTGTGGATGATTATACAAAATTTTCATGCCGGATTGAATTTTGCTTCTAGAAATCTTTTAGATTTGGCCGCGGGAAGCACTTTTATGGAAATCATGTTAGGAGAAGCTACTAAACTCCTAGATAATATTATGGTTAATTATTCTCAATGGCACACTGAAAGATCTACTAATAAAAAAGTGCATGCGATAGAAGAAATTAATGTTTTGAATGGAGAGATGGATGAACTTATGAAATTATTTGCTACTAAGCGTGTTTCTTCTGATCCTAATGATATGCCTTTGTCTACTTTGATTGAGAATAATAATGAATCTATGGATGTGAATTTTGTTGGTAGGAACAATTTTGGTAACAACGCGTATAGAGGAAACTTTAATCCCAGGCCTTATCCTAGTAATTCCTCTAATAATTATGGTAATTCCTACAACAATTCTTATGGAAATTTTAATAAGATGCCCTCTGAATTTGATACTAGCGTTAAAGAGTTTATGAATTCGCAAAAGAATTTCAATGCTTTGCTTGAAGAGAAATTGCTTAAAGTTGATGGATTGGCTAGGAACGATGATAGAATTTCTCTTGATGTTGATTATTTAAAACTTAGATCTATCCCTCCTAAGTATGATATCAATGAGTCACTCAAAGCCATGAGAATTTCCATTGATGAGTGCAAAGAAAGAACCACTAGGATGCGTGCTAAGAAAGATTACTTTATAAAAGCGTGTTCTTCAAATTTCTATGAAAATAAAGATGAAGATCTAAAAGTTATTGATGTGTCCCCTATTAAATCCTTGTTTTGCAATATGAATCTTGATAATGATGGGACTGAATATGATCCACCTTTACCTAGAAGGCGTTCCAAAAATTCGGAGTTTTTAGATCTTGATGCTAAAATTGATAAAAGTGGGATTGAAGAGAACAAAACCCTAGATATTAATAAACCCACTATTTTGGATTTCAAGGAATTTAATTATGATAATTGCTCTTTGATAGATTGTATTTCCTTGTTGCAATCCATACTAAATTCTCCTCATGCTTATAGCCAAAATAAAGCTTTTACCAAACATATCATTGATGCTTTGATGCAATCTTATGAAGAAAAGCTTGAGTTGGAAGTTTCTATCCCTAGAAAAATTTATGATGAGTGGGAACCTACTATTAAAATTAATATCAAAGATCATGAATGCTATGCTTTGTGTGATTTTGGTGCTAGTGTTTCCACGATTCTGAAAACTTTATGCGATTTGCTAGGTTTTCGTGATTTTGATGATTGGTCTTTAAACTTGCACCTTGCGGATTCCACTATTAATAAACCTATGGGAATAATTAATGATGTTCTTATTGTTGCAAATAGGAACTATGTGCCCGTAGATTTTATCGTTCTTGACATAGATTGCAATCCTTCATGTCCTATTATTCTTGTTAGACCTTTCCTTAGAACGATTGGTGCAATTATTGATATGAAGGAAGGGAATATTAGATTCCAATTTCCATTAAAGAAAGGCATGGAACACTTCCCTAGGAAGAAAATAAAATTACCATATGAATCTATCATGAGAGCCACTTATGGATTGCCTACCAAAGATGGCAATACCTAGATCTATCCTTGCTTTTATGCCTAGCTAGGGGCGTTAAACGATAGCGCTTGTTGGGAGGCAACCCAATTTTATTTTTAGTTTTTTGCTTTTTGCTTCTGTTTAGGAATAAATATTTGATCTAGCCTCTGGTGAGATGTGTTTTTATGTTTTAATTAGTGTTTGTGCCAAGTTAAACCTATAGGATCTTCTCGGGTGACAGTTATTTGATCTTGCTGTAATTTCCACAAACTTTCTGTTCACGAAAACAATTGTTAAAAATCACCAGAACGTGATAAAATATTGATTCTAATTGCTGCTGATCAATAAACAAACTTCCTAGGTCTTCATATTTTGGCTGATTTTTTGGAGTTCCATAAGTTTGCGTTAGTTACAGATTACCATAGACTGTTCTGTTTTTGACAGATTCTGTTTTTTGTGTGTTGTTTGCTTATTTTGATGAATCTATGGCTAGCAAAAGATTTTATAAACCATGGAGAAGTTGGAATACATTAGGTTTAACACCAATATAAATAAAGAATGAGTTCATTACAGTACCTTGAAGTGGTCTTTTGTTTTCTTTCGCTAACGGAGCTCACGAGATTTTCTGCTGAGTTTTGTGTTGTGAAGTTTTCAAGTTTTGGGTGAAAGATTTGATGGATTATGGAACAAGGACTGGCAAGAGCCTAAGCTTGGGGATGCCCATGGCACCCCCAAGATAATCTAAGGACACCAAAAAGGCAAAGCTTGGGGATGCCCCGGAAGGCATCCCCTCTTTCGTCTACTTCCATCGGTAACTTTATTTGGAGCTATATTTTTATTCACCAAATGATATGTGTTTTGCTTGGAGCGTCTTGTATGATTTGAGTCTTTGATTTTTAGTTTACCACAATCATCCTTTCTGTACACACATTTTGAGAGAGTCACACACGATTCGGAAATTATTAGAATACTCTATGTGCTTCACTTATATCTTTTGAGTTATACAGTTTTTGCTCTAGTGCTTCACTTACATCTTTTAGAGCACGGTGGTGATTTTGTTTTATAGAAACTATTGATATCTCATGCTTCACTTAGATTATTTTGAGAGTCTTAATTAGCATGGTAATTTGCTTAAATAATCCTAATATGCTAGGTATTCAAGAATAGTAAAAACTTTCTTATGAGTGTGTTGAATACTAAGAGAAGTTTGATGCTTGATAATGGTTTTGAGATATGAAGATGGTGATACTAGAGTCATGCTAGTTGAGTAGTTGTGAATTTGAGAAATAATTTTGTTAAAGTTGTGATTCCCGTAGCAGCACGTATGGCGAACCGTTATGTGATGAAGTCGGAGCATGATTTATTTATTGATTGTCTTCCTTATGAGTGGCGGTCGGGGACGAGCGATGGTCTTTTCCTACCAATCTATCCCCCTAGGAGCATGCGCGTAATACTTTGCTTTGATAACTTGTAGCTTTTCGCAATAAGTATATGAGTTCTTTATGACTAATGTTGAGTCCATGGATTATACGCAGCCTTCTTCCTTCCACCATTGCTAGCCTCTCTAATACCGTGCACTTTTCGCCGGTATCATACACCCACCATATACCTTCCTCAAAACAGCCACCATACCTACCTATCATGGCATTTCCATAGCCATTCCGAGATATATTGCCATGCAACATACCACCGTTCCGTTTATTATGACACCCTTCATCATTGTCATATTGCTTTGCAAGATCATGTAGTTGACATTGTATTTGTGGCAAAGCCACCGTTCATAATTCTTTCATACATGTCACTCTTGATTCATTGCATATCCGATTACATCACGGAGGCATTCATATAGAGTCATATTTTGTTCTAAGTATCGAGTTGTAATTGTTGAGTTGTAAGAAAACAAAAGGGTGATGATCATCATTTTTAGAGCATTATCCCAAGTGAGGAAAGGATGATGGAGACTATGATTCCCACACAAGTTGGGATGAGACTCCGGACGAAAAAAAAAAGAAAAAAAAAAGAGGCCATAAAAAAAGAGAAAAAAGGCCCAAATAAAAAAAAGGGAGAAAAAGAGAGAAGGGACAATGTTACTATCCTTTTACCACACTTGTGCTTCAAAGTAGCACCATAATCTTCATGATAGAGAGTCTCCTATGATATCACTTTCATATACTAGTGGGAATTTTTTATTATAGAACTTGGCTTGTATATTCCAATGATGGGCTTCCTCAAAATGCCCTAGGTCTTCATGAGCAAGCGAGTTGGATGCACACCCACTTAGTTTCTTTTGTTGAGCTTTCATATACTTATAGCTCTAGTGCATTCGTTGCATGGCAATCCCTACTCACTCACATTGATATCTATTGATGGGCATCTCCATAGCCCGTTGATACGCTTAGTTGATGTGAGACTATCTTCTCCCTCCTTTTTGTCTTGTCCACAACCACAATTCTATTCCACATATAGTGCTATGTCCATGGCTCACGCTCATGTATTGCGTGAATATTGAAAAAGTTTGAGAACGTCAAAAGTATGAACCAATTGCTTGGCTTGTCATCGGGGTTGTGCATGATTTAAATATTTTGTGTGGTGAAGATAGAGCATAGCCAGACTATATGATTTTGTAAGGATAACTTTCTTTGGCCATGTTATTTTGAGAAGATATAATTGCTTAGTTAGTATGCTTGAAGTATTATTATTTTTATGTCAATATGAACTTTTGTCTTGAATCTTTTGGATTTGAATATTCATACCACAATTAAGAAGAATTACATAGAAATCATGCCTAGTAGCACTCTGCATCAAAAATTATGTTTTTATCATTTACCTACTCGAGGACGAGCAGGAATTAAGCTTGGGGATGCTTGATACGTCTCCAACGTATCTATAATTTTTGATTGCTCCATGCTATATTATCTTCTGTTTTGGACATTATTGGGTTTTATTATTCACTTTTATATTGTTTTTGGGACTAACCTATTAACTGGAGGCCCAGCCCAGAATTGTTGTTTTTTGCCTATTTCAGAGTTTCGCAGAAAAAGAATATCAAACGGAGTCCAAACGGAATGAAACCTTCAGGAACGTGATTTTCGAACGAACATGATCCAGAGACTTGGACCTCACGTCAAGCAACCAACAGGAAGCCACGGCCAGGGGGCGCGCCCACCCTCGTGGGCCCCTGTTGCTCCACCGACGCATTTCTTCCTCCTATATATACCTCACGCATTCCGAACGATCGACACGGAGCCAAAACCTAATTCCACCGCCGCAACCTTCTCAGACTGCGAGATCCCATCTTGGGGCCTGTTAGGAGTTCACGAGGGGGCACCCATCACGGAGGGCTTCTACATCAAAACCATAGCCTCTCCGATGAAGTGTGAGTAGTTTACCTCAGACCTTCGGGTCCATAGTTAGTAGCTAGATGGCTTCTTCTCTCTTTTTGGATCTCAATACAATGTTCTCCCCCTCTCTCATGGAGATCTATTCGACGTAATCTTCTTTTGCGGTGTGTTTCTTGAGACCGATGGATTGTGGGTTTATGATCAAGTTTATCTATGAGCAATATTTGAATCTTCTGAATTATTTTATGTGTGATTGGTTATCTTTGCAAGTCTCTTCGAATTATCGGTTTGGTTTGGCCTACTAGATTGATATTTCTTGCAATGGGAGAAGTGCTTAGCTTTGGGTTCAATCTTGCGGTGTCCTTTCCCAGTGACAGTAGGGGCAGCAAGGCACGTATTGTATTGTTGCTATCGAGGATAACAAGATGGGGTTTTGTAGGATCAAAAGTATGTCTAGAGGGGGGTGATTAGACTACTTGACCAAATGAAAACCTAGCCTTTTCCCAATTTTAGTTCTTGGCAAATTTTAGCAACTTTGGACAAGTCAAGTAATCATAACACAATTCAAGCAAGCATGCAAAGAGTATATGAGCAGCAGAAAGTAAAGCATGCAACTTGCAAGAATGTAAAGGGAAGGGTTTGGAGGATTCAAACGCAATAGGAGACACTGATGTTTTTGTCGTGGTTCCGATAGGTGGTGCTATCGTACATCCACGTTGATGGATACTTCAACCCACAAAGGGTAACGGTTGCGCGAGTCCACGGAGGGCTCCACCCACGAAGGGTCCACGAAGAAGCAACCTTGTCTATCCCAACATGACATCGCCCACGAAGGACTTGCCTCGCTAGCTGTAGATCTTCACGAAATAGGTGATCTCCTTGCCCTTACAAACTCCTTGGTTCAACTCCACAATCTTGTCGGAGGCTCCCAAGTGACACCTAGCCAATCTAGGAGACACCACTCTCCAAGAAGTAACAAACGGTGTGTTGTGAACTCCTTGCTCTTGTGCTTCAAATGATAGTCTCCCCAACACTCAACTCTCTCTCACAGGATTTGGATTTGGTGGAAAGAAGATTTGAGTGGAAAGCAACTTGGGGAAGGCTAGAGATCAAGATTCATATGGTAGGAATGGAATATCTTGGCCTCAACACAAGTGTAGGTGGTTCTCTCTCTCAGAAAATGTAAGTTGGAAGTGTAGGTTCATTCTGATGGCTCTCTCCACGAATGAAGAGGAGGTGGAGGGATATTTATAGCCTCCACACAAAATCTAACCGTTACACACAACTTGCCAAACTCGATGGGACCGAATTGATAAACTCGGTCGGACCGATTCAGCAAACCTAGTGACCATTAGGATTTTCGGTGGGACCGACATGCAACTAGGTAGGACCGATATGGTTAGGGTTAGGGCATAACGTAATCTCGGTGAGACCGATTATACAAACTCCATGAGACCAATTTTGGTAATAAGCTAACCAGAGAGTTGGTCAGGTAAACTCGATGGGACCAATTCGCTCATTTCGGTGGGACCAAAATGTTATAAAAGGGAAACAGAGAGTTTACATTGCAATCTCGGTGGGACCGACCGCTCATTTCGGTGGGACCAAAACGTTATGAAGGGAAACAGAGAGATTACAATCCCATCTCAGTGAGACCGAGATCTCTATCGGTGAGACCGAGATCTCTATTGGTGAGACCGATTTGCCTAGGGTTTGTGGCAGTGGGTATGCCATCTGAACTCGGTGGCGCCGGATAGAAAGAATCGATGGGGCCGAGTTTGACTTTTGGTTCAGGTCATATGTGGATGTGAGAAAGTAGTTGACGGCTTTGGAGCACATCACTAAGCATTTTGAGCAAGAGCCTCATTAAGCAACACCTCATCCCTCCTTGATAGTATTGGCTTTTCCTATAGACTCAATGTGATCTTGGATCACTAAAATAGAAAATGTAGAGTCTTGATCTTTGAGCTTGAACCAATCCTTTTGTCCTTCGCATTTTGAGGGGTCCACTTTTCTCATCCATGCCATGCCAATCATTGAGCTTTCCTGAAATATTAATCTTGAAATAGCATTAGCTCAATGAGCTATATGTTGTTAGGAATTACCAAAACCACCTAGGGATAGTTGCACTTTCAATCTCCCCTTTTGGTAATTGATGACAACATATAGATCAAAGCTTCGACAAATGATAATAAGAGTGAAAAACATTGTCACTTTGAGAAGTATGTGAAAAGCAAGAGCTCCCCCATCATTTTGTGCATAGTTTAAGTTTTGCTTTGGACTGCAAATGCACAATGAGTTAGGATCATGGGTTACTCTTCCATGTCACATACATCTTGGTGGAGCGCTCAAAATGATAATAATTAATTACATGCACTCATCACCAAGCAAAGTGAATGGTCATATGGGGATATAAAAGGATAATGTCATCCAACAAGCATTAAGGTAGCATATGATCAAACACATGATCATCCAAGTATCACACAAAAGCATAAAGTATCTCAAACAAGCAAATAACAAAGTTCAACCACCAAAAACAAGAGAGGAATAAAGAGCAACACTCTCTCTCTCGAAGCCTATGATCTATACATTTTCTCCCCCTTTGGCAACAAGTTACCAAAAAGTTCATAAAAATGCATAGTGCTAGATCGACTCTCGTGCTTGGTCTTCGTGTGGTGGTGTAGATAGAACTCCAAGGACGAAGGCATCAGTTGAAGTAGCTGGAGCTGGTGGAGTGGGTGCTTTGGAGCCGGTGGCAATCAAGGCTGTAGCTGGTACATATGAAGTTGCTCGTGTCTCAGAATCGCACCGCAGCAGTTGCACTGCCCCTCCGGGCACTCTAGCAAAAGCATCAGTGGTAGTCTTGCCCTTCTTCTCCTGCACTTCATCCTGAAGTTGTTCAACAACAGATTGTATCTCAGTGACCTTCACATCTAAATCATAGAACTTTTGCTCCATGATCCTCTCCAAGCTCTCCTGATTTTGAGTCAGGGTGGCCAATCCCTTCTCAATCCTTAGAGTGGAGGCAATCAAGTAGCCAAGCTGATCTTGCTTGCTCTTCAGAAGATACTGAGATGCCTCATCCATGGTTGGCATCTTTGCAGCCTTTTCTGTCCTTGCCTTCTCTCTCTTTGCCTGTGCTTGCACAGAAGATGGTTCATCTTCATCCATGACCACAGTGTTGTCCTCAAAGTTTGGGTAGATGGGCATATGTTCCTTGTCCAAGAGGTATGTGCCAGTGCCCATCTTGGAGTTGATCAGCTCCTGGATCTGTGGGACATCAAATATGTGCAGCAAGTTGATGGAATGTCCTCTGATCATTCTGTGATCTCCTGACTTTGGCAATAGAGTGTGCCTGAGGATCCAGTTGATTGTAGGCAGTTCGATGACAAGTGTTTCATCGAACCAAATTGGTGAGTCTCAAGATCTGCATCAGGAATCTCCTTGTACATGCTAGCCATGGAGTTGTGATCCTTCTTCTTCTTGGCATAGACATCCAAGTCATCTTCTTGTTCTTCTGGGGCATGGATCAACTGAGCCCATTCTTCAACTATTGACTGGTACCTAGTACCTTCAGACATCCAGACAATTCTTCCATGTGGGTAGAAATGAGCTGTGGAGTAGAACTGCATAATAAGCTCATCATTCCACTTTGTGAGCTTCTGAGCCACAAATTTATCAACTCCACATGCCTTGAAACTATCATAGACTCCAGGATAGTGTTCTTCATTTTCCTTGATGTACTCCCAGTCAACCCATCTCATGTCACACACTATGGGCTTCTTGTCAAGCATAATTGTCTCATAGAAGTCCTGTTGTTCCTTGGTGTGAAATCTATAGTCCACAGCAGTCCTTCTCCTGGTAGCATATGGATCAGACTCTCTCCATAGTCTCAATCTTGAGTCCTTCCTGATCTTCATGTTCTCGACTCTCGGATGAGCATCATTGTGATCTGGAATTTTGGGCTTCAACTTCCTCAAGACATGTGACTCATCATCTTCTTCTATAGCAGCTTCAGGCACTGGGGCCTTGTTCTTCTCTGCAACTGGGATGTTCACTACAAAAAAAATTTACATCCGTGACATTTTAGGCCGAACGAAAAAAATTTCTGTCATACATATGACACTTCTATGACGATAATTGTGACAAAACCCGGTATCATCATAGATGTGGTGGGCTCCTACTTTTATGACAAAAATCATAATGTAAAATGGGCTTTTCTTCTGGGCGGGCCGGAGACGCAGCTGCATGACATTCTTTGGGCCATCCATGACGGAAAAACCGTGGTAGAAGCGAGGGGAGGAAAATTTCGGGAGTTGACGGTTACGGTGGGAGGTCGGGGCCGAAGCGATGCGTGTTTCTTCAGACAGTGCACGCACGCGTGTGCGAGGCGAGGCTCTAATCGAACCCGAAGCGAGGCGTTGGGCTCTAATCGAACCCGAGCGATTGGACTGCAGTTACGCGTTATCGAACCCGAGGGATCGATCGATGGCTGTTAATCGAACCCGATGGAGCGATTCTTCGCTATTGCTGCTAATCAAGTCGATCGATTGATGAACGGTGAGGGTTGCGGGGGTTTGGATGAACAGTGAGCGGTGGTGCTGCCTCGGATGAACAGGACCCGTGGTGTGGAGGGCTGGATGAGCGATGAGACGGTGGAGGGGTGGCCGTGGAGGGGTGGTTGAACAGGACCTCGTGGTGTGGAGGGCTGGATGAACAAGAGATGGTGGAGGGGTGCCCGTGGAGGGGTGGTTGAGCGATGGCGGTGGAGTAGCGTGCGGTGGAGGCTGGATGAACAGGAGCCCGTGGAGGCTGGAGGAGGTCGACGGTAGCCCGTGGAGGCCGGAGGAGGTCGACGGCGGAGATGAACATATCCCGTGGAGTCCTGCTTGCGGCACGCCACACCCTCGCGATGAACAGCCCCTGCTTCGACCGTAGCGCTCCAAGACAAGTCCGTTGGTCTGCTTTGGCGGTACGCCACACCCTCCCGATCAATAGGACCCCTGCTTCGACCGTAGGGAGGTCCGCTTTCTCCGCTTTGGCAGACGCCACACCCCTCCCGATCAACAGGACCCCCGTTTCGACCGTAGGAGGTCCGTTTCCTCCATTTTGCGGTGCGCCACACCCCTCCCGATCAACAGGACCCCGTTCCGAACGTAGGAGGTCTGTTTCCTCCATTTTGCGGTACGCTAGGCCTCGTTTCCATCGCCTTTTCCGTCAAAGCCCTCCGGATGAACACGACCATGCATTCCGTTCCAACGCAGCCGGTTGGCTCCCCATGAACACGACGACAACACTGTTTCTCCGTTCCGACCCAGCCATGTACGTATGCGCGAGTAGGCGTTCGAGACCTTGTCCGTATGTACGTACGTGGCTGTATTTTCTTTCTTGCACCCTCGCCGATGTGCGTACGTGTACATGCTACGTGCGCGCCTCTACTACGACACGTGCGGCCTCTACAACGACCAATATGTACATACACGTTCGCGACCAGAATGACAACGCTACGTACGCTTCGACCATGTGGGTCCCGACTGTCAGGCACTTCCTTGCGTGCAAAGATGTAGCTGGTGGGTCCCAGCAGTCAGGGGGGCGAATCTTTTTTTTTGCCCGGACACACTTCCTTGCGTGCGAAGATGTAGCTGGTGGGTCCTAGCAGTCAGGGGGGCGAATCATTTATTTTTTTTGCCCGGACGCACTTCCTTGCGTGCGAAGGTGTCGCTGGTGGGTCCCAGCGGTCAGGGGGTGAATCGTTTTGTTTTTTTGCCCGGACGCACTTACTTGCGTGCGAAGATGTAGCTGGTGGGTCCCAACAGTCAGGGGGAAACGTTTTTTCGCGAAATACAGTGGCCCGTCCAGTGGGTCCCAGCTGTCAGGTGGAGGAATCACTATTTTCCGCGTAATAAGGAGGCACCTTCTTGCTGCGGCCGTGGACCCAGTTGTCAGCCTCTCCACGTACAGTCCACGTCCGATGGAAGTCGTTCCTTGACCACGTTGACCACGCCACGCCGAGAGCACTGTATGTGGACGACGGTGAGGCCTAGGAAGGGGACGACGGGGAGCCGAGGAAGACGCGATGCTGGAAGCCCGCGGAGAGGAGTACGAGGGTTCACTGTGGTGTGAGGCTGCCGCTGCCGCAGGCCTCGCCGATGGTGGGAATAGTAGGGGCGGTGAGGCCTCCACGGCAAAGACAGCCTGCCACGGAGGCAGGAGCATGCGGCACGACCGGGCGCTGCTTTGGGCGGCCGGAGCAAGAAGACCAGAGGTTGAAGGATCACTACGGCCGTTGGATGGACATCGACGGTCCTTTGGAGCTAGAATCGTTCATATTGACTAAAGTTGACAAAGGCCCCTGTCCCAGTCAACTTAGTAGGCCCACAAGTCAGGCTCCCACCATGGTGGGTCCCAGCTAGCAAGAGGAGTATTCATTTTTTTTGTGCGTAATAAGGAGGCACTTCCGGTGGGTCCGACCTGACAGCGCGGGGAACGTTTTTTTCGTGAAATATGCTGGCCCGTCCGGTGGGTCCCAGCAGTCAGGGGGGAACTTTTTTTCGCGAAATAAGGTGGCCCGTCTGGTGGGTCCCTACTGTTAGGTGGAGGAATAATTATTTTGCGCGTAATAAGGAGGCACTTCCTTGCGGCCGCCGACCCAAATTGTCAGCCTCTCCACGTCAAAGATTTTTTTCGATGGAAGTCGGTCGTTGACCATGTTGACCACGCCACACGGGAGCACTGTATGTGGTCCGGACGACGGTGAGGCCTAGGAAGGGGACGACGGAGCCGGGAAGACGCAGTGATGGTAGCCAGCGGAGAGAAGTCTGAGGTTCCTTGGTTCGGTGCGGCGTGAGGTCGTCGCCCGCTTGAGAATAACAGGGGTGTGGGTGAGTAGAGGATACCACAGGGCCAGCGGTGGGAGTAGTAGGGGCGATGAGGCCTCCACGCATCATAGCCCGGCCACGAGAGGCGTGGAGCACGCTGCACGACCGGGCGCTGCTTTGGGCGGCCGGAGCAAGAAGACCAGAGGTTGAAGAAGCACTATGGCCGTTGGATGGACATCGACGGTCACCGGAGCTAGAATCGTTCATATTGACTAAGTTGACAAAGCCCTCCGTCCCCGTCACAACTTAGTTGGCCCATTAAGTCATCCTCCCACTATGGTGGGTCCCATCTAGTAGGGTGGGTATTCATTTTTTGTGCGTAATAAGGAGGCACTTCCTTGCGATGCGAAGATATAGCTGGTGGGTCCGACATGTCGGCCAGGGGGACGTTTTTCGCAAAAATCTGAGAGGCCCTTCCGGTGGGTCTCACCGTCGGTGGAGGAATCATTATTTTGCGTGCATACCCACGGCCAATGGATGTCGTTCGTTGACCACATTGACCAGGTCACGCCGAGAGCACCATGGCGGTGGACGACGGCGAGGCCTAGGAAGGAACGACACGGAGCCGGGAAGACTCGGCAATGGTTGCCCACGCGGTGGGGGTACGAGGGTTTATCGTCCGGCTGCCGTCGCGAAAAATAACAGGAGGTGTGGGTGAGTAGAGGAATGGCCCGGCCGGTGAAGTAGGGTGGGGCGGTGCGGCTCAGGCAAGACAACCGGCCACGGAGGCGGGAGCAGCAGTCCCACCGAGCTGGTTTGGGCAAATGGAGCAAGAAGATCAGATATTGAAGAAGAAGACGGCCGTTGGATTAACATCCAACGGTCAAGGGTGCTAGAATCATTTGTGGACTAAATTTGAATCGCTTTGTGGACTAAGTTGACAAAGCCAGAGTACACGCCAACCTAGTAGACCCACAAGTCAGCTCCAAATCTGTCCCCAAGCAAAGATACATCCCGAAATTTCTAGCCGGATTCAAATTAATTTTAAATCTAAATATACCTTAATTTAAATTCAATGAAATTTTACCCGCACAAAAACAATGAAATTTAAAATATCAAAATCCGAAAGAAAACAGTATTTGGGAACTAATTGCATGTTTGCTGTATTTATTTCATATTACAGCCCATTTATTATTACTTATAGCCCATTTCTTATTACTTATAGCCCATTTATTATTACTTATAGCCCATTTATTATTACTTATAGCCCATTTCTTATTACTTATAGCCCATTTTCTGGGCAAAATGCATCCCTCCTCGTCTTGAAATATTTCTGGCCCAGCAGGGCGTAGAAAAGCAAGTCGGCCTATGTTGGTTATTCTGCAAAAAAACAAAATAGATGGCTAGCCATTTTGAAAGGAAAAAACAAACTGGGCTGGTCATGTGCTAAACATATGAAATAAAGCCTGGGCTAGACGGTCCACGGTCCCGCACAACCCAGTTGATACCCTTCTCCGTCCCGAAAAAGCAAAATTACTGCGCGCTGCTGGGTCCCTACTGTCATCCTCACCATGTACAGTCATCTCCTTATTCCTCTCGGTTGTTGACCATGTTGACAACACCGGAGGGCGGCGCTGCGGCGAGCGAACCAAGGCGGAGGACGATGGTGAGGCCTCGGACGGGAACGAACAGGAGCCGGGGAAGATCACAGCCAGCCGTGGGAGGCGGGAGCAGGCGGTCCCGTCGACGCTGGTTTGGCTTTGGCGGCTCGAGGAAGAAGAGAATGAAGAAACGTGACAGACGTTGACTGTCAATCGAACGATCAAGGTTGGCACAATCATTTTTTGACTAAGCGGACACCAAGTAGCATACTTTTTTATATAAAGGAAGAAAACTGCGAGGAAAATGCGTTCGTTTGCCGTCCTCCTCACAGGGAACGTTCGCCACATAAGTGACTAGCACCCTTGGTTTTCAACCGAGAGGTCTTGGGTTCGAGTCCGAGGAACTCTCAATTTTGTCCTCCTTCCTTCCTCGCAAAAAAAGGGAAAGAAAATCAAAGACTTGGGAAGGCGATGTAACAAGCTAGTGTACCAAAGAAAGAGACGTTGCCGAGTTTTAGAAAAAAAAAGACGTGCTCCTGTAGCTGGTTCGAATCCAAACCTAGACTATGACTATATATGGTGCTATGCTACTCTGCAAGTAATGAAACTGACATATCCAATGTTCGTTTCTCCTCTTCTCTACTTACTCGACTAGCATCGGAAGTCGTGGCCGCAGCAACCATGTCCGCCGCTGCTCGTCCACCGCTTCTTCCGCAGTAACAACCAGATATGCGCCAAGTCGCCACCCGTAACATCGCCTGTGGGTCTCATCACACCCCCGCCGGCACGCGCGCTGCAGCCGATTGCTCATCGCAACCCGCTGCCGTTGGTGTGGTGCCACTGCTGCAAATCACACAGAGTCATCCGTCGCGTCTCAACCACAATCCACAACCCTGGCCGAGTCTTCTACAAATGCCCGAATCATGGGGTAATAATATGTTTAAGTGTTGTTCTGCTGCTTTCAGTTGCTAATTTTTTTAATAGTTTGGTTGATGATCTTCCAATTTGATTCGTGCGTAAAAGGGAAGATTCGTGGTGATTTGTATTTCGGAAGTTCTTGATGTGGGGTAATGCAACTACGCTGATTATTTGGTTAGTGAGGAATCCCACTACCGGCAGGTTGGGGTGTTGGACAAGTAATCAAGGAACGATGAAGAGGAAGATGCAGAGCGTAAGGTTAAAGATGCGGTTCCTTCCGATCATCGCCAAGCAATAGGCACGAACGGCCTTGACAAAGCAATGAGGAGATGAAAGAGCTTGTGAAGATAATGGGCAAAATTGATGTGCTCAGAGGGATGATTGTCTCTTTATTTGCAGTGTATGTAGCACTTCGTGATGTATTCAATGGCTACGACATGGGCACTTCTTTGAAACTAGTAATTAATGAAACCCGTGTAGCAATTTGGGCGTAGTGTTGTGAACATCTAATGATTTCTATTAACGGAAATCAGGGGTATCCCTTTGCTCATATAAATAAATAAATAGCAGAGGCCCCGGCTGGTCAGCTTTGTTCTCATTCAAGACGCCGAGCAAATTGCAATCCAACAGCAAACTATGTCATCAAATTCAAGTTTCACAGCCAAATATGAGTACAACTAAACAACAATGTCATCATGTTTTAGTTGTCATACAATCACCAAACACAAATCAGCATACATAACAAGTGATGTTCTCACAGCAAAATACTAAACAACATGTTCATCAGGTTTCAGTTGTCATAGCAAACACAATTTCACATAGTAGATAAAAAATGACAGGCAAATACGACAAAAGCAATGTAATCATCATCCGCAGCAGCAGCGTCAACATCTTCGCCGTGTGTATCAGTCTGAATCGTAATTCCCCATGGTGTCATCTTCTTCTTCGTCCTCGAACGTTGGCTTCTTCTTGATCAACTCTTGTATGTCCACAGCACGACAAGCAATCTTTTCGCCGGCGTCATTGACGTGATGGTTCTCAAAGATATTAGGAACATTTGTGTTATCTTGTACATCAGGAGCAGTGTAAGCATCATCTCGTTGTGCAACTTCATTATACGAATTCCTCTACTCAAACCTTTGCAATACTCTCCAGTCATCGCTACATGCAAATGTGTCTTCCAAGAAAAATATCTGTGTTGCTTGATTTGCCAAAATAAAAGGCTCGTTGGTCTGGTACGCCGCCTTGACATTGATGGATTTGAAATAATCATCGCCTGGGTTTTGCGATCCTCGAAAACAAGTTATACCAATGACAAAGACAATGTAACCACACACCGATGATCCTCAAAATCGAGATATATCGCAATCGAACAATGTCTGTTATGTTAGCATACATTTCAGTTGTCACTCTGTCGTACGTATCCGTACTCATGATGGCACTGTTTTGTGTCTTCCCGCCTTCGTCACGTGCAAGGGTGTTGTAGCGCACATCTCTAACAAAGCAAGATTCATAATGTCTTACCCGAGTATCGGGACCCATTGCTAGTGAGTAAAGGGCATCATCAATCGCCTGCCCATCCTCCCGCATCTTCTTAACCTATGGTTCGAAAATAGACAAGCTGATCATCTTATGTACTCAATATATTAAAAACCGACAAAGTGCACTTCAAAAGCTTACATGGTTCTTGAACCATTTCGCAAATCCTGCCATAACCAGTTTGTCAATGTTTCTTGGATTTTGCGGCAAGAACTCCTCTTTGTAGATGCTGCACAACATAGTGATCGCACAAATATCTAAATATATAAGAATGTGCTGCAAGTTTAGTAGATTACGATGTATAAGCTGCGATCGCACTTACTTGATATAAGGTAGTATCTCGTGACGCTTATTCAACACATACCAAACCATTTTGTACAAATCTTTAGGTATGTCCTCTTGTCGACTCTTACCTGAAACACGAACAGAATAATCGAAAACATTGAGCCCGGATTGTCTTCACCCACCTCTTTGCTAAGTCGATCAATTTGTTTCAATGTATTTTGAGCAGAATGTCAACGCTCAGTAGCAATGTAGGCCTCGCAATGGAACCCTCGGGTCTAGCTACATTCCTAACATAGCCCTTGAAAGTGCCTAGCCGCCTTTCAATAGGGTACATCCAGCCATCTTGTCTTTGGACCTCTAAGTAGTGCCTCATCGTAGATGAACAGACCAAATGCACCATCACATCAAAGAAGGCCGGAGGATATATCTTCTCAAGGTCGCATAGGATAGTTGGTATCTTGTCTCTAAGACGCTCCAAAGCATCTATCCCGATATTTCTCTGCAGAGTTCCTCAAGAATTGTCCCAACTCGCAATCGCTCAGTATAAGTCAGACGGCCCAATCCTCTAAGGATAACAGGTAAAACCCTTTGAAGTAGGACGTTGCAGTCATGAGTTTTCAACCCTTGTACCTTGTTTCCATCTGCACTGACTCTCCTTTCAAGGTTGGAAGCAAATCCATGTGGGAATCTCACACGTGACAGGACCTCGCAGAATTCTTTTCTTTTTACCTTGTCCAAGACGTACACATACCGGTGCCATATCCCGTGGTTTACCTTCATCTTGCACTTGCAAATCCTTTACGATACCTGTGTGTGTCAAATCAATCCTAGATTTTAAGGTATCTTTCGTCTTGCCTTCAATGTTAAGAAGTTTGTCGATAATGCTGTCACATATATTTTTCTCGATGTGCATCACATCAAGATTACGCCGCAGATCCAAATCTTTCCAATACTCCAAGTCCCACATAGTGGACCTGTGGGTAAATAATAATCTCTCTTCTACCGTGCCACGCTTCCTTTTCCCGCTACCATTACCAGGATGGTTTCCTGGTGTAATATGCCTGACCTTCTCTAATTCCACTTGCAACTCATCAGCGGTGAGCCTCTTTGGCGCATCACGGTTTTCATGCTTTGCATTGAACACATGTCTTCGGTATTTTCTAGGATGCGGCTTGTCCTTGGCAAGCAAACGACGGTGTCTAATGTAACAGATCTTGCTAAGTATTGCGTATGACAGCGGATTCCTGTCACAGCGAACACATGCATTGTAACCATGTGTCGTTCGCCTACGACATAGTGCCCAAAGCCGGATAATCATGGATGCACCAAATTATAACAACAAACGGAAAGAAATCATTTGGTGGGCTGCTATATAGGTCTCGAGTGAGAACACCCTTCCATAGCTGTTGAAGTTCCTCCACAAGAGGCTCCATGAACAAATCAAAATCCTTTCCGTGACTTTTTGGACCGGGATGAGCAAGGCCATCATGTAGTTTGATTATTTGGTGCGTACATTTCGAGGCATGTTGTAAGGGATAACAAGCACCGCCACATGCTATATGTGGCGCTCACGGTGGCCAAATGGGTTAAATCCATCCGAAGCTAAGCCAAGTCTAATGTTTCTCGGGTCAGCAAGAAACTCTTTGTGTTTATCATTGAAGCTTTTCCACTCACTACCATGAGATGGATGGCTCATTACATTCTCGATCTCTGTACTCTGGTTCCTAGAATGCCACAAGATATCCTCTCTTGTTTCAAAGATCATGAAACAACCTCTCGCAATCTTGGTATAATTGGAAAATGTCTCGTAACATTATGAGGAACACTCTTCACAAAGATCGCCATCTTTCCATCTTGATGATTTGCATTTCGGGCATTCACTTAAGTTGGCATAATCCTTCCTAATGTAACACAATTATTCTTACAAACATGGATCATATCATATCCAATTCCAACCGCACGATGGAAATTCTTCATTTTACCGTAGGTGTGTGGCGGTCGACGCATCTGGGAAAGATTTATGGAAAGCAGCCAACATCGCATCGAATGATTTGTTGGTCATCCGCCGAGATGTCTTCACCTGAAGAAAGGTGACCATAGCTGAGAATACTGACAGCTTATTTCCCGGGGTGACAGCAAAGTTGCATTGTTCCAACATGCGGGCCCATCGTTTTTCTTCTGTAGGTGAAAGTTCACGGAATGCACGAGCATTTAGTAGCATTGTTTCAATGTTGGTCAAACTCACTGGCTCCGCCACCACCACCTCCTCCTCCTCTTCCATCTGAGCATCAGGCAGATCAAGATGGTGATCTGCTGCTTCCACGTAGTCAATAACATTGACGTTCACAGCTTCACCATGATGAACCCACCTAGTATATGTGACCGACATCCCACACAAGCGTAGATGATTTTGCACAGTTGACTGGGATCTTGTAACTGAATTCATACAACTGCTACACGGGCAGAGCACATCTGATTTCGGACCACCGTACTCAGCTCTGATAAATTTCATGAAGTTTTCAACCCCCTCGACATATGCGGCGGAGAATCTTCGAAAGCAAGTTATCCAAGTCCCGGCCCATCTGTTAGACATACAAATTAGTTCTTCTACTAGATATTACAGGAAAAACATATATGCTTTTTTATGAAGTCCAGAAAAAAATACCTAGGTCGATGTCTAAAGCTATGGCAAGATATTTGGACGAGAAGATCTAAGTAACGAAATATATGTAAAGCTAATTCAGCAAACAGATTTGAGTGCTAAATTATGGCAGGTTGTTTCAAAGAATAATGAGGCCGAGCACACAGACCATCAAACTATCGAAGGCCATCGCAGCAACAAAGATCGAGTATAAAATGGAGTAGAGCTATTTCACCTAAAAGATTGGCTACTAGACCCAGGCAATCAACGACACAATAAATAGAAGGCAGGATATTTTAGCAACTAATCGGAATTGGCATGCCATCACAGCTAAGCAGATTGAGTGCGTAATGGGGAAGGAAGCTTCTAAGCAGATCATATTGACAAGAAACTACTTCGCAAACAAAGTGAGATTAACGGCGTCTATCAGCTAACATTCAACGCTACACCGGCATGAACGGGGCCTTAGTCTAGAATGCGCGTACCATGGGAGAAGCTGACTGCCGTGCGTCTCCACAAGAACGTCGCCAGCGGTGGCGGCGTTGACCGCCGTGCGCCTTCATAAGAACGTAGCCAGAGGTGGCGGCGCGACTAGAGGACGGCAGTCTATGAGAGCGTATTGTGGGAGCGAGAGGATCGCCGTGCTTCCCCTCGACGAACCGCGGCGCCGACGTATCAGCGCGGCGGGGAGGGCGGCTTTGGCGGAGCGAATGGAGTGGAGGGGGGACGGGGGGAGGGGGGTTTGGGGAATATTTGGCCGAAGGGTGGTTGGATCGAATTTGGGGGGAATTTTTGTGTGGGGGGGGGGGGGAGGGGGAGGATTTTCGCGCGGTGGGCGGGGGAGTTTGGCGCATGGTCGGTTTCTCCAAGTGCAGTCCCACGTGTCAGTGAAGAGGCAAGTCAAGCTGCGTTCCGCTTATGCGTGAGCCGTGTGCAGGACCGAACGTGTGTGGGGTGCAATCACGGCCGCGACAAGAGTGCTGTGAGTGTACCACCTTTTTCGTTTTAAACTAGGTGCTTCGCCCCTCAAAAAATGTTGCTTCGCATACGATCCATCGATACTACTACTAGTAATCCGGTAATCCCGACTAAAACGGGCGCGGTCGGGTCTTTTTCCCGCGATATCTTTGGAGATTGGCTTAGTTGGGTTTTTAGATTTGTCTCGGTTCAATAAAAAGCAGAGTTGGTGATGATGGTGTGCCCGCTATCCTGCAATATAGGCCGTCCGATCTATATCTAACGGATAGGAAGGATACTATGACAATTTACCCGCACTCCTCTCCACATTTGCGGATAAGGCTTTCCCTCGTTCATCCTTTTCTCCCACAAGATCTTGATCTTCCGTGCAACGCATGGGCATCTTGCTAGTACTCCTACAATATGTATATTATTGTGAAAATTCATATACACCGGCCGAGATTAATGCAAACACGGCAGATTTTCATTACATTCGAACTTTTATAGGACAGAAAAATAAAAGAAACCCGACCCTAAACCTATTCTACGGCGACCGACGTCCATGTACGGGCGGGGTTCAAGACCCGTGAAGTGAAGGTGCGGTCTCCGGCGAGGAAGAGTAGAACACAGGATACGGACCGGCCAGTTGGCACACCATGCCCTGCCGCCTCCCATGCCCTACTCATCCTCGGAGGAGTCCCCGACCTCGGCGGTGCCGGACATTGGATGGCGGCAAGTAGGACGTGTGGCTGACGGTGCTCCCGTCGTCGGCCACCAGCGTGGCCACCGCTTGTGCGGTTGCGTCCGCGTCCGGCTACTCCGCTATTGCGTCGCGAGAGGCGACTTGAGCAAGGGCGGCGACCTCGAGCTTCATCCCCGAAGACAAGCTCTCCCGCAGAGCGTTCGCACTTGCGGTCATGGCGGATGTGGTGCCAGGTAGGAGCACGATGCACTATGGTGTGCAGGTTAGCTGGGTGTTGCCGCTTTAAGTAGCGCATTTCGGTGAGGCCAAGCGTCCGGGTGCGTCATTAAGTCACCGGAGTTGGTTCCTCGGGCACCGAGCCTTTTAACAACGACATACGAACGGACGGCATGAATGCGAGCAGCTGGCGCCGGCTGGGAACGCACCGCGCAACGGCGCGAGGGACGAGGGCTTTGGTGTGCCAGGGTAGTCAGCTGCGGTCGTGGCAACGTTGGAGATGCCCTTTGCTCAAATGCGATCCCTGCATGTCATTGAAAAAGCAAGACGACCCGGCATGGTTTCAGGTCCAGAGGATGCAGTTGGCGCTACACCACTCTGCGGACGCTGTCGCGGCGCCCGTGCATCCTCGACGAGCCGGGTGTTGGGGTGTGTTTGGATTGTGGCCAAAGTGCACCTTACCAAAATTTTGGTCATGACCCAAAGATTGGTCTTTGTTTGGATGGTTGCCATTTCTTTTGGCATGCCATTGAACTCTAGCCAACTCTAGTTCATTTTTCTTGCCAATGTCGGCCAGATCATGGGCAACCAAAACCTCAACCAAAATTTTGGCTACCCAATGCTTTGATGGGGAAACCTTGGGCACAAACCAAACATACCGCTGGTCGTGCCACAAGACTAACGCCACCCGCACACCGAAACCGACCGTGTTCATCGATGATATGAGCGTGTCGCTCACCTCGGTCGCCGCCGTGTTCAGGTGGTGCCGAGCTGCGCCAGCTTGTTGGCCCCAACGACCCACATGAACGGTTGTCGGTGGCGAGGAGGTCGTGGGCCAACTCCTCCATTGGACTAGTCTGCGCTTATGTCGGTTTCCCTGCTTTTCCCGCCATATTCGGCGTCGATTGTTCTGCTATGCATTAGGCCTTTCACTATGTAGGCCAAGCGAGACAACTTATTGTTTATTTGAGCCGTTCAAGTGTAATCATGTGGCGTTTGCTTATTTATCATTCCTCTCCAACCCTCTTCTCCATCGATCATGTCGCCCTCCAGTCGAGTCCATCCTCCCGCATGCCTCATTTGAACATTTCGCCGAGTATCATTCGCATGTACCCACCCTAGTCCTCTTTCAATAGATCTCCGGACCCCGAGATGAAATCGAGAGGGAACGAGTGGGGGCACGTGATACCTAAGGCGGATTCAAAATCTTGAACCGGTGATCATAGTATAAAGGGTATTCAATGTTCGTTTCGTTTTTTAACGTACAATATACTCCCTCCTATCCTTTCTACTTTACATACTATGATAGGAGTATAAGTTTTATGTGTAGTCAAAGTATCTCTACTATGATAAAAAAAAGGTATCAACATTCAACAACGCCCAATCAATATTGTTAGATTCGTAAATACTCCTAGATTTGTACTCGAGATAGTTTCCAATTTGACTATTGACAAGATTAATAGTACTCCTTTCACATAGGTGAGTAAGTCATCTTAGGCTGTGCACCGTGACCAAGGAGGAGGGAAAACGAGAGACATTAATGTTTATTTGCTAATTAATAGTATTGCATGCAATGAACTAACCATCGCATGTCATGTTTGATAGTCTCGTGTCATTAAAAGCATGCACACCCTCATCTCTTATTGGTTCATATGTCAAGAAACAAGAAACGAGGTAGAAGTTAATGCACCGCGCCCACGTGTTTTGGGATTATTTGGTTTTCAGAAGATGACTTACACACCTAGACGGAGGGAGTACATGAGATGTATAATGTGAAAATTATATCATTGGAAACTCCTTTCACATACTGAAATTGACCATATGCTTTGTGTAAGTTGCATGTCATATATTATTACTCTAACATTTGGTCAAAGTTAGCCTCGAAAAACGCATTAGACCATGTATGCTTTGTGTAAGTTGCATGTCATATATTATTACTCTAACATTTGTGTAAGTTGCATGTCATATATTATTAATCTAACATTTGGTCAAAGCAGTATAGTGGAAGTGGATCCTCTGACGTAGGTATCCCTGCCTTACCCTCCTTTCGGTCACTTCTTGGCGGACACCATGCTTGCTAGGCCCCGCATGTCGGTTACTCAATGGATTCGCCACGCCAGGATCCTCATCCGTATTATACTCCCTCTTTTTTTATTTACTCCGCATAAAAGGTTGGGTGTGGTGGTATAATAAATGACGGGGGGGGGGGCGGGGGAGGGACGTCGGTTTGCTCTCAACTGCGGTCCCACAAGCGAGCGAAAACGCAAGACGAAGCGCCTTCCATTCGGTGAGCGACGTGGAGGGTCCAGCGTGCCGGGCTGCAACGCGAACGCGACAAGAGCGATGTACAATCAAAATCGATTGACCGGTCGTCACCGGAGCCACTATTCACACGTAACCTTTCACCGCCGCCCACGCCAGCCACTACCCTAAAACCACACCAAATCTCCAGCCCATTCCCCCACCTTTCGATCCCCTAGCCCGCATTAAGCGTCCCCTAGTCGTTGGAAAGCCATGGTGCGCCGCAAGATCACTTACTACAAGATGCTGACGCTGGAGCGCCGCGTAGAAATCGCGGCGGCCGGGCGGCGCCACGCACTGCTCCCAAGCTCGCTGGCGGCGGCCAATCCTCGAAGTTCTTCGGAGCCAAGCTGCGAGGAGGAGGAAGCCGATCCAATGTTCATCGCGGAGGTCGCGGTGCAGAAGGCCCCGATGGGTATGAGACGATGGACGCCGACTTCGTGCCGGCGGCCCCGAGTCCCCATGGTGCGTGCATCAGCGGTTCAACATGGCGGTACTAAAGGAGGACCGGAGGCGAGGCTCAACTCGACGCAGAGCGCGCGCGATGCCGCTGCCATCGAGGCTCTCCCGCAGCGGAACCGGATGTCGTGGATGTGAACCGGGCGGCGGAGGCTCAACTTGAGGCGGAGCGCGGATGCCGCTGCCATCGAGGCCCTCCCGCAGCGGAACCGGATGTCCTGGACATGAACCGGGCGGCACAGGCTCAACTCGACGCAGAGCGCGCGGATGCCGCTCTCATCGACGCCCTCCTACAGGCGGAACTAGAAGTCCTGGACTTGAACCGGGCGGCGGAGGCTCAACTCGACGCGGAGCGCACGGATGCCGCTGCCATCGAGGCCCTCCTGCAGGCAGATCCAGACGTCCTCGACTTGAACTGGCTCGCCTCGTCTGCGGCAGAAGCGCCCAAGACGCCCGCTTGAACGAGTAGCCGGAGGCCGAGGACACACACGGTGCGGAGACACACGCCGCCAGCGACGGCCGGTTCGCAGGCAGCCAAAGACGACGAGGCCGCCTCTTTCCGCGAAATGATAGTTTTTCTTTATGTTGTTGTTTTTATGGATCTTTTGCTGTGTAAAAACATACTATTTGTTATGCAAGTCGCCTGACTTGGGTCAGTCTACCATTTTAGGCGGTTGGATGAATATCCTACGTCTCCTAACCCTTCTTTCCTTCTTCCTCACCTCTTCTTCTTCCCCAATAGACCACCGCACGGCCAGACGGATAATCCCCAACATGCGGTTGGATAAACATACTCTATGAACGAAAATTATGTGTCAGCCGATAGGATGGCTGAGTTTGGTTTGTTCACATGCGACAACACGTGTCGGTGAGGGTGCGTTCCCTTGGTTGGGTTTATGGCATGCAGGAGTGATCGTGGTGAGGGTGTGGTGCGCACTGCGCGTAGGAGCGACTGCAGGAGGGTGCGGAAGCACCGTGACAGCCGTGCGCAAGTGTACCTCCTTCTCATTTTGAAAACTTTAGGCAAGCTTGGCAAAAATGTCTGGCGAAGTTTGGCAATGCAAGGCCTAGACCCAAACAGGATAAGTACGTACGTACTAGGAGTACAAGTGTTAAAAAAGAAAGGCGGGGTTTTCCTTCGTGGGATTTAATCAATACAAATCCTCGTTTCACGTGTCAATTAATGCATATTTTTTCTCGAAAGACCAAAGAGCTAACCATCTCACTCCTCATCGCTTGATTAATGCAGCGCCATGCAAACGAACCTTCTCACTTCCGCATGCATGCAGGGGATATTAATGTCCTTGGTTGCTAACCCCATCAATTTTTCCTCGATTAGTGTTAGTGGCTCTTTGCAAATTGTAATTTTGATATACTGGCCTTGTGTACAAAAAAATGGAGGTAGTAACTATATTTGAATTCCTTGCCCATTGCGGTGACGTCGCCGACTTTTTTTTTGTGGTTTGGCGAAGTGCGTTCGACGGAGAACGCCATTGAGGGAGACCACGGCAATTCGTTCACAAGTTCCGCCTGCAAGCCGAGACAACCACCTTATTTGCATCCAGGGAGTCCTTTACTAGTACTACTACTAGGAGTACTAGTGCGGTGAGATGGTTTCTCGAAGAAGACGATGGAGAAGCGGAAACAGCGAAGAGTGAAATGATAGTTGCTTCGTCCGTGCTTTGTGATTTGACGCCTCACTGCTTTGTGATTTGTGATAGAAGGGACAGGGGAGTAGACTCTGTGCTCTATACTATACTACATGCGTCCAAGCATGGGAGAAAGAGGAGAGACGTTGCATTTTTCTATTCCTTCAATCAATCAATCAAGGAGCTTCAGTTCCATCTTTTTGGCTTTGGCAACACCGTCCATAATGGTTCCCACGATGCCAAAAGCTATTTTCACATTTGGCTACACATTGTGGATGCCCTTAACTGCATTCACTTGGTTTTGCTCCCGTGTGCTATCTATACAAATCTCAATTATATTGATCTAAAAATTATAGAATCAAAGATTAGTAAAAGGAGGTGATTTTGCCGCAGCGGATGGCGGGGAGGTTTCTTATTTTCGGAGGACGTTGTCCCGGCAGTTTGCTAACATGCGGTCCCACGTGTCGTTGCTTTACCAAGCTGATCCGCATCCCACATGAGGCGTAACAACGATGAAGCAACACGTGGTTAAGTTGAAGAAGATGAGGAGAAGCGGATTCAAAGAACGAGTGAAATGATGGTTGCTTCGTCCCTCCAACTTCTTTTTAGCATTATTACTTCGCCCCTCCAACTTAATCAAGGGAAAGGTGCAACTTTGTGATTTGACGCCTCATTGCCCATTACTACGCCGGCGCCATGACTGGGGTGCTTCACCCCGGCTGCTCTGCACTGTATTCCGGTATGGCACGTGGACCCGGTAGCTTGATGTCCCACATGTCCTCGAACGGGACTAGAAGATTTATGAAAGCGAGCGCTCCACTCTTATGACGGAGGAGTAGACGACACGACGGCCCAGTGAACTGTCATTTGTACCGTATAGTACTGTAGTTTTGCTGTTTCGCACGATCCATCGATACAAACCCGATTAAACAGGAAAGGGCAGGATTTTTCCCACGCGGTAGATGATACTGGCCATACATTTCAAAGGCAATTTTAATGTATGCGAACTGAATAATTATAAGTAACAATATGATATCTAGTAAAACTAAAAACTCATATGATTTATTGTGTTAGAGTGTAGTAGTAGTGCTGCATTGCATAGTTGTTAGATGTAACATGCGAGAACGTGTAGAGATGTAGTTTTGGAGGGCCTACAGAGACAAAAGCGTAATACGGTCACCGAACTTCGTAATAAGTTGATTACGGTCACTATATACGCTTTTGGCGGTGATTATCCGTCACTTGCTCACGATTCGGCATCGGATTGCACTCTGTTGACCGCCAAATAGTCTGCGTGGGCGCCATGTTGACTAGTTAAATTGACCATGTTCCTTGTGGGTCCCACCTCGGTTCGCATAGGGAAAAGGTCGATAAACACAAATTTACGCAGCGCCGACAAGGCTCCAACCCATGCGCTGGAATCACCTGGTTGTGTATGTGTCTGCCGGGCCTGATGTGTGTGCATGCATGTGTAGGTTGAGCACTTGAGCGTGAGAATGTGTGTTGGTCGGTGTCAGACTGGTGTGTGCATGCATGCGTGCATGTGTGCGTGTGAGTGTTATGCGTGCGTGGCTGCGTGTGTACGTATGAGTGTTGCGTGCGTGCGTGGGTGCATGTGTTTGTGTGAGTGTTGCGTGGATGGAGTTCGTGTGCATGCGTGTGTGTGTGTATAATCACCACACCAGCTCATGTGTGTTAAAATAGACGGCTCAGCATACCAATACAAGGCCACCTTGTCCGCTGTGCCCGCGGTCATGACTTCGAACCACCGTCAAAATATATTTTTGTCGTTTGTTTTCATTCTTACAAGCAAGATGCCCGTGCGTTGCACGTAACATCAAGATGCATTTGTATGACTTGTTTATCTTGTGAGAGAAAAGGATGAACGAGGGAAGGCCTTATTTGCAAATGTGGAGAGGTGTGTGGGTACCTTTTTGCAAAATTGCCATAGTTTCTTTCCTATCCGCCGATATAAATCGGACGGCCTATATTGAGGATGGCAGGCACACCATCATCACCAACTCTGTTTTTTATAAGAGTGTATTTTATGTATTTTATAATAGTGTAGATGTAGAGTAGATACAAGTCGGCTGTGTGGGCACAATGTTAGTGAGATAATGCGATGAAACACTAGAGGTGCCACGTGGAGCGTTTATCTGTCAACTAGTCATGTCATGAGCAAATACAAAGTTGTACGGTGAGCCCGTGGATCGTATAATAACCACTAAACGTAAACGGTGACCGTAATGAGTGGATTATGAAGTCCAATGTATGAATCGTGCTTTCGCTTCAAATACAATGATCGTCATTGCATATATCGCGAGAGAAAGATGAAACACGCGTGAATTTTCTGGGGGCTTACTTTTAGAGGACCTGGAGATAGTTTTGTGTGCATACGTGAAAGGGGCATACCGGGGGGGTATGCGATGGAGAGAGAGATGCTCTTCGTTTATCTTTATTATGACTAACTTTGTATATAGTATAAAAATATACAAATTCACAGTGCGGAATAAATATCATTGTGGGCACCATGCAATGCAAATTAGCATTCGTACTCCTCCATATAACTTTGTAATGTTGTATATATGTAGAAACTCTAAAATAATTTTTTGGCCACACTTTATTCAAAAGGAATGTTGTATGCAAAATAAACGTGAAGAGAGGGCTTTTTAGATCAATGGGGTACGTGATGTAACATGTGTGAATGTGTAGTGATGCATTTGGCGGGGCCTAGAGAGGTATGTGTGTGTATTACGTATTCGAGAGAGGCATGGATAGAGGGGCCGATGGGGGGGCGTGGGAGAGATAGCACGAGAAATGAGAGTGGTCTAGAGAGAGAGAGATGAATATGACGTCACGACAAGAGATTCCATTCCCTTGCGTGTGTATATGCAAGGGGGGAGGGAATAGAGGCACCAGGAGAAATTTTCTCTCTGTGTGGTGTTTCTGTTGGTATGTGTGGGTGTGAGAAGATAATGAGACGTGGGGGCAGAGGGTGTGTCACCGCGTGAGGTCCGGTGGGTCGAGGTGAGGCCCTTCGTTCGGTTCCGATCTGCGCCACATTGGTCGGCCCATGACACATTTAGGAAGACCCATGGATGACTAGTCGTACAAGACAAAGATAGCAGAATTGTGAAGGACTCTGTGCCTTGACAAAGCCGGCTAGGATTTGTAACCCTAGGTTCTTGGACTAAGGTAACCCCTTTATCTCCGATATTACTATTCATCCAACCTAACTTTAAGGGCATCCTACAAAATGCTCGCTAGAATCATACTCACGATTAGGAAGAGAGGTGTGAGATAATGTGTGAGAGATAGGCGTAAAGATAATGTGCGTACATGAGACACGTAGGCAGGTCCATGTATATAGAAAGGGTCGATGAGGATTGTGCGTGTGTATGTTTGCGAGAGGAAGAGTGCTTGTGATAAAGGTTAGTGAAAACAGTTGTAAATGCTTACGAGAGGGAGGGAGGGTTATATCTAGAGCATGTGTGCGAGAAAGACACCTCGGGAGAGAGTGTGTGAGCATGTGTGAGAGACCACCGATGGAGAGTGAAACTACACGTAAAAGACTTCTCTACACATTGATTAAAGATATAAATTGTATCCAAATATTAGGATGGGATCATGATATTTGCAATTCAAGGTAAGGAGTCGTCATTGATCCATCAGACATCTAGATTCTATCGAATTTGAGCATGTCTATGTTATTATTCGACACAATTGATCCACATAGTTAGTACTTTGAACTCCAGACAATGCATCGCTTTAGCAATCGAATATAAACATGAGTATAGTTCATGTTGTGTGTGTAAAGCACATTATACATACAAAAGTAACACAATGGACATTTATAAATAGCTACCTATGAACTAGCATACATTTGAATTCAACCTAAGGTGGTTTAAAAAAATCGAATTCAACATGAAGTCCATTCAATTATTTGAATTTGATATCATGGCATTTGTAAACCATACCTAAACTATGGGGGTACCAATATTTGCTCTGATTTTGTACATAATAGCATATGTAGTCGTGTACAAAATAGATTCAAATTTAGCTCCTCCATTCCAAAATAATCATAGTTATAGGATTTTCAAGTGTAAAAATTTCAAAAGGAAGCGGATAATTTAATGAGGTTTTCAAACATACAAGGTCAAATATAACGTTGTCTATTTAGGTCAATCCTCATAGTTCAAGAGTACTCTAAACTTGAATGCTTGTGTTTCAAAATTTCGAACGAAGCGCCAAAAGAGCCTCTACTCGCCCGAAACCGTGTGAGACCAATGTTTGGTAGTACAAGGAAATTACTTTTCTAATAACTCCGACCTGTGAAACCTACCGGCCCGACGTCCAAAGGTCTAAATCGGGGTAGGTTTGTAGCTTCATCTAGACGCCACGCAACCGCCTCCGAAAAACATTCATACACAATGGCCACTTAAGCACACATGCGCTTGTCAAATCGCTTCCCCGCCCACCATTTGGGACACTGGATTACCATCCTACCCCGACCCATGATGGGTCCGAAATTTAAGAGGGGGGCAAAGTTTGTACTTTCCCCAAATTTCAAACAAGCGTGTCCCATCTTCTGTTCAAAAAAGCCAAAAACAAGCGCGTCCAAACCGAAACATGGTTCCCCCCACCCGTTCGATTCCCCATTCATACTCCGTGGGCGCCAAAACTACCTCTCCACCACCATGAAACCGGCGCCCTTCGTCCGCCACCCCATCCCACCCATCAACCGCCCTCCTCCATCACGCCGGAGCCGATACCCCGACGTCGTCGTCCACCTCAACCTCAACCGCAACGCCCTCCACGGCTAGTAGTTGAAGCCGAGGCCGAGCCGTCCGTACCCGAGCCAGTTCAACCACGCCGTCCTGCGCCTCACCGCTGCCGCTCCAACATCGCCACCCTCCACCGCACCGGAGTTGTTCCTGCTACGCCGTCCTTCGCCACCTCGGATCTGCTTCCCCTCCGCCGACATATGGCCACGGCAACACACTCAACAATTTTGCCATGGGTTCGTCCAAGCCTGCACCCTCCAGAAATCGGTTTCCCCGGTAAAAAGAAGAAGATCGCCGCGACATGTGGAGGTGACCACACCGGCAACCGAAGAAGGTACTCCTCTTCCCTTATTCGTGCAAATCTTACATCTCTGCTTGCATGGTATTCATCCCACAGAAGACACTAGTTGACCGCTTCTTCTTGATACTAGATGTTCCTAGTAACTCGCGATGCACAGGGTTTCTCCTCATATACTATTTCACCTTAGCTAGTGGTCCGTCGCCTCGAATTTCAATTTCTGGCCAGTTGATTCCCAATTAATCTGAAGCATTCCCGGCGTAATAGGCGCTTAGTACGACTATTACGCCAGGAAGCAGCCTTTGGTGTTTATCTTAGGGGCGTCTGCGGCCTAGAGCTACTGGCGCCCGATCTGGAGGTCGGCCGGGATTAAAGGGATGGCTTGGGGGCGCTGCCAAGCACGGCGGTGGTGTGAGGACGATGGGAGGCGGGGAGGCGGAGGCACGGGTCTAGGCCGGTGGTCGCTGGCGGTTCAAGAAAGATAAATCAGTGATGGTGGCGGGAGGTGAAGCGAAGGCCATCTGCCCGTTCCTTATAGATCGGACGGTTCATTAAAAAATCGATCGACCTATTTATTTTCATCGACTATTATCTTAGATATGACCACATGTGGTGGTGTCCGGAGGAGTACTGCATTTCCTGTGCTCATATATTACAAAATCATACGGAGTAGAATCTAATTTTGTTTGCCATGCAATGTTGTAGAGCTATCATATGTCTCCTGTCATTTATTTTTCAGCCACCGCTATACGCTACTTTTTACAAAGGCACTAGTTACGCACACACTTCACCCTTACTCTCACTATTGTGTTTTTATGCAAGGGTATTTCAGACTCTGCTGCCATGAGAGAAGACAAAAGAAAAGAGAGAAGTCGCTCACTTCTTATGTTGGTAGGTAAGACACGTTACAACGCTTATAAAGGGTGCGATGTCACAGATGGAGACGGTAAACGTAGCTCGAGTTGATGACCTCGCCGCAATGAACCACCATCCTGTGTGCTTGCTTTAACTTCAGCGGTGTCATATGTGGTTGCATGTTCCATATGGTGTCTAGCTTGTATTTGAAAGGTCAAGTCGGTCTTTATTAAGATAAGGAAAGATATTTTTACATGAACCACCATCCCGTGAGCACCAGAAGACAAATAGCTAGTCGAGAACCTGCCGAGCCGATGACAAGCCCAAAGAAAGACAGGCATCACCTGGAAGCCAACTAAAAAGCCGCGATGGTGGCGAAGCAGCCCGCCTCCCACCAGGCTCTCAAGTCCTATATGATCATGTTCACCACTCGGTAGGATGTCTAGCTTGTATTGCTTCCAATTTGGTTAAATTGCATCTACTTAGCTTACACATTATACCTTTGAATATGACATGCCTTTCTGTTTTTGGTACATACTAGTACATCTGTGTATTAACCATGTTCTTACATCAAACTAATGTTCTTGTGTATCCCTCATCAATCACTTATGACGAGGCAGCAGGTGCAAGGGGACTACTCCTCTTTTAAAGAATGCACAGCCTCCGACATGATTCTCAAGAAAGCGAAATGCTAGATGAAGATAGTGAACGTAGCTCAGTAGTTGATTACAAGATTTCTACACTAGCATCGCAGGTGCTTGCTCTAACTTGGCAGCGTGATATGTGGTTGCATGTTGCATATGGTGTCTAGATTGTAATTCTTCCAATCTGGTTAAACCGCATGTGCTAGTCTCGCTTAGCTTATACTCCTATAAATGTGACATTATACCTATTAATGTGACATGCCTTCACGTATTTAGTACATAGTACATCTATCTATTAAGCATGTCCTTACATAAAACTATTGTTTTTTGTATCCCGCATCAATCAATATGACGAGACACCTTTAGTATATGCGGCGATATTAGTTGCATCTTTCATATGATTTATAGCATGCGCCGCTTCTAATTTGTTGAAATTCCATTTATGATGGGATGCTTTTAACTTGGCGAGTCATATTGGTTGCATCTTTCATGTGGTGTCTAGCTTGCATTGCTTCTTATTTGCTGGAATGGTTTCGCTTAGTTTACACAAACATTTGTGAACATGCCATGCCGTCTGTTTTTCGTACATATTCCATCCTCGGTATCATGTGTTTGCCTTACATCAAAGTAGTGATTGTCAAGATCATGCATGAATGATTTACGAAGAGAGAATTTTATTGCCTTTTTCTTGTTGGTTTTACTTGACAATTCAAAATCAATAAAGCGGAAGGAAGTTAGCAAGGCAGCGGATAAAGGTGCTCCTTCCAAACGGAGGGCCTCTACGCTTTCTACTCCTCCACACCCCCAAGATGATTTCCAAGACAACACATGCATAGACACTCAACAAAGTTGTGTTTATGATGAGCACGTCTCCCTAGTGCAGACATCACTTGGTGCTCCCTCTAACTTGGCAATGTTATATGTGGTTGCATGTTATGTGTGATGTCTAGCTTGTATTGCTTCTATCTTTGTTGAATTCCATCTGCTTACTTTACACATTATACTTGAATAAGACACGTGTTCCTGTTTCTAGAACATACAATATCATCTATCACACCATGTTCTTACATCAAATTACTCTTGTTGTGTAACCTGCAACAATCACTTATCATAAGACATGTTTGACTTCGAAGTGTGATATAGGTTACATCTCACATTCTTTTCTAGCTTGTACTACTAATTTGTTGAAATGGCACTTATGACGAGACAGTTTTAACTTGGTAGAGTGATATTCGTTGCATCTTTCATATGGTGTCTAGCTTTCGTTGCTTCTAATTTGTTGAAATGCCTTCTCCTTAGTTTACACATCATAAGCTGTGAATATGCAATGCTGTGAATATGCAATGGCACTAATGACGAGAGACCTCGAACATGGTAGGGTGATGTTGTTTACATCTTGCATATGATTTATTTCTTGTACTGCTTCACATTTGTTTAAACGCCATTTATGCTGAGACACTTTATTAACTTGGCGTGAGCGATATTTGTAGCATCTTTCATATGGTGTCTACCTTCCATTGCATTGCTACTAATTTGGTGAAATGTCTTCTTCTTAGTTTACACATTATAGTTCTGGTTATCTCTTCTGTCCTGTTTTTCATAGATATTACATCCTCCTATCATGTGGTTGTCTAACATCGAAGTTCAGTTCGTCTGCATCACGCATCAATTTGTTCTGAAGAACTAAATTGTTATTTGTTTTTCTTGCTTGACTTAACATGGCACAGAGAAAGAGGAAGAAACATGAGAATGGCGGTGGAATGAGAAGCGGATGAATCCTGCAGATTCTGCACCGATGGTGCAATAGAAGATGAAAGTTCAGCGGAAAATTCTACAAACACGGCATCCCATGCTACACGAGCTGCAAAAAAAGCCAAACAGAAACAAATAGCTGCCACCAAACAAGCAGAGACAGCCCTAGTTCTTGCAACACCTACCATAGTACTACCAGCTGCACGACATACTCGTGTGTCAACTGAGCTAGCAGCATGTTCCCAAGCTCCCTTGCCACCTGACACTACTTCCCAAGCACTCGTGACACAAGACGAGTTGGCAATATCAGATGAACCTTGTGAGCTTCAACAAAGAAGAAGGTAGTTCTCGGAGTCAAGTTATAGTTGCATGCTTCTTTATATGTAGTCTCACAGGTTTGATGTACACTAACACTTCCTATGTTCGTTGTTGGACTAGCACCTAGGCACAAGAGGAAACAAACATCGTGGATAATGCTCGATAGCTTAACTAAATCTAGAGGAGGAAGAATGGAGATCCGTTTTGAGGCGAGTTTAAAAAGGCCACGTGATGCTACACAATACCAAGTTAGTATCGAGGCAGCGGTTGCCGTTAGGTGTCATGTACGTATCCTCCCAACATGGATTCAATACAGAATGACAAAGACGAAACCCAGTTCAACACCTTCCTCGACCATTTATCTGTAAGTATGGTTATGTATGTAAACTAGTAATATCGCCTTGCTCATCCCATACTTTCTAGGTTCTTGATAATGAGACTCCCATAATTTTCAACATATGAGGTTCAAGTTGGATAGCCAAGATGATGCATCCAGACAAGCTTGCACCCATGTTTTCAAGTCTGGTCTGCGATAGTATCGGTATAACTTGAGGAAAACTCACTTTGAAGGCAAGGCTAACAGTGAACTTTCCCAAACATCTCAAGTGGAAAATATATCAGATGAAGACTGGAGGGGCCTTGTTAAACACTGGTCTCATCCGAAGTATCAGGTACATTATATGTATGTGATCAGATCACATGTTGAAGTCCTATTGACGCATGTGTCACACAAATCTATCTTCTTGTAGGTGAACTGTTCAAAGAACAAGGCCAACCGTCTGAAAAGTGAAATTCCAATGCATTTACATGATCTCGTAGCTATATTGCACACTGCGAGGCTCTTGTAATTAGCTGCTGTTTCACTCTTTTCATTGTACCATATTATCGATCTATATTGACTTGTTCGAAATGCAGAGGGAAAGCCATAAGGACCAAAAAGTACCTGAACCAAATGATGTGGAAATCTTCAAGGACTGTCACACCAAAGAAGAAGAAGGGCATGACTACACCGGTCAAAGCCATTGTTGTAAGTCCTTAATCCTCATGCCTTTTAACTACTACTTACTCTGACTTGTGCCTTGAACTGCATGGTTTGCAGCCAATGTCTATTACTCTTTTCAATTTTATACACAATTGTCTTAGCGTATGATTGCACCTTACAAGGTTTAAAAGGGAGGAGTGATGTTCCTTTGATCTTGACCCGTAATCTAGTTCCGTGCTGGACTTGCCCACACAATGTTACAATTGCCTATTTATGCATTCTCGCTTGTTTTGTGATATGAATGATGTCATACTATGCTTACCGTATTATAAACTTCGTCTCTTTATCCTTAGCCCTCAATACAATGTGAAGAAATAGACAATACATTAGTGATGGTACATGGTCATATGTTTGGAACCTGGTTTTATTATGTACTTTGCAATAAAATACAACTAATATTTTACATGGGTTCACGAGAATAAGTTACGTATATAGACCAAAGCTATTTTGTTTGGTTTTGCTGCCTCCTTAATATCTTCTCGCTCGGGTACTACTAATGTAAAACCTCAACTTTTCAGCGAGCTATGGAAAAAATGGTGGAACCGCCACCTTCTGAAGGTGGCGAGGCAACTATAACCGCAATGTCAGCTCTTGCTGCAGTGGGTCGGTACCTGTCCACTAACAGTGCCAAAAGCACGTTCCTGCGTAATACTGGGTTGGTTGTTAAGGCAATATCGTCCAAACGGCCTCATGATCAAGATATGCAAGCTCAAAGCAATGTTGTATCTGCGCTCCAAACACAAGTCCATTCCCTAACAGAGGCCCTTTGTGAAACAAGGAGAAACATTGCTCAATGTCATCAAGATATGCATGGTTTTGAAACCAGACTATCAGACATTTGCTATGTTGTTCAGGAGCCTAGGGGAAATGAAGGCGAGGGTTATGGTGCTCCAACGAACAATACAACATGAAAACATAACAGTCAGGTCAAATGAACCGAGCTTCTGAACTTCTGGTGGTGCATTTATCTGCTAGACTGTTAAGTTTTATGCCAACCTTCCTTTTGTTATATAGTTGTAATTTGTTTTGGTGCGATACAAAATTTATTCTTAACGCAGCCACCCTGAAGAAAACAGCAAGCCATTTTTGTATAGTGTAGGGTGTTCCCTATATTTGCACTGGTGGCGATCTTTGATGCCGAGTGGATGTAATCTGTGCAATCGCCTTACTAGCCTAGCGTTAGTTTCGGCCTTATTTATTTCCTAGTCTTCTTTTTCCCTGGTTTGCTAGTGGCTGCAACTACCCATGGGCCATATACGGGCCGTAGGATCCATGGGTCTCCTACGGGCCGTTGATAAATGGGCCTGTAATCGGTGGGCCTCGAGCCGTCGATAAATGGGCCTGTAATCGGTGGGCCTCGGGCCGTCGGATAAATGGGTCTACATGGGCCCTAATCGGGCGTAATTGGTATCAGCCCAGCACGGTAACGGGCCGTTAACAGTCAGGACTGCAAAAGCTTAATTACATCACGGGCATAACGGGTCGTTAATGGGCGAGAATATAGGGCGGCTGGCGAGAAATGGGCCGACTCTTGCAATGGGCGAATTTGGCCCATTAGGTAACAGCGATGTGGGTCGACTCTTGCCATGGGCGAATTTAGCCCATTTGGGGAACATGCGATGAACGGGCCGACTCTTGCCATGGGCCAAATTTGGCCCATTAGGGTACTGAGCCAAGAACGGGCCTAAGTAATCGAGGGCGAAAAGGAGCCCAAGAACCTATGGGCCGTTAATAGGCCGAAAGCTAACACGGTCTCGAAACGACCCATGTAAATCACGGGCCGTTAACGGGTACAAAGAAAATTACTGTTCATTATGGGCTAGAGTCACCGTGGGCCTGTAAAGGGCCGAAATATACGAAGGCCTCATATGGGCCGAAAGACGTCGTGGGCCATACATGGGCCGAAAGTGAAATGGGCCGGTGTTATATTCGACGGCCTACATGACGTTGTTGGTCCGATTTCCTTTAGTGCCTAACGGGCCGTGAGTTAATGGGCCGTAAAATGGGCTGTTTGTGAAGAGACCGTTAACAGGCTTTTCATGGGCTAGCCCGTTAACTTTTGACCAAGTCAAACGGGCCGGCTTTGTAAGCTAAATGGGCCAGTGGTGGGCCGTGGCACGTGTCGACATATCATAGGCGCCTTATCTCGACCCAATCGATTTAGCCGACATTTGTTTCGTCCGCCAATAAGAATTTTACACATGGAAATTTCCCATTGGTCGGGTCATTAACGGGTTATCGGATCCAAAATTCGACCCGATAGCTTAACGGTGTTCCGTTACGGTGGATGCCACGTGTCGGTCACCCTTGACGAAAGCACTTCTGTGACGCGGGATTTATCGTCATGGAAGTGGACACTTCCGTGATGATAATTTTGGTAATGTCATGGAACACTTCTACGATGACACAGGTATGACTATCTTGATTCTGTCATAAATTTGTCATGGATGTACATGCATGACAAAAAATGCGACCTACTGTGACAAACACGTATCATCACGGAAGTGTATTTTTTTGTAGTGGTTTCTGGTACTCCTCTTGGGTGCAGTTTTGGGTTTTGGAGCAGCTGCCTTGGGAGCTTCTTTGGGCTTAGATGGAGCATCCCCTGACCTTATAGCATCTCCCATGAGCTTCTGGGCTTTAGGTGCTGGTGCAGCAGCCTCTTCCTCTTCCTCTTCCATCATTGTGGGCTTACCAATTACTCTGACAGTGGTCTTCTTGACCCTTTCTTTCCTCTTCTTCTCTGCCACAACCTGTTCTTTGGGTGCAGATTCCAAAGTTTCTTGAGTGGATGTTACGGCCTTTGACATAGGAACTCTCTTGGCAGGAACCTTTGTCTTCATTCCTGGCTTAGTTGCAGCAGTTGTGCCATATTCCTTTTTAGAACTTTCTTCTTTGAGGTGGCTTCTTCCTCATCAGCCACATAGTCTTCATCCCCAGAATCAGAAGTTCTCTTCTTCCTGGCCCTTGTGGCTGCCTTTGGCAAGTTTCTTGGAGTGCTCCTGCTGCCTTCATCATAGCTGCTGGAGGGACTAGTGCGCTCACTCATTTGAACTTGCTCCTCAGACTTGTTCCGACTGTCACTCTGATCTGACATGATGCAAACACTGACATCTGACCCTGTGAATAGGTTATAGATGAGATAGAATGGATGAGCATCACAAAGTACAAAGGTTTTTGCAAAAGAATGAGTCAAAAACTTAGTTTTAGTTTTCCACAGAAAGCATTTCGGATCTACCGATTTGAAATCTCGGTGATACCAAGCAGCTTTTGGAACCTAAACTGGTGAACTCGGTCGAGACCGAGTCACGATTCAGTGGCACCAAGACTGCTAGGGTTTCACAGAGACTTGAACTCGGTCATTCCGATTGCGATTCTCGGTCGACCGAGAATCACATGTGCTTAGCCAAATCGGTGGAACCGATTTCAACAACTCGGTTGGTCCGAGATGGTTTCGGCGGAAACCTAACCATAAATTTTCAATCCATATCTAAACTACGGAGTGATTTCGTTGGATAGAGTGATCTCAATCGTGGCAAGATACATGGCAAAACAATGTGCTAGGAATTGGAGTGAGATTAGCACAAAGATCAAGTCCATACCCTAAGTGCGGCAATGGACCTGCTGCGGCGGCAACGGCTGAGACAATCTCCGTTGATGGCGGCGGAGACCAGCGACGGGAGGCAGCTGGCGATGAGGAGGACAATCCGGAGACCCAGTGAAGCAGAGCAGGCTGAGTGCGGGCGAAGGGGTTCGGAAATTTTTCCAAATTTTGGCCCGGGGATATATATAGCCTGACCCTGTCGGTGTGACCGAGTGGAAGAACTCGGTGGCACCGAGATGCATAATCGCAAGCGATTCGCAACTCGGTGTGACCGAAAGTTCAAATCGGTTGCACCGAGATTGAAAACCTAGATTGACTTAGTGATCTCGGTATGACCGAAATGGATGAAACGGTCAGACGAAAACGCACAAAGAAGTTTTGGAAGTTTAAGTCTATGACGAATCGGGGACTCCGAGTGCTCCTCACACTGAGTGGTTCGAATCTGACTTGATCAAACTTTGTGATGTAGCATGAATAGAGTTTGAGACGAGAAAAGCATAGATAGCTAGAGAAGGTTCTTAGGCATTCTTGTCCATCCACTTGGCAAAAGAAAAAGGAACCAAACAATCAAAACTACAAGTGGATGTCCTCGAATGAGTAAATTATGCAACCAACATGCTCACACAATAAAATGGCAAACGAAATATGTGGCAAAGCATGCACAACCAATTCTAGCATCTATCAAGCAATTGGCGATGACTAGGTCATATATATGAGTATATTGACTTAGGAGTCAAATGAGAACATTTGATCATAGGTCATACTCATCATTTAAGCACAAGTGGGGTTACCACTTTTACATAAAGCATTGTTGTGTTCACACCATTAGAGTTGCTTTAGATCAATTCTTAGAGTAAAGCTCCCCCTAGATGTGAGATCCCCCTAAGAGGGATGAACTAACCTTGGGTTTTGTCGATGATGACTTCATGTAGGTGTTGAAGATGTGGATGCTCAATGTTGATGTAGATCATTTGGAGCAATCCTTTGGAGTGAGTTTCACTTTCAATACCTACACGGGTTAGTCCCACAAGGAACAAACAAGGATATCCATAGACAAAGAGTGATGCATACACAAGATGATGTCTATGAAAGCATTTGGTTACCTTGTCCCTTGTGTTACCAACAAGAGGGTTTGTGACTCCTTGAACTAGTGCAAGATGTGGAAGTTGTTTGCACTTGTTCTTGCCAAAATGATAAGAGTGAAGTATGTTGGTGGAGTCACCCTCAAGAACTCTCTAGTTCTTCTTCTTCTGGATACACACCATCTTGATGGGAATCCTCGGAGTTGTAGTTGTACTTGATGAAGTAGAACTTGATGTAGTCTTGGGAACCCACTTGACCAAGGCCTTAGGTGCTTCTTCAAATGCATCAATTTCCTCTTGAAGCTTATCCTTGCCTTTTTGCTTGTGGTCTTGTGGTGGAAGATTATCTTGAGCTTGTGTCCCTTTGAAGGAAGTAGGATCATACTTCTCTTGTTGAGGAACAAACTTCGTCTTGGGGTATTGATCTTCTTCCCACTCAACTCCATTGGCATTGAACTTTCGTTCAAAACCAACACCTTGGTTCTTCCAGTGCCTTCCTTGCTTGCGTACAATTTCCCGCGGCAAGGCTCTTGTAAACACCTTTCTCTATAATTCCCTTCAATAAGCTATTTTCTTTCTCAAGTGTAACTTGGCTAAGAGAATCATTAGTGGAATCAAGAGAACTACTAGAAGCAACAACATTTGATTTAGCATGGTTATTTTTACTACTAGAGGAAGAATCTTTCTTGTTCTTGTTACTAGACTTGACTTGAGGCATGTAAGTGGATAAGAGTAAACGCTTGGCAATGTAAGAAGAACTTTTCTTGCGAAGATCATCATTGATTGCCTTTAAGAACTCATGCTCTTGCTCAAGATTGAGCTTCTCAAAACGTAATTTCTCATGAGTCCTTAAAAGTTCTCGATGATCTCCTAAGATAGTTTCATGAGCTAACTTAAGAGTGTTTAGTTCTTTAGTTAGAGACTCAATCTTCTCCTTATCATTGTCATTCATTTCATCTTGATTAGCATGATTAATTGACGTTTCATCATAGTATCCATCACTAGAGTTGTCAGCAAGTAAATCATCATCACCTAACAAGTCATCTTCATCACTATTGAAATCAACATACTCGGGGTGTGATACCTTTGGGCCTTTAGCCATGAAGCATCTTCCAAGTCCTCCATTTGGTGAATCAAATATGTTGTAGGAGTTGGTTGACACAAGTGCTAGACCGGCAACACCTTCATCTTGAGTATATTCGGAGTCGGAGTGATAGCTTCTTGCGGAGTGATTGTCGGAGTCGGAGCCGGATACCCATTCACCAACATGAGCTTGATGTCTTTGTTTTATGTAGCTCTTTGATGACTTGTCCTTCCTTTCCGAATCCTTGCTTCTCCGGGATGTTCTTTGTTCGTAACGATCATCTCTACTCCTTCTCTCTCTTGATGGTGATTCTTCTCTTCTACTTCTTCTTTTTGGAGAATCTTCTCTTCTCTTGTAGGGTGTCGTACACTCATTGGAATAGTGTCCGGGTCTTCCACAATTGTAGAAGTTTTGCTCTCGACTAGAAGATCTTTTGTCATTGTAGGACCTTGACTTGGAACTTCTGTATTTGCTTCTACTCTTGTAGAACTTGTTGAAGTTCTTCACCGTTAGGCTCAATTCTTCATTGAAGGTCTGTTTCTCACTTGATGATGTGGGAGCTTCACATGAGGCTTTGTAAGCACCACTTGACTTGTTATGGAGCTCCTCCTTATCCTTGAGTGACATCTCATGAGCAACAATTCTTCCAATGACTTCCGTTGGCTTGAGATCTTTGTAATTGGAAATCATTTGGATCAACGTGCATACGGTATCATATTTTCCGTCCAAAGCTCTTAAGATCTTCTTGATGATGAATTTGTCGGTCATCTCTTCACTTCCTAAGCCGGCGATTTCATTTGTGATAAGAGCAAGCCTAGAGTACATTTCAGCGACACCTTCACCATCCTTCATTTTGAACTTGTCAAGCTGACTTTGAAGCACATCCAACTTGGATTCCTTGACGGAGTCGGTACCTTTGTGCATATCAATCAAAGTACCCCAAATTTCCTTTGCATTCTCAAGACGGCTGATTTTGTTGAATTCTTCAAGGCACAAACTGTTGAAGAGGATATCACAAGCTTGAGCATTGTATTGTAGCATCTTCAACTCTTCCGCGGTAGCTTCACGGTTCGGTTCTCTCCCATCAAAGAATTCACCTTGCAAGCCAATACACACAATAGCCCAAACGGCGGGGTTATGTCCAAGAATATGCATTTTCATCTTATGCTTCCAACTAGCAGAATTAGTACCATCAAAGTAAGGACCTCTACGGTGGTAATTTCCCTCGCTAGACGCCATACTCTCCTAGGTTGTGAAACCAAGGCTATGACTACCAAAAGCTATGGAAATCAAGCAAATGGAGACCAAATCTCTGATACAACTTGTAGGATCGGAAGTATGTCTAGAGGGGGGTGATTAGACTACTTGACCAAATAAAAACCTAGCCTTTTCCCAATTTTAAGTCTTGGCAGATTTTAGCAACTTATCACAAGTCAAGCAATCAACCTACACATGCAAATATAAGAGTATAACAGCGGAATGTAAATCATTATATATGGACGTAACACAATTCAAGCAAGCATGCAAAGAGTATATGAGGAGCGGAAAGTAAAGCATGCAACTTGCAAGAATGTAAAGGGAAGGGTTTGGAGGATTCAAACGCAATAGGAGACACGGATATTTTTCTTGGGGAACGTAGTAATTTAAAAAAAATCCTACGCACACGCAAGATCATGGTGATGCATAGCAACGAGAGGGGAGAGTGTTGTCCATGTACCCTCATAGACCGAAAGCGGAAGCGTTAGCACAACGCGGTTGATGTAGTCGTACATCTTCACGATCCGATCGATCAAGTACCGAACGCACGACACCTCCGAGTTCAGCACATGTTCAGCCCGATGATGTCCCTCGAACTCCAATCCAGCCGAGTGTTGAGGGAGAGTTTCGTCAGCACGATGGCGTGGTGACAATGTTGATGTTCTACCGACGCAGGGCTTCGCCTAAGCACCGCTACAGTATTATCGAGGTGGACTATGGTGGAGGGGGGCACCGCACACGGCTAAAAGATCAAACAGATCAATGTTGTGTCTATGGGGTGCCCCCCTGCCCCCGTATATAAAGGAGCAAGGGGCGGTGCAGCCGGCCAAGGGAGAGGGCGCGCCGGGAGGAGTCCTACTTCTACCAGGAGTAGGACTCCCCCCCCCCCCTTTCCTAGTTGGATTAGGACTTGGGAGGGGGAAGGAGTGGAGGAGAAGAAGGAAGGGGCGCCGCCTCTCTCCTTGTCCTATTCGGACTGGGGAGGGGCACGCGGCCCAGCCCTAGCCGCCTCCTCTCTTCCAACTAGGCCCACTAAGACCCATTAAGTTCCGGGGTTCCGGTAACCTCCTGCATTCTAAGAAAATCCCGATTTCACCCGGAACACTTCCGATATCCAAACATAGGCTTCCAATATATCAATCTTCATGTCTCGACCATTTCGAGGCTCCTCATCATGTCCGTGATCTCATTCGGGACTCCGAACAACCTTCGGTACATCAAAACATATAAACTCATAATATAGCATCATCGTAACGTTAGCGTTGCGGACCCTACGGCACGAGAACTATGTAGACATGATCGAGACTCATCTCCGGTCAATAACCAATAGCGGAACACGGATGCTCATATTGGCTCCACATATTCTACGAAGATCTTTTATCGGTCAGACCGCATAACAACATACGTTGTTCCCTTTGTCATCGGTATGTTACTTGCCCGAGATTCGGTCGTCGGTATCTCAATACCTAGTTCAATCTCGTTACCGGCAAGTCTCTTTACTCGTACCGTAATACATCATCCCACAACTAACTCATTAGTTGCAATGCTTTCAAGGCTTAAGTGATGTGCATTACCGAGAGGGCCCAGAGATACCTCTCCGACAATCGGAGTGACAAATCCTAATCTCCAAATACGCCAACCCAACATGTACCTTCGGAGACACCAGAGAGCACCTTTATAATCATCCGATTACGTTGCCAGACGCTTTGGTAGCACACAAAGTGTTCCTCCGGTAAATGGGAGTTGCATAATCTCATAGTCATAGGAACATGTATAAGTCATGAAGAAAGCAATAGCAACATACTAAACGATCAAGTGCTAAGCTAACGGTATGGGTCAAGTCAATCACATCATTCTCCTAATGATGTGATCCTGTTAATCAAATGACATCTCATGTCTTTGGTTAGGAAACATAACCATCTTCGATTAACGAGCTAGTCAAGTAGAGGCATACTAGTGACACTCTGTTTGTCTATGTATTCACACATGTATTATGTTTCCGGTTAATACAATTCTAGCATGAATAATAAACATTTATCATGATATAAGGAAATAAATAATAACTTTATTATTGCCTCTAGGGCATATATCCTTTAGTCTCCCACTTGCACTAGAGTCAATAATCTAGTTCACATCGCCATGTGATTTAACATCAATAGTTCACATCTTTATGTGGTTAACACCCATAGTTCACATCGACATGTGACCAACACCCAAAGGGTTTACTAGAGTCAGTAATCTAGTTCACATTGCTATGTGATTAACACCCAAAGAGTACTAAGGTGTGATCATGTTTTGCCCTTGAGATAATTTTAGTCAATGGGTCTGACACATTCAGATCCGTAAGTATTTTGCAAATTTCCATGTCTACAATGCTCTGCACGGAGATACTCTAGCTAATTGCTCCCACTTTCAATATGTATCTAGACCGAGACTTAGAGTCATCTAGATTAGTGTCAAAACTTGCATCGACATAACCCTTTACTTACCTAACCTTTTGTCACTTCCATAATCGAGAAACATATCCTTATTCCACTAAGGATAATTTTGACCGATGTCCATTGATTCTTTCCTAGATCACTATTGCACTCCTTGCCAAGCTTAGTGGTAGGGTATGCAATAGATCTGGTACACAAAGATGACATACTTTATAGAACCTATGGTCGAGGCATAGGGAATGACTTTCATTCTCTTTCTATCTTCCGCCATGGTCGGGCTTTGAGTCTTACTCAATTTCACACCTTGTAACACGTGCAAGAAACTCTTTCTTTGACTGCTCCATTTTGAACTACTTCAAAATCTTGTCAAGGTATGTACTCATTGAAAAAACTTATCAAGCGTCTTTGATCTATCTCTATAGATCTTGATGCTCAATATGTAAGCAGCTTCACCGAGGTCTTTCTTTGAAAAACTCCTTTCAAACACTCCTTTATGCTTTGCAGAATAATTCTACATTATTTCCGATCAACAATATGTCATTCACATATACTTATCAGAAATGTTGTAGTGCTCCCACTCACTTTCTTGTAAATACAGGCTTTACCGCAAGTCTGTATAAAACTATATGCTTTGATCAACTTATCAAAGCATATATTCCAACTCCAAGATGCTTGCACCAGTCCATAGATGGATCGCTGGAGTTTGCATATTTAGTTAGCACCTTTAGGATTGACAAAAAACTTTCTGGTTGCATCATATACAACTCTTCTTCAATAAATCCATTAAGGAATGCAGTTTTGTTTATCCATTTGCCATATTTCATAAAATGCGGCAGTTGCTAACATGATTCGGACAGACTTAAGCATAGATACGAGTGAGTAACTCTCATCGTGGTCAACACCTTGAACTTGTCAAAAACCTTTTGCGACAATTCTAGCTTTATAGATAGTAACATTACCGTCAGCGTCAGTCTTCTTCTTGAAGATCCATTTATTCTCAATGGCTTGCCGATCATCGGGAAAGTCAACCAAAGTCCACACTTTGTTCTCATACATGGATCCCATCTCAAATTTCATGGCCTCAAGCCATTTTGCGGAATCTGGGCTCACCATCGCTTCTTCATAGTTTGTAGATTCGTAATGGTCTAGTAACATAACCTCCGGAACAGGATTACCGTACCACTCTGGTGCGGATCTTACTCTGGTTGACCTACGAGTTTCAGTAACAACTTGATCTGAAGTTTCATGATCATCATCATTAACTTCCTCACTAATTGGTGTAGGTGTCGCAGAAACCGATTTCTGTGATGAACTACTTTCCAATAAGGGAGTAGGTACAGTTACCTCATCAAGTTCTACTTTCCTCCCACTCACTTCTTTCGAGAGAAACTCCTTCTCTAGAAAAATTCCAAATTTAGCAACAAAAGTCTTGCCTTCAGATTTGTGATAGAAGGTGTACCCAACAGTCTCCTTTGGGTATCCTCTGAAGACACATTTCTCTGATTTGGGTTCGAGCTTATCAGGTTGAAGCTTTTTCACATAAGTATCGCAGCCCCAAACTTTTAAGAAACGACAACTTTGGTTTCATGCCAAACCATAGTTCATAAGGCGTCGTCTCAACGGATTTTGATGGTGCCCTATTTAACGTGAATGTAGCTGTCTCTAATGCATAACCCCAAAACGATAGTGGTAAATCGGTAAGAGACATCATAGATTGCACTATATCCAATAAAGTAAGGTTATGACATTCGGACACACCATTATGCTGTGGTGTTCCAAGTGGCACGAATTTGTGAAACTATTCCACATTGTTTTAATAGAAGACCAAACTCGTAACTCAAATATTTGTCTCCGCGATCAGATCGTGGAAACTTTATTTTCTTGTCACGATGATTTTCCACTTCACTTTGAAATTCTTTGAACTTTTCAAATGTTTCAGACTTATGTTTCATAAAGTAGATATACCCATATCTGCTCAAATCATCTGTGAAGGTCAGCAAATAACGATACCCGCCTCAAGCCTCAACACTCATCGGATCGCATACATCAGTACGTATTATTTCCAATAAGCCAGTTGCTTGCTCCATTGTTCCGGAGAACGGAGTTTTAGTCATCTTGCCCATAAGGCATGGTTACTTAAGCATCAAGTGATTCATAATCAAGTGATTCCAAAATCCCATCGACATGGAGTTTCTTCATGCGCTTTACACCAATATGACCTAAACGGCAAGTGCCACAAATAAGTTGCACTATCATTATTAACTTTGCATCTTTTGGCTTCAATATTATGAATATGTGTATCACTACGATCGAGATCCAACAAACCATTTTCGTTGGTGTGTATGACCATAGAAGGTTTTTATTCATGTAAACAGAACAACAATTGTTCTCTAACTTAAATGAATAACCGTATTGCAATAAACATGATCAAATCATTCATGCTCAACGCAAACACCAAATAACACTTATTTAGGTTCAATACTAATCCCGAAAGTAGAGGGAGTCTGCGATGATGATCATATCAATCTTGGAACCACTTCCAACACACATCGTCACTTCACCCTTAACTAGTCTTTGTTTATTCGCAACTCCTGCTTCGAAGTTACTAATCTTAGAAACTGAACTAGTATCAAATATTGAGGGGTTGCTATAAACACTAGTAAAGTACACATCAATAACATGTATATCAAATATACCTTTGTTCACTTTGCCATCCTTCTTATCCGCCAAATACTTGGGGCAGTTCCGCTTCCAGTGACCAGTTCCTTTGCAATAGAAGCACTCAGTCTCAGGCTTAGGTCCAGACTTGGGCTTCTCCACTTGAGCAGCAACTCGCTTGCCGTTCTTCTTGAAGTTCCCCTTCTTCCCTTTTCCTTTTTTTTTGAAACTAGTGGTCTTGTCAACCATCAACACTTGATGTTTTTCTTGATTTCTACCTTTGTCTATTTCAGCATCACGAAGATCTTGGGAATTATTTTCGTTATCCCTTGCATATTATAGTTCATCACGAAGTTCTAGTAACTTGGTGATAGTGACTAGAGAACTCTGTCAATCACTATCTTATCTAGAAGATTAACTCCCACTTGATTCAAGTGATTGTAGTACCCAGACAATCTGAGCACATGCTCACTGCTTGAGCTATTCTCCTCCATCTTTTTAGCTATAGAACTTGTTGGAGAATTCGTATCTCTCAACTCGGGTATTTGCTTGAAATATTTACTTCAACTCCTGGAACATCTCATATGGTCCATGACATTCAAAAAGTCTTTGAATTCCCGATTCTAAGCCGTTAAGCATGGCGCACTAAACTATCAAGTAGTCATCATATTGAGCGAGCCAAACGTTCATAACGTCTGCATCTGCTCCTGCAATAGGTCTGTCACCTAGCGGTGCATCAAGGACATAATTCTTCTATGCAACAATGAGGTTTATCCTCAGATCACGGACCAAGTCCGCATCATTGCTACTAACATTTTTCAACTTATTTTTCTCTAGGAACATATCAAAATATAAACGGGGAGCAACAATGCGAGCTATTGATCTACAACATAGATATGTTAATACTACCAGGACTAAATTCATGATAAATTAAAGTTCAATTAATCATATTACTTAAGAACTCACACTTAAATAGACATCCCTCTAATCCTCTAAGTGATCACGTGATCCATATCAACTAAACCATGTCCGATCATCACGTGAGATGGAGTAGTTTCAATGGTGAACATCACTATGTTGATCATATCTACTATATGATTCACACTTGACCTTTCAGTCTTCGTGTTCCGAGGCCATATCTGTTATATGCTAGGCTCGTCAAGTTTAACCTGAGTATTCCGCATGTGCAACTGTTTTGCACCCGTTGTATTTGAACGTAGAGCCTATCACACCAAATCATCATGTGGTGTCTCAAAGACGAAGAACTTTCAGCAGTGCATACTCGGGAGAACACTTATACCTTGATAATTTAGTGAGAGATCATCTTATAAAGCTACCGCCGAACTAAGCAAAATAAGATGTATAAAAGATAAACATCACATGCAATCAAAATATGTGACATGATATGGGCATCATCATCTTGTGCCTTTGATCTCCATATCCAAAGCATCGTCATGATCTCCATCGTCACCGGCATGACACCATGATCTCCATCATCTTGATCTATATCAATGTGTCGTCACATGGTCGTCTCGCCAACAATTGCTCTTGCAACTATTGCTATCGCATAGCGATAAAGTAAAGCAATTATTTGGCGCTTGCATCTTATGCAACAGAGAGACAACCATAAGGATTTTGCCAGTTGTCGATAACTTCAACAAAACATAATCATCTCATACAACAACTTATATCTCATCACGTCTTGACCATATCACATCACAACATGCCCTGCAAAAACAAGTTAGACGTCCTCTACTTTGTTGTTGCAAGTTTTACGTGGCTGCTACGGGCTTAGCAAGAACCGTTCTTACCTACGCATCAAAACCACAATGATAGTTTGTCAAGTTGGTGATGTTTTAACCTTCGCAAGGACCGGGCGTAGCCACACTCGGTTCAACTAAAGTTGGAGAAACCGACACCCGCCAGCCACACGTGTGCAAATCACGTCGGTAGAACCCGGTCTCGGCGTAAGCGTCTGGCGTAATGTCGGTCCGAGCCGCTTCATCCAACAATACCGCCAACCAAAGTATGACATGCTGGTAAGCAGTATGATTTGTATCGCCCACAACTCACTTGTGTTCTACTCGTGCATATAACATCTACGCATAAAACCTGGCTCTGATACCACTGTTGGGGAACGTAGTAATTTCAAAAAATTCCTACGCACACACAGGATCATGGTGATGCATAGCAACGAGAGGAGAGTGTTGTCCACGTACCCTCGTGAGACCGAAAGAGGAAGCGTTAGCACAACGTGGTTGATGTAGTAAATGACGTCTTCACGATCCGATCGATCAAGTACCGAGCATACGGCACCTCCGATTCCAGACACGCTCAGGCCGATGGCGTCCCTCGAACTCCAATCCAGCGAGTGTTGAGGAGAGTTTCACAAGACGACTGCATGGTGACGATGTTGATGTTCAACCGACGCCGGGCTTCGCCTAAGCACCGCTACAGTATTATCGAGGTGGACTATGGTGGAGGGGGGCACCGCACACGACTAAAAGATCAAACAGATCAATGTTGTGTCTATGGGGTGCCCCCTGCCCCCGTATATAAAGGAGCAAGGGGGGTGCGGCCGGCCAAGGGAGAGGAGTTGGATTAGGACTTGGGAGGGGGAAGGAGTAGAAGAGAAGAAGGAAGGGGGGCGTCGCCCCCCTCCCCTTGTCCTATTCGGACTGGGGAGGGAGGGGGGCGCGGCCCAGCCCTAGCCGCCTCTCCTCTCTTCCACCTAGGCCCACTAAGGCCCATTAAGTTCCCGGGGGTTCCGGTAACCTCCGGTACTCCAAAGAAAATCCCGATTTCACCCGGAACACTTCCGATATCCAAACATAGGCTCCCAATATATCAATCTTCATGTCTCGACCATTTTGAGACTCCTCGTCATGTCCGTGATCACATCCAGGACTCCGAACAACCTTCGGTACATCAAAACATATAAACTCATAATATAACTGTCCTCGTAACGTTAAGCGTGCGGACCCTACGGGTTCGAGAACTATGTAGATATGACCGAGACACGTCTCTGGTCAATAACAAATAGCGGAACCTGGATGCTCATATTGGCTCCCACATATTCTACGAAGATCTTTTATCGGTCAGACCGCATAACAACATACGTTGTTCCCTTTGTCATCGGTATGTTACTTGCCCGAGATTCGATCGTCGATATCTAAATACCTAGTTCAATCTCGTTACCGGCAAGTCTCTTTACTGCACTGTAATACATCATCCCGCATAACTAACTCATTAGTTGCAATGATTGCAAGGCTTAAGTGATGTGCATTACCAAGAGGGCCCATAGATACCTCTCGACAATCGGAGTGACAAATCCTAATCTCGAAAATACGCCAACCCAACATGTACCTTCGGAGACACCAGAGAGCACCTTTATAATCACCCAGTTACATTGTGACGTTTGGTAGCACACAAAGTGTTCCTCCCAGAACGGGAGTTGCATAATCTCGTAGTCATAGGAACATGTATAAGTCATGAAGAAAGCAATAGCAACATACTAAACTATCAAGTGCTAAGCTAACGGAATGGGTCAAGTCAATCACATCATTCTCCTAATGATGTGATCCCGTTAATCAAATGACAACTCATGTCTATGGTTAGGAAGCATAACCATCTTCGATTAATGAGCTAGTCAAGTAGAGGCATACTAGTGACACTCTGTTTGTCTATGTATTCACACATGTATTATGTTTCCGGTTAATACAATTCTAGCATGAATAATAGACATTTATCATGATATAAGGAAATAAATAATAACTTTATTATTGCCTCTAGGGCATATATCCTTCAGTTTTTGTCGTGATTCCGATAGGTGGTGCTATCGTACATCCACGTTGATGGAGACTTCAACCCACGAAGGGTAACGGTTGCGCGAGTCCACGGAGGGCTCCACCCACGAAGGGTCCACGAAGAAGCAACCTTTTCTATCCCACCATGGACATCGCCCACGAAGGACTTGCCTCACTAGGGGTAGATCTTCACGAAGTAGGCGATCTTCTTGCCCTTACAAAATCCTTGGTTCAACTCCACAATCTTGTCAGAGGCTCCCAAGTGACACCTAGCCGATCTAGGAGACACCACTCTCCAAGAAGTAACAAATGGTGTGTTGATGATGAACTCCTTGCTCTTGTGCTTCAAATGATAGTCTCCCCAACACTCAACTCTCTCTCACAGGATTTGGATTTGGTGGAAAGAAGATTTGAGTGGAAAGCAACTTGGGGAAGGCTAGAGATCAAGATTCATATGGTAGGAATGGAATATCTTGGCCTCAACACAAGTGTAGGTGGTTCTCTCTTAGAAAATGTAAGTTGGAAGTGTAGGTTCGTTCTGATGGCTCTCTCCATGAATGAAGAGGAGGTGGAGGCGTATTTATAGCCTCCACACAAAATCTAACCGTTACACACAATGCCAAACTCGGTGGGACCGAATTGATAAACTCGGTCGGACCGATTCAGCAAACCTAGTGACTGTTAGGATTTTCGGTGGGACCGACATGCAACTCGGTAGGACCGATATGGTTAGGGTTAGGGCATAACATAATCTCGGTGAGACTGATTATACAAACTCGGTGAGACCGATTTTGGTAATAAGCTAACCAGAGAGTTGGTCAAGTAAACTCGATGGGACTGATTCGCTCATTTCGGTGAGACCGAAATGTTACAAAAGGGAAACAGAGAGTTTACATTGCAATCTTGGTGGGACCGATCGCTCATCTCGGTGGGACCGAAACGTTACGAAGGGAAACAATGAGATTACAATCCCATCTCGGTGAGACCGAGATCCCTATCGGTGAGACCGATTTGCCTAGGGTTTGTGGCGGTGGCTATGACATCCGAACTTCGGTGGCGCGGATAGATAGAATCGGTGGGGCTGAGTTTGACTTTTGCTTTAGGTCATATGTGGATGTGAGAAAGTAGTTGAGGGCTTTGGAGCATATCACTAAGCATTTTGAGCAAGAGCCTCATTAAGCAACACCTCATCCCTCCTTGATAGTATTGGCTTTTCCTATAGACTCAACGTGATCTTGGATCACTAAAATAGAAAATGTAGAGTCTTGATCTTTGAGCTTGAGCCAATCCTTTTTTCCTTAGCATTTTGAGGGGTCCACTTTTCTCACACATGCCATGCCAATCATTGAGCTTTCCTGAAATATTAATCTTGAAATAGCATTAGCTCAATGAGCTATATGTTGTTAGGAATTACCAAAACCACCTAGGGTTAGTTGCACTTTCAGGTTTTTATCATATTGCTTGAATTTATCCCTCTACATCATGTCATCTTGCTTAAGGCGTTACTCTGTTCTTATGAACTTAATACTCTAGATGCATGCTGGATAGCGGTCGATGTGTGGAGTAATAGTAGTAGATGCAGGCAGGAGTCGGTCTACTTGTCTCGGACGTGATGCCTATATACATGATCATACCTAGATATTCTCATAACTATGCTCAATTCTGTCAATTGCTCAACAGTAATTTGTTCACCCATCATAGAATACTTATGCTCTTGAGAGAAGCCACTAGTGAAATATATGGCCCCCGGGTCTATCTTCCATCATATTAATATTTCAACACTTAGTTATTTCCATTGCTTTTGTTTTAGTTTGCATCTTTATCATAAAAATACCAAAAATATTATCTTATCATATCTATCAGATCTCACTCTCGTAAGTGACCGTGTAGGGATTGACAACCCCTTATCGCGTTGGTTGCGAGGATTTATTTGTTTTGTGTAGGTGCGAGGGACTCGCGCGTAGCCTCCTACTGGATTGATACCTTGGTTCTCAAAAGCTGAGGGAAATACTTACACTACTTTGCTGCATCACCCTTTCCTCTTCAAGGGAAAACCAACGCAGTGCTCAAGAGCTAGCAGTGGCCCCTCCTTCCTTTTCCTCCTCAACTGAGAAAGGAAGGGGGCGCCACCCTCCCCTGCATTTCCCCCGCACTTATACAAGGCAGGGTGAGGGCGCGGCTTGGGAGAGACCCCAAATTGGATTCCTCCTACTTGGGCGCCACCTTTGGCTGCTTCTCCCTCCCTCCCACACACACACACACACACATATATATATATATATATATATATATATGTGGGAGGAGGGTGCCTAGCACACAACAGATAATTGCTTAGCCGTGTGCGGCGCCCCCTCCATCGTTTACACCCCCGGTCATATTTTCGTAGTGCTTAGGCGAAGCCCTGTGGAGATAGCTTCACCATCACTGTCACCACACCTCGTGCTACCGAAACTCATCTACTACCTTGTCGTCTTGCTGGATCAAGAAGGCGGAGGACATCACTGAGCTGAACTTGTGCAGAACACGGAGGTGCCGTACGTTCGGTACTTGATCGGTTGGAGCGCGAAGAAGTTTGGCTACATCAACCGCGTTGTTAACCGCTTCCGCTTACGGTCTACAAGGGTACGTAGACACACTATCCCCTTCATTGATATGCATCTCCATGGATAGATCTTGTGTGTGCATAGAATATATATTTTTCCATGCAATGTTTCCCAATAGTGGCTTCCAAGCCAGGTCTATGCGTAGATGATATGCACGAGTAGAACACAAAGAGTTTTGGGCGGTGATAGTCAAACTTCTTACCACCAACATCTTATTTTGATTCGGCGGTATTGTGGGATGAAGCGGCCCGGACCAACCTTACATGTCCATGCACATGAGACCGGTTCCACCGACTGACATGCAACTAGTTTTGCATAAAGGTGGATGGTGAGTGTGTTTCTCCTACTTTAATTGAATCAAATTTGACTATGGCCGGTCCTTGAAGAAGGTTAAAAAAACAAACTTGATGAATCACCATTGTGGTTTTTGCGTAGTTAAGAACGGTTCTTGCTAGAAGCCCGTAGCAGCCACGTAAAACTTGCAACAACAAAGTAGAGGACGTCTAACTTGTTTTTGCAGGGCATCTTGTGATGTGATATGGTCAAGATATGATGTGATATATGTTGATGTATGAGATGATCATGTTTTGTAATATCGACAACCGGCAGGAGCCTTAGGGTTGTCTCTTTATTGTATGAAGTGCAAGCGCCATGTAATTGCTTTACTTTATCGCTATGCGTTAGCAATAGTTGCAGAAGCAATAGTTGGCGAGACGACCCCGATGCTACGATGGAGATCAAGGTGTCGAGCCGGTGACATTGGAGATCATGGCGATGCTTTGGAGATGGCGATCAAAAGCACAAGATGATGATGGCCATATCATGTCACATATTTTGATTGCATGTGATGTTTATCCTTTATGCATCTTATTTTGCTTAGAGCGGCGGTAGCTTTATAAGATGATCCCTTCACTTAATTTCAAGATAAGAGTGTTCTCCCTGAGTATGCACCGTTGCTACAGTTCATTGTTTCGAGACACCACGTGGTGATCGGGTGTGATAGACTCTACGTTCACATACAACGGGTGTAAGACAGTTTTGCACATGCAGAATACTTGGGTTAAACTTGACGAGCCTAGCATGTATAGCCATGGTCTCGGAACACTGGAGACCGAAAGGTCGAACATGAGTCCTATAGTAGATATGATCAACATAGAGATGTTCACCATTGATGACTACCCCATCTCACGTGATGATCGGACATGGGTTAGTTTATTTGGGTCATGTATCACTTAGATAAACTTGAGGGATGTTTATTTAAGTGGGAGTTCATTAGTAATTTGATTAATTGAACTTAATTAATCATGAACTTAGTCTTGATAGTTTTGCATATCTATGTTGTAGATCAATAGCTCGCGATATAGCTCCTATATATTTCCGATATGTTCCTAGAGAAAACTAAGTTGAAAGATGATAGTAGCAATGATGCGGACTGGGTCCATGGTCTGAGGATTATCCTCATTATTGCACAGAAGAATTATGTCCTTGATGCACCACTAGGTGACAGATCTATTGCAGGAGTAGATGCAGGCGTTATGAACGTTTGGCAAGCTCGATATGATGACTACTTAATAGTTTGGTGAGGCATGCTTACGACTTAGAACCGGGACTTCAAAGACATTTTGAACGCCATTTAGCATATGAGATGTTCCAAGATCTGAAATTGGTATTTCAGACTCATGCCCGTGTCGAGAGGTATGAGACCTCTGACAAGTACTTTGCCTACAAGATGGGGAAGAATAGCTCAGCCAGTGAGCATGTACTCAGAATGTCTGGGTACTACAATCGCTTGAATCAAGTGGGTATTAATCTTCCAGATAAGATAGTGATTGACAGAGTTATCTAGTCACTATCACCAAGCTACTAGAACTTCATGATGAACTATAATATGCAAGGGATGACGAAAATGATTCCCGAGCTCTTCGCGATGCTGAAATCGGCGAAGGTAGAAATCAAGTAAGAGCATCAAGTGTTGATGGTTGAACAAGACCACTAGTTTCAAGAAAAAGGGCAAGGGAAAGAAAGGGAGCTTCAAGAAGAATGGCAAGCAAGTTACCACTCCCATGAAGAAGCCCAAAGCTGTACCCAAGCCTGAAACTGAGTGCTTCTACTCCAAAGCAAATGGTCACTGGAAGTGGAACTGCCCCAAATACTTGGCGGATAAGAAGGATGGCAAAGTGAACAAAGGTATATTTGTTATACATGTATTGATGTGTAGTTTACTAGTGTTCGTAGTAACCCCTGGGTATTTGATATCGGTTCAGTAGCTAAGATTAGTAACTCAAAACATGATTTGCAGAATAAACAGAGACTAGTTAAGGGCAAGGTGACGATGTGTGTTGGAAATGATTCCAAGGTTGATACGATCACCATTTCACACTACCTCTACCTCCGGGATTAGTGTTGAACTTAAATAAATGTTATTTGGTGTTTGCGTTGAGCATGAATATGATTGGATCATGTTTATTGCAATATGGTTATTCATTTAAGTCGGAGAATAATTGTTGTTCTATTTACATGAATAAAACCTTCTATGGTCATGCACCCAATGTGAATGGTTTATTGAATCTCGATCGTAGTGATACACATATTCATAATATCGATGCCAAAAGATGCAAAGTTGATAATGATAGTGCAAAGAATTTGTGGCACTGCCGTTTAGGTCATATTGGTGTAAAGAGCATGAAGAAACTCCATGCAGATGGACTTTTGGAATCACTTGATTATGAATCATTTGATACTTGCGAACCATGCCTCATGGGCAAGATGACTAAAACTATGTTCTCCGAAACAATGGAGCGAGCTAATGTCTTATTGGAAATTATACATACTGATGTATGGGGTCCAATGAGTGTTGAAGCACGCGGCGGGTATCGTTATTTCTGACCTTCACAGATGATTTGAGTAGGTATGGGTATATCTACATGATGAAACACAAGTCTGAAATATTTGAAAAGTTCAAAGAATTTCAAAGTGAAGTGGAGAATCATCGTAACAAGAAAATAAAGTTTCTACGATCTCATCGTGGAGGCGAATATTTGAGTTACGAGTTTGGCCTTCATTCAAAACAATGTGGAATTGTTTCACAACTCACGCCACATGGAACACCACAGCGTAATGGTGTGTCCGAATGCTGTAACCGCACTTTTATTAGATATGGTGCCATCTATGATGTCTCTTACCGGTTTGCCACTATCGTTTGGGTTATGCATTAGAGATAGCGCATTCACGTTAAATAGGGCACCGTCTAAATCCGTTGAGACGACACCATATGAAGCGTGGTTTGGCAAGAAACCTAAAGATGTCGTTTCTTGAAGTTTGGGGTTGCGATACTTATGTCAAAAGGCTTCAACCTGATAAGCTCGAACCCAGATCGGAGAAGTGCGTCTTCATAGGATACCCTAAGGAAACAATTGGGTACACCTTCTACCACAAATCCGAAGGCAAGATCTTTGTTGCCAAGAATGGAACATTTCTAGAGAAGGAGTTTCTCTTGAAAGAAGTGAGTAGGAGGAAAGTAGAACTTGATGAGGTAATTGTACCTTCTCTTGAATTGGAAAGTAGCACATCATAGAAAACCGTTCCAGTGATGCCTACACCAACTAGAGAGGAAGCAAATGATAATGATCATTAAACTTCAGATCAAGTTGCTACTAAACGTCGTAGGTCAACCAGAGCACGATCCGCACTAGAGTGGTATGGTAATCCTGTTCTGGAAGTCATGTTACTAGACCAAGGCGAACGTACGAACTATGAAGAAGCTATGATGAGCCCAGATTCCTATAAATGGCTTGAGGCCATGAAATCTGAGATAGGATCCATGTATGAGAACAAAGTGTGGACTTTGGTGGACTTGCCCGATGATCGGCAAGCCATTGAGAATAAATGGATCTTCAAGAAGAAGACAGATGCTGATGGTAATGTCATCATCTACAAAGCTTGACTTGTTGCGAAAGGTTTTCGACAAGTTCAAGGAGTTGACTATGATGAGACCTTCTCACCCATAGCGATGCTTAAGTCAGTCTGAATCATGCTAGCAATTGCCGCATTTTATAATTGTGAAATCTGGCAAATGGATGTGAAAATTCTATTCCTTAATGGATTTCTTAAAGAAGAGTTGTATATGATGGAACCAGAAGGTTTTGTTGATCCTAAAGGTGCTAACAAAGTGTGCAAACTCCAGCGATCCATCTATGGACTGGTGCAAGCATCTCGGAGTTGGAATATATGCTTTGATGAGGTTATCAAAGCATATGGTTTTATACATACTTATGGTGAAGCCTGTATTTACAAGAAAGTGAGTGGGAGCTCTGTAGCATTTCTGATATTATATGTGGATGACATATTGTTGATCGGAAATGATATAGAATTTTTGGATAGCATAAAGGATTCTTGAATAAGAATTTTTCAATGAAAGACCTCGGTGAAGCTTGAAAGAACATGTGGTGCCCCCATGTTTGGTTTTGGTAATTGATGACAATCTCTATGGACTAATGGTTTCCTTGAGTTATATTTGAAGGTTTTGTCCATAGGCTTTTCTTGGAGTACATGTGTTGGTTTCAAGGAGAGTTTGTGTTGACCAAGGTGCTACTAAGGAATTATCCAAAGATTGGTCATGTGAGAGTTGAGCTTATTGAAAGCATGTCTTGAAGAAGAAGATTGTGTGATCATTCATGTTTACCTTCAAGACATCATCCAAATGAAGAGAGTTGGAAAGATTCAAGGTTGATCAAGACTAAGTCAAGAGTGAATCAAGTTGATCAACTCACAAAGCGTAGAAGATGTACCGAGAGGGATCAAGTGATCCCATGGCATGGTAAGCATTGTCAATTGTGCTTTGTGTACTAACCCATGGTCTATGTGAGAGTTCTATGTGGGGTTAGATGCGTGTTCATGGGCTTGCGCCAAGAGGAAGATATCACTCAACCCATGGAGAGGATGACATCAAGTGGTGATCGTCATCAAGATTGTTGTGTGCAAGTTCAAGTGGAGCATCACGAAGAGATCAATTGCTTGAAGCTTTCCATCCATTGTGGTGTCAATGGACTTGTGAAGATGTGCCGAAGATTGGCTCACCCATAGTGGAGTATGGGGGAGCAATCATCTAGTCTCCATCGACCCAACGCAATCAAGAAAGGTGGTCCATCTTGAGGAGGACAAGATCGTCATCATCTAGCTCAAGTGGATCATGTGCAAGGCAAAGGTTTGCCCTTGATAGGTTTTCTATTTTACCGGTCTCATGGTGGTAGTTGGGAGACCGGGTTATAGGATCGATAGCCGTACTATCAAGGGGGGCTCTCAAGTGAGTAGCTTGATCGTATCATTCGTCGAGAGCTCAAACCATTGCATCCTTGCATCATGTTTCTTGGTTGTTGTTTGGTTTTCTTTGTGAGTCTTAGAGCTTATGTTCATCTTGATGACAAGCTTGAGTTTATCGAAAACGGAGTTTGCATGCGTCTTCTATGATGTTTTCGGTGTTGGAGGTTTCACCGGTCTTATCCAAGGAAGGGTTCTCACCATTTTCTTTTGGGCCTTTTCTCGTTTGCTTCTTATTGATATTTCTATCAAGATTGTGTTAGCCCTTGTCTCTAGCTTTCCAACAAACTTGGTTTCGTCGAATTCGGAGTCCGTTTGCAGAAGTTGTGTCAGTTTTGGTGTTCTGAAAAGGCTGCAGCGGTACTACCGCGGACAGGAGCGGAAGTAATTTTTTACTACCGCTCTTGGGAGCGGTACTACCGCTTGGAGCAGTACTACCGCGTCTACTTTCGTGGCTACTTTCGCTCGGGACCAAAAACTCATGTTTTCTCTCTCGCTCGGGACCAAGGCTTCAAAGGTATCTCCCACTTTGAATCCCAATATATCTTGTGATGATATTGATGATGGCAAGAGTGATGATGATGTTGATTATGATGAAGAGAGTGATGATGTTGCCTCCTTTAAAATTAAGGGGGAAATGATTTTTAAAGCTCTTCTTAAGAATAAAATTGCTCGTTCCAACTTCATGGAAATCATGTCTATTGCTATTGAGGGCAAGAAATATATTGATGAGTTGGAATCTCGTCTTGAGGAGCATGAGGTCACCATTAATAAAATGGAAGGTCATGAGCGTGATTACGCTAATGAGATTGCGGACCTCTCTCAAGCTCTTGAACTTGAAAAAACCACCAAGGAATCTCTTGAGGAGACTTTTGCTCTAGAATTATCTAGAGTGAGGGAATCTCGTGATAGAGCTCTTGAGGTGGCCAATGATTTTGAAACTAAAATGAGGAGCTTGAAGTTGTGCATGCTAAACTCCTTGAGGACTTTGAGCACCTCGAAAATGGCTCAAGGGTCATTAAGAGTGAGCTCATCAAACTCACCGAGTCTCATGCTCAACTTAAAGCTTCATATTCAAAAGAACTTGCCAAGTTGTCTTCTCCTCTTGTTGCTAATGATGATGCTTGTGCTACTAACTCTATCTCTTGTGAAGCATCCATATTGAAGGAGAACGTTGATCTAAGGGCTCAACTTGAGTTGCTATCTAGCAATTATGGGTTGTTGGAAGAAAATCATGTAAGGCTCACAAGCTCTCATGATGATCTTCTAGTATCCCATAATGTGCTAAAGATAGCTCATGAGGCCATGCTTGCTAAGGTAACATCTAGTGAGCCTCATGTGGATACTAGCACTACTTCTAGTCAAAATGCTATATTGATATGTGCTAGTCCTTGTAATTCATCTACTCACAATGTTGGTAGATCTTGTGATGAATTGCTTTCCTTGCCTTGTTTCTCTAACAATGAAGCTTATACTTCCTCTAGTACTTGTATTGAGACTAACCATGTAGAGGAAATCACAGAGCTCAAGGCCCAAGTCACTTCTTTGAAGATAGACTTGGAAAACAGTCATGAAGGGAAATCCACACTCAACAATATCTTGAGTGTGCAAAAATCCCCCAATGACAAAGGTGGACTTGGATTCAACTCCAATAAGAAGAAGAAGAAGTCCAAGATGAACAAAAAGAAGGGCCAACAACAAGTCAAGAAATCGGCCAAGATTGTTTGCTTCAAGTGCAAAGTAGAAGGGCATCATGTTAGATCTTGCCCATTGAAGAAGAAGGCCATTAGTGTCAAGCAACAAGGGAAGAGGGCACAAGTTCAATCTCATGCTCAACCTCAAGTTGAAGAAAGGCCACTTCCCAAGAAGACTCAAGTTAATGCTTCTCTTGTTGAGAAATCAAGTGAGAAGATAGTGAAGAGTAGACGTTGCTACTTATGTCGTGAGAAAGGCCACGTCGCTTCTTCATGCACTAGTGGTAACTTATCCAACCCAATTATTATTGATGATGTCTATTCTCTTGGGAAGGATAAGGTTTCCAATGTGTTTGCCAAGTTTGTTGGTACTCAAAGTGGTGTCAAGAAAAGAACCATTTGGGTGGCCAAGCCTATTGTGACTAACCTCTCAGGACCCAACTTGGTTGGGGACCAACTAGCTCAAACTTGATCAATAGGTGTTGTTGGAGGTCATTGGAGACTTGGCTACATTATGAAGATTTAAGGGGTCCTCATCATTCATATTGTGTCAAGACAAGTCATTCGGATTATCTTTCTATCATATATCCAATGTTCCTCCTTGCGTTAACTCGTGCTTAAATTGCTTACATTAAAAGGTACTTGTCCCTTAGCATGTTGTGGTTTTGTATCTTGCACGTGCTTGTATATGTTGTGCTTCCAAATTGCTTATCTTGAGAAATCAAGTATGTGCATGTTGGTTTGCACATCATGTACATGTGTGTTGTGTGTTGAGCCTTTTGCATCTTGTTTATTTCTTAGTTGGCTCTTGTGAGAGATTAATGGAATATCCCATTATGGGGGAGTGATGTGCTTTGTGCACCTCACAATCCTATAAATGTGTGTACATGAGTAATACCATCTAGTATTGATATTTCAAGATTATCTAGTCTCTAGGTGGTATATCTCTCATGAGAAATTCAAATTCTAAATTGTCCATTAATTATCTCTTGTTGTATCCTTTTAATTGCCTCTTGTCTATCTTTAATTGGTATCACATTATGGGGGAGTAATATGCTATATGTGTATTACTAGCCTAGAAAATGTGTACATTTGAGATATTGTCACCTAGAATTGATATTGTAAATTATCTTCTTCCTAGGTGGCATGATAGCTCTACAAGTTGCAATTTGCTTGTGTTTGGTGTGAACATGATGTCGGATATCCTTGCTATCTACCACCGGGAATTATTTCCATTTACTTCTTGTCTTTTGACAATTGCCACTCACTTTTGTGGTAGAATTTATTGATCATCTTTACATTGGCTTTTGTTTTTTATTTTTCCTTTTCTCTTGCCAAGGTTTGTGTCAACTCCCGTTGTCTTCCCTACCACTTGTGGATCTTTTTTTTTTCTCGTCCTTGTCTAGTGTTTTCTAGATATAGTGAAAGTGGTGATCCCACCTTGTGCATTTTGTATTCAAATGCAAATTATCTATAATGCACTAGTCTTGGGGAGCTATTCTATTCTCTATAGAACACTCTTCTTGCGATCCTTATCAAGTGTGTGTTGGTGGAAGGCAAGCCGTTTCGTTTTGGTACTGTGTGCTATCATGAAACTTTGTAGAGAGCTTGGTTTGTTTGGAACCATCCTCTCTTTTGGGAGTTTGATATCTTTTATTTTGAGTGTATCAATGGATATCTCATTCCTTGATGTATCTTTTATGGATATCCTCCAAGTGATGTTTTATTCATTTGGTATCCTTTTCACTTGGCATTTCTTTGTCTTTTGGTTTCGGGTTTTGAAGTCTTGAGCATGCATGTTTTTCTTCATGTATTTTATTTGGCATGCTTTCTTTCTTTGACTCAATATATGGGAGAAACTCCACCTAGTCTCAATTTGGATGAGATGTGCATGATATTCATTTTCATATCTATATGCACATATTTATGTGGAGTTTTTCCTATGTATTGGTGTTTCTAACTATTTGGTCCCGATGAGTTTGGGTACCGTTTAGTTTGTGTTGTTCTTATAGGAACATTTGGAGATGCATTGGATGCTCGTCTCACTCACAAGGAAGGTGTTGTCACCATGTGCATATTGGAGTCAAGCTAGGATGATCAATGAACTACTATCTACCTTCAATTGGTATCTACTACATCCTTCCAATGGTATCTTGGTAATAAGTATCATCATCTACTACATGCACACATTACTTGCATCAACCTTGTGTAGGTTGTATCATGGCATGTATTTCATTCTTTCTTGTGATACTTGTTTCCTTTCTCAAAGCATCTCAACGATGATCTCATGTTGCTAGTTGTGATTGCAGGCAAAATATGTTGCAGGATTCACTACTTCAAAACCAAAGTATCCAGCACCGCCATGCAAAAGTTTACAGACTGAGCTTTGGAGGCGTCACCTGGCTTGACGAATTACGCTGCTTCGCCGGGTTGACGTGAGGTAGAGGGGGCGCCTGACGTCGGTTCAACTTCTTCTTCTTCCTCACCCAAAGCCCGGAAGTCATTGGTAGACCAGTCAATCCGGGTTAAGGCCTGAAAGACAGCTTCTTCACTTATCAGCTCAGTCGGATCAACGTCAGGGGCGTAAGTGTGCTTACGGATTGGGGGAACAAGGCTCTGCACTTCGGGGATGACAAAATCCACCCGCTTGTTGTTGGCGTCATAAAAGGAGCGGTGAACCGTCAGGTTGGCCCGTCTGCCGATTGATTTCGCCCGGTGAATGACGCATTTCCTTTGTGATCCGTTTGAGCGTCGTTATCAAAGGCTTCACCATTCTCTTGAGCACTGGGAAACCTTTGGCTATGTCACCGGATCAAGATCTGCTATCCACGCCTTGGCGGCAGCGTCGATGAAGGTGCCAGCCCGAGCCGCGGATCGCTTCAACTCTTCAAGCTGCCCGGAACCATGGACAACGGTCCGGGGTTTCTCTCGATCGAGGACGGCGCCGTGTTGTCGTATGATGTAGCACATATGACTCATTGGCGCCGGTATACAACTGCTCAATCAGCGTATAGGCGGCCTTGAGCTTCTTCCAACATCGTAACCCATATGTGCAATACGCTTGCGCACCGGTTTAAGACAACTCAGGATAAACCGCGGAAATATCAAAATTAAGATAGTCGATTGCATAGTTTCTTACCAAAGACGGCAGAGGTCATGGCATGCACTTGGCGCTTGAGTCCGTAAGCTCTTGATCACGGTTTAAGGGCTGCTTGGCTTCTTCCGCCCGTTTTTCAAACGGCCTTCTCGGTGTCCCAGTTGGCCCGTTCGGATTTGTACCACTCCTTCAGTTGTTCCATAGTGGCCAAGGCCGTTCTCAATTAAATCCTTGGCCTTAGTGGTTTCGCTTCTTTGAGTCTCCAGATTGGCTCGCATGGTCTTTGAGTTGCACGCTTTCTTTGCTCTATTTCATTACGGTAACAAAGGAAGCATGTTAGGTGTCTCATTATCAAGTCCCAAGCTCAATATACATATTCACCTTGGCACTTGGGGGCTAATGGCTAATTGATCTCAGTTTGCCATTTGGAGTACAGAAAATTAAGTCCCGGTTTAACTATGCTAAGTTGAACCGACCCTTGGGGGCTACTATACAGCTAAAGTACAGTGAAAGACATAATTCATTACCTCATAGCGGTCCTTCATCCGGTTTACAGACCAGCTTCAAGGTCACGGCGGTATAGAGCCGGCTCGAGAAATCCGGAGTGCAGTTCTTGGGCAGAGAAGTTGTCGTGGTGACAGGTCTGTTTTTCCTTTATCTTTACTCACGGCGGCCGACTCGCCCTTGGCACTATGTTTTGTTAAAACAACCGGTTGGCTAGGAGCAGCGTAGCCAGTGCCTGTCACAATAACATCGTCATTTTCGGCGGTCTTCTTTGGGCTTGATGTTTGCTTACTACGGCTCGGCGGTTCAACTATTACGACTCGCTCTATCGGCGGGTTTGGTGGAAGCAGCTGTGAAGTTTCCACTTGGACCTCCGGTTCAGCTTCCGCGGATCAGCCAGATCGTCTTTGTACAACTCGCCATGAGCTATCTTTGGCGACTTCAGGATTTTCGTGGGTTTGTTCCGGTTTTTACGGATCAACATCCGCAGAGGGTCAAGGGTTTTCGCTTTCTTACTCAAGCGAGCCTTGGTGCTGCAATGTTCAGAATTGGATTAAGGCAAATCAACCAAGGCAGTTGTAAATCGAATCGATGGACAGGCGATTACATACCCTGCAGCAACTTTAAGCGGAGGTAGTTGCGTGGTTGATGAACCGCCAGAGGAGTTGGAAGAGGCACGATAATTGGTCGACGGATTGAGAGGACATCGGAAGAAACCTTTTAAGGGATAACGTTTTTCAGGAGAACAAGTCACCTCTGGACGACGCTTCCGGGTTGGTGTATCTGGTAAACCGGAGGAGAGAATCTGTTGACAACTGTGTCGGGTTGTACGGCGCTCTTTAGCCTCTTTGTGTCTTGAGATAAGCATAGGAATGAGATTTTTTCACTTTCCGAACGGGCGCGATTTAATTCTTTTAACCGCACGAGGTCGGGTCGGAAGAAAGAAGGATTACCTCAAAATGGTCGGCATGGCTGGCTTCGCATCATCCTCGGGAATTAAATTTGTCAAGAAGGGAAGAATAAAGAGGGATAAATCATAAGAAGAAATACAAGGAGGAGAGCCGGTTCTGGCGGCTCCCTCGTAAGGATATCAAGTTTTACCTCAGCTTGATTCTTCTTCTTCCGGCGGATCGAGAAGACCCGACGGTTTTCTTGCCAGCCTTTTGGTAGCCTTGGACTTTATACGCGGAGCTCGGGCGGTTTGGTCCGTCTCCGAAGGAGCTGTCGACTGCGAGGTAGCAAGGATTAATGAATATCAACAAAATGTTAAAAGCCCAAAAGCGGTGAGCAAGGTCTTACCGCAGGTGGCGGGTTGGCAACACGTAGCGGAGCCAACCCGGTTAGGCTGCAGACGGAGATTGGTTCATCAAGCATCTTTTTTACAGCCTCTGTAACCTCAATTTCAGTTGTTGGTAATTCGTGACGTCTTTGAGGGTCTTTGAGGCTGCCAGTATACTCGTGAATCAATCCGGGCCGGCGGCTTAAGGGCAAGATGCCCCAAGAAACCCAGCATCGCACAAGGTCCACACCGGTTAGTCCATTGGCCATTAGAGCCCGGAGTTTTATGATCTGAGGTGCAAAGTTCTTCCGTTCCGCGGCGGTTAAGCGTAAAGGCAGCGGATGGTTGTTGCTGAGCCGGTGAGGACGGTAACCCGGCAAGGGATTTTCGTTAAGGTGAGGCGGTGTTCCGCAATAGAACCAGGTTTGGTTCCAATCCTTTGGATGGCTGTGGTGTTTGGCGTGAGGAAAGTCCGCTTCCTTCCTCTTACGGATTGAAACGCCGCCTAGTTCTATCTTTGGGACCATCGAGAAAACTCCGTCTGGCGGTTCAAGTGAAAGAAATCCGGAATAGCTCCACAGAGGGCTCTTCACGAAGATAGACTTCACGAAGACTTGAAAGTTGCATATGTTTGACACAGAGTTCGGGCCGATATCCTGCGGATGGAGTTGCAAGCTTGCAAGGACGCCCCGAAAATTTTGAACCGGGCGGCGTAACCCCGGTCTAAATGCTGCATGAACACAATTATTTCTCCCTCTTGTGGCTCCGGAGGAAACTCGCCATCCGGAACACGCCAAAGGAGGGCATTTTTGGAGCCAAACCGCCCGGTGGTGACATAGCCGTTGAGTTGCGTTTGATGATTTTTGACCGGACCCAATTGCAGTGAGAATTGAGGAGCCATTCCGGAAGACTAAGCTGTGGCATAAAGGGAGAAACGGTTCACCATTAAGCAGTTCAGGCATATTATGCATTGTTAAACCGGCGATTCAACGGCCGGCCTCCCATTCCGGTTTAGCGAGGGCTAATGGAGTGACGGATTAGCTATCAAAAGTTAAACCGCCGGATAAGGCAGAATTGAAAAATCTGCTAAGTATGGACAGAAACAGTTTTCACATGCGAAGGGAAGTAATCAAGATCTACCGAAGTTCCAATAAGAAAAAACCTTCACGACCTATGCAAACCTCAGAAAGAACAGGAGGGTTCGGATATTCTAAACTCGAGGACCTACGGAAAAAAGCCGATGCGTGAAAGGATAGATGGACGGCGGGGCAGTCCCCTGCACAGGATATACGATCTGTTGGATCGCACGGCCATGGCGGAGCAGGTGTGAAGAAACCGAGATGAACTGCGGGATGAACAGGGTCTCTGAGATGCGATCTAGGGGTTGAAAAAGGACCTTACGATGAGCGAAGCCGAGGAGGAGCGCCGGAAGCCTCGACACGGTCAGGTTGATGCGGGCGGCCAGCGTTGACGCTAGCGTCGTTCGAAGGTCGGAGGCGACGCGGAGCTTCAAGACCGAGCGGCGCGAGGAAGGAGAAGAAGAAGAGAGGCGAGGCGGCCGGTCTATTTATAAGGAACCGGAGCAATCAACGGGCGCGAGATTCGAGGAGTCAAAAGCGGCGGACGGTGCAGCGGCCGCCTCGATTTCGGATGGCATTAAATGCGTGGAATCTTACTGTTTGGATTTCTTTATTAAAAATGACGTCAAGACACCACGACACACGGATCGGAAGATGACATCACGGCGGTTCAAGCGGCTGGCGGTTTACAAAATGTGAAAAGAGATCAAGAGTTTCTGAAGGTGTTGAAGATTAACATGAACCGGTTCAAGTCAACTGGGGCCTAATGTTTGGGATACAACCATCGGCGTGAACCGCCTTGAGGGGCCGGTTTACCTCGCCCATGATTCAGGCCCACGGAGGAGGCACGGAGCCCAGAGGCGAGTTAAGGTCCATTTATGTAAACCGCCTTAGTATTGTAACTTGTGTTGTAAGTTGAGAAAGAAGAGACCGAGCCGACGCTTGTATGAGCCGGATCGGGACTTCAGAGACCGGCCAAGGCGTCAACCCGTGTATATAAGGGGACGACCGGCGGCGAAGTTGGGGAGAGGATTCGAGGCTAAGGCAAAGCTATTGCTCCCTAGCCGCCGAAATCATATCAAACACATCACAACTGAACGTAGGCTTTTACCTTCATCGAAGGGGCCGAACCAGTATAATTCCAGTGTCTTGTGTCCGCTTTAACCCCTCTAGGTTAACCCGTACGATGGCCCTGCGACTAAGTCCTTTCCTGAGGACATCTGCCGTGACAATTCCACGACACGGTAGGAATTCATTTATATACAATAAGACCATATCTAGCCAAGTGTTATGCTTTCAAGCAAATATCTTATTGGTATATTTATGACTTCCTTGTGGATATCTTGTTCCTTCATGTTGTAACTATTTCGGGTGTACATCCCTCTTTGTAGATATATATCATCATGATTTTGTCTACCTAGAACCTTATACACTTGAGAGAAATTACATCTCTAGTTGATATCCTTTCTTTCACGTCCACCTTGTCTTTCTTATGTTATTTCTTTGGTGGCTCCGTGAAAGCTTTTGCCTTGAGTGCGTGTCCTCTATCGTTGCATCTTGATGCACTCTTGTGTGGTGAAGATTATTTTCCTCTTGCTTATCTTTACGAGGCTTTTGCCATCTTAATTGGTACCCCTCGTCTTGATGACCCTCTCATCGTCTATCTTCACCACGGGTTGTCACAAGCATAGGTTCTCTATTTTCTTATTAGTAAGCTTGTGAACCCATTTGCTAGTTGTGTGTGAGAATGAAAGGCTTTGCACCGTGTATCTCATTCATTCGAGACTATGTTGATGCTTATGCTCATCCGTATATTAGTCTTCTCATGTGCTTTGCCATGACTCACACACATCATTTTGGTTGAGCCTATTCTTAAGTTGCCTCTTTTACAATGTTGCTCAACCATGTGCTTGTTGCAAGCGCTAGGCTTAGTTTCCTATATGCTCTCTTGCACTTGTTGTTAGTTTCTGTTGACTTTGGGGGAGCTATGATCCTATTTTGTGCACTTTGTATCCAAATACAAAAATTCTTGATGTGCACAGATCATGGGGAGCTTCTCTAGTTTCTTTAGAACAATCCTCCGCTCATATCATAATATCTTTTTCATGTGGCTCGTAGGATCGTTGGTCTAGTTGGTTCAGTTGATATCATTTGATTGCTTGCTTCAATTGGTATCTTTTGATTGCTCGATTGCTTGTTTCTCTCTTTGTTATGTCTTTGTGGCATATCTTTCTTTTGCAAATCTTTGGGCCTCAATATAGTTTGTCTTCCTCCAAGTATTTACCGTTGGATATGTGTATTGCATTCCACTCTCTAGTTGAGAAATACACAAATTATGGAGGAACACAATTTATATTGGCCTTCTAAGATTTTCTCCCATTTTGGCAATCGATGCCAATGGGGGAGAAGTTTCAGAGAGTTTTGTGGAGAAGTTTAGAGAATTCTCTCCTCTTGCTTTGGTTTTGTTCCTAAGCATTTGCATCTCTTACTCATGCATCATTGGTTGTTGCATTGCATGGTGATGCATAATTCCTTATATAAACTATCCTGAAAGTGATTGTCATCAATTACCAAAATGGGGGAGATTGAAAGAACATGCGGTGCCCCCATGTTTGGTTTTGGTAATTGATGACAATCTCTATGGACTAATGGTTGCCTTGAGTTATATTTGAAGGTTTCGTCCATAGGCTTTTCTTGGAGTACATGTGTTGGTTTCAAGGAGAGTTTGTGTTGACCAAGGTGCTATTAAGGAATTATCCAAAGATTGGTCATGTGAGAGTTGAGCTTATTGAAAGCATGTCTTGAAGAGGAAGATTGTGTGATCATTCATGTTTACCTTCAAGACATCATCCAAATGAAGAGAGTTGGAAAGATTCAAGGTTGATCAAGACTAAGTCAAGCGTGAATCAAGTTGATCAACTCACAAAGCGTAGAAGATGTACCGAGAGGGATCAAGTGATCCCATGGCATGGTAAGCATTGTCCATTGTGCTTTGTGTACTAACCCATGGTCTATGTGAGAGTTGTATGTGGGGTTAGGTACGTGTTCATGGGCTTGCGTCAAGAGGAAGATATCACTCAACCCATGGAGAGGATGACATCAAGTGGTGATCGTCATCAAGATTGTTGTGTGCAAGTTCAAGTGGAGCATCACGAAGAGATCAAGTGCTTGAAGCTTTCCATCCATTGTGGTGTCAATGGACTTGTGAAGATGTGTCAAGAGTGGCTCACCCATAGTGGAGTATGGGGAGCAATCATCTAGTCTCCATCGACCCAACGCAATCAAGAAAGGTGGTCCATCTTGAGGAGGACAAGATCGTCATCATCTAGCTCAAGTGGATCATGTGCAAGGCAAAGGTTTGCCCTTGATGGGTTTTCTATTTTACCGGTCTCATGGTGGTAGTTGGGAGAACGGGTTATAGGATCGATAGCCGTACTATCAAGGGGGGCTCTCAAGTGAGTAGCTTGATCGTATCGTTCGTCGAGAGCTCAAACCATTGCATCCTTGCATCATGTTTCTTGGTTGTTGTTTGGTTTTCTTTGTGAGTCTTAGAGCTTATGTTCATCTTGATGACAAGCTTGAGTTCATCGAAAACGGAGTTTGCATGCGTCTTCTATGATGTTTTCGGCGTTGGAGGTTTTACCGGTCTTATCCGAGGAAGAGTTCTCACAATTTTCTTTTGGGCCTTTTCTCATTTGCTTCTTATTGATATTTCTATCAAGATTTTGTTAGCCCTTGTTTCTAGCTTTCCAACAAACTTGGTTTCGTCGAATTCGGAGTCCGTTTGCAGAAGTTGTGTCAGTTTTGGTGTTCTGAAAAGGCTGCAGCGGTACTACCGCGGACAGGAGCGGAAGTAATTTTTTACTACCGCTCTTGGGAGCGGTACTACCGCTTGGAGCAGTACTACCGCGGCTACTTCCGTGGCTACTTCCGCTCGGGACCAAAAACTCGTGTTTTCTCTCTCGTTGGGCTGTTTTGACCGTGCTACGCGGTAGTACCGCTCCTCCAAGCGGTAGTACCGCTTGTGCACGACCTGAGCACATAACGGTTGGATTCGGGAGGTCCTATAAAAGGGGGTCTTCTTCCCCAATGAACCTTATCCTTTTTAGCTCGTGTTCTTCCCCCATTGTTGACCTTCTTCGAGCTTGCTAACTCTCAATCCCTCCAATGATTCTTGCTAGTTCTTGAGGGAAAAGAGAGGAGATCTAGATCCACGTTTCCACCAATCACTTTCTCCTCTAAGTGAGGGGAACCCCTTGGATCTAGATCTTGGAGTTCTTTGTGTTCTTCTTTCGTTCTTCCTCTCATTTTCCTCCCCAGCATTAGTTGCTTTGGTGGGAATTGGGAGAGAAGTACTTGGGCACTCCGTGTGCCCTTGCCATTGCATTTGGTGCATCGGTTTGAGTTCTCCACGGTGATACTTGGAAGTGAAGTTTGAGAAGCTTATTACTCTTGGGTGTTTGGGCACCCTAGAGCTTGTTCCTCTTGGGTGCCTTGGCGCCCTAGACGGTTGGTGGTGTTCGGAGCTCAGTCATTGTGGTGTAAAGCTCCGGCAAGCGTCGGGGTCTCCAATTAGGATGTGGAGATCGCCCCGAGCAATTTGAGTGCACCGTGACCGCCCCCAAGGGTTGCCAAAGTGTACGGGTTCGATGACCGCCCCCAAGGGTTGCCATTTGTACGGGTTCGGTGACCGCCCTCAAGGGTCCCTTAGTGGAATCATGTCATCTTGCATTGTGCGAGGGCGTGAGGAGATTACGGTGGCCCTAGTGGCTTCTTGGGGAGCATTGTGCCTCCACACCGCTCCAAACAGAGATTAGCATCCGCAAGGGTGTGAACTTCGGGATACATCGTCGTCTCCGCGTGCCTCGGTTATATCTTACCCGAGCTCTTTACTTATGCACTTTACCTTGTGATAGCCATATTGGTTCTTGTCATATATCTTGCTATCACCTAGTAGTTTATCTTGCTTAGCATAAGTTGTTGGTGCACATAGGTGAGCCTAGTTGTTGTAGGTTTTGTGCTTGACAAATTAACTGCTAGGTTTATTCCGCATTTGTTCAAGCCTAAACTGAAATTATTTTAAAGCGCCTATTCACCCCCCCCCCCTTCTAGGCGACATCCACGATCTTTCAAAGCTGCTTATATATTGGGCATCAAGATCTATAGAGATAGATCAAGACGCTTGATAGGACTTTCACAAAGCACATACCTTGATAAAGTTTTGAAGAAGTTCAAAATGGATCAGTCAAAGAAAGGATTCTTGCCTGTGTTACAAGGTGTGAAGTTGAGTAAGACTCAAAACCCGACCACGGTAGAATATAGAGAGAGAATGGAAGTCATTCCCTATGCCTCGGTCATAGGTTCTATAAAGTATGTCATGTTGTGTACCAGACCTGTTGTGTGCCTTGCCATGAGTTTGGCAAGGGGGTACAATAGTTGTTGAGGATATAGCTACTAAGTATAAACCGGCCAGGAGGGCCCGGTTCACCTTAGACTGTGCTGAAGCCCATGAAGCTCTTGAAGATGGCGTTCAACTAGTAAAGCTTGGAAGCCCACGGCCCAAAGGCGGATTAGGGCCCGTAGTGGTAAACCGCCATGATTATGTAAACTTGTAATATAAGTTAGAAAGGAGAGAGACCGAGCCGGACACTTTGTATAGGTCGGCTCGGGACTTCAGAGACCGGCCAAGGCCAACCTGTGTATATAAAGGGACGACCAGCGGTTCAGATGCAGACAACAACAACTCGAGGCCTAGGCGAAGCTTATTTGCTCCCTAGTCATCGAAACCACATCAATCCCATCACAACTAGACGTAGGCTTTTACCTTCATCGAAGGGGCCGAACTAGTATAAATTCTTGTGTCTTTGCGTCCACTTTAGCCCCTTCAAGTTAACCCGTAGCGATGGCTCCACGACTAAGTCCTTTCACGAGGACATCTGTCGTGACAAAACCACGACAGTTGGCGCCCACCGTGGGGCTATCGCACGATGGTTTGATGATCTTGGAGGGCAAGCTCGAAGGACTCGAAGGCTATCTTGTGGGCGGATGACCAAGAGTCGTCGCGGCAAGCTCTACATCGATGATGCAGGTGGGCCCCGAGGCCCGCCGATTGAGTCTGGTACCGGGTCCCCTTTGGTGGCGACACGTCTTCATTGGCAAGATCGGTGAACCGGGGCTGAGTTGGACACCTGCACCGACCTCGCCGCGACAATTTCGGTGTCGCGCGATCTGCCCAGGTCAAACCGCCGTGAAGCGTGCCTTTGTGGGAGTCATCCACGGAGGAAGTTATGAGGACGGATCGAGAATCCGGTAGCGAGACCGTCGTCTACTCTGGCGACGAAGTCGTCAAGCTGGAGAAACTGAATCTCTATATCGGTTACAAGATGGCCGATTGGGGCTGTTACGATGGTGATGATTCCGGACCCTCCGATCCGCCCAACCGGGTTGGAATATTCATGGCGGTACACAAGCAGCGCTTCACTCTTCGATCAAGGCGGCAATGATCTCCGCTCAACAGCGGCGACGGATGCCGGGCAGGAGGCCCCGCGCCCGCCAGCTCAAGTTTTATCGCACTGTTCGATGCGTTATTGCGCTCATGGCGGAGGCTAACCCGCGGATCAGACGCTCATAACGCAGAGATTGCGAATCTGAAGGAACAAATCACTCAAAGCTAAAGCGGATCTAGCGATTGCGCACGCCAGATGACGGTAGAGCGGCCGCTTTAGATGCGCAAGCTTATAGGCTCATGTTGGATCGTAACGCGTCACATGAAGTCATGAAGAGGAAATACTGATCCCGTTTGCCTTCGATTTTGAAGCCGAGACCTCTTCAACACCCGAGCGGAACCAAGAATCCGCCGGTGGTAAACCGGGCGGATGCACTGGACGGGCGCTACCGGTCCAGCTCCGCTTAATAGATCTACCTCGCCATAACGCCAGCAGCCTCGTGCCGTGCAAACACCTCCGGTCACTACTCCAACCCGATGGATAACCTTGTTGCAGCTGCGGCACGGCCGAGGCTATTCCAATTGAAGGTGACTCACCATGACGATATAGAGACTCGCCGGGTCAAGGAGCTCCTTAGGACAGCTTTGGTCCAACAGGAAGCGTATTCGTACAGCCGCGACCGGATCCACTCTACCCCCCGCCCAAGCCGGAGCTATAGCAGGCACGTGGATGAACCGCCGTATCAAGTAATGCACGGCGTGGTGCGCCCCGTGGCAACAACCCGGCAGGTGGTGTCGATAACGCCCAGGAGGTGGTGGACCGGGCCCGAGCGCGCAGGGAGGCCGAGTTAGCAACACAAAACGAGGCCCGTCAGCTTACGCCGGTTCGCCCCACCACCTCAGTCGAGCCAGGGGTCACTTCTAGCATGGGGGTGCCCTGTTTGATCCTCGCTTTACGCAACGTGTGCTTGCCCAAAGACTTCAAGGGTCCGCGCAAGGTGCCAAGTTACACTGATGATTTACCTCCAGAAGCATGGATAGAGAGCTATGAGATGGCCATGGAGATGCTAGATATGGACGAGGCCGCGTGTGCAAAGTATTTTACCATGATGCTTCAAGGGACGGCCCGTACTTGGTTAAAGAGCTTGCCGCCCAATTCTATCAGTTCATGGGCCCGATTCTGCGAACCCGGTTTATCCAATTTCAAAGATACATGTAAGCAGCCCATGTCCGTAGTGGACTTGGCGGCTTGTGTCCGTGGGGAAGGGAGTCAACAACCCATTGGAGTACGCCGCATCTCGAAATCTTACACTCGTCGGACCGGATCAACGCGACTCTGCGATCTTAACTCGGAGGGCAACCGCGGTTTAAGCCTTTAAAGTTGAAGTTGGGGCGTATGAAGCGATTTTGTAACGACGTGGGAACTATCATGGGTGATTTAGTGAAGTATGCTGATTCTGATAGTACCAAGGACCCCGAATCTGAGGATGACGAAGCAGGGAAGGGAAAGAAGAACAGCAACTCCAGGGGGCATCAACACAAACCGGCAGGCCATGGGAACGGAGGCAAACGTAAAGCGGATGGCAGCATGGACTTTGTGGCTAATACTAATGCGCAGGACAATGGTCAGCGACGCAGAGGTGAAGCGGCGAATCGTGGTGGGGCTCCGAACCCTAACCCGGATCGCTTAAATTATTTATTGAATCAGCCCTGTCCAAAGCACGGGACGAAGGAGATGCCGGCCAACCACCTTTGGAAGGACGGTTACATTATGCAGGAGTTCAAAAACTCTAATGCTTTCCGTTATGATCATGGGTCCGGTGGTGGCTCAGGATCCGGTTTCCATGGGCCGGGTCACGATGGAGGAGCTTCGGTTCAAAGCTTGATGGAAATCAGGCGGACATAACAATCGAATAGTCGAGAATAACCAAGGTGGTTACAACCAGCGGCAAAGAACGGTCGGGTTATCGAGCCATCCAAAGCAGTTGAGCGATTAGGCGATCACGTTTTCACAACTAGCTTGGATAAGCGGGACCGGAAACTTCACAAGCGGCGGTGAATTTGTTGAACCAGCCGTACCACGCTATTTACGCTGGTCGGAACAGCCAATCATGTGGAGCAGGGAGGATCACCCTCTTCGGGTTGACAATCCGGGCCAGCTGGCATTGGTGGTAGACCCTCAGGTGGGAGGTTATAAGTTCATCAAAGTGCTCATGGACGGAGGGAGCAGTATTAACAGCCTATACTATGACACATTCCGCCGCATGGGGTTAACAGATAAAAATCTCAAACCGTCTAATACGGTGTTCCATGGTGTGGTGCCTGGCAAGTCAGCATACCCTGTCGGCAAGATAGCTCTGGAAGTGGCTTTTGGGGACGATCACGATTCCCGATCAGAGACACTAACATTTGAGGTGGTGAAAATCTGGAGCCCATATCATGCCCTATTTGGGCGGCCGGCTTATGCCAAGTTCATAGCACGGCCTTGTTATATCTATTTGCAGCTCAAGATGCCGGGTCACAAGGGGACAATAACGGTTCATGGGAGCCGCAAGATCGCTTTGGAATGTGAGGAAGGTGATGCGGCCTATGCAGAGTCGGTTTGCGCTACGGAGGAGTTGAAATATTACAAGGACAACGTTGATCCGTGGACATGACCCCTTTGAAGAAGCCGACTACGTAACATGATCCGGACCTGAAATTCAAATCGGCGGTGAGACTAAGCTTGTTGACTTCGTGCTGGCGATTCGTCCAAGCAGCTTTAGCATCAGTGCCAACTTGGATCTGAAATAGGAAAGCGCGCTCATCGAGTTCATCCGTGAGAATCGGGACATTTTTGCATGGAAGCCTTCTGACATGCCAAGTGTACCGAGGCAACTCGCTGAGCACACTCTTAATGTTAATCCCAAGTACAAACCGGTGAAGCAGTTTCTCCGCCGGTTTAACGAAGAAAGGCACAAGACCATTGGAGAGGAGGTGGCCAGGCTCTTAGCAGCTGGTTTTATCGTAGAAGTCTTCCATCCAGAGTGGCTTGCTAATCTGGTGCTGGTTCTTAAGAAAAACGGCACTTGGCGCATGTGTGTGGATTACATAGATCTTAACAAGGCTTGTCCAGCAGATCCTTTGCCCTTCCCGCATTGACCAGATTATTGATGCCACCGTGGGTTGTGGCGTTTGAGCTTTTTGGATGCATATTCGGGTATCATCAGATCAAGATGGCGATTAAGGACCAGGAGAAAACAGCGTTTATCACTCCCTTTGGAGCCTTACGCTATGTATCTATGCCTTTTGGGCTCAAGAGCGCCCAAGAAACTTATCAACGCTTGTACGTAATTGCTGCATAAACAGATCGACCGTAATGTGCACGCCTATGTTGATGATATTGTGGTCAAGTCAAGGGAGAAGGAGACACCGATTGACGATTTGAAGGAAACCTTTGACAACTGCGGGTTTACAAGATGATGCTCAACCCGCCAAATGTGTCTTTGGTGTTCCGGCAGCAAGTTATTGGGTTTTCGTGTCCAACAGGGAATTGAAGCTAATCCGGAGAAGATTACGGCTATTACCTCCCTAGCTAAACCGAAGTGTATTAACGATGTCCAGCGTTTGGCAGGCGGATTGCCGTTGAGCCGGTTTATCGGCCGCCTCGAGAGAAGGCCATCCCTTTGTACCAGATCTTTGAAAAAGACAGATCGGTTTATGTCCGAGTCCACCGCCGATGAAGCGTTGGAGGACTTAAAGCGGCGATTAGCCAATCCGCCCGTTCTTGCAGCACCAATCGACAAAGAACCGTTATTACTATACGTGAAGCGGCTAATGCTAAATGCGATCAGCGTGGCTATTGTGGTAGAGCGCAAAGAGGCGGGCAAGGAATATCCGGTTTGGCGGTTTACTATATTAGCGAGGTGCTTATTGAATCCAAGCAACGGTACCGCATTGGCAAAAGCTAGTATCTGAAGTTTTTATGGCAAGCGGAAGCTTAAGCAATACTTCGAGGCCATCGATCACAATGGTTAGCTCTGCTCCTTTGGGCGATATAATTGAAACAGGGAAGCGATCGGCGGATTGCTAAGTGGGCTATAGAGCTTGGGCCGACGGGTTAAAGTATGTGCCTCGAACGGCGATCAAATCTCAAGCGCTTGTGGATTTCATCAATGATTCGACGGAGTTATGAGCACTCAAGAGAAGCCGGATCACACCTATTGGACGATTCATTTTGATGGATCCGAGCAATTGGAGGGCTCGGGGCCGGAGTCGTATTAACTTCCCACGAGGTGACAAATTCCGTTCCATTCTCCGCTTGATATTCCCTTGTACTAACAATGCAGCTGAGTATGAAGCTTTACTCCATGGTCTTCGGATGGCGAAGGAGATGAATCTCAGCCGGTTAAGTGCTTCGTGACTCGGACTGGTGGCTCAACAGTGTCCGGCACTTGGGATTCCAAGGATCCCCTCATGGCAGCCTATCGATGTGAGGTGGACATCGTTGCAGGTCACTTTAAGGGTTATCGGTGGATCATGTGGATGACGGAAGAATGAAGCGGCGACGCTTTAGGCCGGCTAGGCTCTCAGCCAGAAACCGGTCCCGCCTAATGTCTTTTAGATGTTTTGCATAACCCGTCCATCAAGCTCCCCGGTGAAGCGGATTTGGCTATTCACGATCCGGAGGCGCAGTTGGTGGCAGCCCTGCATGTTATACCGGATTGGACAGTTCCTTATCTTGCGTACATGAACCGGGGCGAGTTGCCAGAGGATGAGACTCTGGCCAGGCAGATAGTCCGGCGATCCAAGTCCATGACCATTGTCAATGGCGAATTGCATCATTGCAGTGTGTCAGGCGCGTTCCAACGCTGTGTGTCCCCTGAGGAAGGTTGCGAAATATTACGCAAAATCCATGAAGGGGATTGTGGTCACCACGCCGGTTCAAAGTCTCTGGTGGCTAAGGCGTTTCGTCACGGGTTCTACTGGTTGACGGCTCATGCTGATGCAGAGGACCTAGTTAGACGATGTGATGGCTGTCAGAAATTTTCACGGCGTGCTCATGTGCCGGCTCAAGAATTGAGGATGATCCCAATTACTTGGCCATTTGCGACTTGGGGGCTAGATATGGTCGGACATTTCAAAAGGTCCAAGGACAAAAAGACCCACCTCTTGGTGGCGGTTGACAAGTTTACCAAGTGGGTTGAAACGGAGCCCGTTAGCAAGTGTGATGCAGCTACAGCGGCTAAGTTCATTAAAAAGGTGATTTTCCGGTTTGGCTTTCCACACAGTATCATTACTGACAATGGTACCAACTTGTCCAAGGGCGCTATGAAGGAGTTCTCTGAGCGTGAGCACATCCGGCTTGACGTATCGTCAGTGGCTCACCCCCAGTCCAATGGACAAGCAGAACGGGCTAATCAAGAGATCTTGCGAGGTATCAAACCCCGGCTTATGGTTCCTTTGCAGAGAACACCGGGTTGTTGGGTAGTAGAGCTCCCGTAGGTGTTATGGAGTATCAATACTACGCCAAACAGATCCACAGGATACACACCGTTCTTCATGGTCTACGGAGCGAAGGCGGTTCTCCCTAGCGATATCCGTCATGACTCACCTCATGTGGCGGCCTATGTTGAAGCGGACAACGAGACGGCACGACAAGATGCTTTGGACCTATTGGATGAAGAACATGACATAGCAGCTACCCGCTCGGCGATTTACCAACAGGATCTTCGTCGTTATCACAGTCCCCGAGTCAGAACCAGAACTTTTCAAGAAGGAGATTTGGTGCTTTGGCTCATCCAAGACCAGACTGATATGCACAAGTTATCCCCACCTTGGGAAGGACCTTTTGTGGTCAGCAAGAATCTACACAACGGGTCGTACTATCTGATCGATATTCGAGAGCATAAAGACTCACGCACGTCAGAGGAGGAGACCAACAGGCCGTGGAACATAGCTCATCTTCGGCCTTATTATAACTGAGCCATCGGCTCTACTTGTGTACATATTATGACAGTGTATATATTATGAATAAAGTAATAAACCGGAGCCTCAGCTAAAGCGGGTATATGTTACATTACATCATGCGTGGTTACATGGAGTTGTTCTGTCTTAAAGCGGCCTCCGGTTTACCCCCTGAGTTTGGTTTTCAAAAGCTTTATGATATCACTTGGGGGCTTGGTCATGTCCGAACCAATGCAACACCTTTTGATAGGCGAAAGCCACCAGATCACTTGCGGACATGGTCAAGTCTGAACCAGTCACGCCTCTTGATCGGCCTAAGGCCATAGAGTCACTTGGGGGCTTGGTCGAACCTGAACCATTGCCACGCCACTTGATCGGCATAATGCCACGGTTTTAGTTGGGGACCTGGCTGACTTGAACCATGGCTACACCTTATTGGGAGCTTGGTCGTGTCCGACCATGGTAACACCATCTGATCGGCTCAGTAAAGCCTCTTTTTGCAAACGGTTTTATCATTGCCTTTGCTTCCATATTTTTTTTCATATCTGTTATTTGATGTTTGTTGCGTTTTTTAAACCGATAACACTCTTAAACCGGTTCAAACTGTCAATTGACGGAATTCGGTCCATTTTTAATCCGGAGATAATTTTTCCGGTTTGACTTTTTCTGTTAACATCCCATTATGGAGTAACAGGGGGCTTGTCATGACCCGGCACGGTTTACATGGTAAACCGGCATTATAAACACAGGAGCTGTTTTCTCCTTTGACAGTAATTGTTCATACAACCTCCGCTTCAAGATTGGCTAAGCCAACTTCATGCCCAAATGATGGCGTGTATTTTGTATCATAAATTTTGATCATATACCTCAATATTTCATTGCATATATATATATATATATATGAACGTCACAAGCCAGCTGGCGGCACAAACCGCCGTGGCAGTTTAAGATTTTCGCTGCAGGTAATAGTTTATCATTGGCAAATCAAAAGGAGGCATAAGTTGCAAAACGTATGCACGAAGGCATATACGCCAAAGGTGGCAGCTAATTTTATTACAAAGGCATTCAGAGGCCCAAAATTTGGAGTTGCTTCATAACGGGCAGTTTCTGACGTATCAACCGACTTGACGGATTAAGCTTCATTGTCGGGTTGACGTGAAGTAGATGGGTCGTCTGGCGTCGGTTCAACTTCTTCCTCCTCACCATCCAATGGCCGGAAGTCATTGGTGGTCCAGTCAATCCGGGTTAAAGCACGAAGACAGCCTCTTCACTTATAAGCTCAGCCGGATCAACGTCGAGGGCATAAGTGTGCTTACGGGTTGGTGGAACAAGGTTACGCACTTCGAATAACAGCTTCAACCCGTACATTGTTCGCATCATAGAAGGAGCGGTGAACCGTCGGGTTGGCCTCTTCGCGATTGACTCGCCAGAGGACGCATCTCCTTGTTACCCGCTTTGAGAGCATCATTATCAAATACTTCACCATTTTCTTGAGCACCGGGAAGCCTTTGGCTATGTCACTGGATCAAGGTCGACTATCCATGCTTTGGCGCGAGTTAGTGCCAATAAGGTGCCAGCCGGGTAGCGGATCGTTTCAATTCTTCTATCTCAGGCCGGTATCATAGATAGCCAGATCCGGTGTCCTTGATCGATGTCGGAGCTGCATTATCATAAGAAGTGGCGCAAATAACTTCATTTGGGTGGGTGCGGTATAATGTTCAATTAAGCGATATCTGTGACCTTGAGTTTCTTCCGCATGTCGAGCCCGGATGAGCAATGCGCCTACCTATACCGGTTTAAGAAAGTTCATGTTAAACCGGAGGAAATTTCAAAGCGGAATATTCATCACAACCTTGGTGAAACGTTGCTTACCAAATATTGCGAGAGGTCATGGCGTTGATTTGGCGCTTTAATCCAGTTGAGCTCTTCCGTCACGCGGTTTAAGAGCTGCTTGACATCTTCCGCCTGCTTTAGCAAGCCCGCCTTTTCAAGATCGGCTGGCCCACTCAGACTTGAACCATTCCTTGAGCTGCTCCATGGTAGTCAAGGCAGTTTTCAACTCATCCTTGGCCTTGGAGGTTTCTGCTTGTTGAGATTTCAGATTTTCTTGAAGATCATTGATTTGTGAGACTTGTTGGCGTATCTCACTCTGCAACAAAAAGAGAGCATGTTAATATCTTCATTAGAAGTCCCAAGCGCATAACCAGGTCATACACTTGGCACTTGGGGGCTAATGTGGATCATTTTTATATCGATTATTGAAGTCCCATGGATTAATACAAGTGTTAATCATGGCACTTGGGGGCTAATGCGTGTTTGATCAGAAATATATAAGACAAAGTACTATGGACTATGCAAAGTCTCGGTTTGACTTTCTAAGGACAAACCGGCCCTTGGGGGCTACTATGCAATGAAGGTACAAGAGAAGGGCACAACTATTTACCTCATAGCGCTCCTTCATAAGATTTACTAAACCGGCTTCATAATCACGGCTTGTGTAGAACCGATTCAGGAAGCCAGAGTGAAGGTCTTAGGCGAGAGAGATTGTTATAAGTGACGGATCAGTTTTCTCCTTCCCTTTGCTCATGGCGATAAATTCGCCCTTGGCACTTTGTGCTTTGATAGAGCAACCGGATTGCGATGGCGGTATATGCGGTGCCCGTAATTCACGACATCATCATCTTTGGTCGGACCGGCTGGATTAGCATTTTCAACGGGGCTTGGCGCTTTCATACACAGGCTTGGCGGATCAGTGATTGAGTCCCGTTGTTCTATTGTAGGACTCAGAGGAGCAGGAGGATGTGAAGTCTCAACTTGGACATCCGGTTCAACCTCTGGCGGATTAGCATTAGCATCTTGATTTTTCCCAGCAGAGTTGTCTTTAGCAACTTCGGGATTTTCACCATGATGCTCGGGTGTCTTCTCCGGATCAACATCCACAGTAGGGTCGAGGGTCTTGGCCTTTTTACTAAGTCGAGCCTTGGTGCTACAACATCAAGGGTTAGAATATGATAAACCGATGATACAAGGAACAAATTAAGGAGTAATATACTTACCCAAAGAAGCAACTTTGAGAGGAGGCGGTGAGTGGTTGATGAACCGCCAGACGAGTTGGAAGAAGCTCGGTAATTCGGGTCGACGGATTGAGAGGGCATCGGAAGAAACCTTTGAAGGATAACTCTTTTCGGAGAACAAGTCACCTCGGGACGACGTTTCCGGGTTGGTGTGTCAGCTAAACCGGACGATGTAATTTGTTGACCGCTATGCCGTTAAATGTCTGGCGTTCTTCGGTTCTTTGTGTCTTCAAAGAAAATTTTGGATCCAAATGAGCATAGGAGTGAGATTGTTTCACTTTCCGGACTGTGCGGCGAATTCTTTTAACGGTACAAGATCGTAATCAAAAGAAAGAAGGATTACCTCAACGAGTTACGCATGGCTGACCTCGGCGTCATCACAGGAATTGTAATCTGTCAATAAAATGAATGAAAAAAGAACCAAGTGAGTCAAGTTCTACCTCAAAGATCGATTCTTCATCTTCTGGCGGTTCAGAAGACTCGGCGGTTTTCCTCTTGCCAGTTTTCTTGGTGGTCTTCGTCTTTGCGCGAGGAACCTGGACCGGTTTAGTTCGTTTCCAAAAGGAGTTGTTAGCCTGAAAATTAATACAGAGGGATTAATACAATCAATATGGAATCAAAGTTAGTAGAGTAATGAGAGGAACCATTACCGCGGGCGGTTTGTTGGAGATGCAGAACGGAGCCAACCCGGTTTGGCTGCATGCGGAGATCGGTTCATCGAGCATTTTCTTCACTGTTTCGGTAACTTCAAGCTCAGTTATTGATAGTTCGTGATGTCGTTGAGGATCTTTGACGTCACCAATATATTCGTGCATCAATCCGGGGCGGCGGCTTAATGGCATGATGCCCCAAGAAACCCAGCAGCGGACAAGGTCAATACCAGTTAAACCGTTGGCCATCAGAGCCCGGAGCTTGGTAATTTGAGGTGCAAAATTGTTCCGTTCTGAGGCGGTCAAGTGCGAAGGCAATGGGTGGCTGTTGCTAAGCCGGTGAGGGCGATAACCCGGCAAGGGATTTTCTCTCGTTAGGAGCAGTGTTCCGCAATAGAACCAGGTTTGATTCCAATCTTTAGGATCGCTATGATGTTTGGCGTGAGGGAAGTCCACTTCCTTCCTTTTACGGATTGAAACGCCGCCAAGTTACGTGTTAGGACCGTCCGAGAATTCTCAGACGGCGGTTGAAATGAAAGAAATCTCGAAATAACTCCACGGTTGGTTCTTCTTGAAGATAGACTTCGAGAATACTTGAAAGTTGCATATATTGGACACAGAGTTCGGACCAATATCTTGTGGATGGAGTTGGAAGCTTGCGAGGACATCCGGAAATTTTTGATCCGAGGCGGGCTGAATCCCTGGTCTAGGTGTTGCATAAAACAATCACCTCTCCTTCTTGAGGTTCAGTGGACATTCCGATTCGGAACTCCCGAAAGGAGAACATTCTTTGAGGCTAAAGCGTCGGTGGTGACGTAGCGGTTGAGTTGTAAGCCAGTGATCCGGATGTAACCCAATTGCAAGCAGTAAATTGTTTCGCCATTCCGGAAGGGGGGAGCTGAAAGAAAATCAAACAGGTGCCGGTTTATTGTCTACGGTTTGTAAGTGAAAAATTCAGTGTTAAACCGGTGAAAATACAATGCAAGATCCAGTTGGCGGTTTAGAGAGGGCTAATGACATATGGCGGATTGGCCATCAAGGATTAAACCGCCCATAGGCAGAAAGGCCAAGATTCAAAATTTCTGCTAAGTGTTGACAGAAACAGGTTTTACACAATGTTCAAATCTATTTGGATCTACCGCACATCTATAAAGCAGTTTTTACTGCGTTCTTTAAAAGGCGTTCAAGTAGAACAGAGAAGGATGCATATTTTGCAAGAAGAAAAGGAAGGGCTGCTAGTATTAAAAACAGATGTGGAATGACTACCGCAGGAGATCTACACCGTTTTTGATCAAAACTACCGCGGCAGAAGGTAGGATGAAGAGGAAAAATGGAGAACTGTGCGGAGGAGCTTGCAAAAACCTAATGCAGATCTAAGGACGAAGAACAGAAGAAGTTTACCGCTGCAGATTACGGCGGAGGGGGTTGATGAGCCTCTGATCTAACTCAGGTTGATGCAGCGGCTTTGGTTGGTGCAGTTCTCGAAGGTCGCGGACGGCGGCGGAGCTTCAGAGCTGAGGGTGTCACGAGGAAGAAGAAGATGCAGAAGAGGAAGAGAAAAAGGAGCCCTCGGGCTTTATTTACAAGGGAAAGAGTAATGGCAGGCGCGAAAATCAAGGCATCCGAAGTGGCCGAGTGGGCGTGCCTGTCGCCTCGATTTTCGAGATAATCATTAATGAGAAGGGAATCTTTTTAATCCTTTTATGCAGAGATGCTGTCATGACGGACCGTTGCGGTGCTCCGAAGATGACGTCACGGCGGTTTACAAAAATTCACAGGAGAAGTCAATATGGCGGTTTACGAAAATACAAGAGGATGTTTACAAGATATTTTTAGTGTTGAAGATTGACATGAATAAATTCAGATCAATCCGGGGCCTAATGTTGAGGATATAGCTACTAAGTATAAACCGCCGGGAGGGCCCGGTTCACCTTAAACTGTCTTTGAAGCCCATGAAGGTCTTGAAGATGGCGTTCAACTAGTAAAGCTTGGAAGCCCACGGCCCAAAGGCGGATTAGGGCCCGTAGTGGTAAACCGCCATGATTATGTAAACTTGTAATATAAGTTAGAAAGGAGAGAGACCGAAATAGGACACTTTGTATAGGTCGGCTCGGGACTCTGTGAGACCGGCCAAGGCCAACCTGTGTATATAAAGGGACGACCGGCGGCGGTTCAGATGCAGACAACAACAACTTGAGGCCTAGGCGAAGCTTATTTGCTCCCTAGTCATCGAAACCACATCAATCCCATCACAACTAGACGTAGGCTTTTACCTTCATCGAAGGGGCCGAACTAGTATAAACTCTTGTGTCTTTGCGTTCGCTTTAACCCCTTCAAGTTAACCCGTAGCGATGGCTCCATGACTAAGTCCTTTCACGAGGACATCTGCCGTGACAAAACCACGACAATAGTGATCCAGGAGTAGATCACTGGACAACAGTCAAAATTATCCTTAGGTACCTAAAGAGGACTAAGAAAATGTTTCTCGGTTATGGAGGTGATAAAGAGTTCGTCGTAAAGAGTTACATCGATGCAAGTTTTGACACCGATCCGGATGACTCTGAGTCTCGATCTAGATACATATTGAAAGTGGGAGAAATTAGCTAGAGTAGCTCCATGCAGAGTATTGTAGACATAGAAATTTGCAAAATACATACGGATCTGAATGTGACAGACCCGTTGACTAAACCTATCTCACAAGCAAAACATGATCACACCTTAGTACTCTTTGGGTGTTAATCACATGGCGATGTGAAGAAGATTATTGACTCTAGCAAACTCTTTGGGTGTTGGTCACATGGCGATGTGAACTATGGGTGTTGAATCACATGGTGGTGTGAACTAGATTATTGACTCTAGTGCAAGTGGGAGACTGATGGAAATATGCCATAGAGGAAATAATAGAATGGTTATTATTATATTTCCTAAATCATGATAAAGGTTTATTATCCATGCTAGAATTGTATTGAACGGAAACTTAAATACATGTGTGAATACATAAACAAATACCGTGTCCCTAGTAAGCCTCTACTAGACTATCTCATTGATCAAAGATGGTTAAGGTTTCCTAACCATAGACATGTGTTGTCATTTGATAACGGTGTCGGTGTCAAAACCGGCGGATCTCGGGTAGGGGGTCCCGAACTATGCGTCTAAGGTCGATGGTAACAGGAGAAGGGGGACACAATGTTTACCCAGGTTCGGGCCCTCTCTATGGAGGTAATACCCTACTTCCTGCTTGATTAATCTTGATGAATATAAGTGTTACAAGAGTTGATCTACCACAAGATCGTAATGGCCAAAACCTTAGAAGTCTAGCCTGTATGACTGTGGCTATGAATATTCGGCTCTACAGACCTAGCCCTCCAGTTTATATTGACACCGGAGGGATCTAGGGTTACATAAGGTCAGTTTACAGAGAAAGGAATCTTCATATTTGGTCGCCAAGCTTGCCTTCCACACCAAGGAGAGTCCTATCCGGACACGGGAGAGAGTCTTCGGTCTTGTATCTTCACAGCCAATTGGTCCGGCCCATGTCCAACAGGCCAAACGCCCGAGGACCCCTTAGTCCAGGACTCCCTCAGTAGCCACTGAACCAGGCTTCAATGACGAAGTGTCCGGCGCAAGATTGTCTTCGGCATTGCAAGGCGGGTTCCCCTTTTCGAATACCCCAAGATAATCTTCGGACGAACGTGTCCGGATCTGCAACACAATTACCACAACCGTAGAGAGTATAATATTTCATGAGTCCAATCTGTCGACAACTTTTCGCAACGTGACATCACACTTGCCCGGTTATTATTTCGAACCGTTTCCTGTCCCTCCGTTCCATGTTTCAAGGCGAGGTTTTCATTGGCACGTCTTGTCGAAGCAGAGATCGTGTCCCCGTATTGCGGAATTCTTATTAATACGAGCGTGGGTAACCCAACCGTTCCATTGGAAAGATTCCTTAGGAATAGGCAGGTTTTCAGGTTTAGGAGGAGGCGTTCGATACCCGTTGCCTTTATAAAGGAGCCAAGGGTCATCTTTATTTACGCCAAACTTCTCCTCAGCCTCCCAACCTCGAGTTCGAGCACCCAAGGTTCGACTCCATTGCTTCAAGCTTCCCAGTCATGTCCGGTCGCAGTCCGCAGGGCCGATGGGTGGCTTCCTCTGTTATAGAGGAGGACATTGCGAAGCTTCGGGCAGCCAGATACCTGACCGCGGAGATCCCCCACAGGCTTCTTGTTCAAGGACAGGTTATTCCGACTCCCAGATTCGGCGAGAGGGTCGTATTCATCTCTCACTTCCTCTGAGGGTTAGGGTTCGCTCTTAACCCCTTCGTCCGGGGGCTTATGTTTTATTACGGACTAGATTTTCATGATCTAGCCCCAGATTCTTTCCTTCATGTTTCGGCGTTCATCATTACGTGTGAGGCCTTCCTCCGAATTCCCCCACACTTCAGCTTATGGCTCAAGACCTTTAGTGTGAGGCCAAAGGTGGTTGACGGGAAACAGGCGGAGTGCGGCGGCGCTGTAGTGAGCAAGCTTACCAATGCTCTTTGGCCAAAAGGTTCTTTCACCGAAACTTCCAACCAATGGCAGCGGGAGTGGTTTTACGTCACAGAACCCCGTGGTACCAAGTGGGCAGCTATACTTGCATTCTGTTCGGGCCCTCTGTTACAACTTGCATCATGGATTAATACGGGGCTAGACTGGGGATCAGTTGATGAAATGCAGACTCTTCAGAGCCGCATTCGAACCCTCCTTGAGAGGGACATAGACCTTGTCAACGTGATTCAAGTAATGCTAGTCCGCCGAGCCCTGCTATGCCAGCATAGGCCTCTTCGCATGTGGGAATTTAATCCGGAAGGACCACGAACCCTCCAACACTTCTTCGGCACTACGCACAAAGGGATGTGGAAGTTGTTTTTCGGGAAACGAAAACAGTGGCCGGACACCACCGAGGACATCGGCCTCGACTGCAACCATCCGGATACCTCGGTAAGCGCTCAACTCCCGAACACTTTGTAGTTAAGCATGCCATAATACGTTACTAAGCAAACTATCTTCTTCCAGGGCTGGGTAAAGAAAGCAGAGCGAATTAGGTGTTCGGCCCCCCTCCCCGAAGACTCAGCGGATCCCGTACTAACAAGGATGCTAGCCCCGTCACCATACCAGACGCCTGTGGAGGAGGACAAGGCGGAAAGCAGGAGGACCAAAGGCGGCCTCCATCCTGAAGGTATATCAAACATTGTGTCCGGGGGAATCAAGATTCCATCATCCGAAGACAAAAGTGAAGGAGAAGTCAACGTCTCTTCGCCCCATGGTAAAAGAAGGGTTGCCTCCGAATATTGGGAGGAAAGGGCTCCTAAGCGCGACGAGGTACCCCAGTCGGGTGGTTCGGGCTTGGAGGATGGCGTCTTCGCACAGTCCCACGACGAGGACAAGCCTCTAGCCGAATCGTGAGTGAACAAGGGTGTTTTTAAACATATCCCGTTCATTTCCTGTTACCAAGGTAACATCTAGAATATATGTTTTTGCAGCTCGGCAAATAGTCTTCTTCACCAATCCTCTTACTCGAGAGATCTTCTTCCGAAGATGATGGAAAGCAAGACACCTCCTCCGGTCTCCTCGCCCAATAAGGCGGACGACTTTGAGGTGTCGTCTGCTACCTCTTGAGCATGCGTTGGTTTTCCCTTGAAGAGGAAAGGGTGATGCGGCAAAGTAGCATAAGTATTTCCGTCAGTTATTGAGAACCAAGGTATCAATTCAGTAGGAGGCCACACGCAAGTCCCTTGTACCTGCACAAACAAATAAGAACCTTGCAACCAACGCGATAAAGGGGTTGTCAATCCCTTGACGGCCACTTGCAAAAGTAAGATCTGATAGATATGATAATACTTTTGGTATTTTTATGATAAAGATTGAAAGTAAAGATTGCAAAGTAAAAATAGATTGGAAACTTATATGATGGAAAATAGACCCGGGGGCCATAGGTTTCACTAGTGGCTTCTCTCAAGATAGCATAAGTATTAAGGTGGGTGAACAAAGTACTGTCGAGCAATTGATAGAAAAGTGCATAGTTATGAGAATATCTAGGCATGATCATGTATATAGGCATCACGTCCGTGACAAGTAGACTGACTCATGCCTGCATCTACTACTATTACTCCACACATCAACCGCTATCCAGCATGCATCTAGAGTATAAAGTTCATAAGAACAGAGTAACGCATTAGGCAAGATGACATGATGTAGAGGGATAAACTCAAGCAATATGATATAAACCCCATCTTTTTATCCTCGATGGAAACAATACAATACGTGTCGGTTCCCCTCATCACATCGGGATCGAAAGCAACGCAAGATTGAACCCAAAGCTAAGCACTTCTCCTATTGCAAGAAAGATCAATCTAGTAGGCCAAACCAAACTGATAATTCGAAGAGACTTGCAAAGATAACCAACCATACATAAAAGAATTCAGAGAAGATTAAAATATTGTTCATAGATAATCTTGATCAAAAACCCACAATTCATCGGATCTCGACAAACACACTACAAAAAGAGGTACATCAAATAGATCTCCAAGAAGATCGAGGAGAACTTTGTATTGAGATCCAAAGAGAGAGAAGAAGCCATCTAGCTAATAACTATGGGCCCGAAGGTCTGTGGTAAACTACTCACACATTATCGGAGAGGCTATGGTGTTGATGTAGAAGCCCTCCATGATCGATTCCCCCTCTGGCGGAGCGCCGGAAATGGCCCCAAGATGGGATCTCACGGGTACAGAAGGTTGCGGCAGTGGAAATAGGGTTTTGTGGTGCTCATGAATGTTTTCGGGGTACATGGGTATATATAGGAGGAAGAAGTAGGTCAGTGGAGCTGCGAGGGGCCCACGAGCGTGGGGGGCGTGCTACCTCTTGAGCACTGCGTTGGATTTCCCCGAAGAGGAGAGGATGATGTAGCAAAGTAGCGTAAGTATTTCCCTCAGTTTTTGAGAACCAAGGTATCAATTCACTAGGAGGCCACGCACAAGTCCCTCGTACCTGCACAAAACGATAGCTCCTCGCAACCAACGCGATTAGGGGTTGTCAATCCCTTCACGGTCACTTACTTAGAGTGAGATCCGATAGAGATGATAGATAATATTTTGGTATTTTTGATATAGAGATGCGAAGTGAAAAGTAAAAGGCAAAGTAAAAACAAAGCAAGTATTAAAGTGATGGAGATTGATATGATGAGAATAGACCCGGGGCATAGGTTTCACTAGTGGCTTCTCTCAAGAGCATAAGTATTCTACTTGGGTGAACAAATTACTGTTGAGCAATTGATGAGAATTGAGCATAGTTATGAGTATATCTAGGTATGATCATGTATATAGGCATCACGTCCGAGACAAGTAGATCGAAGCGATTCTGCATCTACTACTATTACTCCACTCATCGACCGCTATCCAACATGCATCTAGAGTATTAAGTTAAAACAGAGTAACGCCTTAAGCAAGATGACATGATGTAGAGGAATAAATTCATGCAATATGATAAATACCCCATCTTGTTATCCTCGATGGCAACAATACAATACGTGCCTTGCAACCCTTTCTGTCACTGGGTAAGGACACCGCAAGATTGAACCCAAAGCTATGCACTTCTCCCATTGCAAGAACTACCAATCTAGTTGGCCAAACCAAACAGATAATTCGAAGAGACTTGCAAAGATAACCAATCATACATAAAAGAATTCAGAGAAGATTCAAATATTATTCATAGATAAGCTGGATCATAAACCCACAATTCATCGATCTCAACAAACACACCGCAAAAAAAAGAAGATTACATCGAATAGATCTCCACGAGAGGGGAGAACATTGTATTGAGATCCAAAAGAGAGAAGAAGCCATCTAGCTACTAGCTATGGACCCGAAGGTCTGAAGTAAACTACTCACACTTCATCGGAGAGGCTATGGTGTTGATGTAGAAGCCCTCCGTGGTGGATGCCCCCTCCGGCGGAGCTCCGGAACAGGACCCAAGATGGGATCTCATGGATACAAGAAGTTGCGGTGGTGGAATTAGGTTTTTGGCTCATGTTCTGATCGTTTGGGGGTACGTAGGTATATATAGGAGGAAGGAGTACGTCGGTGGAGCAACAGGGGGCCCACGAGGAAGGGGGGTGCGCCAACCACCCTCGTGACCGCCTCCGTTGTTCCTTGGCGTAGGGTCCAAGTCTCCTGGATCACGTTCGGTGAGAAAATCACGTTTCCGAAGGTTTCATTCCGTTTGGACTCCGTTTGATATTCCGTTTCTTCGAAACACTGAAATAGGCAAAAAATAGCAATTTTGGGCTGGGCCTCCGGTTAATAGGTTAGTCCCAAAAGTAATATAAAAGTGGAAAATAAAGCCCAATATAGTCCAAAACAGTAGATAAAGTAGCATGGAGCAATCAAAAATTATAGATACGTTGGAGACGTATCAGGCATCCCCAAGTTTATTTCCTGCTCGTCCTCGAGTAGGTAAATGATAAAAAGAGAATTTTTGATGCGGAGTGATACTTTGGCATAATTTCAATGTAAATCTTCTTAATCATGGTATGAATATTCAGATCCGAAAGATTCAAGACAAAAGTTCATATTGACATAAAAATAATAATACTTCAAGCATACTAACTAAGCAATTATGTCTTCTCAAAATAACATGGCCAAAGAAAGTTATCCCTACAAAATCATATAGTCTGCTATGCTCCATCTTCCCCACACAAAATATTTAAATCATGCACAACCCCGATGACAAGCCAAGCAATTGTTTCATACTTTAACATTTTCAAAACTTTTTCAATCTCCACGCAATACATGAGCGTGAGCCATGGATATAGCACTATAGGTGGAATAGAATGGTGGTTGTGGAGAAGACAAAAAGGGAGAAGATAGTCTCACATCAACTAGGGCGTATCAACGGGCTATGGAGATGCCCATCAATAGATATCAATGTGAGTGAGTAGGGATTGCCATGCAACGGATGCACTAGAGCTATAAGTATATGAAAGCTCAACAAAAGAAACTAAGTGGGTGTGCATCCAACTCGCTTGCTCACGAAGACCTAGGGCACTTGAGGAAGCCCATCATTGGAATATACAAGCCAAGTTCTATAATGAAAAATTCCCACTAGTATATGAAAGTGACAAACGAGAGACTCTCTATCATGAAGATCATGGTGCTACTTTGAAGCACAAGTGTGGTAAAAGGATAGTAACATTGTCCCTTCTCTCTTTTTCTCTCATTTTTTTATTTGGGCCTTTTCTCTTTTTTTATGGCCTCTTTTTTTTTGTCCGGAGTCTCATCCCGACTTGTGGGGGAATCATAGTCTCTATCGTCTACTTGGGACAATGCTCTAATAATGATGATCATCGCACTTTTATTTTTCTTACAAATCAACAATTACAACTCGATACTTAGAACAAAATATGACTCTATATGAATGCCTCCGGGGGTGTACCAGGATATGCAATGAAACATGAGTGACATGTATGAAAGAATTATGAACGGTGGCTTTGCCACAAATACGATGTCCACTACATGATCATGCTAGCAATATGACAATGATGGAGCATGTCATAATAAACGGAATGGTGGAAAGTTGCATGGCAATATATCTCGGAATGGCTATGGAAATGCCATGATAGGTAGGTATGGTGGCTGTTTTGAGGAAGATATATGGTGGGTGTATGATACCGCGAAAAGTGTGCGGTATTAGAGAGGCTAGCAATGGTGGAAGAATGGGAAAAAGTGCGTATAATCCATGGACTCAACATTAGTCATAAAGAACTCATATACTTATTGCAAAAATCTAGAAGTTATCAAAGCAAAGTATTACGCGCATGCTCCTAGGGGATAGATTGGTAGGAAAAGACCATCGCTCGTCCCCGACCGCCACTCATAAGGAAGACAATCAATAAATAAGTCATGCTCCGAAGTTCATCACATAACGGTTCACCATACGTGCATGCTACGGGAATCACAAACTTCAACACAAGTATTCTTTAAATTCACAACTGCTCAACTAGCATGACTCTAATATCACTATCTTCATATCTCAAAACAATTATCAAGCATCAAACTTATCTTAGTATTCAACGCACTCAAAAGAAAGTTTCACAAATCTTGAATACCAAGTATATTAACATTAAGCAAATTACCATGCTATTAACGACTCTCAAAATAATCTAAGTGAAGCATGAGAGATCAATAGTTTCTTTAAAACAAATCCACCACCGTGCTCTAAAATATCTAAGTGAAGCACTAGAGCAAAAATTATCACGCTCAAAAGATATAAGTGAAGCACTATGCACAAAACTATCAAGCTCAAAAGATATAAGTGAAGCACATAGAGTATTCTATCAAATTTCAATTCATGTATGGCTCTCTCAAAAGGTGTGTACAGCAAGTATGATTGTGGTAAACTAACAAGCAAAGACGCAAATAATACAAGACGCTCCAAGCAAAACACTTATCATGTGGTGAATAAAAATATAGCTCCAAGTAAATTACCGATGGAAGTAGACGAAAGAGGGGATGCCTTCCGGGGCATCCCCAAGCTTTGAATTTTTGGTGTCCATGGATTATCTTGGGGGTTACATGGGCATCCCCAAGCTTAGGCTCTTTCCACTCCTTGTTCCATAATCCATCAAAAGAATTCACCCAAAACTTGAAAACTTCACAACACAAAACTCAATAGAAATCTCGTGAGCTCCGTTAGAGAAAGAAAACAAAAGACTACTTTAAGGTACTGTAATGAACTCATTCTTTATTTATATCGGTGTTAAACCTACTGTATTCCAACTTCTCTATGGATCATAAACTATTTTACTAGTCATAGATTCATCAAAATAAGCAAACAACACACGCAAAACAGAATCTGTCAAAAACAGAAAAGTCTGTAGTAATCTGTAACTAACGCAAACTTATGGAACTCAAAAAATTCTACCAAAATTAGACGACCTATACAATTTGTTTATTGATCATCAGCAATTGGAATAAGTATTTTATCACGTTCTGGTGATTTTTAACAATTCGGGCACTGAGCGCAAAGTTTCTGGAAATTATAGCAAGATCAAATAACTATCATCCAAGAAGATCCAATAGGTTTAACTTGGCACAAACACTAATTTAAACATGAAACCACATCTAAACAGAGACTAGATGGATTATTTATTCCTAAACATAAGCAAAAACAAAAAACTAAAAATAAAATTGGGTTGCCTCCTAACAAGCGTTATCGTTTAACGCCCCTAGCTAGGCATAAAAGCGAGGATAGATCTAGGTATTGCCATCTTTGGTAGGCAATCCATAAGTGGCTCTCATAATAGATTCATATGGTAATTTTATTTTCTTTCTAGGAAAGTGTTCCATGCCTTTCTTTAATGGAAAATGGAATCTAATATTCCCTTCCTTCATATCAATAATTGCACCAATCGTTCTAAGAAAGGTCTACTAAGAATAATAGGACATGAAGGATTGCAATCTATATCAAGAACGATAAAATCTACAGGCACATAATTCCTATTTGCAACAATAAGAACATCATTAATTCTTCCCATAGGCTTTTTAATAGTGGAATCCGCAAGATGCAAGTTTAGAGAGCAATCATCAAAGGCACGGAATTCTAGCAAATCACACAAAGTTTTGGGAATAGTGGAGACACTAGCACCCAAATCACACAAAGCATGAAACTCATAATCTTTAATTTTAATCTTAACAGTAGGTTCCCACTCATCATAGAGCTTTCTAGGGATAGAAAGTTTCAACTCAAGTTTTTCTTCATAAGATTTCATCAAGGCATCAACAATGTGTTCGGTAAAGGCCTTATTTTGACTATAAGCATGAGGAGAATTTAGCACGGATTGCAACAAGGAAATAAAATCAATTAAAGAGAAATTTTCATAATTAAATTCCTTGAGATCCAATATAGTGGGTTTAGCAACATCTAGATTTTTATTTCTTTCAATCCCACTTTTATCAATTTCATCATCAAGATCTGAAAACTCCAATTCTTAGAACGCCTTCTAGGTAAAGGAAGATCATATTCAGTTTCATCAAGATTCATATTGCAAAACAAAGATTTAATAGGGGACACATCAATAACTTTTAGATCTTCATCTTGATTTTCATAGGAATTAGAAGAACACGCTTTAATAAAGGCATCTTTGGAAGCACGCATCCTAGAGGTTCTTTCATTGCACTCATCAATGGAAATTCTCATAGCTTTGAGAGACTCATTGATATCATGCTTAGGAGGAATAGATCTAAGCTTCAAAGAATCAACCTCAAGATAAATTCTATCAACGTTCCTAGCCAAATCATCAACTCTTCAAGCAAAGCATTAAAATTCTTTTGTGAATTCATAAACTCTTTAACACTACTCTCAAATTCAGAGGGCATCTTATTAAAATTTCCATAAGAGTTGTTCTAGGAATTTCCATAATTATTAGAAGGATTACTAGGATAAGGCCTAGGATTAAAATTCCCTCTATCTGGCGTTGTTACCAAAATTATTCCTACCAACAAAATTCACATCCATAGATTCATTATTATTCTCAATCAAAGTAGACAAAGGCATATCATTAGGATCAGAAGAAACACTCTTAGTAACAAATAATTTAAGTTCATCAATCTTTCCACTCAAAACATTGATTTCTTCTATCGCATGCACTTTTTTATTAGTAGATCTTTCAGTATGCCATTGAGAATAATTAACCATAATATTATCTAGGAGTTTAGTAGCATCTCCTAAAGTGATTTCCACAAAAGTGCCTCCATGGCCGAATCTAAAAGATTTCTAGAAGCAAAATTCAATCCGGCATAATTTTTTGTATAATCATCCACAAGTTCAAACCATGAGTAGGACAATTATGTATCATTAATTTCATTCTCTCCCAAGCTTGTGCAACATGTTCATGATCAAGTTGCTTAAAATTCATAATATCGTTCCTAAGAGAGATAATCTTAGCGGGAGGAAAATACTTAGAGATAAAAGCATCTTTGCACTTGTTCCAAGAATCAATACTATTTTTAGGCAAAGACGAAAACCATGCTTTAGCACGATCTCTAAGCGAAAAAAGGAAATAGCTTCAACTTAACGACATCATTGTCGACATCTTTTTTCTTTTGCATATCACATAAATCAACGAAGCTATTCAGATGAGTAGCGACATCTTCACTAGGAAGGCCGGCGAATTGATCTTTCATAACAAGATTCAACAAAGCTGTATTGATTTCACAAGATTCAGTATTGGCAAGAGGAGCAATTGGAGTGCTAAGGAAATCATTATTATTGGTATTGGTGAAGTCACACAATTTAGTAGCATCTTGAGCCATCGCGACAAACAAGCAATCCAACACACGAGCAAACAAGCGGACGAGGAAAAGGGCAACGGGAAAAAGAGGAGGAGATTGGGAAAGAGAGGGCGAATAAAACGGCAAGGGTGAAGTGGGGGAGAGGAAAACGAGAGGCAAATGGCAAATAATGTAATGCGAGAGATAGGGATTGTGATGGGTACTTGGTATGTTGACTTTTGCGTAGACTCCCGACAACGGTGCGAAATCCTTCTTGCTACCTCTTGAGCAATCGTTGGATTTCACCGAAGAGGAGAGGATGATGCAGCAAAGTAGCATAAGTATTTCCCTCGGTTTTGAGAACCAAGGTATCAATCCAAAGAGGAGGCCACGCACAAGTCCCTCGTACCTGCACAAAACGATAGCTCCTCGCAACCAACGCGATTAGGGGTTGTCAATCCCTTCATGGTCACTTATGAGAGTGAGATCTGATAGAGATGATAGGTAATATTTTTGGTATTTTTGATATAGAGATGCAAAGTGAAAAGTAAAAGGCAAAGTAAAAACAAAGCAAGTATTAAAGTGATGGAGATTGATATGATGAGAATAGACCCGGGGGCCATAGGTTTCACTAGTGGCTTCTCTCAAGAGCATAAGTATTCTACGGTGGGTGAACAAATTCTTGTTGAGCAATTGATGAATTGAGCATAGTTATGAGTATATCTAGGTATAATCATGTATATAGGCATCACGTCCGAGACAAGTAGATCAAAAGCGATTAAGCATCTACTACTATTACTTCACTCATCGACCGCTATCCAAAGATGCATCTAGAGTATTAAGTTAAAAACAGAGTAACGCCTTAAGCAAGATGACATGATGTAGAGGAATAAATTCATGCAATATGATAAATACCCCATCTTGTTATCCTCGATGGCAACAATACAATATGTGCCTTGCAACCCTTTCTGTCACTGGGTAAGGACGCCGCAAGATTGAACCCAAAGTTTTGCACTTCTCCCATTGCAAGAACTACCAATCTAGTTGGCCAAACCAAACAGATAATTCGAAGAGACTTGCAAAGATAACCAATCATACATAAAAAGAATTCAGAGAAGATTCAAATATTATTCATAGATAAGCTGGATCATAAACCCACAATTCATCGGTCTCAACAAACACACCGCAAAAAGAAGATTACATCGAATAGATCTCCACGAGAGAGGGGAGAACATTGTATTGAGATCCAAAAGAGAGAAGAAGCCATCTAACTACTAGCTATGGACTCAAGGTCTGAAGTAAACTACTCACACTTCATCGGAGAGGCTATGGTGTTGATGTAGAAGCCCTCCGTGGTGGATGCCCCCTCGGCGGAGCTCAAACAGGCCCCAAGATGAGATCTCGTGGATCTGAGGAAGTTCTTGGCGGTGGAATTAGGTTTTGGCTCCTGTTTTGATCGTTTGGGAATGCGAGGTATATATATAGGAGGAAGTAGTACGTTGGTGGAGCAACAGGGGGCCACGAGGCGGGCGCGCCTAGGGGGCGCCCCACCTCGTGACCGCCTCCGCTGTTCCTTGGCGTGAGGTCGATCTCCTGGATCACGTTCGGTGAGAAAATAACGCGTTTAGAAGGTTTCATTCCGTTTGGACTCCGTTTGATATTCCGCTTTCTTGAAACACTTGAAATAGGCAAAAAAAAACAGCAATTACGGTTGGGCCTCCGGTTAATAGGTTAGTCCCAAAAGTAATATAAAAGTGAAAAATAAAGCCCAATATAGTCCAAAACAGTAGATAAAGTAGCATGGAGCAATCAAAAATTATAGATACGTTGGAGACGTATCAGGGCGCGCCTCCCTGCCTCGTGGCCTCCTCGTTGATTTCTTGACGTCCACTCCAAGTCCTCTGGATCACGTTTGTTCCAAAAATCATGCTCCCAAAGGTTTCATTCCATTTGGACTCCGTTTGATATTCCTTTTCTGCGAAACACTGAAATAGGCAAAAAATAGCAATTTGCACTGGGCCTTGGGTTAATAGGTTAGTCCCAAAAATAATATAAAGGTGTATAGTAAAGCCCATTAAACATCCAAAATAGATAATATAATAGCATGGAACAATCAAAAATTATAGATACGTTGGAGACGTATGATCGTCACGGAGGGTCTCTCCTGATCAAGTGGTGCGAGGGGTGATGAAGACACTACCCGAAGGTGATACTTCAGTAGCCCAGGATCCGGGACCAACAATAAAGGCCCCGGTCAGTTTACAGCCGGAGACGACTCTAGGGACAGATACACGGATCCCTTTGAAGGGAGGCCGTACTCCTACAACAGCTTCCGGAGGTCCAGACGAGCGTAAAATATTTTGACGAGCATGCTGCAACAGGCGTCCATTTCGGAGGAACATCGTAACTTGATGGGTGTGGTGCTTGAAAAGGTTCTGTCTACAAAAAGCGGACTGAATGAAGCCTGCACGAGCCTATTAAGAGGCTTCGAGGTTTGTACTGAAAAAATATTTGGATGTGTTTTATTCACGAACTGCGCCTATGTATAGGTAGTAGCCCCTGAGACTCTGATTGGCTTCCCAAGGGGGGCGACTAGAGGATCAATAAGATTAGCCCAGGAAATAATGATGAATTGGAACACAGGCTGTTACCCCCTTGGCGACTGCCCGGACTACGGAGGTTGCAGAGCTGCAGCGGAAGCTTGATGTAGCAGATGATGACCTTTCACTTATCAACATGCGGCTTGACGAGGTGCAAGGTATGTCTCGGGGGTGGTAATTACATGCACGTGCCATATTTGATCATGACGCTAAGAATTACATGCTGAAATATGCATGACTGCAGATGGTGCCGCCGCGGTCAAGATCCTTCGTGCTGAGCTGGCCCGGGCCAAAGAGCAGGCCCGAATTAATAATGCGGATGCCGAGAAGGCATTTGCCGAGTTAAAGGCCGAACAGGTTGCTCGGCGCCAATGCGAGGAGAAAATATCCACGATGGCGCGTGAGCTAAAGGATGCCGCTAGCCGCTGTGAAATCCTCGAGAAGGATAATAAAGCCAAGACGGCTGATCTTGACAAGGCCTTATGAGAGGCGAAAGAAGCGTGGTCTGAATCTAAAGCGGCCCGCGAGGAGATCCGACAAGCTGGGGAGATCGCGGCTCGTAAGCCCTTTTTATTGCAAACTAAGTTCGGCGATCCGAATTATGCTCCACTTAATCAGGTGTGGAGTTCTCCAGACGTGTTATTGGACCTGCCGAAGAGTGCTTCCGATGCGGCGCAGTTTTATCAAGCGCAAGAAGGGTATGCAACGGAGAAGCTTTTCTGGTCGCAGTTCGGTGCGTCAAAACACCCACTGTTGCTGAACGAACAGATGACCCAATGGGCCGAGCTCCATAGACTATCCGGTTCTGCCATGAAGGACGCCGTGACCGGGCTGTGGCCGAACGAGCCAATTCTGGATAGTTACTTTGGTTTGGTGCGGCGACTTGCTGATGCGGTGTTGCGTATCGACGGCGTTAAGCGGTCGGCATGCATTGAAGGTGCACGGATGGCCTTTGCCCATGTCAAGACATACTGGGCGAAGATGAAGGCCACATATGTTGCCGCGAAGGGTCCACCCAACGGCAAGGACCATCACGCACCAGAGCATTATTTCGAGGATGTCGTGGAGGGTGCCCGCTTGATAGAGGGTCAATGCTTGAAAAACATGATATTTGAGTGAAATGTATGGAAATTTGTAAAGACAATATGTATAATAAGGCTATTTTTGTAGTTTCGCCTAAAACTTTTGTTCCTCCTGTGAGGCCGTTTTTGTATTATTCTGAAAGTTTTCCAGTCATCGGCTTCAGCTCCCTCGTCTAAAGTACGGGGGTGTTCAGAAAAGCATTTGATCACTCTTAACCCAACGTCTTGGTCCATTAAGGAGGTGTCAATGCGGTGAACTAGGCAATCAGACTATAGGGCGTTAACACTTTCACTTAGCCATATGAGTTTTATGGGGGGGGCTATGATATTACGGCTTATTCCGATATGGTGCGTTACATATATGACCTGAAGAAAAGGTCCTTCGTATAATATGGAGGGAATCGCGAAAAATTCTGATAAGCCATCGAGTGGTTGACCAGCTCTCGCCACATCATGATAGTCAGTTTTCGGCTTTCTCTACTGAGGTGCTTGACCAGATGAACTGGAAGCACAATCAGAGTAGTTCTCCCTTTACTACCCTAGCCGATAGAGCGGAACGTAAGGTAGCAAGCACAGGAGGCGGGCAACCCAACTATTGACCCAAGACATGATTCGGAGCTGATGCATATAAGGCCAAACTTGCGACACCGAAGTACGCTATAAAGCTATTCGGACTTGTCGGCAACTCATTTGTTCCCATATCGAGCCCCTGGCAAGTTATGCTGAGGTATATGTGTGAAACAACCACAGGAGCCGAATTCGGTTTTTTGAAAAAAAAGCGAATGCTGGATGCGGATTATGTTTACTGGGACCTGAGTGATATGTCAATATTTATTTTATAGATAACAAAGCCGCAACCTCGGCTATTTGACATGCCTGGGGTCGAAGGCGGAGGAAAAAGGCACATTACAGGCTCAAAATAAAGAGTGTGGTCTACAAAAAGTTATTTTGGACCTCCTGTCGCACGTCTATGCCGCCTGTCCTCGGTGAGGGGACTCCTTGATGGAAATAGCCCTTAAATGAGTGTATGAATCCGAACTCCGATAGAGTCCATGAGATGATTAGCCTTTGCGTCACCTGTGGTAAAGGATAATGAAAAGGAAAGAGTAATTAGAAAAGAAACAAAGGTTATGGGAGTGCTTGCAGGCTCGTCCATATTGTGCTTCCGCCAATGCCCAGAGTATTTTAAGTGCATAGTTATGTATGCGTGGTACAGATTTCACAGGTATAAGAGGTGGGCGGCGGAAGCCGAACTACTAGTTCCGCTCCAGAATTGGTCGATCCTGTTGACTGGAGACCGGTGGCTTAAGGGCCGACAAGGTATGCGGTTTAATAAGACCACTTTGTACTTCGGTTGAGGTCGCGTTGTCCGGAGGGAGTGCTTCTCCTGCTCCCTTGTAGCGTTGTGTGTCACGTATACCATGTTCACTATTTTTACTTCGGGGGGAAATTGCTTCTGACCCCCGGTATTTGGTTGGTGAGTCTCTTCGTTGTCATTATCACCGGGCGGCCTCCTCCCCTTGTGTTCGGCGTTGAGCTTGCTGCCCTGCTTGAAGACCCAACAGCTTCTGTTGGTATGATTAGCTGGCTTATCGGGGTGGCCATGAATCTGGCAGGGCCGGTCCAATATCTTGTCTAAATTGGATGGTCTGTCTCTGTTTGCCTTGAATGGCTTTTTCCGTTGACCGGGTTTGGGACCGCTGAATCTGGCGTTAACCGATGTGTCGCGTGTTCTGTCGTTATCATTGTGACGTTCGTGCTTGCTGCGTCGTGGCTTGCCGTTGCCGTCAAGGACTTCAGAAGTGCACGGATCGCTGGCGCTGTTGCTTCTACGAGCAAGCCAGCTGTCTTCTCCCGTGCAAAAGCGGGTCATCAGAGCGGTAAGGGCTGACATGGATTTTGGTTTTCTTGACCGAGGTGGCGGGCGAGCCACTCGTCCCGGACGCTGTGTTTGAAGGCTGCTAGGGCTTCCGCGTCCGGACAGTCGACAATTTGGTTCTTTTAACTAAGAACCTAGCCCAGAGCTTCCTGGCTGACTCTCCGGGCTGCTGGACAATGTGACTTAAAGTCATCGGCATCTGGTGCCCGGACATACGTACCTTGGAAGTTATCGCGGAAGGCGTCTTCCAAGTCCTCCCATCTGCCAATAGAGTTTTCCGGCAGACTGTTTAACCAGTACCGAGCTGGTCCTTTGAGTTTTAATGGCAGGTATTTGCTGGCATGAAGGTCATCTCCGCGGGTCATGTGGATATGGAGGAGGAAATCCTTGATCCATACCGTGGGATCAGTTGTTCCGTCGTATGATTCGATATTCATGGGTTTAAGCCCATCTGGGAATTCATGCTCCATTACTTCGTCTAGGAAGCAAAGAGGATGTGTGGCACCTCTATATTGGGCCACGCTGCGACGTACCTCTGATGGAGTCCGTCTGCGGTTTTCTGCTCAGGCGTGACTAAGCTTGTCGCGTCCGGGTAGATAGTCATCGCCGCGTGTCGGGGCACGTCACCGTGATCCGTAGATCGATCTAGGATGTCTTGCTCTGCTGTCCAGGTCATGCCGGAGGTCATGTGTATAACCCTGAGCTGTTTTATCTCTGCCTCTACGATGAGGTGGGGCGGGCTGGTGTTCGGCTTGAGTTGCCGCTCTATCGTGACCGCATTGTGGTCGGTTAGCCGTATTGTGTGATGATGGTATGGGCTCCGGCACCTCATCACCGAACTGAGGTAGCGATTTGCGCTTCGGATAATTTTTGGCTGGGCCACTAAGGCCGTATTCCTCGGCGGCTAGGACTTCGGTCCATCTATCATTGAGCAGATCTTAGTCAGCTTGAAGCTGCTGCTGCTTCTTTTTCAGGCTCCTTGCAGTGGCTATCAGCCGGCGTTTAAAGCGCTCCTGTTCGAGAGGTTCCTCAGGCACGATGAACCTCATTGTCGAGGCTCTCCTCATCCTCGGAGAGTGGAAGATAGTTACTGTTCCGAGTCTTCGTGTGTGGCCTGTTCATCAGGGCTGGCTTGCCCATCTTCCCGGTCGTCCTGTTCGGCCGTTTGTTCGTCGGGATCTTCTCTGTTTTCGGCACCGTCCGGAGTGTGATCGTCTCCTGTGTTGGTGTTGTTGTCCTTGCTGCGGCGGGATTTAGAGTGGCACCACTGACGCCGACGCTTTGGTTGTGTTTTAGGAGGCTCATCCTCAACTGGATTTTCCTTGTCCTCGCCGTTATTCTCTTTGGGTGTATCTACTATGTATATGTGGTACGAAGAAGTGGTCGTCCAGCGTCCGGTAAACGGCGGGTTTTGCCCATGCTCCTCATCTGCATCGTCGTCCATACCATCGATGCCTTCGGAGCCGTAATCGAGCATGTCGGTTAAGTCCTCGATAGTGGCTATGTAGTGGGTGGCGGGTGGGAAGAGAAGTTCCCCATCATCAGCCTCCAGTTCGAACCGGACATAGTTCGGCTGTGAGCCCTCCGCTAAGGATAGGTTTTTTAATGAGTTCGGCACGTCGCCCAGAGGCGAGTGCCGAAAGATATCCGTTGCGCTGAATTCAACGATCAATTACCGATCCAGCTCGACATAAGCGGACGCGCATGATTCGGAACTTACCACCGGAAACGAGTCCGAGGTTTCGGAGACACAGATATCACCCGAGGTTAGGTCTATGTGCGGCTCCAACGTCGTGGAGTCTGCGGCTTCCGTGGCGGGGTTGAGCCTCCCGTTCGGATGGCGTGGTCTGCTCTGGATCTAAGGCCAGAGCAATTACAGGTGCAATTTCTTGAGTATGGTCTGATGACAGATTTAAGTCATGTTCATCGTAGGGATAGGGAGCGGCTGCCGTGGTCTCGAATCCGTCAAAGATCAAGTCTCCCCGGATGTCCGCGACATAGTTCAAGCTCCCAAATCTGACCTGATGGCCATGACCGTAGCTGTCGATCTACTCCAGATGGCCAAGCGAGTTGGCCTGCAGTACGAAGCCGCCGAACACGAAGATCTGTCCGGGGAGGAAGGTTTCCCCTTGGACATCATCGTTGTTGCCGATCGAAGGAGCCATCAAACCTTTTGGGGACGACACAGTGGAACTCTCAATGAAAGCACCAATGTCAGTGTCAAAACTGGCGGATCTCGGGTAGGGGGTCCCGAACTGTGCGTCTAAGGTCGATGGTAACAAGAGACGGGGGACACAATGTTTACCCAGGTTCGGACCCTCTCTATGGAGGTAATACCCTACTTCCTGCTTGATTGATCTTGATGAATATGAGTGTTACAAGAGTTGATCTACCACGATATCGTAATTTCCAAAACCCTAGAAGTCTTAGCCTGTATAACTATGGCTATGAGTATTCGGCTCTACAGACCTAGCCCTCCAATTTATATTGACACCGGAGGGATCTAGGGTTACATAAGGTTGGTTTACAGAGAAAGGAATCTTCATATTTGGTCGCCAAGCTTGCCTTCCATGCCAAGGAGAGTCCTATCCGGACACGGGAGAGAGTCTTCGGTCTTGTATCTTCACAGCCCATTAGTCCGGGCCATGTCCAACAGGCCGGACACCCGAGGACCCCTTAGTCCAGGACTCCCTCAAACAGGATCACATCATTAGGAGAATGATGTGATGGACAAGACCCATCTGTTAGCTTAGCATATTGATCGTTTAGTTTATTGCTATTACTTTATTCATGTCAAATACATATTCCTTCGACTATGAGCTTATGCAACTCCCGGATACCGGAGGGATACCTTGTGTGCTATCAAATGTCACAACGTAACTGGGTGGTCATAAAGATTCTCTACAGGTATCTCCGAAGGTGTTTGTTGTGTTGGCATATATCGAGATTAGGATTTGTCACTCCGAGTATCGGAGAGGTATCTCTGGGCCCTCTCGGTAATACACATCATAAGATTGCAAGCAAATGACTAAGGAGTTTAGTCACGAGGTGATGTATTATGAGCGAGTAAAGAGACTTGCCGGTAACAAGATTGAACTAGGTATGAAGACACCGACGATCGAATTTCGGGCAAGTAACATACTGATGGACAAAGAGAATTACGTATGTTGTCATAACGGTTCGACCGATGAAGATCTTCGTAGAATATGTAGGAGCCAATATGGGCATCCAGGTCCCGCTATTGGTTATTGATCGGAGAGGTGTCTCGGTCATGTCTACATAGTTCTCGAACCCATAGGGTCCGCACGCTTAACGTTCGTTGATGATATAATGTTATATGAGTTATATGATTTGGTGACTGAATGTTGTTCGGAGTCCTAGATGAGATCACGGACATGACGAGGAGTCTCAAAATGGTCGAGAGGTAAAGATTAATGTATAGGACAATGGTATTCGAACACCGGAAGAGTTTCGGAGTGCACCGGGTAGTCATCGGGTGTCCGGAAGGGGTTCCAGACACCCTCGGAAAGTGTATGGGCCTAATGGGCCAAAGGGGGGGGACAGACCAGCCCCTGGTGCACGCCTTCCTTGGACAGCAAGCCCTAGGGGAAGGAAAGGGGAGGGGTGGCCCCTCCTTCCTTTCCCCCGCACTTATACAAGGCAGGGAGAGGGAGCGGCTTGGGAGAGATCCCAAGTAGGATTCCTCCTACTTGGGTGCCCCCTTTGGCTGCTCCTCCCTCCCTCCCACCTATATATATGTGGGAGGAGGGTGCCTAGCACACAACAGATAATTGCTTAGCCGTGTGTGGCGCCCCCTCCACCGTTTACACTGCTGGTCATATTTTAGTAGTGCTTAGGTGAAGCCCTGCGGAGATAGCTTCACCATCACCATCACCACACCGTCGTGATACCGGAACTCATCTACTACCTCGCCGTCTTGCTGGATCAAGAAGGCGGAGGACGTCACCGAGCTGAACGTGTGCAGAACACGGAGGTGTCGTGCATTCGGTACTTGATTGGTTGGAGCGCGGAGAAGTTCGACTACATCAACCGCCTTGTTAAACGCTTCCACTTACGGTCTACGAGGGTACGTAGACACACTCTCCCCCTTCATTGCTATGCATCTCCATGGATAGATCTTGCATGTGTGTAGAATTTTTTTTGTTATTAATGCAACGTTTCCCAACATAGGGGTCATGTCAAAGCTTGCATCGTCATACTTGAGGTCGTGGCTTCATAAGATCTTTGGATTTGACACTCTTTCTTCGACATGCCCGGATCTCACAATGATATCAACATGCTTCAACGCTCTCCAGTGTTTGCAAGGCTTGCCGAAGGCAACTGCCCGCCAGTGAATGTTAACATCAACGACCACAACTACAACAAAGGATATTACCTAGCTGACGGTATCTATCTGTGATGGCCTGGCTTAATAAGGATGATAGACTACTCATATCAATAAGGAATTCCTTCCTTTCCGGAAGCCCATTCGGACAGAACTCCAAAGTTAAGCGTGCTCAGCTTGGAGTAATTTCAGGATGGGTGACCGGCCGGGAAGTTGCTCCAGGGTGCGCATGAGTGAGGGCAAAGTACGCAGAAAAGATTAGTATTGATGTGTGGGGGCCAGTCTAGATCCCGCTAGGAGTAACGACCACCGGTGGATGTGTTCGGGGCGTTACAAGTTGGTATCAGAGCCGACCCTCGTGGTTACACGGATGTTTGTGGACAGGTGTGCGGTCATGTTATTCATGACGTTTGTGACCCGTCGTGGCACACAACATGGCACATGTACCAGACTGGATGCACAAACGTATGTGCCAAGAGGGAACGTTTCTGTGGCCGGACGAGGACGTCGGTTCCTCTGAGTGAGGGTGTATGTGATAGCCTGGCTTAATAGGGATGATAGACTACTCATATCAATAAGGAATTCCTTCTTTTCCGCAAGCCCATTCGGACAGAACTCCAAAGTTAAGCGTGCTCAGCTTGGAGTAATTTCAGGATGGGTGGCTGACCGGGAAGTTGCCCCCGGGTGCGCATGAGTGAGGACAAAGTGAGTAGAAAAGACTAGTATTGAGTGTGGGGCCAGTCTAGATCTCGCCAGGAGTAATGACCACCGGCATGTGTGTTCGGGGTGTTACACTATCCTTAGTGGACTACTCTTGTGAAGACAATCTCCAACCCTGTAGGAGAGACGAGGAGGAGATTTGCACAAGAGCAAGAGAGTGCTAGGAAGGATGTGGAGCGTGCCTTTGGTGTTATGCAATCTCGCTAGGGTATCGTTTGATATCCTGCTAGAACTTGAAGCACCAAGAAGTTATGGGAGGTGATGACTGCATGTGTGATCATGCACAATATGATTGTAGAGGATGAGCGCCCGAAACGTATCCACGACCAAGGGTTCCATTTTCAAGGTGAAAATGTTGTGCCTGAGCACGAAGGAGCGACAATGTTTGCACAGTTCACTCAATTTCATCATCAAATGCGTGATTGGGGAACTCACATTCAGCTGCAAAATGATTGACTGAGCATATATGGGCTCACGTTGGCAAACCAATAGATGTATCTCTCTTTTAAATGAGTTTGAGACAATTTAATTTTTATTTGGCTTGTAAACTATGATATATTTATTTGGCTTGTGAACTATGATATATTTATTTGCTTATGAAACTATGTAAAATGTTTGTATTTTGTTTGAAAAAACATGACAAGCCGGTTGCGAGGGCGAAAATGGGTTTGCATGTTGGGCGCACTACCAACCCATTCATAAAAGAGGGCGGACGACGAGCGGGCGGCCAACCCAAACGGATAAAAAGCGGACAAAGCGCGCGTCCATTTGGGTCGGCGCGTTGGAGTTGCTCTTAGCTCCCTCGTGCGCTCATTCTTGTTCGATCTCCGAGGCTGTTAATACTACACCTACGTAATGGGTGTACGAAACTTACGCAAATGCATTCATTGCTATTTAAACCACCCCTGATTTTCAGGATGGGCTCGTGCGTGCAAGTAATCACCAATACAAAACTGTCACATAGGATTGTACGTAAGATACGTAAAAAAACTTTACGTAGGTATAGCATTGCTCGTCACACACCTGTGTTTTTCTTGGGGGACCATGACGCATGAGCCGTGGGCAAGCGCAAGTCCACCTTCCCGCGGGCTTTTGCGTCGCGCACGCGTGCGATGTCTCACGCATGTTGTTCGAGGTCGGGTCCGCTTGTCAGCATCGCCCCCCCTGTCGGGCTGCTTCGCTCGTGCCAGCCAGGCATGCGCGTGCGCCCTACTTGGCATGTGAGGAGTGAAGTCTATTTTAAACCTTGATTTCATACATGTTGTTGAAACTGAACCCTAACCTCCCAATCCATGAAATCGATACCCTGTACTTGTCGATCCCGGTTAATCTCAACCTTGAACCCGTTCAAACCAGTTTGGCATGATAGGAAAGGAATGATCCCGATCGGGATCACACAATACTCTCACTTGACTACACCGCCCACTGTCATGTTCATCTTCTATCCCATGTTCATCTTCTATCTATCCATCTCTCTCCCAAGAACGCTACCGGATCGAGGCAATAGGCACCCAGCTAGGCAAGGCTCGCTGCGAATTGGCCGGTCAACACGTCGGCGCGGGCCCAGGGGCGGGGCTTGGGGTCGCTTGCGATGACGACAACGACGACAACCTCGTGGCCGGAGCGGGTGGTGGCGGCAAGGCTCGACAGAGCTCGCCGAAGTAGCGTTTCCTTGAAATTGAGACGAACACGAGGGTAAGCCGAGGGATTTGAAGACTCGGGATGGAGGAAGTGGGGTCTGGAGGATGGTCTGGGTTGCCTGTCCACGGTGCACCATCGACGGGGCCGTGGGCTGCCACCGGCGAGCACCATGCCGAGTACCGCAACGACTATCGTGGCATGTGTGGATAGCAGAGAACCATGGAGGTCTGGCGTGTCTCATGGGAAAGTAAATCAAGAGGCATGACCGAATGGGCGCCGGTCTCATCGCCCGTCCACACAAGCGATTCTCGCATGGCGAAGCTCGCGGCGGAGCAACTGCCTAGTTCAAGCAATGGGGGAAGATACCGAGGGATAGGTAGTGATTAGAGCTCATCCGAGGACGCGGTAAGCCACAGGGGTTGTCGGAGCGAGCTCGGGGGCGAGGTGAGCTGCAGAAGAGTGCATGCACAGCAACTGTTCGACATAATGGTAGTAGCTACGGCATGGCATACGATGACAGCACGGTTGCACCTCACCACCGTAGAATGTCGGCACGCGACCGCATCGAGGTGCACGTTTCGGTGCGACTCATGGCGCCAGAGAGGCAGCTCGGGTTTGGCTGTCATCACGTCAGCGATGGCGCCGTGGTGGCGTTGTGCCTGAAAAGCTGCGGGTGTGCACCGTTCCGAAGTGGACGATGACCAACAGGTGCACCGTGTCACGCCCAACGACCTCGCCACGTACTACTGTTGGCCGGTGACCATTGTCGTCGTCGTCGCCCACGCGTCGTGCCTGGACAAGTCGGAGGCCCGAGAGCCATCGTGTAATTTGAGGCTAGCTAGCTGCCGTCCATTGCTATGCCTACTGATCCATCTTGCTAGTGTATAGTATGTTGAATTGATTGGATTAGGCCGACTTACATGCATGGAGACGATTGATCACCGATCCATGTGGTCGCTGCCTTGCATTGCCGTAAGTACAACTTCAGGCGGTGAGGTGTGCCTTGGAGGCGCTATGGCGGGGTCGATGATGTGGCAGGCGGGCGCATAATGCTATGGGGGGTATCGGATGAGAAAAATATGACATGTGGGACAGGGATGTAAGTGACGGTAGGTTATGATCCCGGCCGGGATGGATATTCTTCCGGTGCTCCAAACAGCTTAAGGGTTAAGATTGACTGGGATCAGCGAGTATAGGGTGCCAATTTCAGGGATTCAAAGGTCAAGGTTCAATTGCGACGAGCAATATGAGTTCAAGGTTTTTTTCAGACTTCACCCGCGTGTGAGAGCCGGGTGGTTGGAGAGTGCCATCTGGCCAAGAGTTGCGACGGCAAGCTAGCCGGCCATGAGGGTCGTCTGACCAGCGGTCGTGACAGAAAACCAACCGGCCATGAGGGCCATCCAGCTAGGGGTTGCAACGCCAAGAGGCTGGCTCGCTAGTGCCCGACCACATCCGAATGCAGTCTCGAGGGTTTTCCTTGTTTTATGGTGTATGTCAGACGCCACACACATTGGCCTCCCTCTTTCCAGCTTTGCTTTGGACCGCTCTTGGCCCGTTCCCGTCGACGATGGTCGAACATGTGTCCGGCCTCTCCCTTCTCACACGGATGTGCAGTCTCCTTGTTCTCCGTCCTTAATAAGCGTCTATTTTGTCGCCGACTCGCGTTTCGTTTCTATTTCGGGTGGCTAGCTCCTTGCTCCATTGTCAGCACTCGTGTTCACTTTTGTTTGGCGTCTGCTTTCTTTCATCGTGGCGTCGCAAGACACACCATTTCCTCCGTTCGATGGCGGTTATGTTTTAGCCCCACTGAATATGGTGAAAGTTGGTCCATGCTAGCTCGCAAAGGTTTTTTTTGACCCAACACCGTAGAACAATAGTTCTACGGTAAAATATATTAAAAGAAAATAAAGTACAAAAATATTACAACCTCCTCAAGGAAGGGAAAGAAACCAAAAATGTCTCTAGCCAATGCCTGTTCTAGGTAAAGTACTCATTATAGGTGATGTGCTATCCACTGAGCTAGCCCCTCTTCAAACTTGCTCTTTACCTTGTACTTCAGAAGTTTAAGATCTTGTTTAAGGTAAAATCTCCAGGATTGAATTGTCTGTGGAAGTGCTCTGAAGATCTTATTATTTCTCCGAATCCAGATATTCCAGCATCCCAAAATGATGATCTCAATTGCAAATTGCTTCAGCAACATGGTCGAAGCCAGTACAATATCCTCATAGACTGAGGTACCTCTTTTCCTAAGAGGCAACAATGAATTCCAACAATCTTGCGCGAAGTTACAGTCCCATAGCAAATGCATAGTGGTTTCTTCAGCTTGCTGGTTACAGTTAGGACAGTGAATATCATCCAGATGCATTCCTTTTCCGAGAAGGAGAGCTCTAGTGTTGATTCTGCAGTGGGCCACTAACCAAAAGAATATTTTGTGCTTAAGCCTAGAGCTTTTCCATATAAGGCTGAAGAAAGGATGCTCATCATGTGGGTCCAAAAGAAGGTTATAAATTTGGATTGCAGATATCTTGCCAGAGCTCCCAATGACAGTCCACTTATCTTCTGTGTTTGGGAGTAAAGTGGGTTGAAGATTTTGGAGGTGAATAAACTCCTCATGGGCTTCCACAGAGAGAGGCAAGTGGAAATGTTCAGTCCAATCAGTCGCCCCAAAAAAAGTTTGAACAGACTGCTCATCTTTCAAAGCAAAGGAGTGAAGATGTGGAAGGGTATGCTGCAATTTGTGCTCAATCCAAGAATCTTTCCAAACCAGAACCGTTTTCCCGTTGCCAATACTGCACGTGCAAATCTTCTTGAACTCATCTAGGAGACTGATGTGTGCTTTCCACCAAAAAGATCCCACAACATGGCCAGCTGGAGGCACTGAATGGTAGTATTTCTCCCAAATTAGCCTAATCCAGGGTACATCTTCTTTGTTTATAAACTTGAGGAGATTTTTCATGAGGAGAGCCTTATTGTGAAGAGCAATGTCAAGAACACCAAGACCACCTTGCTTTTTAGGTAGGCAAACCTTTGTCCAAGCAATTAGTGATGTTCCTCTGTCTTCCATTCCAAATTTCCTCCATAAAAAGTTTCTCAAATATTTATTGATCTGCTCAATCACACCCATTGGAAGAGCCAAGGTGCACATGAAGAAGATTGGCAAGGATGCAAAAACATATTTGATGAGCAATAGTCTTCCATCATAAGACAGCATAGTAGAACAACCAGAGAGCCTTCTCTCAATTTTTTGCAGCATAAGACTATAGTCTTCAATTTTTGGCTTAGAAGTTCCAAGGGGAAGACCCAGATATGTGAAAGGGAATTGACCTTGTTGACATCCCATCATATTGAGCAGGGGTTGGAGTTGATTTTCAGGAACATTGATTGGCACCAAGAAAGACTTCTCATAATTGACCTTGAGTCCAGTAAAAGCAGTGTAATGAAGAATGAGATTTTTGACTTGAGCAATTTGTCTAGCATCAGCAGGTAAAATGAGGATTGTATCATCAGCATATTGGATCACAGGAAAATCAGGGCAAGGTTGACTATTGATGGGAGCATGAATTAGATTCTGATGCATGGCTTTATTAAGCATGGACTGCAGAAGATCTGCTGCAAGGACAAATAGCAGAGGAGAAACATGGTCTCCTTGTTTGACTCCCTGTTTGCAGTGAAAAATTTCCCTGGCACTGCATTGAGCAAAACAGAAGAAGTTCCTGAGGAAAGCAGCATGGAGACCCAGTTGATCCATCTACTTCCAAAACCTCTAGCTCTCAGAATAGCAAGAATGGCTTGATGGTTAAGCAGATCAAAGGCTTTCTCAAAATCCAGTTTTAGGAGGACAATAGGTTGTTTAGATTGGTGACACTGATGAAGATACTCAAAAGCCCATCCTAGGCAATCATGAATAGTTCTGCTTTTGATGAAGCCATATTGATTGGTGTAAACAATCTTGAGAATCACAGTCTGTAATCTATTGGCCAAGAGCTTGGTGATAATTTTGATAGTGCAATTGAGAAGGGAAATAGGTCTGAAATCACTTGCTGTCACTAGATTATCTTTCTTTGGTATCAAAGTGATAAAGGAGGCATTGATACTCTGGAGTGAGATTTTTGCTGAATATTAGTTGGGCTACAGGCCCACTTAACAATTTCAGAAAAATCCCTAAGGGCCCATGCTGTCAATTGAGTGGTGGGAAGTTTAGTCCCACATGGCTAGTTGAGAGAGATGTACACCAATTTATAAGGTGAGCTCTTCTCCCACTAGTATGAGTTGGTGTGAAAGAAGGAGAGGTGTTCCACACGCGCTCCTCCTTCGCTTCCGCCACGCCTCGTCACGGCCAGCAGCATACAAGGCCGCTGGTTCTTGAGGAATGAGCCGAGCCGATGCAATGTTTTGCTTGGTCAAAATTGGAGAGTCCATTACAGACACAAAATGAATGTGAGACGTCATATTCATTGCGGAAATGAAAACGTCCATAATAAATACGTTTTATTGTAGGGACAGAAACGTCCGTAATTAAACGTGTTTTTATGGAGATGAAACATCTGTAATTAAACGTGTTTTTATGGAGATGAAACACCACAATGCTTCACACCTCCACTGCTCCATGGTCGTTCGGTTCACTGCTGCTGTCCTCGATGATCCCATCCCGTCTACCGCGTACACGGCTGATGGGAGAGCAGGCCTCCGAAACCCCGCTTCTCCAGATCCTGTACGGGAGAGAGGCGATTAGGTTTTTGGGGAGCGTCTCACGCTGATTGCCGCCTCTGTTCAACTACTTCATCTATGTCGACTACTTTCGCGTCACCTTCGTCTTCACCATGAGCACTGACTCCGATCGCGCGGTTGCCGAGAAGGCCGCTGCTGACAAGAGGATCGGCGACGAGGCCGACGCCTCCGCAGATGCAACGGCCGACTGGCATAAAGGAGGGTATAACATAATTACCCGATCCTGATTACTTTCATTTTTGCAGTACTAGTGGTTTGCGTATATGTTACTACTATCTCGCCTAGTATGCGTGCGTACATCATCAAAATTCAGTATGTCATTAGCACCGCCTATGTCATGTCATGTTCATGATTTATTATTGAATTAAATTAATCGAACAATTGCTTAATTTCTCAACAATCCAAAAACCTAATATGTGTAGGCAATTTTTGATCCATGGGTTTGTCTTGCCGACCAAACCGCCCCATTTACGGGAACATACTTTAGCGTTGGCACTAAAACCGTCTTATGGCTCACGGCGATGAACATGTTACGGTCGCCGTGTTACTCCCACGGGAACGATCGCTCCTGAACAGGAGAAGGCGTTCAGGGAGGCCACCGTCGTCTTTGTTGGATGCGTTCTGAGTGTGATCAGAGATAAGCTGGTCGATGCATACTTACATATGCGGGTTGCCAAGGACTTGTGGGAGGCGCTCGAATCTAAATTCAGCGCAACGGATGCTGGAAGTGAGATGTATATTATGGAGCAGTTCCACGATTACAAAATGGTCGAAAATCGTTCTGTATTGGAACAGGCTCATGAGATACAGTGCATTGCTAAGGAGCTTGAGCTTCTCAAGTGTGTGCTGCCGCGCAAATTTGTCGCGGGTTGCATTATCGCTAAGTTACCCAATTCCTGGAGGAACTTTTTCACTACTCTAAAACATCAGAGGCGTGAATTCTCAGTTGAAGATGTCATTGGCCATCTGAGTGTCGAGCATAATTCGAGGGCAAAGGACTCGTACGGAAAAGGGACCGAAGGGACCTCTGTCGCCAATGTGGTGCAGAAGAATTTCCACCCCCACAAGCCCAATGGGAAGATTGGTGTCCAACAAAATACCGAGTTTAAGAAGAAGGGCAAGAAGACCTTCAAGAAAGATAAGAAGAAGGGTGGCTGTTTCACTTGTGGTTTAGATGAATATTGGGCTGCCAAGTGCCCAAACAAGTTTAAGAGGCCAGGACAGGACTCCAAGACTGTCAACATGATTGTGAACAACGATGAGAGTGGGCCATCTGGGTACGGTAATTTGTTTATTGTATTTTTAGTTTGTCAGTCTACCGATTGGTGGATCGACACAGGTGCAAATATTCATGTGTGTGCTGACATTTCATTGTTTTCTTCTTATCAGGCCACAGGGAACGGGTCCATATTGATGGGGAACGCGAGTGCTTACATTCATGGTGTTGGCACGGTCGATCTGAAGTTTACTTGGGAAGGATCGTAAATCAAGAACGTAAAGACATGTTCCCGTCATCAAGAAGAATCTCGTTAGTGGTTCCCTTCTATGTAGAGAAGGGTTTAAATTGGTATTCGAGTCTAATAAAGTAGTTGTTACGAAATATGGACTGTTTGTTGGAAAAGGTTATGAATGCGGAGGTCTGTTCCGCTTTTTCCTCGCTGATTTTTGTAATAAAGTCATTAACAATATTCATTCGAGTGTTAATGAAACAGAAGTTTGGCATTCACGTCTTTGTCACATTGGTTTTGGTAGTATGACGCGGTTAGCAAAATTAAATTTAATCCCAAGTTTCACTTTAGCCAAAGGTTCTAAGTGCCATTCGTGTGTGCAAGCAAAGCAACCTTGCAAGCCCCATAAGACCGCGGAGGAGAGACATTTGGCGCCGTTAGAACTCATACATTCTGATCTTTGTGAGATGAATGGTGTATTGACTAAAGGTGGAAAAAGATACTTCATGACACTGATAGATGATTCTACTAGATATTGCTGTGTATATCTTTTAAAACTAAAGATGAGGCTCTACACTACTTTAAAATCTATAAGGCAGAAGTTGAGAATCAACTTGAAAAGAAAATAAAACGAGTTCGGTCAGATCATGGTGGAGAGTATTTCTCTAATGAGTTTGATTCTTTACATGCGGAACACGGAATTATTCATGAGAGGACGCCTCCCTATTCACCTCAGTCAAATGGGGTTTTGAGCGGAAAAACCATACTCTAACTGATTTGGTTAACGCCATGTTAGATACATCGGGTTTATCCAAGGCATGGTGGGGGGAGGCTATATTGACGGCATGTCATGTCCTGAATAAAGTTTCGACAAAGGATAATGAGATCACTCCCTATGAGAAATGGGCGAAGAGAAGGACAACACTTTCGTACTTACGTACTTGGGGCTGTTTGGCGAAAGTCAATGTGCCAATCCCCAAAAAGCGTAAGCTTGGACCCAAGGCGTGGATCTGCGTTAATTTGGGCTACGCTAAGAACAGCGTTGGCTATAGATTTCTAGTAGTGAAATCTGAGGTACTGACGGAAGGGTGGTACAATTATGGAGTCTAAGGATGCTACATTCTTTGAGGATATTTTTCCTATGAGAGATATGCAAAGCACTTCTAGACAGGAATCGAGGAGACTCTCGAGCCGCCATTCCTATGGATTATTATGAACAAACACATGATGAAAATCCTAAAGAGGATGACGAGGAAACCCTTGGTAGGGGCAAGAGACAAAGGACTGCAAAGACCTTTGGTGATGATTTCATCGTGTACCTCGTGGATGATACTCCCACTTCTATTTCGAGCGTATGCCTCTCCGTGTCGACTCTTGGAAGGATGCGGTCCGTAGCGAGATGGATTCCATCATGGCTAACGGGACATGGGAGATCACTGAGCGTCCCTATGGTTGCAAACCATTAGGATGTAAGTGGGTGCTCAAAAAGAAGCTTAGGCCCGATGGTACGATTGAAAAATACAAGGCTAGGCTTGTGGCCAAGGGCTATGACTAGAAAGAAGAGGAAGATTTTTTCGACACTTATTCACCCTGTGGCTAGACTGACCACCATTCGAGTATTACTCTCGTTGGCGGCCTCGCATGGTCTTCTCGTCCACCAGATGGATGTTAAGACGGCTTTTCTGAATGGAGAGCTAAACGAGGAAATCTACATGCAACAGCCAAATGGCTTTGTGATAGATGGTCAGGAAAGAAAGGTGTGTAGGTTCTGAAATCTTTATATGGCCTCAAGCAAGCACCTAAGCAATGGCATGATAAGTTTAATACAACTCGACATCTGTTGGTTTTGTTGTTAATGAGGTCGACAAATGTGTATACTATCGCCATGGTGGGGGCGAAGGAGTTATCTTGTGCTTGTATGTTGATGACATATCGATATTCGGAACCAACCTCAAAGTCATTGAGGAGGTCAAGTCGTTTCTGTCTCAGAACTTTGAGATGAAAGACCTTGGTGTGGCTGATGTTATCTTGAATATCAAGCTACTGAGAGATAATGAGGGTGGGATTACACTTTTGCAATCCCACTATGTTGAGAAGGTGTTGAGTCGTTTTGGATATTCGGACTGCACACCATCTCAAACACCATATGATCCTAGCGTGTTGATTCGAAAGTCCAAAGGCACGGCTATAGATCAATTGAGATACTCTCAAATCATTGGTTCTTGATGTACCTAGCGAGCGCAACGAGGTTCGACATCGCGTTCTTTGTGAGCAAACTAAGCCGGTTTGTTTCCAAACCGGTGATGTACATTGGCATCTTTGTTGAAAGAGTTATGCGCTATCTAAAGGGTACTATGAACTATGGACTTCACTATACCGGATACCCGTCGGTACTTGAAGGGTATAGTGACGCGAATTGGATCTCTGAGGCTGATGAGATGAAGGCCACAACTGGGTATATGTTTACTCTTGGAGGTGGCGCTGTTTCCGGGAAGTCTTGCAAGCAAACGATCTTAACGAGATCGGTAATGGAAGCAGAATTAACAGCATTAGACACATCTGGTGTCGAAGCAGGATAGCTTCGAGATCTTTTGATGGACTTGCCAGTGGTTGATAAACCGGTTCCGGCTATCCTTATGAACTGTGACAATCAGACTGTCATCACTAAGGTGAAGAGTTCAAAGGACAACATGAAGTCCAACAAACACATAAGAATGAGATTAAAAGCTGTCAGAAAACTAAGAAACTCCGGAGTGATAGCGTTGGAATATGTCCAAACGGCTAAGAATCTGGCAGATCCCTTTACAAAAGGGCTATCCCGTGTGGTGATAGATAATGCATCGAGGGAGATGGGTATGAGACCCACATGAGTTGCCATGGTAGTAACCCAACCTATGTGATCAGAGATCCCGTGAAGTAGGACCTGGAAAAACAAGCTAGTGGTTAACCGAGGAGAGTATTTTAACTAACCCACTCCGTTGGAGATGCACAACTCTCGGTAACTGTATGGCATGTTGACTTTTGTCTTAATATGTTCCAAGGCTTGTAAAAGCAAGATGCTATCCTACAGAGCGATCTTTGGAGGAACACACCTATATGAGCCTCGACCATCCGGTCATAGTCTATGAGATTAGGGTGATCTCTAGTAAGTTCATGAACTGCCAGGAGTGACCAATATGCTCCACCCGAGGGGTCAGCCTTGGCAGACCTAATCTTGGTAAGACACTTGGTGAAACTCCTTCACGCCAAATTGACAATTCAAGGCCTAGTCCATTGTCCAGTTGTGGAGGAGTGTAGCTATTTGTTCTAGGTGGATGTTCAACCTTAACGGGTCTCCACTGAAAATACTGGTATATCAAAACAGAGTTTGGAACAAAGGACAACACCATGGGCCTTTGGGATCTGGTGGGGATTGCTGAATATTAGTTGGGCTACTGAGCCCACTTAACAATTTCAGAAAAATCCCTAAGGGCCCATGCTGTCAATTGAGTGGTGAGAAGTTTAGTCCCACATGGCTAGTTGAGAGAGATGTACACCAATTTATAAGGCGAGCTCTTCTCCCACTAGTATGAGTTGGTGTGAAGAAAGAAGAGGTGTTCCACACGCGCGCTCCTCCTCCTCCGCCGCCCGCCTCGCCACGCCTCGTCCCGGTGCGCGCGCACGCCGCGGGTTGCGGGAATGAGCCGAGCCGATGCAATGTTTTGCCGGTCAAAATTGGAGAGTCCATTACAGACACAAAATGAATGTGAGATGTCATATTCATTGCGGAAATGAAAACGTCCATAATAAATACGTTTTATTGTAGGGACGGAAACGTCCGTAATTAAACGTGTTTTTATGGAGATGAAATGTTTGTAATTAAATGGTTTTATTGCTGAACCGTTCTCCTATCTGACTGGCTATATATACGAGGCATCGCAGCTCAGCCACAATGCTTCACACCTCCACTGCTCCCTGGTCGTTCCGTTCACTGCTGCTGCCCTCGGTGATCCCATCCCGTCTACCGCGTACACGACTGACGGGAGAGCAGGCCTCCGAAACCCCGCTTCTCCAGATCCTGTACGGAAGAGAGGCGATTAGGTTTTTCGGGAGCGTCTCCTCTGTATCGCCGCCTGTTCAACTACTTCATCTACGCCGACTACTTTCGCGTCACCTTCGTCTTCACCATGAGCATCGACCGATCGCGCGGTTGCCGAGAAGGCCGCTGGCGACAAGAGGATCGGCGACGAGGCCGATGCCTCCGCATCGCTACGGCCGATCGCCTACCGGAGGGTATAACATAATTACTCCGCTCCTGTTTACTTTCATGTGTGCGATACTAGTGGTTTGCGTAGATGTTTCTACTATCTGCCTAGTACGTGCGTACATCATCAAAATTCAGTATGTCATTAGCACTGCCTATGTCATGTTCATGATTTATTATTGGATTAAATTAATCAAACAATTGCTTAATTTCTCAACAATTTCCCCATGGTAGAAATCATCAATCATCTGGTAGAAATCAGGAGCAATTATATTCCAACAGGCCTTAATAAAATCCCCATTAAAACCATCAGGCCCAGGAGCTTTATCAGAAGGCAGGTGCTTGATTACTGAGTCAATTTCTTGCTTTGTGAAGGGGGCATCTAGGTCTTGTAAACCCTCAACCCTGGTAATAAGATTGATTAGATGTATAGGGTCTGAAATCTGTCCAGTCTGACCCAATCTATCTTTGAAAGCATTCCAGAGAATTGCAGCTTTATCATGATGCTCAGTCATTTGTACCCCTTGATCATTGTACAAGCACTGAATGAAGTTATATCTGAATTTGATGGTAGCCTTAGCTTGAAAGAACTTTGAGTTTTCATCACCAAATTTGACCCAATTAATAGTTGCACTTTGCCTCCAATAGATCCTTTGAAAAGACAACAACTTAAGCAAATGTTCTTTTAACATTCCCTGCCATTCTGCTCAAACACTGTCAGCACTTTATATTCCTCAAAAAGATCCCACATGAAAATGACATCATTAGTGGCCTGAATGCAGCTAGCTAGGTTTGATAGGCTTTTACTCGCAAAGGTGTGATCTTCCTGGCTGTTTTAGGGCCCAGTGACGGGGCTAGACAAGATATTGAGAGGGGGCGGGGGTGGGGGGGGGGGGGTGAAACACAAAATAGACATGTTTGCCAAATGTTATATTTTCTACTAATCTAAGCAACCCCCAAAAATTCTTTATTGCTCTGACCAAAGCTGGGGGTCACGCCCCCTACAGGGTTCAACGTAGCTCTGCCAGTGTTAGAGCCTGACAAACATAACACAGTGGTGCCAGTGCGGACCTGTTGCGTCGCATCCCATCATCTGTCGTCTCTGTGGCATAGCATGCATTTGTATGTTTCTGCAGGTGCCTTGGTTGTTGTTAGGAATTTGATTCGCCAAAACGGCATGCGGCTAGAGACATTGTGGTCTCCGGGTACGTGGGTCGTGCCCAATGCGCATGAACAAACAAAGGCACGTTGCTGGGGCTATCCAGTTGGCGCAGACGAGGTGCAGAGAGCCATGAAGATTGGTATCCATCCCATTGCCCGGTGGTGGCCATGACACCGTGTTGTGGTCAGCCCAGCTACACACACATGGTCTCGACGACCACACAGGGACTTGGGAATCGTGTGCCCGGAGCCTATATCCCACAGGTCGCATGAGCACTGGCCGCCGCCCCTAGCTATGCGTACCAGTCTCCAACGATGCCAACAAAGACCCGTGTCCGTGACAAGGCGTCACGCCATCGTGCCCAACCCCCTACCAAGCACGCCGGCGTGCACATCCATTAGTTGTTGCGCTCCAGATCCACCGGAGTATCTGACGACGGCGAGGGGAGGGGAACAAGAGGGGAGCGACGATACCGGCAAGCTAGACTCCCCCGTGCCGCTCCTGGGAGAGCGACACGGGGAATTCAAGAGGCATCCCGAAAAGAGCATCTTTCATATTGTGTTTCTCAAAAGAAAAATGCACGAATTAGTTCACTGACCCGTGATAAATCTCATCTTTTTCACTTTTATTATCAGTTACACGGTCCGACTTAAAAGCAGGAAGTGTAACGTGACAGTGTTGCTCAGAAAACGTGCACCGTTGGATGGCATCGCCTCTTTACCGTCCTGACCCAACCCAAGCGCGCAGATCGATTCCCTCCACAGGCCCGAGGAGCTCCAAGTCTCCACTCATCCCGGCCACTCTCGTACGGACCCGACCGTCTACGCCGACGGCGCCGCCGGCCCTCCAGTCCGCCGCCCGCTAACTCAGCGCAAACTCCAGTATCATTACAAACCCGAGGTAGCAGGCACCAACGACCATCTCGCGTCCCGTGCCCCCCTCCCCCTCGCGGAAACCCCTCGCCCCACGTCGCCTGTGCTAGGGTTGCGGCCGTATTCCTCCGGCTTTTGTTTCCCGGGACACAGGGAAGATGTCGTCGACGCAGAAGAAGAAGAGCAACTATAAGGAGAAGATGGCGCGGCGGAAGTGAGTCCCGCATACCTGTCTATCTGCACCTTTTGTTTTCGATTTGTTCTAATAGCATGGTTAGTGATGTACTGATGTTCATATCATGTGGCTTGCGAGTTTGAATGACGTTTATCACCTAGTCTACATAACCGGGGCGATGGTTCTGGTACTAATTTGAGGGAAAATTACACAAACATACCAATCCTGCTCATCAGATTATCGTTGTAAGCATGTTTCATGAGCTGCTGCTGCTGCAGCAGCAGAACCACGATTAAATGGCGATAGCGCTGAATAAATGGAGTCCTGCAAATCCCTAGGACTCAATAGTCTCCCACAACTCTGGGGGGCGGTGGTTAGTGTTCATTACTTAGACCATGGTGGCCATGCTGCCATACTGGGCATAATTTAAACACTTTCTTTCTCTTTCCATGTACCAGTTTTTGGAACCTGAAATCATGTAGAAACAGGAAATTTCATGATAAATCAGATACATGCTCAACTACCTCAAACATACATTTCTCGCTCACCTAATTCTCATTGATTTCCTCATGAAGAGAGGAGAACAAAAAAGAAGAACCAGAGACACCAAGGTACCGAGATCGTGCGAAGGAGCGTCGTGAAGATCAAAACCCTGACTATGAACCTACAGAGCTTGGTTCGTTTCATGCCGTGGCACCTCCTGGAGCAGATTTGAGGTAATAGACCCCATGATTCACATGTCTCCTACAGCAATCCTGTGCTCAATTTATCATAATGTTCTATATTTAAGTTCTGCAATTGTATGCATTACAGGCTAGAAGATGCCCAAAAGATTTCAATTGAGAAAAGCAAATACCTTGGAGGTTGGTATAGTTGTCATATTTATTTATCTTGATGACAAACATCTTCTGCTTGTTTTTTTATGTGTGTTTCCTCTTGCACTCAATAAATGTATGCACATGAGTGCAAGAATATGCATGAGGTGTCTGAATTGTGCTAAGTTTGCTTCAGACTTCTAATGTAAATAAGAAACGATAAAAAAAATCCTTATGTCTGTAAACCTGTCACAGCCAGTACAGGCAGCTTCGGCTTGTAGCCTCGCCTTGACTAGCCATGGTAGGATGCAGCGGTGTCTAGAATAGCATGCGCATAGGAGAGGGGCGCTAGGGGGTAGGAGAGAATCATGAGGTAGATGACAGATTGATAATTCTATCGCTTGCCCTTTTGTTTGACCATGATCCTCTCCTTATAAACTATAGTTACAACCATGAGACAGACTTGGACTGAACTCCAAAGCTTTCCTAATTAAACTCTTTTCCTAACACAATGCAAACTCCAAACATAAAAGCCAAACTGCTACCTAATTAATGCCTGCAGAAGCTTGCTGCTATCCTGGACGGACATGCCTCTTGAGTGCAATCCGACCATGACAAAACCTGCCATGGTTTTAGAAGTTCTATTTCTGAATGAAGTATGAAGAGCGAAATCTGCATGCGGTGAAAAAGAAAAACGAAATCTGCATTATGATTGATTGATCTGGTCAATCAGTAATGTGCAGTCATCAAAATTGTGGAAGCAGCCTTTATCTGTTCCATTTTAATGTGCAGTCGATAAGAGGCTAGTTTTGCTTCCCCCAATAGAGCTATTTTGACCTGTCATTCTCTAAGTACATGTATTTTCTAGTCTGGAAAAGATCTGATTTGTGAAGTTAATCCTCTTCAACATTCTTTTAATTGAAAAGAAAAGTAGTTAATTTAGAAGGACATACTTTTGAAGGTAACATGATATGTTGTTTTGGAAATGGTAGCTTAGATCTCTGATGCTCAAATTTGTCTTCCTTTGGTACTACATTATGATTAATGTGCCATTTCCACTTTATGCTCTTAATAGGCGATCTGGAGCATACTCATTTGGTCAAAGGGTTGGATTTTGCTCTACTAAACAAAATGCATGAGTGAAATTGACAAGAAGCCTGATGCAGAGGATGGGAAGGATGCCAAGGCGAGGTACTTGCAACCACAGTATAGCTTTAGCTATATAACACTACTGTTACACTGAATAGGGCTTTTATGAAAATTACCAGATTTTAATGCACATTTAGGATCCTGTAAATATGCCAACAAGAGTGCTGTCACTTGCATAATTTTCATTTATATGAAAGTGAACTAATGATAACTAGGCTGAATTCACTATGGAAGAACAAACTGGACAACCTCTTGCTAGCTCTTTGTTGGATTTTGACATGATTTTCAGAGAGAAGAGAGGCCAAGTACCCTCCTGCTGGGATCTTGGACAAGGTTTCTTATGAGTTTCCAGTATCTGTTAGAAATGGACATTTTGTCTTATGACTTATGAGAGACCAATGCAATTTCCTATATGTGTGTGTATGTGAGTGAGAAAGAGAGACCAAGCTTTTTTTTCTTCAAGAAAACGCAAATGGCCTTTGCGTTTCATTGCATTGGAAAGATAGGGAATTTACATCCTCCTAGGAGGCAGAGTTACACAGCCGCAGAGAGATCAGTGGACATCCTAGGATGATGAAAGAGAGACCAAGCTGAACTTGTTCTATCTCTGCCTCTCTGTTGATGGATAATTTACATTTATATCTGCTAGCAGAGCTTAAGCTAAACCTAAGAGGGGGGCCAAGCTAGTGAAACGAACACAAACATTTTGGTATGCTAAACATGTACACATTACCAAGGACTTTTCCAGGGATAGGATGGGCCAGTGCCCTCCTGGCCTATATGAAGCTCCACCAGTGTCTGCTGCGGCTCTTCATAACATTACCGACCTATTTCCCAAACCAGTCACCAGCATGACCTTGTGTCGAAATAAAATAAAATATAGTGTATCTCTGAAACTTTTGAACTGGAAAAGTAGGGGTGAACCCTCTGAAGTATTATGTTATGCCCTTCCTCTAGATCTCTTTAGTACGTTGGGAGCATTACATTATTTTTCACTTCCCTTTTCAGGGAAACAAAAGAAGACCGGGCAGTCTCATTCCGCACTGCAATTGCAAAGGTATAAATCATTTTGTTTATCAGTGTAACTTGCACACAACCTATGTAACATAAAATGGATACTGATTGACATTTTCATTGATTGCAGTCTGTCTACCAGTGGACTGTAAAGCAACAACAAAGCATGATAAAGGCGAATGACATGTTTCTTCCTGGCCGGATGGCATTTATTTACAATATGGTATTGTCTTCAAAATTTCTCGTGTTGGTGTTTTTCTGTGCTTAATTACGTAATGCTGATGATTATACACATCTCACTTGTAGTAATAGTGGCCATGCTGTGTACGCTGTAATCTCTTTCCTGTTTTACTTTGTACTCCCTCCGTCTGGAAATACTTGTCATCAAAATGAATAAAAGAGATGTATCTAGATGTATTTTAATTCTGGATACATCCCTTTTTGTCTATTTTGATGACAAGTATTTTCGGACGGAGGGAGTAGGAATGATCAGACTTCCTACAGTAGGCTTAATGAAAATTTCTTGTTTATGGAAGTGTTCAGTACTTTAATACAGTTTAGTATACGCAATGTGCGGTTAATCATTTTTCTTGTTCCAACCAGGAGGATGGACTTAACAGTGATATTCCAACAACTCTTCACAGGAGCAAAGCTGATTGCCCTGTCCCAGAGGTACTGGAACAGTAACCGTGTCGCTGTTTTTGTAACTGTGTTATTTTATTGCTCAGACGGTTATCTTGTTTCTACAGGAAATGGTCACTGTCAGCGTGGATGGCTCTGTACTTGACAGGATTGCCAAAATCATGTCATACCTTAGACTTGGATCATCAGGGAAGGTCTTGAAGAAGAAGAAAAAGGAGAGGGATACAAAAGGTATGTGCTTCAAAATGAGAGTGTTTCTTCTATCAATCTATCATAGTAGAGGATATTAGAGTGAGACCTAAGAACAGGATTACAGGAAAGCGTTCTTCATTAAGGCGTGAGAAAACATGCTAGAGTAATTTTTCTAGATGAAGGAGAAATGTTGGATGAGTGTTTATATTGCTATGGACATTGAAAAGTCTGGCCTTTGTTTGGCTTTATTAATTTAAAGCTGAGCGCTCCTTGCGCCTTTTATCTAAAGAAACATCGAAAAGTAAGATTAATACTTAAGATAGTTTAGTTTCAATTCAATTGTTCTTGTAAACTTCAGTCAAGATTTAACTTCTGGTGCTTGTGTTATGTATACTAATCTTGGTTTTGTACTTTTGTTCAATGCTGATTGATTTCAGTAGTTAAATTAGTATTGGTTTTACTTATATGCTATATACGCATCTTACTATCTTAATATTTCCGTCATCACAAATTAATCAATTGGCTTAAATCATTTGTGATATGATGTTACTATAATTTCTGTCCTATTGTTTTGTTTTTTATATCGCAGGGAAGAATAATTTGGCAGGCGGTGTCCACAATGAGGTAGTAAGACCTGCCCAAAGTGATGGTTCTGTTCAGAAACACCGGTCAGAAAAGGATATGCCACCACCACCCCCACCACCACGAAAGAGCAACTTCAGTGAAAAGGAGAAACATTCTGTCCCTGTTGCTAGAACAGATGACGATGACATATTCGTTGGAGATGGAGTTGACTATACTGTTCCTAACAAGGAAATGAGCCAGAGCCCCATCTCCGAAGATATGGATGAATCCCCACGTATCCATCAGAATCAGTCCAATTTGAATGAACCTGTGTATGGTCCTATTCAACCATCTGAACCTGCTCAAGCTTGGCAACAGCCAATGGTAATTTTCTTTTTATGTTCAGCAACATCAGTTCTGGTGAATATAGTACGTAGTGTTTCAGTGATGCAGGTTGATTGTGTAGCGGAAGCGTAAATATTATCATCAGTCTACATTTCCAGTGTGCTACAAAACTACTCGTTCCGTGCCATAATGTAAGACGTTTTTTGACACTAGTGTAGTGTCAAAAAACATCTTACATTATGAGACGGAGGGAGTAGCTGTTGTAGTTTATGAAACAAAAAGTCTGTTTTCCTTTTAACCCAGATGCCTGAAGGTTTATCTCTTGTGATGTTAGGATGGTTATGATGCTATGCAAGCCCAGATGGCAGCTGCTGGATACCAAGGCGAGTGGTCAGGCTATCAGTATGCTGAACAGCAGCTGGCTTATCCAGAACAGTACATGCAACAGGGTACTCTGGGATACGATGTATTAGTTGACCCAAATATATCTCAGGATCCAAGGTTGATGACTCAAGCAGACAAGGATAAGGGTCTAGGTTCTGTCTTCAAGCGTGATGATGACAGGCTTAAGCAGCTGAGGGAAAAAGATGCGCGGGAGAAAGACCCAAATTTTATTTCAGATAGTTACTCTGAGTGTTATCCTGGTTATCAGGGTTATAATCAAGAGATCGCAGGGAGTGATGATGAAGATGATTTGTCAAAGATGGATATGGGTGGACGGGTAAGTGAATCTGTTTTTGCGCTGAAACATATACGAGTATATGTGAGGTGTCACTTGACAGGGTTTCATGTGCCTACTCTATTCTAACTATGACGATACTTGAGCAGGCGAAGGGCCGTCTTCACCGGTGGGACTTTGAGACGGAAGAAGAGTGGGCGAAATACAACGATCAGAAGGAAGCCATGCCAAAGGCGGCATTCCAGTTTGGGGTGAAGATGCAGGATGGCAGGAAGACCAGGAAGCAGAACAAGGATCAGAAGCTCAGCAACGACCTCAACAAGATCAACAAGATCCTGGCGAGGAAGAAGGGCGATAAAGACGGAGGCGAAGGGCACTACGACGATGATCTACCCAGCGGGAAGAAACAGCGAGCTTGATCTAATCGGTCATCCATTGTTTTTTTCTCGTCTGTCTTGTTGGAACTGTGAAAGGCCATGCTTTTGTGTGAGCTGAAACCATTAAGTCTGTAGCCTGTAGTTTCATTTTTTATGGACATTAGTCTTGCATGGCATTCATTGTAGAATATGTAAACCAGATGGTCCCACCTACTCAGGTCAGGCAAAAGTACCAGACATGACATGAGAAGCCATGTAAAATTGTGGGAGACGATTCTATCTGCTGGCTGATCCGCGGGAAATATCTGTCTCTTGTCACGGGGAAAAAAAGATGTTTAGCTTGAGTGCGGCGTTTCGGTGCCCAGGCTCATCTGCACCCGGCAGTAAAAAAATCAAAATAAATATTTCTTTTTTAAAATCTATTTTTTTTGTGTAGTAGATAATTTGATGCGTGAGGTTTGCTCAAAATTTTAGAGCATTTGGACATTTGAACAGATCTCAGCAAAAAAGACAAATCGGGTTAAAACGGTAAACATTTTTTCAAACCCTGGATTTATCTTTTTTGCCGAGAGATGTTCAGATGTCCAAATGCTCTAAAAATTGGAACGAACTTCACACATCAAAATATCTACCACACAAAAAAATTAGAATTTTTTAAATTTTTTTAGTATTTATTTTGGTTTTTTTCGTCGGATGGATGCAGCTGAGCCCGAGCTCAGAAATGGATTACCGGTTTAGCTTCACCTAATTCCTTTCATCCCACTCGCCCCCATTCCGTACTTCTGGAAAACTACTTGGCTGTGCTCCCATGCCTTTGAGCGGCGGCACCATAAACCACAGAGAGAATATGGCCTCGTTTTTCTTAAAAAAGAAAAAGAACTGTAACATCTTCGGAAAGTCTTAAATGAATGCTGGTCTAGTTCCACCATAAAAAAATCTAAGACCCCGATAAATCCCGTAAGTTCGGATTTTAAGCATGTCATCTCGAACGTATTTTGTCCCAGTTTGTTTTTTTATCAGAAAATTGCCACGTTTGCCAACCCGTGTCAACTAAAGTGGCCATAAAAACGTTCGGGTTACCAATGCTTAAATATGAACGTTTGAAATTTATCATTTCCAAAAATCTAACCACTAATTTTTTTAAAAGAAAAATCTAGCCTCTCAAATGGTCTCACTTCAGTGCTTGTAGTTGTCGCTAGATGGCCTATGAATCTGGATATAATTTCTATTATTTCTAGTATTTGTTGTACTGCCATGATTGAAGATGAATAGATCGAAAATTTTCTAAAAAAAAAGTATCAGCCTCCCTCAGACCCTCACAGTCTCAGCCTCTCAGTTTTTTTTTCGAGACAAAAAATAAACTCAGAGTCCTTGCGGAGGTGGCCCGGCGGGAGCGTGCAGCGAATCGTGCGGCAAGGGTGGCGGAGCAGACGTCGCAGGCTTTAGCTGTGGCGCGGATGAACCTCGCGCTTCGGGCAATGGCGAACACCACCGAGCTGGAGCGAGCCGCCATCTTCGGCGTGGGGCAGGAGCTCTCCCCTGGCCTGATTCTGCATTGGGCGGAGGAAGAGGCGACCTCTACATCGAGACAGCAGAGGCGGAGATGGAGGCCATTCCGAAGAGCAACACGTTGATGGCGCTCGTCTCTTCTGATTCTGGATGTAAGTCCCATGCTCCTTATGTTATTTCATTCAAGAGTGAGGCTGCTGCTCGCCGGAGAGCGACCTCGCCGCCGCCGTTTGAAGTTGCGTCTCCGGGGAGACTGGTCAACGCAGTGGTGGTTAGTGGAATTAGGAGGGGTCGGGGGGTCAGTGGAGGAAGAGAGAATGACGATAGGACCCGTTGCCCTACTGATAAAAGGAGGAGCACTTTCCCCAATTTGCTCCACCCTGCCAAACGCGTGCCCAATCCTAATTTTCCTAGGGTTCGTCGGCGGCTGCGTCGCCCCCCTCCTCCTTCTCTAATCTGGGTTAGGAAGGACAAATTCTGGAGTGGTTGCTTCACTGCTGCTGATTGTTATCCCGCTGGTGCTGCTACCAAACACCAAAATCCCGTCAATTTTAGTTTCTCGTCTGATTTTTGGGCTAAGCGTGAAGGGAGGGAGACCTACGCGGAGGTTACCCGCAAGATGGCCGGAGCTGCTGCTAACCAGGGTGCTAGAGGGGGTGGGAGGGGTAACGGTGGCCGTGGGCGCTCCGGCGGCGTCCCAGATCCCTCTTGCCGCCTCGCCCCTGTTCGTCCTCCTATGGTCCAACAGCAGCAGCAGATTCAGCAGCAAAACCACCCTCCCCCATCTCCATCTATGCTAAACCTCCCATTTTCCCTTTGGCTTCTAGCTCTCAGATGATATATCCGCAGATGGGGCCGATGTTCCCAGGATACCCTCCTCCTGGTTATCAGCAATATCCTGCTAATCCTTGGCCTAATCAGCAACAGTTTCAATTCCCATTCATGGCCCCCAACCAGGTTGCTCCAATGCAGTACCCTGTGACTGCTGGCAGTGGCTCTGGATCTGAAAGTGTTCAAGCTGGTCAGAGCAAAAGCAAGAAGAAACAGAGGAATGCTGCTGGAAAAAAACCTATGAAGACCGATGCTGGGCTTGCTACTCCTCAAGTTACTCTGTCTACTGATGCTCCCGACTCTTACAATGTAGACCCTAAATATATTGGGGCTACTTGTTTCAACTGTGGGCTACCTGGACATTATGTGGGTATGTGCCAGTTACCTAGGAACTGTTTCATGTGTGCTATCCCTGGTCACCATATGGATGCCTGCCCCATGTGGTACAAACCCTATCCATTGCTCAATGCAGGGTAGTCTTTGGGAATGGCTTGGGTTTCTTTCATCTTGAGGCTGGGGAAAAAAGTAACAGTGATTGGCTGAACTTTGGAAATGTGGGTCTGGTGGTTATTGAAGGAGAAATTTCTGCTGAGGAACTGGGTGCTTGCTTCACTAGCATGTGGAAAACCAACTGGCCTTGGCAGATCAGGGCCTATGATGAGTCACAATATCTAGTCAGATTTCCCCCTAACAAGAAAATCACTGAGTTAGTTGCTTATGACTCCATCAACCTCAAGAAGAAAGGGGTCTCTATTTCATTCAAAAATTGGCATGGTGAGCTGCCTGCTTATGACTCCCTGACTGAGATATGGGTGGATATTGTGGGCCTACCTCCTGTGTGGTGCTCTTGGTCTGTGATTGCCCAAGTGGCTGCTACCTTGGGTGTCATAACCAACATTGATTGGCATAGGATTTTCAGTAGTTTTTATGAGGTGGTGAGAGTTCAGGTGGCAGTTAGAGATCCTACACTGATTCCTAGAGACAGACCGTTTGAAATTCAGCAAGATCTGTTCCTACTCACCTTCAAAGTTGATGAAGGAGAGCCTGTGGAGTCTGATAACCCCTCTGATCCACCAGACCACAAAAATGATGAGGATGGAAGTAGCAAGAAACAGGAGGGGGAGGATGAGTTCAGCAATGATGATCTTCTGGGAGAGGAGATGGAACATGACCTTGATAACAGTAGGAAGAACTCCAATTTCAGATCTAGACCTACCTCAGCTCCTAGTGGGTCGAGAAACAGAACTCATTCTGTAAATGCTGTCTCTTCCCCTGTTCTCTCTGGAGTGGAGATGAATAGCAACCACCCTTTGGAGAGATCAGTTTTCTTGAAGATTCAGGATGCTCCTCTTACCAAAAGCTACCTGCAAGCTGTTAAGTGAACTCCAATGGAGAAATGTGGCACTATCCTTCTTCCTGAGTTTGATGCTACTCTTAAGTTTGGAGTGACCAGTAATGAAAGTATTCCTGCTCCTCTGGGGGGGTTAATACCTTGCCCCTCTCATACAGCTAGTCTGAAAGCTGGGAGAGATAAATGGGGCCCTGTTGTATCCACTAGGATGAGTGACAGGATCAAGAGAGATGGGAAGCCAGCCCTGGTCAAAGCTCAAGAGATTAAGCAGAAGAAGAACTTGGAGATTCCCAGAGGTAATAACCCCCAGATCTTCCATAATTCTTTTGCTTGTCTAGACAATGATGATCTAGTTTCTAAAGCCTTCAATGCTGGCATTGTGATGGGAGATAATCCTTCCCAAGCTAGCTATAATGTTGAGGTTATTAAGAAAGTAGAGCTAGATAGATTAGGTAAGTTTAAACAGGATAATCCTGATATATTCCTCCCTGGTGACATCGTTGTCACCAAGGAAGAATACTGCAATATTTACAATTCTGCTGCTTCTAGTGACACTGAGATTGACCATTACTCTGATCCACATATGGAAAATGAGACTGATGAGGCCTCTCCTTGGATGGAGGTTAAAAGTCAGAGGTCCAAAAAGTGTCCAGCTAAGAATTCCACTAGATTTAGATGATAGGTCTATTCTGGAATGTGAGAGGGCTTAATGGCCCTCATAAGATTACTAAGGTGCAGGAGATCATTAGATCTCACTGCCCTGACTTTGTTTGCTTATCTGAAACCAAGAAAACTGAGTTTAGTATTACTCAGCTAGAGGCTATAGACTCTAGAAATGGTTTTATCTGGAATTGGCTTCCTGCTAATAACACTGCTGGAGGATTATTAGTGGGAACCAAGGAAGATAAATTTGAGATTATAACTTGTAATGTGCTAACTTACAGTATCTCCTGTTTGCTAAAAAACAAGTGTAATAACACTGTTTGGAGGCTTATTTCTGTTTATGGTTCTGCTTATGATGAATTTAAGCTTGATTTTATTAATGAGCTCCATAACCTCCTTAATAACTGGACTGGGCCCACCATAGTGGGTGGAGACTTTAATTTGGTTAGAGCTGCTGAAGACAAGAACACTGGTCTAGTCATCCAGCATTGGGCTGATCTTTTCAATGACTGGATTAATAAATTTGGCCTTATTGAGATTAAAAATGCTGGTAGAAAGTTTACTTGGGCTAATAACCAAGACAATCTAGTGATGGCTGCTCTAGATAGGATCTTTTTCTCTGCTGACTGGGAAAGAATTTATCCTGCTAGCCAGGTTAAAACTTTACCTAGAATTGGGAGTGATCACACTCCTCTTATTTACAACTCTGATGCTATTTCCATTCCTAAGAATAAAGTTTATAGATTTGAAAAGTGGTGGCTAGAAGTCCCTGGCTTTGAAGAAATTGTTCACAAAGCTTGGAATGCTGATTGTAAGCACTTCTCTGCTATTGATATATGGCAGTTCAAGATTAGGAATACTAGGAAAGCCACCAAAGGGTGGAGTCTCAATTATGAGGCTTCCCAAAACAGGGCCAAGCAAGCTCTAGTTGCTGAATATAACTGCTTAGACATTCTTGCAGAATCTCAGCCTCTTTCTCCTAATTCTAAAGCTAGAATGAAAGTGATTGCAGGTGAGTTAAATGAAATTTGGAAGAAAGAGGAAATCAAGGCCAGGCAGAGAGCTAGGGAGAGAGACATTAAAGAGGGGAATCTGAACTCTGACTACTTTCAAGCACTGGCCAATCAGAAGAGAAGGAAGAAGCATATTGCTGTGCTGGAAATTGCTGCTGGCCCAGTTGAAGACACTGAAGGTATTATTGCCAAGGCAGTAGATTACTATAAGAATCTTTTTGGCTACTCTACTGCTATTAATATTAAACTTGTTGATGATTTTTGGGATCAGTCTAACATGGCTACTGCTGATCATATTGAGTTCTTAGAAACACCTTTTACCGAGGAAGAAATTAAGAATGCAATTTTTGGCTCATATGCTGAAGGTGCCCCTGGACCTGATGGTTTCCCATTTTTATTTTATCAACATTTTTGGGATCTTATTAAAAGTGATTTGTTTTCACTTTTTAGAGATTGGGAGAGGGGGGAGCTGGATCTGTACAGGCTCAACTTTTCCCTTCTGACCCTTGTCCCAAAGGAACCTAATCTTTGTTTCTTTGGATGATTCTGCACTTTGCCATGATTAATTGTAGTTTCAAAATCTTTGCAAAATGTCTTTGCTAATAAGCTAGGCCCAGTTTGCAATGATTTAATTTCTCCCAATCAAACTGCTTTTATAAAAGGCAGGTTTATATTGGAGAGTATTGTCTCAGCCCATGAGGTGGTGCATGCTGTAGCTAGCAACCATCTGCAGGGATTTTGTTTTAAGTTAGATTACAAAAAAGCTTATGATATGGTGAATAGAGATTTCCTGTTGGACATTCTTAAGAGGAGAGGCTTTGGTCCTAAATGGATGTACAAATTAGGCTCTCTGCTGCACAATGGGTCTGTTGGGGTCAGAATTAATGACACTAACAGTGAGTTTTTCATTGCAGGCAAAGGTGTGAGGCAGGGTGATCCTGCCTCACCCTTGCTTTAATCTTCTTCTTGATGTGTTCACTAGAATACTAGCCAAAGCTGCTAATCAGAGCATGATTCTTTGGGTTTTCCTCCTTCTAACCCGGTGGGGTCTTAAGCATGCAATATCTTGATGATACCCTCTTGTTTTTAGATAAGAATTTAGAGCATGCCGAGAATTTAAAGTGGCTCCTTTCTTGTTTTGAGCAACTTTCTGGTATGAGGATCAACTTCCATAAATGTGATCTGGTCCCTATTAATATTGATAGAGATGAGGCTACTAGTTTTGCTCAATCTTTAGGTTGTAAGCTTAGCTCTTTCCCCATTAAATATCTGGGTGCTCCCCTCCACTACTCTAAGATTAGAAGAGAGGACCTCCAGCCTTTGGTTGACACTATCATTAATAGAGCGGTGGTGGAGGGGAGGCTGCTATCCTTTGGTAAGAGGTTGATTACGGTCCAAGCTTGCTTAGCGACATCCTTCTTATCTAATGGGATATATTAAATTCCCCAAGTGGGCTATTAAGCTTATTAATTCTCAACTGGCACATTGTTTTTGGGATGATTATGAAGGCCATCACAAATATCACCTTGCTAGTTGGGGGTCTCTTACTATGAAAAAGGCATATGGAGGGTTAGGGATCACTGATCTCTCTGATATGAACTTGTGTTTGCTTGCTTCTTGGGTTAGCAGATATAATAGAGATGAGGGTAAGATCTGGAAAAGCATAATAGATGCTAAGTATGATACCCAGTCCCCTAATATCTTTACCTGCCCTTCTGCTGGTGCTTCACCTTTCTGGAAAGGTGTTCTTTGGGCTGCCCAAGCTACTAAGTTTGGTTATTCCTGGAATGTTGGCAATGGTAAGAAAATCAGGTTTTGGGAAGATCGCTGGTTTGGGTCGCCCCCTCTAGCTACTCTTTACTGGGACCTATATAACATTGCTAATGAGCGAGATTGCACCTTAGACCAAGTTTGGGATGGCTCAAACCTTAAGATTACGTTTAGGAGATGTTTTTCTAGTGAGTTTCTTTCTTTGTGGTTTGAGCTAGTAGAGATTGCTAAATCCATTGTTTTTACTCCGGATGAGGACTCGCTTACTTGGGACCTTAATCCCAGTGGGGTTTACTCTGTTAAATCAATGTATAATGTAGTTAATTTTAGGGGTGTGCTTCCCAATAATACTCCTGCTGTGTGGAAAATAAAGATCCCTGCCAGGATTCATATTTTTCTTTGGCTAGTAGTTAATAACAAAATTTTGACCAGGGATAACTTGATCAAAAGGCAGAATGTGCATGACTTATCTTGTGCTTTCTGTTTATGTGATGAATCCTGTCACCATGTTTTTTTTGGATGCGATGTTATGACTGAATTTTGGAGAAATATCTCCAGAATTACTGGCTTCAAAGGGGCGGTCAACTTGCTATCCTTTTCAGACTGTTGGCTTAGAGGGAGTAATATGAGTGCCACAAATATTGTGCATTCGGTGGCCTCTGGGCCATCTGGAATACCGTAAATGACTTAATTTTAACCGCGCCAAATGGCTTAACATACAGGTGCTGTGGCGCAAGACGGCCTCGTTCGCTGCACGATGGGAACCGCTATCTGTAGACCCTGTTAAAAAGCAAATCCAGAACATGGTGCGGGAGCTGGAGACTCTGAGCAAAACTCTATTACCGCTGATGTGGCCAGAGCCAGGCTGAGTTTTTAATCTTAGTTGGTAATTGAGCTGGAGACTCTGGAGTCAGACAGGGAAGGGGCTGGTTTCATTGCCTTATTTGTGGGCGTCTTCCTTGTAATAGCTGGATACTAGCCTTCATTTTCCCTTTTGTTTAGCTGTAGCAGTGTCACTGCTGTTAGTCTCTTGGCTTTAGTTCCTGGTTGTACTGAACTGTTGTGATTTCTTTGCTCTGCAATGGAATCGGGGCTGGGCCCTTTTCTTCTAAAAAAATAAAATAAACTCAGCCTGTCAGGTTTTTTTTTTTGAGCGAAGCCTCTCAAGTTTTTTGTTTTTGTTTTTTGAAATATAAGCGAAACCTCTGTCTCGCTCTCGGGCGGCAAAACAGGAGCACACTTTGTTACGGCCCATGAGACACAAGCCCTCGGCGGCCCATTGATGAGAAGCCCTATACTCCAAGTCTCCAATTTCTACTCCAAAATAAAAAAGTCTCCAATTCGTAAATTTCGTCCATGGATGCATCCCCTTCCCCTGGAGAGGAGGTCCTCCCGTCGCCGGCGAGGTGAGAGATGAGATGAGCCTCTCCGCCACCTTCAGGGTCGCCAAAATTCCCCGCACCACCCTCCCTTCAAAGTCTTGCAAGGCCACACCCTCCTCGGTATCGGCCTCCCCCGCCCCCGCGTCCGGAGATCCACCGCCCAAGGCCGCCAAGAAGAAAAAGGAGGCGGCGCCGTGGTGCGTCTACCTCATCGCCTCCTCCCGGGTCCCCCGCACATACGTCGGCGTCACGACTGACTTCCCTCGCCGGTGATTGCTACACCTCCTTTCGCCTTTCGGGTTTCTACTCTCTAGCCTGATATAGCCTCAGGTAGCTCTGGTGAATTGGATGAACTTTCAAATTGATTCCTCCATTTGGTTGCAATCCTCTCGAGAAACTGCAATTTCGTTCTAGCTCGACACTAAAAGAAGATTCAGCGATTCTTCTGCTTCCACAATTTTGGTGTTTGCTGCTGATTCCCCGGAAAATAAAACAGGATCCAGTAACTGAGAATTGGCTCCCCTGGTAAAAGCCTGAATAATATTGTCGCTGCCATGATTGTTTTTTAGGCTGTCTTGTCTTGCTCAAGCTGTAGCCTTGTAGGATATACACGCTTGAGATTCTTTTTGTGTGTGTGGTCGTGTTGGGGTGCATTGACACTTCTAAAAGGTTAGAAAGTACTCCAACACGAACACACACAAAAAAGAATACTATGTTTAATCACATGACTTGAGTTCTTATTTCTTAACGAAAGAACCATTCTTTTTCTAGCTTGAGACAACATAATGGCGAGTTAAAAGGTGGTGCCAAAGCCTCTTCTGCTGGAAGGCCATGGAATCTCGCATGCCTTGTGGAAGGCTTCACCAACAGAAGTGAAGGTTAGTCAAGTAAAAATCTCATCTTTCTACGGCTTCATGCTTTGAGCAAGATTGATGTATTACTAGAATCGCGCACCATGCTCTAGTTTGTATGCAAATTTATCTTTCATAAAGTTAGAATTTTTTTGGCACTCCTCATTACATTGGACTTCTAGTTACCCTGTGAAGCTATTGTTTATCCTAAACACCTACTCCCTCCGTTCCAAATTACTCGTCGTTGTTTTAGTTCAAATTTGAACTAAAATAACGACGAATAATTTGGAACGGAGGGAGTACATGCGTGTTTATCCTGATGTGCAATAGAGTGGTCCACCTTTCTTCTATAATTTCTTACTTTGTTTAGTTTAACGACCATTCAGTTATGGCGGTTTGCTGATTAATTCATCCTTTGGTGTAGATCGATGCCATTAGTTTTTGGCTTCTTTATCTGTCTTCACATTAGAGAAATGTTAACACGGTCAGCAGATTTTATTGTTTTAGTCCATTGACACTTTTGAACACAGAAGTACTTCGTAATATACATCCTTGCAAGAGCATATTTAGTTCTTACAGCGAAAGAAAATGGCCGTTTCCGTGCTCAAGTTTAAATGAGCAAGATGTTCTATTTACCTTTTTTTTTTCCAGCATGCGAGTTTGAATCGAAATGGAAGAATATCTCCAAGAAGATGACACGGAAGAGGAGTGAGCCTGGCATGAATGCAGTATTGCAGCACCGGGAAGTGGCATTGAGCAGAGTAAAAACCTTTCTGGATTGCAACCACCTCAACATCAAATGGCACTCAAGCTGAGGTCGTTTCTCCAATTGTTGTATGTACACATGTTTTACTATGCAAGAAATTACCCATTAACTTATGAAGTTGGCGAGGTTTTTTTGTAGAGGCTTTTCTGCTTCCATTGTTTTGTACAAAAAAGGTTATGTCTTGCAGCTCAAATGAGCATGCATGACACATTCATCTGCTAGCCAAATGATCATGTTGGCAATTGTATTTGCTAGTGATTGCAATTTTTTTTTGTCTGTGCTTTTTATTGACAGCACCAGGCATTGTTTAGCCTGGGATGGATAAGAATGTAAGATGTAAAATACTCCTTATTTGTGTTGTTATGTTGAGATATACTCCTTATTTGCGTCTCTTTCAGCATTTTTCTCGTTCAACGTATTTTGCCAGCAAAAGGACTAGTATGAAATTTGAGCATGTTCATTGAATGAAAACCAAACATAGTTATATTTGGTCAAACTTACCTAACTTCGAACTTTTATAAGAGCTGCAAAGTGCGCCTGTGTTATCTGACTAGGAAACCAAGGATAAAATGAGTGCAAATTAAGCAGAGCAAATGCCTAACATAACAATATGATGTAACAGTGTAATACTGCCATTATCACAACCCCAGGTAACACAGTTTATGTTATTTATAAACTTCACAGTAACAGCACATTAGGTTCGCAGGTCGATCACAGGAAAAGTATGTTCAGGCTGTCAATAATCATCATGGGTACAATAATGCACTACTTATATAGTAGCTCGTTGGAGTTCAGCCCACACATTGAGCTCTGAAGACACTGGGACTGGAATGCAATCAAAGCTCATCACAGGCATACCTGCACTGCAACGGCGCGATGATTAGTGGCATGACAGTGAAATAGGCATGTAAATTCAATATGCAAAATCAGCTTTGTCTTTGTCAGACTAAACACGGAAAGCAAAACAGAGCATAATTTCAACATGTACTTGCATGGAAGATTTTAATTCTTTTCTTTGCAAACACAGAGCAGAGCAGTGCCATATATCAGCAAAACCAAGAGAGGTACTGTAAATGAATAATCAAGTTCGAGCATGAAGCATTTGATGGTCAACCTTTTAAATTATTCTCCTTCAGATGCATCACTCGGTAAATATAGGCAAATAAATGCAGCTTTCATGACCAAACAAACCGTCTGTTTAGTAACTTTCTACTACCTCTGTTCCTAAAATATAAGATGTTTTGGCAGTTCAATTTAAACTGCCAAAACATCTTATATTTAGGAACAGAGGGACTACTAGTTAAATCACACCTATGTTACAGCCGTAGAATACAGTAGTTAACATAATCAATCACACCAAAGTTATCTTGCTATGTTTAAATATTCCCATCCATTAATAAATCAATGGAGTTCTCCAATTGTCGAGGAGCTAGAACCTAACAACGAACAAGTAGCACACAAAAGCCAGTAAGAAAAGTTCTCCTAAGCAATCCCTGGTGTTTTTGCTAACACTACAAGAATCAACAAGGGGATAAACCTCATCAACTAAATCAATCAATCTACCACCACCATCTGATAACTACTATAACACACGCAAGCATATCATTCTCAATTAGCAAAGCAGCGTTTCAACTGGAAACTCACGGTAAATCGGAAACCCACAATTTCTAGTTCATTGCACTTCAGGTAAACATATGACCATGGTTCAAGAATTCTGACTTCGCATACAAACTGAAAATCAAACAGAAAAACAGGCGTCTTCATGTTTGGCATAGCGATAATAATAGACGCTTAATTTCAGATTATCATCTCGACAACAGAAGAAGAACCATATTCACATAGTAGATACCAAACCCTTATAAGTAGTAATAAAAAGGAATCATGTGCAAAGGGGAGGGGAATAACAATATACATGGGCGGGGTGATGAGGCTAGTTGTAGTAGAGCTCGAGGCCCATGCCGTCGTGGATCTCGTAGTCGCCGAGGGTGATGTGGTCCTTGTAGATGGTGTACCACTTCTGGATGCGGATCTTCTCGGCCCTGGTCCCGGTCTGCGCCGCCACGAGCTTCTTGAGGTCGCCGATGGTGTCGTCCTCGTTGCACTTGACGCGCACCTTCTTCCCCAGGCGGTCGTTGAGCACCACCTCGATCATCTTCGCTCCCGCTCCCGTCGACTGATCGATCGATCGACCAAACCCTAGCCCCGGCGAGAGCTGCAGCGGCCTTGTGCTTTTCGATTGAGAATTGGGGGTGTGGTGGTCTGGTCGCAGGAGGGGGCCGTCCTTGTCTTTTCTGTTCGTCCAGAGGGAAATAGACGGCGTAGATTCCACGCAGCCGTACCGTACCCGGTCTCGGCGTCCTGATCAGGACACGTCAGCGCTGACGCCCTGCACCCTTCTTTGATAAAACCGTCCGATTATATTACTATCGACCGGTGAAAAAAGTTGAGAACAATTTGTTTCCTTCCTTCACATGGCACATTATACTGCCGTATTTCATACTCAAAATCTACCATTGGTGTCGATGATGTAACTCCGATGGTTATTCGCAAAAAAAAAAAAAAAGACTCCGATGGTCTTCTCCAAGACGACACTTCCGGTTACTCGATACCGTCATTATTCATGACGCCGCTTGCATTGAGTTCCAATCCCCTTAAGCCGGGCTGAGGGCAGTGTTCGAAGTAATTTCTAGGCGTGACGAAGGTTACCAACATATGCGATCCAACTCAATCTTGAATCAAGTGTTATGTACACGTAGTATACAATGCAAGGTTTAGGTATGACAATAGCCAAACCTTCCCAGATTGTTGCGCCCGCCGCCGGCTGAGGGATGACCTTTGGCTCATGCCCACCTTACCCAAGCCAACTAGCGTTTTCGGTCCTTGCACTTTGTCATGCAACATCGTGGAATTTGTGATGCGACATCGTGGAAGAAGCGTAATGAACAAGTCATGTATCGGCAGTGTTCACGTATGGTCGGTTCAACATCTAAAAAGATATCTATACTAACCCGCTTATGTGTGTTGCTGTCGCATGTAGCTTAATTGTACGGTGCCACAAGCTTTCTTTGGTCCACCCTCTCTAGAACCTTGTCAATCGAGCCAGCTCATCATTGTCATCGCCCACCATTCTGCCCATATCCACAAATCTCTCATAATGTGCTCTCTCCGCATAGCTTTGCCTAACAGCCTCCCAACACCACCACTACATCTCCTCCGGTCCTCCCTCTACCTATAGACCAACACCCACAGTTACAAAAGCGGACGCCGGAGTCAAGTTGCACAACGCCAGTCACCTCGGTTGCTGCAAGCCAGGGGTGCCCATGTTTCAAGGACTAGCCGTCTGTGTTGCATGGGATCGCCGTAGATTCTGCAAGGACGCCGACACCGCTGCAAGGGCTGAGAGAAGCGGGGCTAAGTGCTGCAAAACTAGAGAATAACCCACTCGTTGCTGCGGGAATCGATTGCAATATATTTTGGTGATTTGATTGTGTGAAGCTTCCATCGTTGAATTAATAATATATGAACTAAAGCTAAAACTAAATATTATATACTTTATTTGATTATTGTGTAGTCAGAAAATATTTTAAATATAAGTGGTGTAACGTAATGGAAAACTTTTTTTTCATGCATGTTAAGTAGACTTTTCATAAGGCAACATGTGTGGTGAGGTGAAAAGTAGTGTGCATGAGGTCAACTAATAATGAAAAAAAATATATCATGCATATAGTGGTGGGCCTTTGATGAGGTGGCATGTGTGCATGTTGAGATAAATAGGATAGTGGAGATCAATCATGGTATCTTTTGGGCTAGTTGTGTGGTTCATCATCGTCAGCTGAACACTTTGTGCGAATTTATGGTGGTATACGACCCTGCGATCACTCGCTTGCTCCCCTTTTTTTTGGATGAACTTTCGATTAAGATTGAAGCTTGTAATATTCCTCTTCTAATTGGGGGTGATTTCAATTTGTTACGTTCTCCGGCGGACAAGAACAACCCTGATTTCTCTTGGCCTCTTGCCAATGCTTTTACTGATTTCATTAGTAATTGCGCGCTTCGTGAGCTCCCTAGGGTGGGGGCGCGATTCACCTGGTCTAACCATCAATCCTCGCCTGTTCGGTCGGTGCTGCACAGGGTTTTTGTTTCTGATCAATGGGATTCGCTGTTTCCCCGCGCTCTACTGAAGGCCAGGCCTGCGGTGGGCTCTGACCATGTTCCCCTGATCCTGGATGCCGGTATCCTTTCTCTTGTCTCTCCCTCCCGTTTCCAGTTTGATGCGTCTTGGCTCGTTGTTGAGGGTTTTTGTGACATGATGGTTTCTAAGATTACTAATCTTCTAGCTTCTCCTCATCGCTCCTTTGGCCACATGGATGATTGGCACAAGTTGTCTTATGAGCTTCGTAAATTCTTGAGGGGGTGGTCTCAAAATAGGACGGCCGAGCTGCGTAGAGACAAAGAGTCTCTTGAATCTCAAATCCGGGATTTGGACCAATCTGCTGACACATCTGGGCTCTCCGCCTCTCAGTGGGCCACTCGCTACTCCCTGGAAGACGCTTTGATGGTGCTTCACCATCAGTCAGAAATCTACTGGCGCCAACGAGGTGCCCTCAACTGGATCTTGAAGCGTGATGCTATGATGGCATATTTCTTTGTGATCGCGAATGGCAGACGCCGCAGATGCTTCATTGACACTCTATTGATTGACGGCGTTAGAATTTCAGACCAATCCCTCATCATGAATCACTTTGTTAGCTTCTATTCCAATCTACTCGGCTCTAAAATTTGGACCACAGGTTTGGCCTCCGCTCGACTTACGGGATGAGGGAACTAAGATCTCTCCGGGCGAAAATTCGGGCTGATGGTCCCTTATCTCGACGATGAGATCCGGCAGTGATTGGCTCGGCCAACCCGAATCTTGCTCCGGCCCAGATGGTTTTACTATCCCCTTCTTTAAAAAGTTCTGGCCGCAGATGCGGCCTCTTATTTGTAATATTATCCAACTGTTCTTGTTGGGTTCGGTGGATATCAATAGCCTTAATTACGCTTTCATTAACCTTATTCATAAAGTCAAGGGCGGACTTGATCTCTAATTTAGGCCTATTGCCCTTATTAATAACTTCGCCAAGTTTCCGGCTAAAGGGTTAGCCACTCGCCTCTCCCCCATTGCCCACCGCACCATTAGCCCTTTTTATTCGGCTTTCTGTTGGGGAACGTAGCAGAAATTCAAAATTTTTCTACGTGTCACCAAGATCTATCTATGGAGAAACCAGCAACGAGGGGAAGGAGAGTGCATCTACATACCCTTGTAGATCGTTAAGCGGAAGCGTTCAAGAGAACGGGGTTGAAGGAGTCGTACTCGCCGTGATCCGAATCACCGGAGATCCTAGTGCCGAGCAGACGGCACCTCCGCGTTCAACACACGTGACAGCCCGGTGACGTCTCCCATGTCTTGATCCAGCAAGGAGAGAGGGAGAGGTTGAGGAAGACTCCATCCAGCAGCAAAGACAACGTGGCGTGGTGGTGGTGGAGCGTGGCAATCAGCAGGCTTCGCCAAGCACCACGGGAGAGGAGGAGGAGGAGAGGCTGCACCAATAGAGGGAGAAAACTCATGTGTTGGGCAGCCCCAAAACCTCAAGTATATATAGGGGAGAGGGAGGGGGTGCGCCCCCTCTAGGGTTTCCACCCCAAGGGGTGCGGCTGCCCCAATCCCATCTAAGGGTGGCGGCCAAGGGGGGAGAGGGGGGAAACTTGCCCCCCAAGTTAGGTGGAAGCACCCCCTCCCCAAACCCTAGGCGCCTTGGGCCCTTGTGGGGGGGCGCACCAGCCCACCTGGGGCTGGTCCCCTCCCACACTTGGCCCATGCAGCCCTCCAGGGCCGGTGGCCCCACTTGGTGGACCTCGGACCCTCCCGGTGGTCCCAAGACGCTACCGATAAAACCGAAACTTTTCCGGTGACCAAAACAGGACTTCCCATATAAATCTTTACCTCCGGACCATTCTGGAACTCCTCGTGACGTCCGGATCTCATCCGGACTCAACAACATTTGGTAACCACATACAAACTTCCTTTATAACCCTAGCGTCGCCATCGAACCTTAAGTGTGTAGACCCTACGGGTTCGGGAACCATGCGAACATGACCAGAGGCGTTCTCGGTCAATAACCAACAATGGATCTGGATACCCATGTTGGCTCCCACATGTTCCATGATGATCTCATCGGATGAACCACGATGTCAAGGACTCAATCGATCCCGTATACAATTCCCTTTGTCTAGCGGTATTGCACTTGCCCGAGATTCGATCGTCGGTATCCCGATACCTTGTTCAATCTCGTTACCGGCAAGTCTCTTCACTCGTACCATAACACATCACCCCGTGATCAACCCCTTGGTCACATTGTGCACATTATGATGATGTCCTACCGAGTGGGCCCAGAGATACCTCTCCGTTACACGGAGTGACAAATCGATCTCGATTCGTGCCAACCCAACAGACACTTTCGGAGATACCGTAGTGCACCTTTATAGCCACCCGATTACGTTGCCAGGACGTTTGGTACACCCAAAGCATTCCTACGGTATCCGGAGTTGCACAATCTCATGGTCTAAGGAAAAGATACTTGACATTAGAAAAGCTTTAGCATACTGAACTACACGATCTGTCTTTGAAATTTGAGGATTGGGTCATGCCCATCACATCATTCTCCTAATGATGTGATCCGTTATCAATGACATCCAATGTCCATGGTCGTGAAAGCGTAACCATCTATTGATCAACGAGCTAGTCAACTAGAGGCTTACTAGGGACATGGTGTTGTCTATGTACCCACACATGTATCCGAAGTTTCCTATCAATACAATTATAGCATGGATAATAAACGATTATCATGAACAAGGAAATATAATAATAACTAATTTATTATTGCCTCTAGGGCATATTTCCAACAGTCTCCCACTTGCACTAGAGTCAATAATCTAGTTCACATCGCCATGTGATTAACACTCACAGGTCACATCGCCATGTGACTAACATCCAAAGAGTTTACTAGTGTCACTAAACTAGTTCACATCATCATGTGATTAAGACTCAATGAGTTCTGAGGTTTGATCATGTTTTGCTTGTGAGAGAGGTTTTAGTCAATGGGTCTGAACCTTTCAGATCCGTGTGTAATTTGCAAATTTCTGTGTCATATTGTAAATGCTGCTTCCACGTTCCACTTGAAGCTATTCCAAATGGTTGCTCTACTATACGTATCCGGTTTGCTACTCAGAGTCATTCGGATAGGTGTTAAAGCTTGCATCGACGTAACCCTTTACGCGAACTCTTTATCACCTCCATAATCGAGAAATATTTCCTTATTCTTCTAAGGATAATTTTGACCCTTTGTCCAATGATCCGTTCTGGATCATTCTTGTACCCTTGATCGACTCATGGCAAGGCACACTTACGGTGCGGTACACAAAGATAGCATACTATAGAGCCTACGTGCAAGCGTAGGGGACGGCCTTAAATCCTTTGTCTCTCTTCCGCCGTGGTCGAGCTTTTAACTCTTAACTTCATACCTTACAACTCAGGCAAGAACTCCTTCTTTGATCGATCCATCTTGAACACCTTCAAGATCATGTCAAGGTATGTGCTCATTTGAAAGTATTATTAAGCATTTTGATCTATCTTATAGATCTTGATGCTTATTGTTCAAGTAGCCTAATCCAGGTTTTCTATTGAAAATCATCTTTCAAATAACCCTATATGCTTTCCAGAATTTCCACATCATTTCTGATCATCAATATGTCAACAACATATACTCATCAGAAATTCTATAGTGCTCCCACTCACTTCTTCGGAAACACAAGTTTCTCATAAACTTTGTATAGACCCAAAATCTTTGGTCATCTCATCAAAGCGCATATTCCAACTCCGAGATGCTTACTCCAGTCCTTAGAAGGATCGCTGGTGCTAGCATACCTTTTAGCATCCTTAGGATCGACAAAACTTTTCTGATTGTATCACATACAACCTTTCCTTACGTAAACCGATAAGGAAACTTCGTCTTGACATCCATCCGCCAGATTTCATAAATGCAGCTAATGCTAACATGATTCCGACGGACTTAAGCATCGCTACGGATGAGAAAATCTCATCGTAGTCAACTCCTTGAACTTGTGAAAAACTCTTCGCCACAAGTCGAGCTTCATAGACGGTGACATTACCATCCACGTCCGTCTTCTTCTTAAATATCCATTTATTTCAATGGCTTGCCGATCATCGCAAGTCCACCAAAGTCCATGCTTTGTTATGATACATGGATCCTATCTCGGATTTCATGGCTTCTAACCATTTGTCGGAATTTGGGCCCACCATCGCTTCTCCATAGCTCGTAGGTTCATTGTTGTCTAGCAACATGACCTTCAAGACAGGATCACCGTACCACTCAAGCGAAGACGCATCCTTGTCACCCCACGAGTGCAGTAGTGACTTGATCCAAAACTTCATGATCACTATCATAAGCTTCGACTTCAATTGGTGTAGCTGCCACAGGAACAACTTCCTGTGCCCTTGCTACACACTTGTTGAAGTGACAGTTCAATAACCTCATCAAGTCTCCACCATCCTCCCACTCAACTTTCCGAGACAAACTTTTCCTCGAGAAAGGACCCGATTCAAGAAACAATCCCTATTGCTTTCGGATCTGAATTAGGAGGTATACCCAACTGTTTTGGGTGTCCTATGAAGATGCATTTTATCCGCTTTGGGTTCGAGCTTATCAACCTGAAACTTTTTCACATAAGCGTCGCAGCCCCAAACTTTCAAGAAACGACAACTTAGGTTTCTCCAAACGGTGTCGTCTCAACGGAATTACGTGGTGCCCCATTAAAGTGAGTCATTACTATCTTATATCTTTTGGCATGAAAATGTGTATCACTACGATCGAGATTCAATAAACCATTCCTTTAGGTGCAAGACCATTGAAGGTGTTATTCCAATAAATAGAGTAACCATTATTCTCCTTAAATGAATAATCAGTATTGCGATAGACATAATCCAATCATGTCTATGCTCAATGCAAACACCAAATGACAATTATTCTGGTTTAATACTAATCTTGATGGTAGAGGGAGCATGCGATGTTTGGTCACATCAAACTTGGAAACACTTCCAACACATATCGTCAGCTCACCTTTAGCTAGTCTCCGTTTATTCCGTAGCCTTTTATTTCGAGTTACTAACACTTAGCAACCGAACCGGTATCTAATACCCTGGTGCTACTAGGAGTACTAGTAAAGTACACAATAACTTAATGTATATCCAATATACTTCTATCGACCTTGCCAGCCTTCTCATCTACCAAGTATCTAGGGTAATTCTGCTCCGATGGCTGTTCCTTATTACTGAAGCACTTAGTCTCGGGTTTGGGTTCAACCTTGGGTTTCTTCATTAGAGCAGCAGCTGATTTGCTGTTTCATGAAGTATCCCTTCTTGCCCTTGCTCTTCTTGAAACTAGTGGTTTCACCAACCATCAACAATTGAAGCTCCTTCTTGATTCCTACTTTCGCGGTGTCAAACATCGCGAATATCTCAAGGATCATCATATTTATCCCTGATTTGTTATAGTTCATCACGAAGCTCTAGCAGCTTGGTGGCAATGACTTTGGAGAAACATCACTATCTCCGGAAGATCAACTCCCACTCGATTCAAGTGATTGTTGCACTCGGACAATCTGAGCACAAGCTCAATGATTGAGCTTTTCTCCCCGAGTTTGCGAGCTAAGAAAATCGTCGGAGGTCTTATACCTCTTGACGTGGGCACGAGCCCGAAATCCCAATTTCAGCCCTTGAAACATCTCATATGTTCATGACGTTTGAAAACGTCTTTGGTGCCTCAACTCTAAACCGTTTAAGCGAACTATCACGTAGTTATCAAAAGCGTGTATGTCCGATGTTCGCAACATCCACAAACGACGCTTTGGGGTTCAAAGACACCGAGCAAAGTGTATTAAGGACATAAGCTTTCTCATGCGCATAATCGCTACTTTCAACTTTCAACTATATTTTCTCTAGGAACATATCTAAACAGTGGAACTAAAGCGCGAGCTTCGACATAATTTGCAAAAGGTCTTTTGACTATGTTCAGGATTAATTAAGTTCATCTTATGAACTCCCACTCGAGATAGACATCCCTCCGGTCATCTAAGTGATTACATGATCCGAGTCAACTAGGCCGTGTCCGATCATCACGTGAGACGGACTAGTCATCATCGGTGAACATCTTCATGTTGATCGTAACTACTATACGACTCATGCTCGACCTTTCGGTCTCTGTGTTCCGAGGCCATGTTTGTACATGCTAGGCTCGTCAAGTTAACCCTAAGTGTTTTGCGTGTGTAAATCTGTCTTACACCCGTTGTATGTGAACGTAAGAATCCATCACACCCGATCATCACGTGGTGCTTAGAAGCGACGAACTTTAGCAACGGTGCACAATTAGGGGAGAACACTTCTTGAAATTGTTATGAGGGATCATCTTATTTACTACCGTCGTTCTAAGTAAACAAGATGCATAAACATAATAAACATCACATGCAATTATATAGTAGTGACATGATATGGCCAATATCATATAGCTCCTTTGATCTCCATCTTCGGGCTCCATGATCATCTTGTCACCGCATGACACCATGATCTCCATCATCATGATCTCCATCATCGTGTCTCCATGAAGTTGTCTCGCCAACTTATTACTTCTACTACTATGGCTACCGGTTAGCAATAGAGTAAAGTAATTACATGGCGTTGTTCAATGACACGCAGGTCATACAATAACTAAAGACAACTCCTATGGCTCCTGCCGGTTGTCATACTCATCGACATGCAAGTCGTGATTCCTATTACAAGAACATGATCAATCTCATACATCACATATCATTCATCACATTCTTCTTGGCCATATCACATCACATAGTATACCCTGCAAAAACAAGTTAGACGTCCCCTAATTGTTGTTTGCATGTTTTACGTGGTTGCTATGGGTTTCTAGCAAGAACGTTTCTTTCCTACGCAAAACCACAACGTGATATGCCAATTGCTATTTACCCTTCATAAGGACCCTTTTCATCGAATCCGTTCCGACTAAAGTGGGAGAGGCGGCACCCGCTAGCCACCTTATGCACCAAGTGCATGTCGGTTAGTGGAACTGTCTCACGTAAGTGTACGTGTAAGGTCGGTCCGGCCGCTTCATCCCACAATACCGTCGAAACAAGATTGGACTAGTAACGGTAAGCATATTGAACAAAATCAACGTCCACAACTACTTTGTGTTCTACTCGTGCAAAGAATCTACGCAATAGACCTAGCTCTGATACCACTGTTGAGGAACGTAGCAGAAATTCAAAATTTTTCTACGTGTCACCAAGATCTATCTATGGAGAAACCAGCAACGAGGGGAAGGAGAGTGCATCTACATACCCTTGTAGATCGTTAAGCGGAAGCGTTCAAGAGAACGGGGTTGAAGGATTCGTACTCGTCGTGATCCAAATCACCGGAGATCCTAGTGCCGAACGGACGGCACCTCCGCGCTCAACACACGTACAACCCGGTGACGTCTCCCATGTCTTGATCCAGCAAGGAGAGAGGGAGAGGTTGAGGAAGACTCCATCCAGCAGCAACACAACGGCGTGGTGGTGGTGGAGGAGCGTGGCAATCCAGCAGGGCTTCGCCAAGCACCACGGGAGAGGAGGAGGAGAGGCAGGGCTGCACCAATAGAGGGAGAAAACTCATGTGTTGGGCAGCCCCAAAACCTCAAGTATATATAGGGGAGAGGGAGGGGGGTGCGCCCCCTCTAGGGTTTCCACCCCAAGGGGTGCGGCTGCCCCAATCCCATCTAAGGGTGGCGGCCAAGGGGGGAGAGGAAACTTGCCCCCAAGTTGGGTGGAAGCACCCCTCCCCAAACCCTAGGCGCCTTGGGCCCTTGTGGGGCGCACCAGCCCACTTGGGGCTGGTCCCTCCCACACTTGGCCCATGCAGCCCTCCGGGGCAGTGGCCCCACTTGGTGGACCAGGGACCCTCAGGTGGTCCCAGACGTTACCGATAAAACCCGAAACTTTTCCGTGACCAAAGCAGGACTTCCCATATATAAATCTTTACCTTGGACCATTCCGGAACTCCTCGTGACGTCAGGGATCTCATCCGGACTCCGAACAACGTTCGGTAACCACATACAAACTTCCTTTATAACCCTAGCGTCATCGAACCTTAAGTGTGTAGATCCTACGGGTTCGGGAACCATGCAGACATGACCGAGACGTTCTACGGTCAATAACCAACAGCGGGATCTGGATACCCATGTTGGCTCCCACATGTTCCACGATGATCTCATCGGATGAACCACGATGTCAAGGACTCAATCGATCCCGTATACAATTCCCTTTGTCTAGCGGTATTGCACTTGCCCGAGATTCGATCGTCGGTATCCCGGTACCTTGTTCAATCTCGTTACCAGCAAGTCTCTTTACTCGTTCCGTAACACATCATCCCGTGATCAACCCCTTGGTCACATTGTGCACATTATGATGATGTCCTACCGAGTGGGCCCAGAGATACCTCTCCGTTTACACGGAGTGACAAATCGATCTCGATTCGTACAACCCAATGTACACTTTTGGAGATACCAGAGTGCACCTTTATAGCCACCCGATTCGTTGTGACGTTTGGTACACCCAAAGCATTCCTACGGTATCCGGGAGTTGCACAATCTCATGGTCTAAGGAAAAGATACTTGACATTAGAAAAGCTTTAGCATACTGAACTACACGATCTGTCTTGGGCTTAGGATTGGGTCTTGTCCATCACATCATTCTCCTAATGATGTGATCCCGTTATCAATGACATCCAATGTCCATGGTCGTGAAAGCTGTAACCATTTGTTGATCAACGAGCTAGTCAACTAGAGGCTTACTAGGGACATGGTATTGTCTATGTACCCACACATGTATCTGAGTTTCCTATCAATACAATTATAGCATGGATAATAAACGATTATCATGAACAAGGAAATATAATAATAACTAATTTATTATTGCCTCTAGGGCATATTTCCAACACTTTCATTAAGGGTCGTTTCATTCTGGACGGGGTTCTCTGCATGCACGAAATTGTTCATGATCTTAAGATTCACAAGTCGAAAGCGGTGATTCTAAAATTAGACTTTGAGAAGGCATATGACTCAGTGAGTTGGTCTTTTTTGCGTAGAGTTTTATTGGCCAAAGGGTTTGAGGGGCCCCTTGTTCATAGAATGATGCAGTTGGTATCGGGAGGCCACACTGCCATCAATGTTAATGGTCAGGTTAGCAAATTCTTTGCCAATGGTAGGGGCCTGCGGCAAGGTGATCCTGCCTCTCCCATTCTATTCAATTTTGTTGCGGATGCTTTATCCCGCCCGCTTTCCGGGGCTGCCACTTGTGGTCACATTACTCCGGTCTGTTCTAGTCTTATTCCCCATGGTCTGACCCATCTCCAATATGCAGACGATACTATTATTATGGTCGAGTTGAATGAGGCCTGCCTTGCCCACCTCAAATTTATCTTATTATGCTTCGAGGCGATGTCGGGGCTTAAGATTAACTTCGCCAAGAGCGAAGTGGTTGTGACTGGTGTGGATGAGTCGGAAGCCGCGCGATTGTCCCTCCTTCTTAACTGTAAGCTGGGCTCCTATCCGTTCAAGTACTTGGGTTTGCCTATCTCCCCGGATGTGCTTCATGCCAAAGATTTTGCCCCGGTAGTCACAAAGGTGGGGAACAGGGTCCTTCCCTGGCGGGGTAGATATAATACGAATGCGGGTAAAGTGGCTCTAATTAATGCTTGCCTCTCCTACCTCCCCATGTTCCTTATGGGCTTCTATCTCTTGTCGGCTGGGATTCATGCTGGTTTTGATAAACACCATGGGGCGTTCTACTGGAATGCAACGGACAATCGTCGCAAATATCGCTTTGTCAAATGGAAATTGATGTGTAGGCCCAAAAACCTTGGGGGGTTAGGAATTCTTAATACTTCCATCATGAATCAATGCTTGATGATTAAATGGTGGTGGATGATTATGAGTGCTGAGGATCAACCCCTTTGGTTGTCGATCCTTAAGGCTAAATATTTATCGTCTTCGAGCCCGATGTTTGCCTTGCCGCGTGGTGGCTCTTAGTTCTGGAAGTCTCTGGTCAAAGTTAGACCTGTTTTTCAATCTTTTGTTAAGTTTGTTGTTGGGGACGGATCCTCGATTAGGTTTTGGCTTGACTGGTGGTGTGGAGATTCACCTCTCTCGGTGACCTTCCCTACCCTTTTCTCTTACTGCTCTGATCCCAATATTTCTATTACGAAGCTTGCGTCCCAGGGGTGGAACCTGGCCTTTCGTCGCTCTCTGTCGCCTGTAGAGTTTTAAGATTGGCAACGTCTTACTGCCCTCTTCCCAACGCTCTCGACGGTCAGGGATTCGATGCTTTGGCCACTTTCTGCCTCTAGGCGTTTTTCTGTTAAGTCTCTTTATTCCAAGCTTGTTTGATGTGACTCGACTAGACGACGAGTCGCTGGTTGGTCCGATCTTCCACGGTACTTGCGAAATAACAATGAACGACGACAGCAAAAGTCGCAGAAGAAATAGAAGTAGAAGAAAAGAAACCTCCGGATCAGACGGATAAGATAAGAAACCAAAGGAGAAGACTTGCAGCGAAACTGATATGAGATCGAACCACGAGCTCAGCAGCAACGAATCCCTAGGATTCGCAAGAACACATCCTTGGTGCCTCCTGACGTGAGGCCTTTTCTGTTGTGTTTATCAACTCCAAACTAAAACAAATCTGCGTACAAGACTCAGGACGCTGCCTTTTATATCCTAGACACCAGCCAGCCGTAAGGACCTAAACTACTAACTGTCTCAAACTAATACGGAGATCCCCTCCTTTTACATCTCGGAGAGAAAGAAAAAAAAACAAGCTAACTAGCACAACCTGTACGTGGACCCTATTCTAAAGTAGTATTCTTTAATTAGAAAGCTACTTAATCAACCGGCCACGCTGATCACACATGACTAATAAAAGAACTACATATTTGCTTGCATGCTTGAAACTACTTCACCGGACATGAAATACTACCAATATTAGTGCACTTTGGAGGGGTTCTGAAGTTTGGCTTCACCGTGTCCTTCTTCGGCTCCATCGACGAAACCTCAAAGAAGAGAGAGCCAAGCTGTAGCACAATCGGAAGATTAGAATCTGAAGCCTCTGGTATACTTGCGTCAAAACAAATGGTTGTGCTTGTCTTTTGTTCAACACTTGGAGTCGCCCCAAGTAAACCTACGACATTGGTGCACACATCATCCTCCCCCTCTTGAAGCGAAGCCGTCCTCGGCTTTGGAACAACCTTTGCGATTTTTTGATGTAGAGAAACATTAGGGTCTACATTGATGGCATTGGCAAACATCGGTCTCAACACATTCCGTTTTCCATTATTCCAAAATGAATAAGTGTTAGACCTCCCATCATGTGTGGCTCTATGATCATATTGCCAAGGTCTTCCTAACAATATATGGCACGCATCCATTGGCAAAACATCACATATCGCCATATCAGTATAATCGTCAACAGAAAAATTCACACGGACCTTATGTGTAACCTTCATCTTCCCTGTATGATACATCCACTCGACACGGTGTGGCTGAGGGTGCTTCCATGTAGGTAACCCCAAAGCTTCCACCAATCCCTTGCTGACCGCGTTGGTGTAGCTTCCTCCATCTATAATTAACTTACAATTGGTGTTGTTGATTTTGCATTGAGTTTGAAAAATATTCCAGCGCTGCCCCTTATCCTCAATGCGATCCTCTTGAACCCGCTGCACCATCAAAGATGGATATGATTCAGCAGCTTCAAAACTCGCAAACACCTTTTATGTTTCTTCAATTTTTTCACTAGAAGTGTCAGAAACTGCCTCTTCGTCACTAGCGGACGCATATCCATCTCTTGTGAGCAACACTCTTTTATCATTAGGACATTGACGCCTCATATGCCCTCTTCCTCCACACTTGAAACACTCTATGTTACTGGTACGTGTAGTGGACTGTGCACTAGAATAAAACTTCGACAGTCCTGATTTTGAAGCATCCTTTTGCATGGAACCATGGGAGTGATTTGACACGGATGTCCTCGAGCTAGGACCTACATCCTCACTCTTATGCTGGCAGCGCCGCCATGTGTTCACAGTGGTACTGGGAACTGTGCTAACTTGGCGTCGCTTAATCTGCTGTTCTGCACGCACAGCTTGGTGCACAAGATCTTGTATGTTATAGTAGACCACCATCTCAACACGATCCTGCACCTCAATATTTAGCCCGTTAAAGAAACGTGCCATGGTCGCCTCTGGATCCTCTGTCGTCCCTGTACGTATCATAAGCAATTCCATCTCCTTGTAATATTCATCTACACTCATATTATCTTGAGACAACCGCTGCAACTTATTGTACATATCTCTTCTATAGTGCTCAGGAACAAAACATCGCCTCATAAATTCTTTCATCCCTCTCCAAGTCGTCGGGCGATGTCTTGAACGACAAATTTGATTCCACCAAATTAGCGCGTAACCGGTGAACTCAATTCCAGCAAGTTGAACTTTCTTCTCTTCACTACAATGATGGGCATCAAAAATTTGATCAACACGCATCTCCCACTCTAAATAGCCTTCTGGTTCGCATTTGCCGGAGAACGAAGGAATTGAAATTTTTATGCGGCCAATTCCATCATCTAAAGGCACGCGCACAGCTTGACCAACTCGGTCATGCACTCCTCCACGAACGGAAGTTTCAGGACGGGGCTCATAGTGTCGTGGTCGTGGCGCGTACCCCGCTCCCTCATGGTCAATGCCGTCATCGAGGCCATCATCTCCAGCATGTGGCTGCGCCGCCAGACGGCGATCATGCACGCCAGCATGTCCGTCGTGAGCCGGTGGTGCATAACGCAGTGGAGCAGCCAGAGCAGTCTGTGGTGGTGCAGAATTCGATGCCGGCATATTGATGATGTCTGCCAAACCATCGAACCGAGTGATCAGGACATCTATCCTTTTACCTAGCGCATCATGACATTGCTTGATGTAGTTGCATGTGTGGTCAAAACCATCCCGAATATTTTGAGGAATATCATCCGCGTACACTGGACGTACAATTTCCTGAGAATCAGCAGCAACCTCGTCTTCCTTGTTGACCGAGGTCGACATCTTGATCAACACAATACCGTGAACAACCTTAGCTCTGAAAACCACTTGATGTGACTCGACTAGACGACGAGTCGCTGGTTGGTCCGATCTTCCACGGTACTTGCGAAATAACAATGAACGACGACAGCAAAAGTCGCAGAAGAAATAGAAGTAGAAGAAAAGAAACCTCCGGATCAGACGGATAAGATAAGAAACCAAAGGAGAAGACTTGCAGCGAAACTGATATGAGATCAGACACGAGCTCAGCAGCAACGAATCCCTAGGATTCGCAAGAACACATCCTTGGTGCCTCCTGACGTGAGGCCTTTTCTGTTGTGTTTATCAACTCCAAACTAAAACAAATCTGCAACAAGACTCAGGACGCTGCCTTTTATATTCTAGACACCAGCCAGCCGTAAGGACCTAAACTACTAACTGTCTCAAACTAATACGCAGATCCCCTCCTTTTACATCTCGGAGAGAAAGAAAAAAAAACAAGCTAACTAGCACAACCTGTACGTGGACCCTATTCTAAAGTAGTATTCTTTAATTAGAAAGCTACTTAATCAACCGGCCACGCTGATCACACATGACTAATAAAAGAACTACGTATTTGCTTGCAGAAACTACATGAAATACTACCAATATTAGTGCACTTTGGAGGGGTTCTGAAGTTTGGCTTTACTGTGTCCTTCTTCGGCTCAATCGACGAAACCTCAAAGAAAAGAGAGCCAAGCTGTAGCACAATCGGAAGATTAGAATCTGAAGCCTCTGATATACTTGCGTCAAAACAAATGGTTGTACTTGTCTTTTGTTCAACACTTGGAGTCGTCCCAAGTAAACCTACGACATTGGTGCACACATCATTGTTGGTGGCACGCCTACCAATCGTTTTTCCCAAATTTGGAAGGCCCGTATTCCCTCTAAGATTAAAATTTTCTTGTGGCAATCTTTCCGAGGCCGGTTGCCCTCGGCTGATCAAATCCATAAGAGAAATGGGCCGGGCTCTGAGTTGTGTGCCCTTTGTGGTGATGTGGAAGACTCGGAACATATCTTTTTTCACTGTCATTTGGCTAAGCTTGTTTGGAGTTGCGTGCGGGACTGGCTTAGTGTCTCTTGGGCCCCTGCCTCCTTTGCCGAGTTGCGCAGCTTGGCCTCCAACCTCGCCGGTGTATCTAGGCGCATCTTTTGGGTGGGCTTGGGGGCTTTATGCTGGTCTATGTGGACAACTAGGAACAAATTTACTATCGAGCATGTGTTTCCGGCTAAACCGGCTGACTGCTTATTTAAAGCGTGTGCTTTCCTGCAGCAGTGGAAATCATTGACTAAGGTCGACGACCAAGAGGCGCTCTCTATGATGATCGACAAAATCCGGACGACGGCGTCTCAGTTATGCAGACAAGAGCAGGATGCTTGATTGCTTCTTTTGGGCTGGATGCTTTAGCTTTAGTTGGATCTTTCTCTTCCGGCCTGCGTGCCGTGTACTGGCGAGGGAGCCATGTACCTGACTTTATCCTCCGTCGTCTCGCCCAGCGTTGGGGCTTGGGTGTGTCTAATACTTATCTATGATGTTGTTGCTACCTTACCTTATGGCTTTATTTATAAAGTCGGGCATATGCCTTTTCTTTAAAAGAAACTTTTTATGTATATAGGATGTGGGGGAGAGGAGGGGAGAGCGATGACAAGTTAAGATGCAAGGCATCCAAGGATTAATTGGCTAACAGAGAGAACCAAATGATATGCCCGATGAGTTATACTTTGTGGGAATGGCTAGACGTGAGTCAATTGAAAACAGAAAAACTGTCAGTATGCCCGATGAGTTATACTTTGTGGGAATGGCTAGACATCTGTCAATTGAAAACAAAAAAACCGTCAGTCGATTCATCTCTTTCTATCTCAATGGTTGGATCAAGATCCAACATACCACGCTCATCTTCAACCTCAAAACACATGTACTGTTTCTCTTCTTCCTCCCACACCTGCCCGATCCAGCTCAGGCCGAACTGCCGGCCACCACTGCTCGTGGCCGGCGGCGCTCCCGAGCCGCCTCGTCGCCCCGCCCTCCGTGGAACCACCCCCATCGCCGGTCTTTCGCCGCCCCCGGCCATCCCTTTAGCCCCCTCCCCGCGCCGAATTTTTCTCCTGCGAAGCCCCACACCACCGCCCCACCCGAAACCCTAAGATATATAATGGGGTAGCCTCTCCGACGAGCCCCCGCTGCGGCTCTTTCTTCCTTTCCTCCGGCGCCTCTAGAGAAAATCGACTGACCCAAACCGGATTTTCAGTCGACTGACGTATAGCTAAACTGATACTTTATCAGTCTTGCTAAGTCTCAGTCGACTAGACTTAATGAAGTCTCAGTCGATGCTATATTCGTGAGATGCTACATTAAGATCCGTGCAAAATTTTATTTTCAGTTATACCACTTGACTAAGATTTGATTAAATCTCAGTCGACTGAGACCTAGCCACACCTATACTTTATACATACAAGGACTGGGTCTCATCTGTGTTCGGCCATTATACAAGAAGTAACGTCGTGCTGGTGATCAGCAACATCTCCTTGGATTTTGATGGAACATAAGCAGTAACGGTCGGACATGTTGTTACACAATTTCGACACGTGAAGTATAGTAAAAGCAGAAACATGCTCATCTGTGTCCCATCGTCGCCGGCCGGCCGTATCAATCAAACTAAACAATGTCGGAATTGCTTACCCCGCATGTCGTCAATACCTGCGGAGTCTTTGCTTTGTAATGCACACCGGGATTTCAGGAAACCTGCACTGCTTTGGACGCTAATGCGCGACTCTCACCTTTTTAAACCTTCACTAGCTCTCAAGCCGAGTCAATTACATCACAAGGCAAGCATCGATCCCACACCAACGACGTACGTGATGGCCCAGCCGGCGGCGGTACGCGGGGAGCACGGCACCCACTTCCTCGTGGCGGCGTACGGCATCCAGGGCCACCTCAACCCGGCGCGCGCCCTGGCCCGCCGTCTCGCCGCCATCGACGGCGCCACGGCCACCCTCTCGGTGCCCCTCTTCGGCCACCGCCGCATGTTCCCTTCCCCTTCTTCCGACGACCAGGAGGTCAGCGACGGCGTCATCTCCTACGCCCCCTTCTCCGACGGCCAAGACGACGGCAGCTGGCCCACGGGCTCGGGCGACGAAACGGCGCGCCGCCGCAGAGCGTCCTGCGACAGCCTCTCCGCCCTGGTGCGCCGCCTCGCCGCCGCCGGCCGCCCGGTCACGTGCGTCGTATGCACGCTCAACATGCCGACGGTCGTCGAGGTCGCGCGCGCGCACGGCCTGCCGCTCGCCGTCTACTGGATCCAGCCGGCCACGGCGCTCGTCGCGTACTACCACTACTTCCATGGGCATGGCGAGGGCGGCATCGCCGCCCACGCCGCTGACCCGGCGTACGAGGCCACCCTGCCGGGCCTCCGCCGGCCTATGAGGATGGGCCGCGACATGCCGTCTTTCTTGGCCGACGACGCCACGGGCACCGGGGACGACCTTTCCCAGATGATCGTCCGAGGTTTCCGCGAGATGTTCGAGCAGATGGACGACGAGGAGGTCATCATGAAGCCGTGCATGGTGCTGGTGAACACGTTCGAAGCCCTGGAAGCGACGGCGCTGGAGGCGATCCGGCCGTACCTGGGCGACGTCTTCGCCATCGGCGCCCCCGTTGTTCCTCTTGCCGGAGCCGGGGAAGATCAGACCATTCATCTGTTCGCGCAGGACGAGGAGAAGAGGTACATGGCGTGGCTGGACGCGCAGCCACCCAAGTCGGTGGTGTACGTGTCGTGGGGGAGCCTGCTGACGTACAGCGAGCGGCAGGCGGAGGAGATCCAGCGCGGCATACGGCGCCTCAGTCGGCCGTATCTGTGGGTGGTGCGGCGGGAGGGACGCTCGCCGGAGGTGGGCCGCCTCCTCCTGGAAACGGCAGCGGCCGTGCCAGAAGGAATGGTGGTGGAGTGGTGCGATCAAGTGCGAGTGCTGTCGCACCCGTCGGTGGCGTGCTTCGTGACGCACTGCGGATGGAACTCGACCCTGGAGGCGGTGGCGTGCGGCGTGCCGGCCGTGGCAGCGCCGAGCTGGTCGGACCAGCCGGTGAATGCGCACCTGCTGGCGGAGGAATGGGGCGTGGCCGTCCGGGCGGAGCGCGAGGCCGACGGGGTGCTGACCGGCGCGGAGCTGGCGAGGTGCGTCGAGCTGGCTGTCGGCAGCGGCGACATGGCCGCTGCGATAGCCGCGAGCTCGAGGGCTTGGAAGGAGAGGGCAAGGGAGGCGGTGGCCGCCGGTGGGCCGTCCGAGAGAAGCCTCCGGAGCTTTGTTAAGAGAGTGCAAGAACTGGAGTTTCTAAGGAGCAACTAAAAGCTAGCCCTGGAGAAAATAATAATCTGCTCAGATCTTTGCCATGGATGCCAAAAAAGAGGCTATTTTTTTTAAATAATACATTTTTTATTTATTAATTTGCACAAATATTACGCGTAAAAATTAATTTTCAAAAATAATACATCGTCGGCCCACAGCAGGCCGACTGGGGGCCTATCTGCTTGCTGCTGGCCGATTGGGTTGTCGGCTACCAGATCAAGTCCGGGCCGACAAGGTCGGCCTCATTGTTGACAGAACTAATTGGCCTGTTGTGGGCCGACTGGTGCATGCATATCATATTACAGATTTTTTTTGCCTCGTACGATTTTTTTTCTTCTAAAACTATGACATATTTTCTCGCCAGCTCTTTCCCGCCACCCGTTTCTCATCCACCTGTTTCCCGCCATATGTTCCCGTCACCCGTTTCCCGCCATATGTTCCCGCCAACTCTTTCCGGCCACCCGTTTCCCGCCATATGTTCCCGCCAACTCTTTCCCGCCACCCGTTTCCCGCCATATGTTCCCGCCAACTCTTTCCCGCCATACTGCAGTTGTTCTTTCCCGCCATTTTCTCCCCTCTACCTATAAAACCCCCTTCAGACGGAGGTGGATAAGCATTCCACTGTAGTGTAGTTGAGATGTCCCATTCCTTTCGATCGTAGTTTTCACCCTGGGATGAGCAGGACTCTTCTGAGCCTAGCTACCGATTTCAGGATGGACAATATGATAGTTCCATGGGACGAACTCACCGGTAGTGACACCATAATGAATGAGTTGGCTCATCAATTACGTAGGTCTGGGTGGCCTGAAAGGACCTATGAGGAGGTACGTAAAGAACTTTTTAGGTTGCATGAAAGGTGGAAGAAGGTAGTGGTGCCGAAGAGTGAAACTTTTAGAAGGATTGCAGCAAATAATCCATGTTTATGGACTGAGGAGAGCGAGGAAGAAGATGATATCTTCATGCCACCGCTTCCGGGTTCTGCATACTCGAAGGGCAAGAGTTCTTCATCGTCTAAGGGCAAGGTTTCTGCATCGTCGAAGGGCAAGAGTTCTTCATCATTGAAGGGCAAGAGTTCTTCATCGTCGAAGGGCAAGAGTTCTGCACCGATCGAGGATGACGATGATGACTTCATGTAGTTTTTATGCTGTATTTTGTGAGTTCAGTCGTACATACCATTTAATTTAGATGTAGTTCTATCTAGTTGTTTGTAATGTCTTGTTGTATAAGCATTATGTTCTGTCTAAATATGATCTTGTAGTTCGGATAACAGAGTACTAAAATAGAGTAGGCATATGTCTCATACATAAGTACATAGTCATTTGTTTCATACATAGAATAGACATAAGTCTCACACGCAAATAGATGGTAATGTCTCTACTGATAGATAGAAGCGTCGATGTGACGTTTGGCTGGCGGGAGGCGGATCTCGAAGCGGCGACCATCCCCACTGTCAGTGCCCTAATGCGACGAGGAGGAATCTCGGACTCTTCTGGTCATGCTCAGTATCCTGTGTGGGGCCTGGTGGAGGAGTCGAAAACATGTTCATCCACTGGGTGTGCTGCGACATCTGAGCCTGTATGTTCTCCTCGGGATGTTGATCACTCCCCCACGTATCATGTGATGCCGACATAGACGCCTGATATCCGTAGGCTCCTGTGCGATGAAACGTTTCATCGTGAAGAATGAGGTCGCGTCAATTAATATTGAAAACAATAAATATGAAGACACATACCTGCTGGCTGTGACCGCTGCTCTGGCTCAAACACAAAGCTGGACGAGAGACCATGCTGTTGTGGCTGTGGAGAAAACACGAAGCTCGACGAGGGACCGTGCTGCTGTGGCTGTGGAGAAAACATGAAGCTCGACGTGGGACCATAGTGCTATGGTTGCTGCCACGTTGAACTGCCAGGTTGGTCAGGACGGGGTGGCCTGGTTGTCGGCTGATGTGCTAGACGTGGACGTGGTTGATGTCGGTGCGTGGAGTGATGCGGCTGCTGCTGCTGGTGCTGAACAACGTCGGTTCTCCGGGTGCACGCGTGATAACCTCGTACACAGTCCGTATCTTGTTCGAATTTGTTCCAAGAAGGGCTGTAATCGGACGGTCTTGAAGAAGAGGTATTTACGGCGGTGATCGTCCCAAAGGTGGTCACGTCGTTGTAGATATCGTCGTCAAGGTAGCTCGCAAATTTCCATGACGATTAATAATGTACATCTCTTGCACGCCAAAGTATGTGACAACATTACTTAAAGAAAATATATCTTACCGCGTCTTGCCTAGAGCCCGAAGTGTCATAGCTCGGGTACATATCCGACGGAGTAGGATCCGGTATCTCCTCTGGGTGGGAGTGCTCAACGATGCGTAACCGTGTTCCGATCATGTAGCGCCGCAAATAGAGATTGAATTCATTGAGATCAAAATTCTGATTCTCGTGCCATAGATTTGTGTTTGCTGTCTCCCATTGTATAACATACGGCTCTTGTCTAACTAGCCAGTCAGCAGTTGTCCTGGTCATGCCCTTCCTTGTCGTCCTAAAATTGTGGTGTGTGTTCAACATTTACCTAAAGCTTCGAATAGAGTACTATGAAAGATAATGCAACATTGAAAAACTGGTTAGTACCTGTGGATGTGTGCTGGCACCGGGTTCTCTATAGGGGGAGGCAGCTCCAACTGCAGAAGACCAAATTGCCTCATAACCCTCTGTTGTGCCATCTCCTCGACGAAGACATCAAAGATGATCTTTGATTTTGTCATCCAGTAATCTCGGTCCCTTGTGCATAGCACAGACATACCACCAGGGTGTTGGAGAACGTTGCAGAAAACAAAAATTTTCCTACGGTTTCACCAAGATCCATCTATGAGTTCTACTAAGCAACGAGTCAAGAGAGAGAGTTTGCATCTACATACCACTTATAGATCGAGCACGGAAGCTGCTCGAGGGAGTGGTGATGATGAAGACGTTCCCAACGTGATTCCGATCACCGATGACCAAGTGCTGAACGGACAGCACCTCCGCGTTCAACACACGTACGGGACGATGGTGTCTCCTCCGTCTTGATCCAGCAAGGATGAAGGAGAGGTTGAGGAAGACAACTCCAATGGCAGCACGACGGCGTGGTGCAGTTGGTACGGCAGTTCTCCGGCAGGGCTTCGCCAAGCTCGCGTGGAGAAAGAGAGGTGTTAGGGAGGGGAGGGGATGCGCCTTTAATCGGGTGTGCAGCCCTCCCCCCCACCCCTCTATTTATAGGAGGAGAGGGCAAGGGGGGGCCGGCCATCTAGGGGAAACCCTAGATGGGGGCGGCGGCCAAAGGGGAGGAGGGAGGGTGGCTTGCCCCTGCCAGGGGGCGCCCCTTTAGGGTTTCCCCTCCCCTTGCCCTAGCCGCATGGGCCTAAGGGGGGAGGTGCGCCCAGCCCACCAGGGGCTGGCTCCTCTCCCACTTAGCCCATGTGCCCCCCCCGGGAGGGGTGGCCCCTCCCGGTGGACCTCCGGAACTCTCCGGTGGCCCCAGACATTACCCAGTATACCCCCAAAACTTTCCTGAGTCCGCTTAACCACTTTCCATATATAAATCTTTACCTCCGGACCATTCCGAACTCCTCGTGACGTCCGGGATCTCATCCGGACTCAACAACATTCGGTAATCACATACTTGTCTTCCTAATAACCCTAGCGCCACCGAACCTTAAGTGTGTAGACCCTACGGGTTCGGGAGACATGCAGACATGACCGAGACTACCTCAGTCAATAACCAACAGCGGATCTGGATACCCATGTTGGTTCCCACATGCTCCTCGATGTTGTCATCGGATGAACCACGATGTCAAGGGTTCAAGCAACCCCGTATTCTATTCCCTTTGTCGACGGTATGTTACTTGCCCGAGACTCGATCGTCGGTATCCCAATACCTCGTTTAGTCTCGCATCGGCAAGTCACTTTACTCAGACCGTAATGCATGATCCCGTGACCGACACTTGATCACTTTGAGCTCATTATGATGATGCATTACCGAGTGGGCCCAGTGATACCTCTCCGTCATACACGGAGTGACAAATCCTCGTCTCGATCCGTGTCAACCCAATGACACTTTCGGAGATACACGTAATGCACCTTTATAGTCACCCGATTACGTTGTGACGCTTTGGTACACCCAAAGCATTCCTACGGTATCCGGGAGTTACACGATCTCACGGTCTAAGGAAGAGATACTTGACATTTGGAAAAGCTCTAGCAAAACGAACTACACGATCTTTGTGCTATGCTTAGGATTGGGTCTTGTCCATCACGTCATTCTCCTAATGACGTGATCCCGTTGTCAATGACATCCGATGTCCATAGTCGTGAAACCATGACTATCTCGTCAACCAACGAGCTAGTCAACTAGAGGCTCACTAGGGACGTATTGTGGTCTATGTATTCACACGTGTATTACGATTTCGGATAATATAGTTATAGCATGAATAAAAGACAATTATCATGAACAAGGAAATATAATAATAATGCTTTTATTATTGCCTCTAGGGCATATTTCCAACAGTCTCCCACTTGCACTAGAGTCAATAATCTAGTTTACATTGTGATGAATCGAACACCCATAGAGTTCTCGGTGTTGATCATGTTTTGCTCATGGAAGAGGTTTAGTCAACGGATCTGCGACATTCAGATCCGTATGCACTTTACAAATTTCTATGTCTCCATCCCGAACGCTTTTCACGGATGGAGTTGAAGCGACGCTTGATGTGCTGGTCTTCTTGTGAAACCTGGGCTCCTTGGCAAGGGCAATAGCTCGGTGTTGTCACGGAAGAGTTTGATCGGCCCCGACGCATTGGGTATGACTCCTAGGTCGGTGATGAACTCCTTCACCCAAATTGCTTCATGCGCTGCCTCCGAGGCTGCCATGTACTCCGCTTCACATGTAGATCCCGCCACGACGCTCGCTTGCAACACCGCATCTACCATCGCTTCCACCATTCAACATATACACGTATCCGGTTTGTGACTTAGAGTCATCCAGATGCAGGTCCGAAGCTAAGCGTCGACGTAACCCTTTACGGCGAGCTCTTCGTCACCTCCATAAACGAGAAACATGTCCTTTGTCCTTTTCGTACTTCAGGATATTCTTGACCGCTGTCAAAGGTTCCTTGCCGGGATTACTTTGGTACCTTCCTACCAAACTTACGGCAAGGTTTACATCAGTCCGGTACACGACATGGCATACATAATAGATCCTATGGCTGAGGCATAGGGATGACGCTCATCTCTTCTTTATCTTTTGCCGTGGTCGGGCATTGAGCTGAGCTCAATCTCACACCTTGCAAAGACAGGCAAGAACCCTTTCTTGGACTGATCCATTTTGAACTTCTTCAAAATCTTATCAAGGTATGTGCTTTGTGAAAGACCTATGAGGCGCCTCGATCTATCTCTATAGATCTTGATGCCTAATATATAAGCAGCTTCTCCAAGGTCCTTCATTGAAAAACACTTATTCAAGTAGGCCTTAATGCTGTCCAAGAATTCTATATCATTTCCCATCAAAAGTATGTCATCTACATATAATATGAGAAATGCTACAGAGCTCCCACTCACTTTCTTGTAAACGCAGCTTCTCCATAAGTTCAAGATAAACCCGAACGCTTTGATCATCTCATCAAAGCGAATGTTCCAACTCCGAGATGCTTGCACCAGCCCATAAATGGATCGCTGGAGCTTGCATACTTTGTTAGCATTCTTAGGATCGACAAAACCTTCCGGTTGCATCATATACAGCTCTTCCTTAAGATATCCGTTAAGGAACGCTGTTTTGACGTCCATCTGCCATATCTCATAATCATAGTATGCGGCAATTGCTAACATGATTCGGACGGACTTAAGCTTCGCCACGGAGAGAAAGTCTCATCGTAGTCAACCCCTTGAACTTGCCGATAACCCTTAGCGACAAGTCGAGCTTTATAGATGGTGACATTACCATCCGCGTCCGCCTTCTTCTTAAAAATCCATTTGTTTTCTATCGTCACGATCATCGGGCAAGTCGGTCAAAGTCCACACTTTGTTTTCATACATGGATTCTATCTCGGACTTCATGGCTTCTAGCCATTTGTTGGAATCTGGGCCCGCCATCGCTTTCTTCATAGTTCAAGGTTCACCGTTGTCTAACAACATGATTTCCGTGACAGGGTTGCCGTACCACTGCAGTGCGGAACGTGTCCTTGTGGACCCACGAGGTTCAAGAGCAACTTGATCCAAGTACCTTGATCATCATCATTAATTTCCTCTTCGGTTGGTGTAGGCATCACAGAACACTTTCCTGAGCTGCACTACTATCCTGTTCAAGAGGTAGTACTTCATCGAAGTTCTACTTTCCTCCCACTTACTTCTTTCGAGAGAAACTCTTTTTCGAGAAGGTTCCGTTCTTGGCAACAAAAATCTTGCCCTCGGATCTTAAGTAGAAGGTATACCCAATGGTTTCTTTAGGGTATCCTATGAAGACGCATTTTTCGACTTGGGTTCGAGCTTTTCAGGTTGAAGTTTCTTGACATAAGCATCGCATTCCCAAACTTTTAGAAACGATACCTTAGGTTTCTTCCCAAACCATATTTCATACGGTGTCGTCTCAACGGATTTAGACGGTGCCCTATTTAAAGTGAATGTAGCTGTCTCTAGAGCGTATCCCCAAAATGATAGCGGTAAATCGGTAAGAGACATCATAGATCGCACCATATCCAATAGAGTGCGATTACGACGTTCGGACACACCGATATTACCGAGGTGTTCCAGCGGCGTTAGTTGTGAAACGATTCCACATTTTCTTAAGTGTGTACCAAATTCGTGACTTAAATATTCTCCTCCACGATCTGATCAGAAGAATTTTATTTTTCGGTCACGTTGATTCTCTACCTCATTCTGAAATTCCTTGAACTTTTCAAAGGTCTCAGACTTGTGTTTCATTAAGTAGACATACCCATATCTACTCAAGTCATCGGTGAGAGTGAGAACATAACGATATCCTCCATGAGCCTCAACACTCATTGGACCGCACACATCGGTATGTATGATTTCCAATAAGTTGGTTGCTCGCTCCATTGTTCCGGAGAACGGAGTCTTGGTCATCTTGCCCATAAGGCATGGTTCGCATGTGTCAAATGATTCATAATCTAGAGACTCCAAAAGTCCATCAAGATGGAGCTTCTTCATGCGCTTGACACCAATGTGACCAAGGCGGCGGTGCCACAAATATGTGGGACTATCGTTATCAACTTTACATCTTTTGGTATTCACGCTATAAACATGTGTAATACTACGCCGAGATTCATTAAGAATAAACCATTGACCATCGGAGCATGACCATAAAACATATGTCTCATATAAATAGAACAACCATTATTCTCGGATTTAAATGAGTAGCCATCTCGCATTAAACGAGATCCAGATACAATATTCATGCTCAAACTTGGCACCAAATAACAATTATTAAGGTTCATAACTAATCCCGTAGGTAAATGAAGAGGTAGCGTGTCGACGGCGATCACATCGACTGGAACCATTCCCGACGCCAAGCATCGTCACCTCGCCCTTTGCCGCTTTCCGCTTATTCCGCAGCTCTGCTGTGAGTTACAAATATGAGCAACGGCACCGTATCAAATACCTGTGAGTTACTACGAGTAATCGGCAAAGTACACATCAATTACATGTATATCGAGATATACCTTTGGCGTTGCCGGCCTTCTTGTCCGCTAAGTATTTGGGGCAGTTCCGCTTCCAAAGATGACCCTCCCTTGCAATAAAAGCACTTTCGGTCTCGGGTTTGGGTCCTTTCTTTGACTTCTTCCGGCAACTTGCTTTATCGGGCGCGGCAACCTCCTTGCCGTCCTTCTTGAAGTTCTTCTTGCCCTTGCCCTTCTTGAACTTAGTGGTCTTATTGACCATCAACACTTGATGTTCTTTCTTGATTTCAACCTCTGCCGACTTCAGCATAGAGAACACTTCAGGAATGGTCTTTACCATCCTCGCATGTTGTAGTTCATCACAAAGCTCTTGTAGCTTGGTGGAGCGACTAGAGGATTCTCACAATGACCGCCTCATCGGGGAGTTTAATGTTCACTGGGTCATACGATTGTGCAACCCAGACATCTTCAAGATGTGCTCACCGACGTAACTGTTTTCCTCCATCTTACAACTATAGAACTTGTCGGAGATGTCATATCTCTCGACCGGCGTGAGCTTGGAAAACAAGTTTCAGCTCCTCGAACATCTCATATGCTCCGTGATGCTCAAAACGCTTTTGGAGCCCCGGTTCTAAGTCAGAAGCATGCCGCACTGAACGAGGGAGTAATCATCGGTGCGAAGTTTGCCAAGCATTCATAATGTCTTGGTTCTTCAGGACGGGAGCATCACCTAGCGGTCCTTCTAGGACATATTGTTTCCTGGCAGCTATGAGGATGATCCTCGTGTTAGGACCCAGTCCATTATAGTTGCTGCCGTCATCTTTCGACTTGGTTTTCTCTAGGAACGCGTTGAAGTTCAAGTTGACATGAGCGTTGGCCATTTGATCTACAAGACATATTATGCAAAAGTTTTAGACTAAGTTCATGATAATTTAGTTCATCTAATCAAATTATTTCAATGAACTCCCACTCAGATTAGACATCCCTCTAGTCATCTAAGTGTTACACGATCCGAGTCGACTAGGCCGTGTCCGATCATCACGTGAGACGGACTAGTCATCATCGGTGAACATTCTCATGTTGATCGTATCTTCTATACGACTCGTGTTCGACCTTTCGGTCTCCGTGTTCCGAGGCCATGTCCGTACATGCTAGGCTCGTCAAGTAAACCCTAAGTGTTTTCGGCGTGTGTAAATCTGTCTTACACCCGTTGTATGTGAACGTAAGAATCCATCACACCCGATCATCACGTGGTGCTTAGAAGCGACGAACTTTAGCAACGGTGCACGCTTAGGGAAACACTTCTTGAAATTGTTGTAAGGATCATCTTATTTACTACCGTCGTTCTAAGTAAACAAGATGTATAAACATAATAAACATCACATGCAATTATATATAGTAGTGACATGATATGGCCAATATCATAAAGCTCCATTGATCTCCATCTTCGAGGCTCCATGATCATCTTGTCACCGGCATGACACCATGATCTCCATCATCATGATCTCCATCATTGTGCCTCCATGAAGTTGTCACGCCAACGACTACTTCTACTTCTATGGCTAACGCGTTTAGCAATAAAGTAAAGTAATTTACATGGCGTTCTTCAATGACACGCAGGTCATACAAAAAATAAAGACAACTCCTATGGCTCCTGCCGGTTTTCATACTCATCGACATGCAAGTCGTGATTCCTATTACAAGAACATGATCTCATACATCACAATATGTCATTCATCATACATCACAACTTGGCCATATCACATCACATGACAATTGCTGCAAAAACAAGTTAGACGCCCTCTAATTGTTGTTGCATCTTTTACGTGGCTGCAATTGGGTTCTAGCAAGAACGTTTTCTTACCTACAAATAACCACAACGTGATCTTGTCAACTTCTATTTACCCTTCATAAGGACCCTTTTCATCGAATCCGCTCCAACTAAAGTGGGAGAGGCAGACACCCGCTTGACCACCTTATGCAACTAGTGCATGTTAGTCGGTGGAACCGGTCTCACGTAAGAGTACGTGTAAGGTTGGTCCGGCCGCTTCATCCCACAATACCGCTGGAAGCAAGATAAGACTAGTAGCGGCAAGTAAATTGACAAGATCCACGCCCACAACTAAATTGTGTTCTACTCGTGCAATTGAGAACTACGCATAGACCTAGCTCATGATGCCACTGTTGGAGAACGTTGCAGAAAACAAAAATTTTCCTACGGTTTCACCAAGATCCATCTATGAGTTCTACTAAGCAACGAGTCAAGAGAGAGAGTTTGCATCTACATACCACTTGTAGATCGAGCACGGAAGCGTTCGAGGGAGTGGTGATGATGAAGACGTTCCCAACGTGATTCCAATCACCGATGACCAAGTGCTGAACGGACAACACCTCCGCGTTCAACACACGTACGGGACGATGGCGTCTCCTCTGTCTTGATCCAGCAAGGATGAAGGAGAGGTTGAGGAAGACAACTCCAATGGCAGCACGACGGCGTGGTGCAGTTGGTACGGCAGTTCTCCCAAGCAGGCTTCGCCAAGCTTCGGCGTGGAGAAAGAGAGGTGTTAGGGAGGGGAGGGGTTGCGCCTTTAATCGGGTGTGCAGCCCTCCCCCCCACCCCTCTATTTATAGGAGGAGAGGGCAAGGGGGGGCCGGCCATCTAGGGGAAACCCTAGATGGGGGCGGTGGCCAAAGGGGAGGAGGGGAGGGTGGCTTGCCCCCCAAGCTAGGGCGCCCCTTTAGGTTTCCCTCCCCATGCCCTAGCCAAGCATGGGCCTAGGTGGGAGGTGCGCCCAGCCCACCAGGGCTGACTCCTCTCCCACTTAGCCCATGTGGCCCCCGGGGGTGGCCCCTCCCGGTGGACCTCCGGAACTCTCCGGTGGCCCGGTACATTACCAGTATACCCCGAAACTTTCCGAGTCCGTTTAACCACTTTCCATATATAAATCTTTACCTCCGGACCATTCCGGAACTCCTCGTGACGTCCGGGATCTCATCCGGACTCAACAACATTCGGTAATCACATACTTGTCTTCCTAATAACCCTAGCATCACCGAACCGTAAGTGTGTAGACCCTACGGGTTCGGGAGACATGCAGACATGACCGAGACTACCTCAGGTCAATAACCAACAGCGGGATCTGGATACCCATGTTGGTTCCCACATGCTCCTCGATGTTGTCATCGGATGAACCACGATGTCAAGGGTTCAAGCAACCCCGTATTCTATTCCCTTTGTCAGACGGTATGTTACTTGCCCGAGACTCGATCGTCGGTATCCCTCGTTTAGTCTCGTTACCGGCAAGTCACTTTACTCGTACCGTAATGCATGATCCCGTGACCAGACACTTGATCACTTTGAGCTCATTATGATGATGCATTACCGAGTGGGCCCAGTGATACCTCTCCGTCATACACGGAGTGACAAATCCTCGTCTCGATCCGTGTCAACCCAACAAACACTTTCGGAGATACCGTAATGCACCTTTATAGTCACCCAGTTACGTTGTGACGTTTGGTACACCCAAAGCATTCCTACGGTATCCGGGAGTTACACGATCTCACGGTCTAAGGAAGAGATACTTGACATTTGGAAAAGCTCTAGCAAAACGAACCACACGATCTTTGTGCTATGCTTAGGATTGGGTCTTGTCCATCACGTCATTCTCCTAATGACGTGATCCCGTTGTCAATGACATCCGATGTCCATAGTCGAAACCATGACTATCCGTCGACCAACGAGCTAGTCAACTAGAGGCTCACTAGGGACGTATTGTGGTCTATGTATTCACACGTGTATTACGATTTCCGGATAATACAGTTATAGCATGAATAAAAGACAATTATCATGAACAAGGAAATATAATAATAATGCTTTTATTATTGCCTCTAGGGCATATTTAACACAGGGTATCTCGCTTGTATGGCTGCTTCCGTGTAGGGCTGCCAGATGACCCCGGTGTACGCATCGAACTGCTCGTTCAATGTTGTGTATGCCTTCCTGGTTTGATCACTAGCAAAGCGTCTCTGCAGAAAACAAAAGTTAGTAGCCGCTAGCATCGAACTATCTCTTGTGCAGAAAAAAGTTGCATTAAACTACAACAAAGTGCATACCTCGTGACGTGTCCAACACAGACCGAAAGTAGGCATGTCGATGCCGACAACATCAAACATGGCGTCTATAGGCTCACGAACACGTACATCTGGTCGCCCTATAGAGAACCTCTCCCACGACCACAGCTGTAGGAATAGAGGGCATCCAAGAAGGGCTGGATTTTTCGATGTAAGCTGGCAAGCGTTGCACATACCTTGGTATGTAGCCGCCAAGACCGCCGAACCCCAACTCCTCTGTCTATTCTGATCCGCCGTCTGAGCGCTCGCTATCTCGAGTGCCATAGAGATGTAGAGCACGCTAATAGTGGTGACATGGTTCTCTGTGAACATCACCTTGCCGAAAAGCCACATTAAGTAGGCCTCCAGGCTCCGTGTGATCTGTTCCGCAGTCAACGGCGCCCGGAAGTTCTGGATCTGCATTAAGCAAAGAGAAAGTTTTAGTAAGCCTCAATTATTTTCTGTAAAACCATATGCACGATAACTTGGAGATAAGAGGTAGGGGAAATTACCCGGAAATTGAGAAACCACTCATACTTAGGTCCGTGATGCTCCCATACCGGATCTAGAGCATCCGGAAAAACACATTGGGCTTCTCCTTCACAACTGATATTTTCAATTGCCTGAAGAACCAAGTCCAACTTTCAATGTTCTCACTCTCCACAAAAGCAAATGCGGGTGGGACGACTTGATTTTGGCTGTCTTGACCAATGGCTGTCAGGATCTGACCCTTGTACTTGCATGTGAGAAAAGTACCGTCAACACATATCACCGGTCGGCAATGCCTGAAAGCTTCGATGCATACACCAAAAGAGAAGAAGAGCCGATGCAGCACCCTCACAGTTGGGAACTCTGGCATGAACATATCTTGGATATCGATATAGGTGCCTGGATTCCGCTGCTGCAGGGTGTGGAGGAGCTGGACAACAGAGTCATATGCATCAAAATAAGACCCAAACCTCCTCTCAAGCGCCGCATGCTTAGGCCTCCAAGCCTTGCCATAAGAAATTCTGTACTTGAACCTGGCGAATACTTTTGTCTGGACTGCCTTCACTTCCATAACTTTGCCCTGCACTATCTCATCGTAAAACAACCGAGCAATAAGCGTCGATGAAAGGTTGGCATGATCTTGAGGGATGCAGGGAATAAGACAAGTGTGATTAACTAAGTCACTTATCACCCAACTTGTGCCATACTTAGGGAGAAAGCTGTGCACCCTGGCGGGACAATCTGCGTTCTTGCATACCATTGTCGAATTTCGATCGGACACCGAAATGTGAAAACCCTTTGCGTGGACATTGCCCAATTAATTATTGCACCCTTCAGGGCTTGCTTGTTCGGATACATAGCACCCTCGCAATATTGTTCTGGTGATATTGCCAGGCTGAATCATGCCCATCGTTCACGGTCATTGCAGATGAGAAGTCATGATTCCCCGATGCAGGATTCGGGACCTCCTCTGCATTCTCTTCTTCATCTGACTCGTCAGAATCATCGGCATGACCCCTTTCAACATCGGTGTCTTCTTCTTCCATCTAGTCCTGCATGTGCCCATCTACCTCGTCAGCGTCCACCTCGCCATTGTAATCACCATCGGCATTTCCTCCTTCTACCTGACTACTCTGCCATGGTTCATAACCATAAGCATTTCCTCCTTCTACCTGACTGCTCTGTCCTTGTTCGTAACCATCATCTCCAACATTTGACATAGATAAGTGCCTCCCTACACTGCTATGACTAGGATCGTAGCCACCCTCGCCTTCATGTGCAGTGACCTCCTTCACAACGGGAAGCACTAAAGCAATAGGATTGCATCCCCTTCGTTCACAACAATGTAACCACCGCACCCAATCGGAGTCTCGCTCTCTTGGCCTCAAATAAAAGTAAATTATTGAACTTGACCGTGTCCACAATGCATGAACACCGACGGTGTGTGTTTCAGTATCAAGACCTAAACTTGCCGCAATCCATTCTTTCAACTGACTGACGGCCATGTTTGAGGTGCGCTCATTGGCACATCTATGTGAGTAAATTCACTCAGATCTGCTCCCATCTCAGTTGTTTGGACAGTACCAGGACCATAGTAAAATCTGAACTTCACTACATCGGACACCTCGGCTCACCTATTTTTTTTCAACAACGAAATACAAGTATTAAGCAACAACTTAAAATACCCCCACTCACAAATATTAGACATGTCTATATATTAGCTAGCTATATATTACAGAATATTAACGGAGGAACTAATACAATTCACGCACCTACAAGTATATTACGAATATTTGCCGGAGCAACTACAAATATTGACAGATTTTAATATTTGACTGGGCTGCCTATATTACGGATTTTACCGGAGCAACTACAAATACCGACACTCCTAAATACTACACATCCACATATAGTCCGGAATATTACCGGAGCAACTACACATTTTTACACAACTAATTAATTGACATCTAAATAAAATGCTCACCGAAACCGGAACGAGAAAATAAAATGCTCACCACGACCACCTAAATATTTACATTAACTACTGGAGCAAATAACAATAATTGCACGCAACTTCGAAAAATAAAATGTTTATTGACAGATTTTAATATTTGACTGGACTGCCTATATTACGGATTTTACCGGAGCAACTACAAATACTGACACTCCTAAATACTACACATCCACATATAGTCCGGAATATTTCCGGAGCAACTACACATTTTTACACAACTAATTAGTTGACATCTAAATAAAATGCTCACCGGAACCGGAACGGGAAAATAAAATGCTCACCACGACCACCTAAATTGTTTACTACTGGAGCAAATAACAATAATTGCACGCAACTTCGAAAAATAAAATGTTTTTTGAAATATACCCTTGAAGCGTGCGCGCGAAGGACGAACGACGGCCTTCGATCACCGGAACCAGAGCCGGAAACTCCACCGAACTACCGGAGCTTCACCTCCACCACACTGCCCCAGCTTCTCCACCACCACCTCCACCTCCACCGCCGCCACAACCTCCACCAATGAGCTGAAAAAAATGCTCCAACAAAATCCTCACCACGACCACCACAAGCTACCCCATCAGTAGATTGAGGTCTCTTTTGGCTCCCCTAACTATGTAGAACCCATTCACGGTGCCAAATCCGCAAAAAACAGGGTCATTTTGGTGTATTAATTGGAGCTATTTCGTGTAAGAGAGAGGTGGAAGGAAGAACAGAGAGAAGAGAAGAGAGATGCGCGCGGTGGGGAAAGGAAAGGAGAAGGAGGAGGAGAAAAGAGGCAGCACGCTGCGGGGCCCGCTCCCTATCGGCCAGCAGCTGGCCGATCGGTTGGCAGCTGGCCGACTGGGGCTCCCGTGACCCAGCCCGCGCCGACAGCCAACAGAGCGACGCGGGTCGGCCAAGAGGTCGGTTCAAGACGTGGCCGATTGACCCGGCCTGCGGTGGCTGATAAGGCAGTGCCCGGCCGGGCTGACTAGGCTTAGTCAGCCAGCTGCTGGCTGATTGGATAATGTTTTCGAAAATAAAAATATTAGCGTAATATTTTTGCAAATTAATAAAAAATGTATTATTTAAAAAATTTAGCAAAAAAGAGAGAGTATAAACACGAACCTTAAATCCTTTTTCACATGCTGAATAATTCTCTTAATACAGTAACAAATTAGGATGAAACACTTACATAAAAATTCTCCTAGAATTGAGAATGAAGTTTTCATTCTGTACATGTCAGACCCTGAATTAGTAACTGCATCCATTTTTCTGCGGGGTATCTGCATCCAATCTTTGAAAAGTTTCGATCGTTTCAATTTTTGAAATGAGATATTTACGGAATCCCCATGAATATGATCAAACTTTATTCCATACTATTTTCATAAGATTCTTCTTCTTACTCTTAAGCAAGCCCTTGAGGATATTCATTTGTATCACCTGAGCGCAAATTAATTTGCATGTTCTATTTCAGGCTTGTAATGGCTGTTTATTTTTACTTTGTGAATCCATTGAAACTAAACCTTTTCCTTCAGAAAAATAAATAAAATAAGCAAAGAGAAAATAAATAGGCTTGTAATCGGCCTATTTCCTTTCAGTGGTAATTTCCTTGACTTTTTAACCGAGTCTAAAGGTATGGGTCTATTGATTAAGTAAAAGAAAATTTTCCAATTAATCAACGGAAATTCAGCCAAAAACACTTGAACCAATGTTGGGTGGGCAAAAACAAAAGATTGAAAGCAAATTCTATCCATGGTTCAGTTTTTCTCCAGACTGCTACGTTTATCGCCTCAAGGTTGAGTCATGGTGTTAGGCCTGGATTTCAGAGTAGGCGCTTGGCCACTCTTGAAGTGGGGAAGAGCACTCATATTTGCTGATAGATCGGAAAATTCAGGTAGTTAAATTCACTAGAAGAACGCCGATACGGTACCTAAACCATGGTTAACACAAATTTCCACTACGACTGATATGTAGAGACTTCGTTTGAACTTGCAGGTGAACCACACAGTGCAGGCAAAAGTCGTGCAAACCGTTGTGGTACGCAAACATGATACTGTTATTAGACACCGATAAACCTGTGATATACAAAGAGGAATAATGGTTGGCTCCAGGATTTGGCTAAATGCCAAGTAATCCGAGGCAGTACTCATGTACAAAAATCTAGTTTGGAACTTTGTAGACCCTCTAGAAGGCGTAAAGCCTAAAGAATAAAAATTGACCTATAAGCCGACGCGAATGAAAACATTTACATCCATAAAGCTTGACTTGTTGCAAATGGTTTTTGACAAGTTCAAGGAGTTGATTATGACGAGATCGTCTCACCGTAGCGATGCTTAAGACAGTTCGGGTTACACTAGCAATTGCCACACATTTCAAGTACGAAATATGATAAATGAACATCACAACGGCTTCCGTTAAACAAAATCTGAAACAAGGACTTGTGTATGATACAACCCGAGGATTCTTACAACCCAAAAGATGCTAGAAAGGTGTGCAAAATTCAAAGGCCCAATTATAAACTGAAGCAAGCATCAAGGAGTCGGAATCTTTGTTTCATTGAAGTGGTCAAAGGGTTTGGCTTCATCATGAATGGCGAAAATGTTTTGTGTTTACAAGAAAGTAAGTGGCATCGTCGTACCATTTCTAACACTTTATGTGGATGACATATTGTTGATTAGAAATTATGTAAATTTCTTGACAGGAATGAGGACTTGACTGAAAAAAGATTTTCAATGAAGAACTTTGGCTAGCCAACGTACGTATTGGGAATAAAATCTATGGATATAGAAGCTCCTAATAGGGCTAAGAAAAAAATAAGTATTGATAAGATACTAAAGTAGTTTAGTATGTAAACTGTCAAAATGGGGTTCTTGCCGAGGTCACATGGAAAAGGTTTAAGCAAGACTCGGTAACCTAAAGTACTGATGAGCACACACATGAGTGAGATTTCATATGCATCTCTGTTTGGATTAATCATGTACACCATGGTATGTACACGACCAGATAACTCATGTGCTCCAAAGAATTGCGAGCACAATACCAGAGTGCTCAAGGTGTTGATCTTATGACAACAGTGAAAAATATCCTTAAGTGCCTGAGTAGAACTAAGGACATTTTTTCTCGTGTGTCAAGATGATGAAGAGATGGTTGCAAAGAGTTACATCGATGCAATCTTGCCATTGATTTTGGTGAATTTTTATTATAATCTGGTTTTGTGTATGCATAAGTGGCAAAATAAGTTGGAATTGCTCCAAGCAAGATATTGTGGTGGATTCTACAACAAAATATAAGTATATTATCATTTCCAAAGCGACAATGAAGGGCATCTGGATCAAGAATACATTTCTGAACATGGTGTGGTTTCATATACACTGACGTAAATGGAACACTGTTGATGATAGTGGCACTATAATCTAGGCCAATAAACTATGGTCCTACCAACGTTTCAGACATATACAAGCCAATTTCACATAATTTGTGAATTTTGTGGAACGTGAAGGGGTATAAATACATGCAAGATAAATACGGCCGTGAATGGGTCAGATCCGTTGACAAAGTCTATACCACAAGCGAAGCATGTTTTACACCGGTATGCCATAGATGTAAAGTGCATTAGCACTAACTAGATTACTGACTCTAATGCAAGTGAGAGACTGTTGAAAATATGCCATAGAGCAACAATAAAGTATTATTTTATTTACATGTTTGTAATCAAAGTTTATATTTTTATGCTATAATTACAATGGTTCTTGAATAGGAGGTTTAGAGAAAAACTCAGTTTGCGCATGTGGAAACATAAACACCAAATAGATCCCTAGTCTCACCTCTAAGACTAGCTCATGTATTGCGTATTATCATATTTTTCCTAATCATGGGGCTATGTTAAGAGTAATAAGAATGTCAAAAATAACGAGAACATATTATTGATATCAAGATCTCATTGTCATTATGTTGTCAGTATTATCATATTATGTGCTAACATTTATTCACATCCTTACACCATGAGAATATCGTAGACCTTCATATCAGATGGTTATTTTGGGGTTGCCAAACGTCACCGTAACTAGGTGATCATAAATATAGCTTATAGGTATACCAGAAAAGTATGTCAAGGTGCTAGATAGTTCAAGACTAGGATTTGCTCCTCAGAGGTACTCTCCAGACCCACTCGGTATTATAGTGTCCATCGTTTAGACATAAGCGTGATAAGGATCACGCCCGAATACGGAAACGAGAAAATAGAACGAAGCCAGTAACGAGGATAACTTGGTATAGTGATGAAGGTGTTGGTTCACAAGGGTATCGATAAAAGTTTCGCCTCATGTTTTGTAACATATCATGAAGCAAAGGAAATTGTATGCAAAAACAAAATGTCTGCTCAATAAAGATATTTGTGGATATGTGGGAGTTACATTGGGTTTGTAAATCCGGATGTTAATTGCTGATCGGAAGGTGTTCCAGGTCATGTTCACATATCACCAAACCTATAGGGTTACTGTAACATCCCAAAATTCTAAATTTTGGAATGTTATATTAAATAGATAGATTTGATTGATTGTTTGATTGTGGTGTGGTTGCTTGTGTGAAAGTGAGTGAAATTCAAAACTTTTTGAAAGTTAAATGAGAGGGAATAAAAGGACTTTCCCAAACATTCATTTTTTTGCATTTATGATCTCCATGAATTCAAATTCTTTTTAGATACAAAACCCTAGAGAGAAGATGACATGACTTCTTCCATTTAAATAAATGAAAAGGGTTTTGAAAAGATTTGAATTCCATTTGAAAATATTTCCAGTTCAGAAACTTTATGCAACTCAATGATTTTCACGAGAGAAGATAAAATGACTTCTTCAAAACACATGAAATATGAGTTGGGAGTTTAAAAGAATTAAATTTAAAAGTCCCATTGAAATTATTTTCAATTTGGAGTTATTTGGGTTTATCCAAATTATTTTCTCCAAAAATAAAATATATGGAAATTAGGGTAAAATGATTCCCTACATTAGAAAATTGGAGAGAAATAAATTTAAAATCATTTTATTATTTTTTAAAATGATTTTTATGATGTTTTATTGTAGCAGTAGCACTGTTTGATTTATTTGAATTTTTGTGAATTTTATTTGACGCTATAAAAATGTTCATCTTGTAGAAAATCTTTTTATGAAAATTTTGATACATTATATGCCTATATAATATTTTTATTTATTTTGTTTTTATTATTTTGTCTGGAAAAATGTTTATTAAAAAACTCATGCATTTGGGCCGCCAGCTCGAGCCATGCCACGGCCCTACCGCGCTTGTCTCTGCCTCCCGCAGACCGCGCCCGCGCCGTGTCCGCCGGGACACGCCCGTCGCCGCCTTTGCGCTGCCCCTCCTTCAAGCTTCGCCGCCTCCTTCAAGCTTCACGGCCTCCCTCTATAAGCCCGACCCCGCTCTCTCCCTCCTCTTCGCTGCGCGCTCTTCGCCTTCACAAGCTCTTTCCCAGCGTCGACGCCCGCATTTCCACGCCGCCTTAGTTCTGCCTCGTCATTGTTGCCGGCCAAATCCGCGCCGCACCATCCACTGGAGCCGCTACCTTGTTAGAGGCCGCTTGCCGAGTCGCCGCCGCCGCCGGACTTGTAAACCGTCGTCGCCGCCGGTTCACTTGGTCCGGTAATACCCGATTCCGGTTCGCCGGTTTTATTTAGGGTTTAGTTTTTTTAGGTCTACCATTTAAAACCCGATTTTTATTATTTTTAACCTAGTTATTTAGTTAATGTTCGCCGGTTAGGTCTTCACAGCGAACGGATTCGTTTGTTAGCATTTGGTAGCGAACATTCGTTAAATAGCATTTTCGTTTTATTTTATTTCTGCCAGGGACCCGTTTGCAATTAGTTTATTTACAGAACTGTCCTTGTTTTTCAGACTAGCACAACTTTTTGCTCGTTGGTCGGAATTAAATGAAACCAACGCCAAATTCTTCGTATCATTGCCCACTATCCAGTAAAACAACTTAAACATATTTTTGAAAGTTTTAAAATTTGATTTCAAACAAATTTGTATTTGAACTTCGTTTGATCGTAACTTGAGTTTTATAATTCCGTTTGAGTTGATTCTTTTTGCAAATCGAAGCTCTTGACCTAAACTTTCTAATAAGGCCAAATTCACTAAATTTTGATACTGTTAGAAATTGTTTTATGCTGCAAGAGTTATTTGCTTGTTTTTGATGTTTTTTTCGAATTGTCTTCTTCGTTTTTTCCGATCTTTTGAGTGATTGCTTATGTGTGGTTACTATTGCTTGCTTACGCTAGATTGACCGGAGTGAGATGAGTAGAACTATCAGGAGTTATGAGTGTGAATCATCTTCATCAACCGTATAGGCAAGTTCACACTTTGATCATACTCTTCCTACCCAGTTTTTATGCATTAGTTTCAACCCTCAAACATTGCATGAGTAGGTTTGATAACATGTGGGTATTGGGAAGTAGTTGATGAGGTAGGAACCGATTGTCCTGCATTCAAACCTTGGGAGTTACTTCTATGTTGTGCTCATACTGCTCTGCTAAGCTCGTAGACGTGGATTGGTTGAGTGATTCATGACAGATGTGACAGTTATTATTAGTTGGTTAACTTAAGGTGGATACTTTAATACACATCTGGGTGGAATTGTAGGGGCACCCTGGAGAACCCAGTGGTCTACCCGGGCACCTGGAGAACCCAGTGCTTGCCCAAGGGTATCCCGGAGGACCCGTGTGATCACCCTATGGAATGCCACCCAGGCTCAAAGGGATCATAAGATTATTCATGCTAGAAACTTCCGTGTGCAGTCACAAGCCATTATGGGCTCTGGCATAGTTGAGTGTGTTGCGTGACATCTTTCAGTGGTGGGCTAGCAGATGTAGAGGGAAAGTAGGTGTAACTATCCACCCAGAGTAAAGAGTTAATGCTTCTGAAAGACTATGTCTCGGTCATCCGTTTCTCAAACACCATGTAGTGCGAGAAATCAGACGGAGGAGATCGAGTCTTGTGGGGAAAAGTGCGCAAACCTCTACAAAGTGTACAAACTAATCATGATTAGCCGTGTCCCCGGTTTTGGACATCTTGAGTATCTAGTTCCTGGATTATCATATGGATCTCATCACTTTAAGTTAATTTGTTGGGTTGTTAACTTTTAATTTGGGATTGAGTTGGAGGAATCTTCTTAATGTTTTTACAAAACTTTGTAGTTAAATAAAATATATTCCTTTGCAGTAGGGAAAAATTGGCTTTTCGCAAAAACATTATAACCATAGAGCCTCCACCAGCCATTTATGCATGTAGTGATAGCCTTTATTCATCATTGTTCTATGGTGTGAATTTGCCAGTACATTCAATGTACCGACCCTTTGTGGCTGCAACGTCTCATGTTGCAGGAAATCTTACGATGAGTAAGTGATACGTTAGGGTTACGATTTCTACACTCAACTTTGCCGTTGGTGTTGATGGGAATCCACAACCTTGTTGTTACTTCCGCTATATGGATTGAGGTAATAGTATTTATGTTACTTTATACATGTGATTTACCTCTGTTATAAATCCTCGAGTACTGTGTGTGTCAGCATACCGATCCCAGGGATGACACTTAAGCACAGAGACTTGACCGTCTGAGGTCGGATCGCTACAAGATGGTATCAGAGCACATGTTGACTGTAGGACGTGATCCCTAGAAACTGGCAAGCCCATAGGAAAGATTTTCTCTACAACTTCTTTTTCAAAAGATCTTTTACCTCTCTTCTCTTCTGAGCTTATTCAAATATTCCCTTTTAGAGAGACTATACCCTTTCCCCTTTTGACCACGAAGATTTGACTTATGAGACCACTCCAAGAAGGACAATATATCGGACAACTAAGACCATTCGGAACGAAGAGGATTTTTGCCGTGCATTATAAATAATGGAAACTACAACGGTTGAAGACTCCGAAGACTAGGAGAAATTGAAGCCTCTGAAGAATTTCCAGATTGGTATGACCTAGGAAGGCTAACCTTATGGAACTTGTCAAACTATGGAAGCTGTCAATACCCAAGATCAAGGTGTATCGGAGAAAGACTGGAACATGGAGCATTAGAACCCAAAGTTTTTGTCAATAAAACCCCAAGTCGGGAGATATCAATTATGGAATGAAATCTCATGACTGTAACATGGGCATAGATACGGCTAATCATGGAGTTATCGCCGCTTATGCTATTATCACCGTGGTGAGTTAAGAATGCATATGCATGGAAGGATTGGATGGTAGAAGGCTGATGGAGCACCTATCAGCAAGATATGAAGTTTTAACCTTAGCTGGAGTATCACCAGGATTTGGAGTGTTACATCAAGAAGTGTAAGTGCATATTTATCCCTTAGGTGTTTTGGTCATTTATGAAAATGCTTTTGCGGACTAATCGTGTGCCTTTGAGTTTCTCAGTCATTTCTTCACTAGGTACAAGACGGTTTGGTGCCCCTCGAAGACTATTGAAGACGGCGTTTCTCTACGTTTCTTTTTGGTGGATTTGAGTCGTAGGAAAGCCGTACTATTAAGAGGGGTTCTGTGTTGGAAAGGTTTGGGTGGAATCATCACGTACACGTTCCCTTCCTTGTCTCCACCTTTCCCTTGCACTATGGAGCTTTCCCCGTTTATCCTCGTTCTGATTGCCTTGGCTGATGTTGTTGTGCTTGTGGTAGTACTGCTCCCTGGAGCGGTAGTACCGCAAGCACCCGTGGTAGTACCATGGCTCAGGCACGGTAGTACCGCGGGGGCCCACGGTAGTACCGCTCCTCTGGATCCATACTACTGTGGCCCCCAGGACAAGTACCGCTGCGTTGCGGTAGTAGGGGCGGATGTAATTTTTTACATCCGCGCCGCTGATAGTACCGCGCGCCTATGCGGTAGTACTGCGGGTCTCTGATCCAGCAGGCACGCGGTAGTACCGCTCTCCGTAGTAATCTGCGTCGGGTTTTTGCACCGGCTGTTTTCAAATGGAAGTAGGCAGTATGTATTTTTATTCATCCGCGCTCTTCCTGTGCTAGGGCTTTCTGCCTTGCGGTAGTACCGCAAGGAGGAGCGGTAGTACTGCCGCTCAAGGTAGTCTTGCCTCGCCGGGCTCATTGTAGCCCGCCATTCTGCGGTAGTACCGTGATGGCCAACGGTAGTACCACATGGCCTTGCGCTAGTACCTCGCCCCTGGAGCGGTAGTACCGCGTGTCGCGGGCTAGTTAAGTGGATAACGGTTGGATTTCGTCCACCACTATAAAAGGGTCGTCTCCTACCTCTAGTTGACTACCTATTCCAACCCTAAGCTATTGTTGCTCCTAAGCTCCATTTTCGCCCGATCTCACTCCCTAGCCAATCAAACTTGTTGATTTGCTTGGGAGTAGTTGAGAAGGCCCCGATCTACACTTCCACCAAGAGAAATTTGATTCCCCCACTAATCCCTTGCGGATCTTGTTACTCTTGGGTGTTTGAGCACCCTAGACGATTGAGGTCACCGCGGAGCCATATTCCTTTGTGGTGAAGCTTCGTGGTGTCGTTGGGAGCCTCCAATTAAGTTGTGGAGATTTCCCCAACCTTGTTTGTAAAGGTTCGGTCGCCGCCTTCAAGGGCACCAATAGTGGAATCACGACATCTCGCATTGTGTGAGGGCGTGAGGAGAATACGGTGGCCCTAGTGGATTCTTTGGGAGCATTGTGCCTCCACACCGCTCTAACGGAGACGCATTTCCTCAAAAGGAAGGAACTTCGGTAACACATCCTCGTCTCCACCGGCTCCACTCTTGGTTATCTCATCCCTTTACTTGTGCAAGCTTATTTGTGTTACATTCATTGCTTGCTTGTGTGCTTGTGATTGTTGCATCATATAGTTTGTCCACCTAGTTGCATATCTAGACAACTTACTTTGATGCAAAGTTTAATTTGGTAAAGAAAGGCTAAAAATTGTTAGTTGCCTGTTCACCCCCTCTAGTCAACTATATCGATCCTTTCAATTGGTATCAGAGCCTTGTCTCTTTTTAAGGACTTTACCGTCCGAAGAGTATGGTTGACGTCGTAGACGATGTAGGAGAGCACTCCGGTGCGAATCCGATATCGTCTACGGGAGATGGGGGTAACTCAATCTCACGTGAGGAATTCAATGTGTCCCCGACAAGGGGAAGCTACTAGTGAGAAAGCTCCTATGTCTAGTGGTAAGAATGGCACCGGCATCTTTGCCCATGTGCAACCTCCACCCGTTTATGGTGGACCGATTCCTTCTACTCATTTGAATCATGCCGGTCCTCCCCCCAAGATTGATAAAAAGGAGGATTTTGATTCTTGGGTCTATCGTTTTAAGCGTCATTTAAATCATGTGAACACTAACCTTTGGAGAATCATTGAAGAAGGTTTTATCCACATGACCAGAGAAACTTCACTCCTAGAGAAGCCGTGGATGATCAATTCAATGAAAATGCTCTCTTCATCATCCAAGAAGCAATCCTTCCCGAAGACCTCCCGCATCTTCGGCCCTACTCATTGGCCAAAGAAGCTTGGCACAAAGTGGTTTCCCTCTATCGGGAAGCGACGCATTCAACGCTCCAATTATGAAGTGGTACAAGATGAAGCCGATGAGTTTGCAATGAAAGAAGATGAAGAACCTCGTGAGCTCTATCGGAGAGTTACCAAGCTCGCGGTCTCTCTCCGGGATCATGGAAGTAAGGACACGGATGACAATTGGATCAAGCACAAATTTCTCAAGGCAATGATGCCCTACCACAAAGCCATGTCCTCCGTCATCCGTCAAAGGCCGGACTTTCACACCTTGTCCTCAAGTGATGTGTTGGATGAGTTTGTGGCTATGAGCATATTGGACAAGACCGCTGACAATGCGGTGCTTCGCTCCCAAAGAGCAAAGAAGCCCAACCTTGCATTGAAGGCCAAGCTTTGTGTCGAAGAAGAAGAGGAGGAGGAAGAAGAGGAGAGCAACCTCGAAGATACGAAGTATGCCTATCATGAACACATGGCCCTTGCTTTAAGGCAATTTTGGAGCAAGAAGAACTCAAGGCCCAATATCAACAAGAGCATCTCAAGTGGCGCAAAGGGCAAGCAACGAGTGAGAACTTGCTTCAATTGTGGCAATGTGAGTCATTTTGTTGCGGAGTGCCCGTATGAGAAGAGGGAAGACAATGGTGGCAAGCTCATCCGTAAGGACAAGGCCAAGTCTTTCCCCAACAAGAGCAACTTCACCAAGAAGACTCCTCACAAGGCTTTGGTGGTACAAGAAGAGTACAATGAGGATGATAATGATGATGAAGATGGTGAGTCGGTTGCCATGGCCTCCGTTGCCATTGCAACGACTCCTCGGGTGTCTCTCTTCGACTCACCCAATGAGAGCATCACCGCCAAGTGTCTCATGGCTAAAGCCACCAACAAGGTAACCCCCAACATCAAAACTACCATCATCAATCATTCTTCTTCGATGAATTGCATTGATGAACATGAGGGAACTAATGTGGAGGAGAATGAGTTTGAGGCCTTTATGGGTAAACTCAAGGCAAATCCAAGAAGCGCTTCGTTGCTCTCTTGGAACAACTTGGTGAAGCCAATGACATGATCGAGGCTCACGAAGAAACCATCTCTAAGATGGAGGGGCATAGCCGTGACTATGCCTATGAGATTTCGGATCTTTCCAATGCTCTTGAGGAAGATTGTGGTCTTCGTTTGGCTCTTGGGGAGTCATACAACGATGATCATGCTAAATTAAAGAAAGATCTTGATCATGCTCTTGTTGTGTCTCGTGTGCTAAGCTCAGGAAAGGCGAAGCTTGGGGTTGATCTTGCTAGACTCAAAGAGGAGTTTGACATTCTCGACAAGGCTCACAAAGTCTTGAAGGGTGTTCATGCTAGCCTCAAAGAGTCTCATGATCAACTCCAAGTGAAGCTAACCAAGGAGAAAGCCACTTTTCCTCATATGGTGTTGATCGATAATGCAAATGCTACTAACCCTTGTTGTGAGCATGTGCATCTTGTTGAGGAGAATGCTAAGTTGAAGGAGCAACTTGCGAAAGGCCTTGTTACATGCATACAAGGTGAGAAGAACCTCAACGACCTTTTGAGTAATCAAAAGGAAGTTGTGACCAAGGAGGGGATTGGGTTCGCACCCAAGCCCAAGAACAAGAAGAAGAATGACAAGACCAAACGACCTCCTCCTCTCAAGCAAACTTTTGTGAGGGAGGGAGAGGGTGCTCCCAAGGAGAAGAAGAACAATGCAAAGGTTGGCGATTTCAAGAAGGGCAATGCCACCCCTCCCAACAAAGCCGGCGATTTTAATCCCTCTTATGTGTTATGCCGTGCTAGTGATGGGCACGTTTATGCCAAATTTGTTGGTTCTCCTCATGAGTACATTGAATGGTCTATTTGGGTTCCTAAGACCCTTGTTACTAACATCAAAGGACCCATTACAAAATGGGTACCTAAAACCAAGCATTGATCTCTTGTAGGTGTTTGCTTGGGTGGAGGATCATGGTTGCTCGATAGTGGAGCTACAAATCATATGACTGGAAGCAAGGACTTGGTGGTGGACGTGCACAAGATTCCTTCTATGCCCACCAATGTCGAGTGGGGTGATGCCTCGTTTCCTAAGGTATTGGGACTCGGCAAGGTTGTCATTTCTCATGATCTGACGATCGAGAAGGTCATGCTTGTTGAGTCCCTTGCATACAATTTACTTTCCGTTCGTCAACTTGCAATCATGGGCTTTGCCACTTTCTTTGATATTGATACCGTGGCCCTCTTGTGGAGCAAGACTCTTAAATTAGTTTTGTTGGGCATGTCGAGAACGGTCTCTATGTGATTAACTTTTCGGAGGTACCCACTAAGACCGCGACATGCCTAATGGCTAAAGTTGATGTGGGATGGCTTTGGCATCGCCGTTTAGCCCATGTCAATATGAGATCTTTGCAAAGTCTTCTCAAGGGGGACCATGTCCGTGGACTAACGAATGTTAGTTTTGCTAAAGATCGTGCTTGCAGTGCTTGTATCGAAGGAAAGCTACATGAAAAGGCTCACCCTCCCACGACTATCATCTACTCGAAGAGGCCTTTGGAGCTCCTTCACTTGGTTCTCTTTGGGCCTCCATCCTTTGATAGTCTTGGGGTAGGAAGTATTGCTTGGTGATTGTGGATGACTACTCAAGATATACTTGGGTGTATTTCTTCAAGAGGAAGAGCGAGACCCAACAAACCGTCATTGACTTTGCAAATGAAGCACAACGTCAACACAACGCAAAGATCTTGAAAATAAGAAGTGACAACGGCACCGAGTTCAAGAACTACACCTTGGATGAGTTTCTTAGTGATGAGGGGATCAAGCATCAATATTCTGCACCATACACCCCTCAACAAAACGGTGTCGCGGAGAGGAAGAACCGGACGTTGATGGATGCGGCAAGGTCCATGACGGCGGAGTTCAAGTCTCCATACAACCTTTGGGCCTAAGCCATCAACACCGCATGTCATGCATCCAATCGGCTCTACCTCTGCAAGGGCTTGAACAAGACTCCATATGAGATACTCACCGGTAACAAGCCCAACCTCAAGTACTTTCGGGTGTTCGGGTGTAAGTGTTTCATTCTCAAGAAAGGTGTTCGGTTGTCTAAATTTGAAGCCAGAGCTTATGAGGGCATATTTGTTGGTTATGCTACAAACTCCCATGCTTACCGTGTCCTCAATAAATCCACGGGACTTATTGAGGAGACGTGTAACGGGGAGTTTGATGAGAATAACGGCTCCCACGGGGAGCAAAGTGGCACTGGTGATGTAGGTGATGAAATTCCTCCTCAAGCCATAAGAAGAATGGGTGTTGGTTTTATCCTACCCGTTGAGGAACCCCTTGTGGCCGAAGGAGAAGGACAATGCTCCACTCAAGTGGAGCCATCACCAACCCAAGGCCCACACGTTTCTGACGAACAAAGTGAAGGCCCTCAACCTCATGAACAAGACCAAGGGCAAGATCATGCTCAAGACGATGTTGACACTTCAAGTGATGTCCAAGGTCAAGTACTCTCCCCCGAGCAAGTTCAAGATCAAGAACATGCTCAAGACGGCGCTCAAGATGATCAAGTGACCGCTCCTCAACTCACCCCCGAGGAGGAATTAGAGCGTCGTGCCGCCAAGATTGCTTCCAAGCTCACCACCAAGGGTCATCTCATGAAGAATGTACTTGGAAGCATCCAAAAGGGGGTAAGCACTCATAGACAATTGGCAAACTATTGTGAACATCACGCGTTTGTTTCTTGTGTTGAACCCCAGAAGGTATATGAGGCACTTTCGAAGATCCGGATTGGCTTAATGCCATGCATGAAGAACTCAACAACTTCGAGTACAACAAGGTGTGGAGGTTGGTGCCAAGGCCAACGGGGAACCACAATGTCATTGGGACCAAGTGGATTTTCAAGAACAAACAAGATGCTCATGGAACCATCATTCGCAACAAGGCAAGATTGGTGGCACAAGGTTACTCCCAAGTCGAGGGTATCAACTACGGTGAAACCTTTGCTCCTGCTGTTCGTCTTGAATCCATTCGTTTGTTGATTGCTTATGCTTCTCATCACAACTTTAAGTTGCAACAAATGGATGTGAAGAGTGCCTTTCTTAATGGTCCTATTAATGAGTTGGTTTACGTCAAACAACCCCCCGGGTTCGAGGATCCCTACTTTCCCGATCATGTGTACCAACTCGATAAGGCACTCTATGGCCTTAAACAAGCCCCACGTGCGTGGTATGACCACCTTACTGAGTTGCTACAAGATCGTGGGTTTGAAGTTGGGCTCATCGATCCCACTCTTTTACTAAGAAGGTCAATGGGGAGTTGTTTGTGTGCCAACTATATGTTGATGACATTATCTTTGGTTCCCCTAACAAAGCTTTCAATGATGAATTTGCTGCACTAATGACCTCAAAGTTCAAGATGTCTTCCATGGGAGAGTTGAAGTTCTTTCTAGGTTTAGAAGTGAAGCAAAGAAGAGAAGGCACCTTCATCAACCAAGCCAAATACACTCAAGACATGCTCAAGAGATTCAAGCTAAGCGATGTCAAGCCGGCTTCCAATCCAATGCCCTCTAAGTGTCAACTTGACATCGATCCCAATGGTAAAGCGGTGGATTAAACGGTATATCGCTCCATGATTGGATCCTTGCTTTACCTTTGTGCATCTAGACCGGATATCATGTTGAGTGTGGGAATTCGTGCATGGTTTCAAGCCGCACCTAAGGAAAGCCACTATGTGGCGGTCGTTTAATCTTCGATATTTGGCTCATACCCCAAACTTTGGCCTATGGTACCCGAGAGGAGCAAACATCAAGCTTGAAGGATATTCGGATTCCGATTGGGCGGAGACAAAGTGGATAGGAAGTCCACTTAGGAGGGTGCCAATTCCTTGGTTGCTCTTTGGTAAGTTGGTCTTCCAAAAATCAAAGTTGTGTGTCTCTCTCGTCCCAATCGGCGGAGTATGTAGCGGCCGTTAGTTGTTGTGCACAACTCTTATGGATGAGGCAAACTTTAAAGGATTACGGTGTCATTTGTGACAAAGTGCCTCTTTGGTGTGACAATGAAAGTGCCATCAAGATTTCTCTCAGCCCGGTGCAACACTTCAAGACGAAGCATATTGAGATTCAGTATCACTTCATTCGGGATCACATTAGGCGAGGGGAGATCGAGCTCAAATACGTCAACACTCAAGATAATCTTGCAGATATCTTCACGAAGCCTTTGGATGAAGCAAGATTTCGCGAGTTAAGGCATGAGCTAAGTATCACTGATTCGAGCAATGTTGCTTGAACCCTTGCACACCCCACCATACTCAACTTGTTATCTTGTTTAGGTGTAGGCATGGAAATAGGGGGGGTGTTGTTCTCTCAATGAACTCTCCCTCCCCCCATTATGCATAAATTGATCAACTCTTTCACATCAGCCACTTTTGGTGGTACTTGTGCTTCAAAGACGAGTTTTGGTCATGGGCCCAAGGATAGTTCTTCGCGGTGCCATACCAATTGACTCAAACATAGGTGGCTCCGGCCACCGCCCTCTCTTTGGAGAGGTGGTGTCGCGTGGTTGTTTCTTGTTGTCGGTTCCCGTTCTGCCTTTGTGTTGTGCGTGTTCTTGTGGTGTCTCTTGTGCTCAAAGTTTCTTTGCGAAGACCCCTTTTTCGCGTGTTTGAAACCAGCTTCTTCCTGAGTTCACGGTACTACCGCGGCATGCCATGGTACTACCGCTTTGAGAGGGCACGGTACTACCGCACCTGCGCGGCAGTAATTTTTTACTGCCGCCCAGGAGAGCGGTACTACCGCTCGTGCGCGGTACTTCCGCCGAGCGGTACTACTGCGCTGATGTGCGGTACTACAGCGCCCGTCAGCAGACGTGGGGGATAAGGGCGGGCAGGGGAGTTCTAACTCCCCCATACCCATTCGTCAGTTTCCCCACTTCGTCTCTCTCTCTCTCTCGCTCAAGAACGAGGGCCGGGGTCCCTCGCCGGATCTCCGCCTCCGGCTGATCTTCTTTGATTCCGACCGGTGGGATCATTCCCCACCACGTGCTCTTGCCATGGAACAAGGCCTTTCCCCAAATCCCTCTCTCTTTTGGTTGTTTTCCTTGCCTCTAGGATTTTGGGGAGATGCATGTGTTCTTGAGATTTTAGGCTAAATCTTTGCAAGAGTAGGATGTAGGAGAGTAGTTGAGTGTAGGGATTATACTTGCTATGTTGTCTTGTGATAGATTTGATCAACCGTAGTACCGTCGTGATTTCGCGGTCCTTCTCAGATTCAAAATCTCATTCGGATCTCACGCGGTGCGGTACTACCGCCCCACACGTGCGGTACTACCGCTGGTCCGGTACTACCGCCCGGTCGGTGCGGTACTACCGCACGCGCGGCGGCACTAAAATCTTACTACCGCTCCCAGACACGGTACTACCGTGACAGCACACGGTACTACCGCGACTTGGGGCGGTACTAAAATTTTAGTACCGCAGCACCTGGCAGTACTACCGTTCGGTCCAATCTTTCTCATGACATTTAGCATGTATGCTTCCTAAGTGGTTCTTTTGTTTTGCCGTGGTCTTTGCATTGATCCTTCTTGGTTTTTGTGGGTGTTTTGTGTGTTGTGTATCAGGTGGTGGCTCTCGCCGTTCCAATCCCAGTCGCGACACTGGATCCAAGCGGTTGCGCAATCACGGTGAAGCCGCAGAGGGCTCCAGTGCCCCCAAGAGCAATGTCAAGACCACCGCTAACAAGAACAAGGAACCCGCTAAGAGCATGGACGAGATTCCCTCCGCTGAGTATGTCCGTCTCAGGCAGATGAACCCGTATGTGAATCCTCGTGTTGTTCTTAGAGGTTGTGAGTTGTTCTGGACCAAGCTGCAGACTCTCTGTCGTGGGTTTGTCACGGCAGATGTCCTCATGAAAGGACTTAGTTGTGGAGCCATCGCTACGGGTTAACTTGAAGGGGTTAAAGCGGACACAAGGACACGAGAGTTTATACTAGTTCGGCCCCTTCGATGAAGGTAAAAGCCTACGTCTAGTTGTGATGGAATTTATGGGGTTTCGATGACTAGGGAGCAAACAAGCTTCGCCTAGGCCTCGAGTTGTTGTTGTATGTCTCAAACTGCCGGCGGGTCGTCCCCTTATATACATGGGTGACGCCCGTCAGTTTACAGAGTTGCGATGCCGGTTCATATACGTATTCGGCTCGGTCTCTACTATTCCTAACTTACAACACAAGATACATATTGACGCCGGTTTATAGCTACTGGCGTGAACCGGCTATGGGCCATACGCCCTCTGCTATCTACTTGGGCTTTAACATGTTCAACTACTGGTGAAGTTAACCCGGCCTGCTTTGGCCGGTTTACCCCTATCCCCAACATTAGGCCCCAGATTGATTTGAACAGGTTCATGTCAATCCTTAGTAAAAACTTCGTCTTCTGCATCTTTGTGTTATCTGGTAAACCGCCGTGATGTCATCTTCTCTGATCGTCGTGAACCGGCTTGACGTCACCTGTCATAAAGTTATCCACAGTATCTTTTGTTAATAGATCTGCAAGAATCGAGGCGGCAGCTCCGCTTCCAAGCCCACAGCTCCTCGATTTTCGCGCCTGACACATGTCCCTTGCCTTATAAATAGGCCCAAGGGGTCATTTCTTTTTTTCCCTTTGTTCCTTTCTTCTTCGTCTTCCTTGCACCGCCCTGCTTCAGAGCTCCGCCGCCGCCGTCGACCTCAAAGACCGTCCTTGGTCATTTGCATCAACTCGAAGCGTGCCGAATCTGCGGCGACCTTCCTTTTCTTCCGCAGCTCTGCTAAGTCTTCTTTCCTTCCCCCCGTAGATCTGTTCTAGGGTTCTTGTGTTCTTCAGCGTTCGTCAGATGCTTCTCGTTCGTATAGCAGTCTTCAGATAAACCTATAAATCTTGGACCCATGTAACGACAACTTCTACCATCCGTTTGTCCTTATGCCACTCAGGGCCATAGATCGATCTGTATCTTTGCTCATGGATTCAGCATCTGCTCCTTTTCAAATCTTGAATATTCACTTCTTTTTCTGAACATGCTCCAGATTCGATAACTGTTAAACAATACTGTGAAACCTGTTTTCGCTTGATTACGATTACGCATCATTTTCAAACCGGCGGTTTAGTTTTGTAGAAAAAAGCGATGACTCGGCATATACCATTAGCCCCGTCTTTGAGCGCCGGTGATTTTAGCTGAATAGAGCCGTTTTGCAGAACTCCGGTTTATAAATAACTTCTTCTGGTTTAATACTGAATGCATTGGTATATATCTTTCCAACATACTCCCTCCGTTCCTAAATAATTGTCTTTCTAGAGATTTCAACAAGTGACTACATACGGAGCAAAATGAGTGAATCTACACTCTAAAACATGTCTACATACATCCGTATCTTGTAGTCCATTTAAGATGGCTAGAAAGACAATTATTTGGGAACGGAGGGAGTATCTTTGAACCAGTATAAATATTCTGTAGACTGTACCATGGCCAAGCAAGTATATGAGTGCAACTGGGTCGCTTCTCGAGTGACCGAGACACAGCTGGAGAACTTAGTCAAAATTGGCACTTTGGGCAAAAAAGATGTCATCCACTGGAGGGTCCCTGGCCCAGAAAGTGTTCCGGAACCTAAAGATGGAGAAGTTGTTGTTTTTGCTGACCATCTGGCCCGGGGCTTCAGTCCATCCGGTTCAAAGTTTTATCGGGATGTCTTGGCCAACTTCCAATTGCATCCACAAGATATTGGCCCTAACTCCGTAACCAATATCTCATCACTTCCAAGTGCTTTGTGAGGTGTTCTTTCAAGAGGAGCCCTCGGTTGAACTATTCGAGGTTGTTTCCATCTAAACCACCTTTTGAATTCTCGACGGCCCCAACACAGAACTAGGCGGCATGGCGATTCAAAAGCGAAAAGAAGTTACTTATCCTCACGCCAAACTGCACAGCCATCCCAAGGAATGGAATGCTACATGGTTCTACTGCAAAGATACTTCACCTGATGGAGAAAACCCCTTGCCGGGTTACCGTCCGAGCGGTTAAGCAATACACATCCTCTCCCTCAAAGATTGATCGCAAGGAGAGAAGCAAATATGCTCCTCAATTATCCAAGCTCCGGGCCTTCATGGCTAATGGGCTGACCGGAGTTGACCTTGCATTCTTTGGATATCTTGGGCGTACTACCCTTAAGCGGCGCTCCGGTTTGATGTGCGAATCCACAGAAGACTTAAAAGACCCTCTACGGCACATTGAAGTCCAGCTGTCAGACGATGAAGTCACTGAGGCTGTTAAGAAGATGTTGAATGAACCTGAGACTGCCTGTGCTCAAACCGGCCTGCTTCCTTTTTCTGCCAAGAACAAACCGCCAGCTGTAAGCCTCATATCATATATCTTTATGAAATCTTGCCATGTTTTTGAATACCCTCTGTTAACTTTAACGCCTTTCAAACAGGGTGATGATCCATTTTGGAGCAAAAGGACTCCTCAGGAGAAACCGGAGAAGGCTATCCGACCCAAGACCCGAGTTGTGAAGAAACCGGCCCACCGAAAGAGAACCACTGCCTCCTCCGATCCTCCAGCTGATGATGATGTGGGTAATCCGGACCTTGAGGTAGAACTTGACCCACTTGGTTTACTTTTCACATGCCTTATTGATAATAATTATTGTCGGGATGAAGTGAGGTCGGTCATCTTGTATTTGTAGAGGTAATCACTCTTTCTTCCGATTCAAATCCTTTACCTTCACTAAAAATCCGCCGGGCAAACCCGGAAAGTTAAATTCTCTCATCCCCTTGCTTACTTGGACCGAAACTTTCTTATGAAGACACAACAACCTGGCTTCGCCGCACAACCCGACATAGCGGTCGGTAGTTACCTCCGGTTTACCGAAACGGTCCAGGTTCGGAACGCCGTTCAGAGGTCTCTAACTATTTCGTCAATGCTTATCCTAAAGCGGGTTGTTTTCGGCAACCTCTTAATCCCTCGACTCCGATTATCGTGGCACTTCTCATTCTTCTTCCGTGAAGTCTTGACCACCCAGCTCCCACCGCTCAAGATTGTGCTTGGGTGAGCCGTTTTACTGATAATTCTGCTTGATATAGTACTTTCCATATTTACTGGATTCATCTATTTTTTCACTTTCATGACCAAGCCTAGGCCCAGCAAAAAAGCTCGTCTGGACAAAGCGGCGGAAGAAGATGACACCCCTGAACCGGCCAGAACGATAGATCCGGAAGAACGTATCCATGATGATGTGATGAACGACCCACCACCGCAAGACCATGATCTTTGCTTTGAAGATGTGCATGTTGATGCCTCGTGCCCGATTAATCAACCCACGAGCCTGTCCAAACCGAGAAGACAGAGCCCTTCCAAGCACACCGACAATCCGGCGACCCCAATGCGAACCGGCGAAGCCAAGGATGATGATGTCATTATGCGGCTTCGGTCATTACGATCTGGGCAATCTGCCGTTTTGTCCAAGCACACCGCAAAAGACGAGTTTGCAGCCTTTGGTAAAGGCAAATGGAACACTGATTTAGCCACTTTTGCTACTCTGGACCCTCAGGAACTTTATTCCGGCTATCTGAATCGGCTATATACCAGCCGTGATTGTGAAGCTGGTTTGGTAAAAATGATGAAGGATAAATATGAGGTAAATTTCATACGACTCTCCTTGCGTATTTCAATCTGTCAACTCCAGTAGCCCCCAAGTGACGGTTTGAAGATAGTAACTTAAACCGGGACTTTCCGACTTGAACCTTTTTGAATGAAGTTTTACTTTGAGGCTGTAGCCCCCAAGGGTCGGTTTAACTTAAGTAAGCTAAACCGGGACTTTGTACAGTAAGAATTCCAGTGCCACCAGAAGGTAGAGCAAATACACATTAGCCCCCAAGTGCTAAGTTGAATACTTGTGTTGATCTTGGGACTTATATGAAATTTGTAGAATAAAAAGCAAATATGCATTAGCCCCCAAGTACCAAGGGCCTAACCTGTTATGTGGTTGGTACTTCAATTCTGCATCATAATCTTTAATCAATGACCTGTGTGCAGGGTGACCTGAGCAAGAAAGAAAGCCAAGTTCTTTGATCTTCAAGAAAACACGAAATCTCAACAATTTGAAACCTCAAAAGCCAAAGACGAATTAACTAAGCGCTTTAAGCGTCATGGAAAAACTTAAAGAGGATTTCAACAAGGAACGGGCAGATTGGGCCAATGAAAAGGCCGCTTTACTTCAAAGGGCGAGAAAAGGCTGAAGCCGCACTCAAACCGGTGGTAGATGAGCTGACTAAGCGTAAAAGCGTCAAGTGCATGCTATGACCGCTGCCGTCTTTGGTAAGCATTTTTATGTTCTGCGGTAACAATGTCTCCTCATATTGTAGCGGTTTACCAACCCTTTGAATGATTCGAGGACACGTATTGGCCACTTGGGATCGGGGCGTGCGGAAGAAAGCGAAAGCCGCCTATACATTGATAGAACAAGCGTATCTGGTAGCATAGCGGATCATCGACATTGCTTCTCACAACAACCCGGCCCGACCTTGATTGAGGACACCATCAAGAGGTTGTCAATGCTTCCTGCCGGATTGAAGAATTGAAGAAATCTGCTGCGTAACCGGCGCTATAAACGCCTTAATCCGTGCAAAAGCATGGGTTCCAGATTTTGATCTTGTTGAAGCGGCCCAAGGCTTCCCAAGTGTGAAGGAGGACGGACAGAATTCAGTGAAGAGGATCTCCGAGCTATAAACCGGGAAGTGCGCCCTCTGGCTTGTCAATTGGCTGAAGAGGCAAATTTGTCCCACTATCAAGCTCAATAAGATGGTCAAAATAAACGAGTGGATGCACCAGTTCCTGAAGCGAAGAATCTTATCCCTCCAATCCGTAAGCATACTTACGCTCCTGACATTGAACCGTCCTTGCTGATCGACGATGAAGTTGTATTTCAAGCATTAATGGGAATCGACTGGACAACTGTTGATTTCCAGCCGTTGGGTAGAGGAGCAGAAGCTGAAGCGGCGCAGAATGATCCGCAACCATCAGAACAAGCTGGCAACCAAGCGTAAACCGGAAACCGGTTTATATTTGATGTTTCATTATGATATGATGGAAAACAATTATCTCATCTGGGCACCATATTGCCGTGTAATAGACTAGCCGCCACACTTGGTGCTGATATGCCTTCGTGCATATGTATTGCAACTTATGCTTCCTTTGAATCATCAATGTTAAACCGTTATCTGCAAAAAAGGTCTTAAAACGCCGCTGTGGTTGTACCACCAGGCGGGTCATAATATCGACTGTATATGAAATCAAAGATAACTTCTTAGATTTAAACATATGATCAAATATAACAATATATGATACCTTCCATCATAAGCCATGAAGTTGGCTGTGCCAATCGTAAACCGGAGCATTTTAAGAAAACCACTGTCACAGGAGAACAGCTCATGTGAATATAAGGTCGGTTTACCGAGTAACCATTCTGGTTTATAGAAAAGACTAGCATTACCCCAAAATAGGAGTTTAGCAGAAAATCAAACCGGGCAAGATGTCTCCAGATCAAGAATAGTCCGTGTTCCGTCAATTGACAATCGAACTGTCTTAGCAGTTGTTGGTATAAGAACACAACAAAACATACGCAAATAAGAGAAATATATCTCAAGCAAAGACAAACAGAATCATTTGCAAAAAAGAGACTATCTGAGCCGATCAAGTGGCATTACCGTGGTCGGACGCGACCAAGCCCCGACAGTAGCTATGGTTCAAGTCAGCCAAGGTCCCCAAATGGTGCGATGGCATGACGCCGATCAAGAGGTGTAGCGATGGTTCGGGTTCGACCAAAGCCCCAAGTGATTCTGCTGACCTTAGGCCGATCAAGAGGCGTGTTGGTTCGAGACATGACCAAGCCCCCAAGTGATCTTGTGGCTTTCGCCGGTCTAAAGGTGTTGCATTGGTTCGGATACAACCAAGCCCCCTAGAGACATGATACAAAGCTTGCTTGAAAAAGCTAACTCAAGGGGTAAACCGAAGGTCGCTTTAAGATAAGAACTCCGTGTAACCACACATGATATAAAAAGAACAGAGACCCCGCTTTAGCTAGGGCTCCGGTTTATTATATTGATCATAATATATACATTGTCGTAATATGTACATAAGCAGAGCCTATGGCTCAAGTATAGTAAGGCCGAAGATGAGCTATGTTCCGGGGCTGTTGGTCTCCTCTTCGGCGTCGTGAGTCTTTATGCTCTCGAACATCGATCGGATAGTACGAACCGTTGTGCAGATTCTTGCTAACCACGAAAGGTCCCTCCCAAGGTGGGGATAACTTGTGCATATCGATGCGGTCTTGGATGAGTGAAGCACGGATCTCCTTCTTGAAAGGTTACGGTTCTAACTTCGGCGGCTGTGATATCGGCGAAGATCCTGCTGTAAATCGCCCGAGCAGGCGGCGGCGACGCCACGCTCCTCGTCCAACAGGTCCAAAGCGTCTTGCCGTGCTTCCTCGTTGTCCGCTTCAACATACGCCGCTACGAGGTGCATCGTGACGGATATCACTTTGGGGAGGACCGCCTCGCTCCGTAGACCATGAAGAACGGTGTGTATCCTGTCGACCTGTTGGGCGTGGTGTTGATGCTCCATAACACAGATGGTAACTCCTCAACCCAACATCCCGGCGTTCGTTGAAAAGGAACCATAAGCCGGGGCTTGATGCCTCGTAAGATTTCTTGGTTAGCCCTCTCTGCCTGGCCATTGGACTGTGGGTGAGCTACTGATGGCACGTCAAGCCGGATGTGCTCACGCTCACAAAAATCCTTCGAAGCGCCCTTGGACAAGTTGGTACCATTATCAGTAATGATACTGTGTGGAAAGCCAAACCGGAAAATCACTTTTTTAATGAATTGAACCACCGTGGCTGCATCACACTTGCTCACGGGCTCCGCTTCAACCCACTTTGTAAACTTGTCCACAGCCACCAAAAGATGGGTCTTCTTGTCCTTGGACCTTTTGAAGGGTCCAACCATATCCAGCCCCCAAGTCGTAAACAGCCAAGTAATTGGAATCATCCTCAATTCTTGAGCCGGCACATGAGCGCGCCTTGAGAATTTCTGACAGCCATCACATCGTCTCACTAGGTCCTCCGCATCAGCATGAGCGATCAACCAAGAGAAACCGTGATTAAACGCCTTTAGCTACCAGAGACTTTGAGCCGGCATGGTGACCACAATCCCCTTCATGGATTTCACGCAAAATTTCACAGCCTTCCTCAGGGGACACACAGCGTTGAAACGCTCCTGATATGCTGCAATGATGCAACTCGCCATTCATAATGGTCATGGACTTGGATCGCCGGACTATCTGCCTGGCGAGTCTAAATCCTCTGGTAACTCGCCCCGGTTCATGTATGCAAGATGAGGAACTGTCCAATCCGGTATGACATGTTGGGCTGCCACCAACTGAGCCTCCGGATCAGGAATAGCCAAATCCTCTTCACCAGGGAGCTTGACGGACGGGTTATGCAGAACATCTAAAAAGACGTTAGGCGGGACCGGTTCTGCTGAGAGCCCGGCCCGGCTTAAGGCGTCCGCCGCTTCATTCTTCCGTCTGTCCACATGATCCACTGGTAATCCTTAAAGTGGCCGCAACAATATCCACCTCACGACGATAGGCTGCCATGAGCGGATCCTTGGAATCCCAAGTGCCGTAAACTTGTTGAGCCACCAGTCCGAGTCACCGAAACATTTAACCCGGCTGAGATTCATCTCCTTTGCCATCCGAAGACCATGGAGCAAAGCTTCATACTCAGCTGCATTGTTAGTACAAGGGAACATTAAGCGGATAACAGAACTTATCACCTCGCGGGGAAGTTAGTACGACTCAAGCCCCCGAGCCCTCCAATTGCCTGGACCCATCAAAATGGATAGTCCAATAAGTGTGATCCGGCTTCTCTTCAGGTGCTTGCAGCTCCGTCCAATCATTGATGAAATCAACAAGTGCTTGAGATTTGACCGCCGTCCGAGTGCGTATTGCAAACCGTGCGGCCCAAGCTCTATAGCCCACTTGGCAATCCGCCGATCGCCTCCTGCTCGAATTATATCTCCCAAAGGAGCAGAGCTGACCACTATGATAGGATGTTCCTGGAAGTATTGTTTAAGCTTCCGGCTCGCCATGAAAACTCCATACACCAGTTTCTGCCAATGCGGGTACCTTTGCTTGGACTCAATAGGTACCTCGCTGATATAGTAAACCGGACGCAGAACCGGATACTCTTTGCCTGCCTCTTTGTGCTCCACCACAATAGCCACGCTGACTACACAAGCATTAGCCGCTACATATAGTAGTAATGGTTCCTTGTCAATCGGAGCTGCAAGAACGGGTGGATTGGCTAATTGCCGCTTTAAGTCCTCAAATGCTTCATCAAATTTGAACTCGAACGAATTGATCCATCTTCTTGACATCACGGTACAAAGGAATCGCCTTCTCACCGAGGCGGTGATAAACCGGCTTAAGCGGCAATCCGTCACCTTAGCGCTAAACGTCGTTGATACACTTCGGTTTAGCCAGGAGGTGATAGCCGTAATCTTCTCCGGATTAGCTTCAATTCCTGTTGGACACAAGAAAACCCAATAACTTGCCCGCCGGTACACCAAAAACGCATTTGGCGGGTTGAGCATCATCTTGTAAGTCCGTAGGTTATCAAAGGTTTCTTTCAAATCGTCAATCAGCGTCTCCTTCTCCCTTGACTTGACCACAATATCATCCACATAGGCGTGCACATATGGCCAATCTGTTTATGAAGGCAATTCTGTACACACCGTTGATATGTTGCCTGGGCGCTCGAGCCCAAAAGGCATAGATACATAGCAGAAGGCTCCAAAGGGAGTTATGAACGTTGTCTTCTCTTGGTCCTTAACTGCCATCTTGATCTGATGATAACCCGAATATGCATCCAGAAAACTCAAACGCTCACATCCCGCGGTAGCATCGATAATCTGGTCAATGCGGGGGAGGGCAAAGGGGTCTACTGGACAGGCTTTGTTAAGGTCTGTGTAATTCACACACATGCGCCAAGTGCCATTTTTCTTAAGAACCAACACCGGATTAGCAAGCCATTCTGGATGGAAGACTTCAACGATAAAACCGGCCGCTAAGAGCCTGGCCACCTCCTCCCCAATAGCCTTGCGCCGTTCCTCGTTAAACCAGCGGAGAAACTGCTTCACCGGTTTGTACTTAGGATCAACATTAAGAGTGTGCTCAGCGAGTTCCCTCGGTACACCTGGCATGTCAGAAGGCTTCCATGCAAAAATGTTCCGATTCTCACGGATGAACTCGATGAGCGCGCTTTCCTATTTCAGGTCCAAGTTGGCACTGATAGTGAACTGCTTGGACGAATCGCCAGGCACGAAGTCAACAAGCTTAGTCTCAGCCGCCAATTTGAACTTTAAATACGGATCATGCTCTGTAGTTGGCTTCTACAACGGGGTCATGTCCGCCGGATCAACATTGTCCTTGTAATATTTTAACTCCTCCGTAGCACAAACCGACTCTGCATAGGCCGCATCACCTTCCTCGCATTCCAAAGCAATCTTGCGGCTTCCATGAACCGTTATTGTGCCCTTGTGACCCGGCATCTTGAGCTGTAAATAGATATAACAAGGACGTGCCATGAATTTGGCATAAGCCGGCCGCCCAAACAGAGCATGATATGGGCTTCGGATCTTCACCACTTCAAAAGTCAGCGTCTCGGATCGGGAATCATGATCGTCCCCAAATGCCACTTCCAAAGCTATCTTGCCAACAGGATATGCTGACTTGCCAGGTACCACACCATGAAATACTGTATTGGACGGTTTAAGATTTTTCTCTGTCAACCCCATACGGCGGAAGGTCTCATAATATAAGATGTTAATGCTGCTCCCTCCATCCATGAGCACTTTGGTGAATTTATAACCTCCCACCTGAGGGGCCACCACCAATGCTAGCTGACCCGGATTGTCAACTCGGAGAGGGTGATCCTCTCTGCTCCATACGATTGGCTGTCCCGACCAGCGTAAATAACGATAATGCGGCGGTTCAATGTAATTCACCGCTTCGCTTATGGAGTTTCGGTCCGCTTATCCAAGCTAGTTGTGAAAACATGATATTGCCCACTATTCAAGCTGCTTTGGATGGCTCGATAACCTTGCTTCTTTGGCTGTAACCACCTTGGTTATTCTGACTATTCTGATTGTTATGTCCACCCTGATTGCCATTGAAGCCTGAACCGGAAGCTCCTCCATCATGACCCGGCCCATGGAAACTGGATCCTGAACCGCCACCTGACCCGTGATCATAACGGAAAGCACTAGAATTCTTGAATTCCTGCATAATGTAACAGTCCTTCCAAAGGTGGTTGGCCGGCACCTCCTTCATCCGTGCTTTGGACAGGGCTTGGTCAACAAATAGTTTAGGCGATCCGGGTTAGGATTTGGAGCTCCACCATGATTCGCCGCTTTACCCTTGTGTCGCTGACCCTTGTCCTGCGCGCTAGTATTAGCCACAAAATCTACGCTGCCATCCGCTTTACGTTTGCCTCCATTCCCATGACTGTCGTCTTTGTGTTGCTGCCCTTGGAGTTGTTGTTCTTTTTTCCCTTCCCTGCCTTGTCATCCTCAGACTCGGGATCCTTGGTACTATCAAAATCAGCATACTTCACTAAAGCACCCATGAGGGTGCCCATGTCGTTACAAAACCGCTTCATTTGCCCCAATTTTAACTTCAGAGGTTTAAACCGGCAGTTGCCTTCCAGAGTTATAATCGCAGTATCAGCATTGATACGGTCTGACGAGTGCAAAATTTCCGAGACACGGCGCACCCAATGGGTTGTTGACTCTCCATCCTCATGGACACAGGCCGCTAAGTCCACTATTGACATGGGCTGTTTACAGGTATCCTTAAAATTCTGGATAAACCGGGCTCGCAACTGGGCCCATAAGCTGATAGAATTGGGCGGCAAGCCTTTTAACCAAAATCTGAGCCGTCCTTCAAGCATCATGGTAAAGTACTTTGCACACGCGGCCTCATCCACATCTAGCATCTCCATGGCCATCTCGTAACTCTCTACCCATGCTTCTGGAGACAAATCGGCAGTGTATTTTGGTACTTTGCGCAGACCCTTGAAGTCTTTAGGTAAGCGCACATTGCGAAGAGCGGGGACGAGACAGGGCACCCCAAGGAACTAGAAGTGACCCCTGGCTCGACTGAGATAGTGGGACGAACCGGCGTAAGTTGACGTGCCTCGTCTTGTGCTGCTAACTCGGCCTCCTTGCGTGCCCGGGCCCGGTCTACCACTTCCTGAGCATCACGAAGACCGCCTACCGGGTTTTTGCCACGGGCCGCTTCACGATTCCGCGCATTGCTTGATACGGCCGGCTCCTCCACACGCCTGTTGTAGCTCCGGCTAGGACGAGGGGTGGAATGAATCCGGTCACGGCTGTATGAGTATGCCTCCTGTTGAATCAAAGCGGTCCGAAGGAGCTCCTTGACCCGGCGTGTCTCCACCGCCTGCGGAGAATCACCTTCGATCGGGATGGCCTCCAATCGTGAAGCGGCAGCGATAAGATTGTCCATTGGATTGGAATAATGACCCGGAGGTGTCTGGACCGGCTGAGGTATGATATTGTTCTGCCGAGGAGGTTCCATTAGGCGAGGTTGGACGGCGGCGCTGGCCAGCGCCCGCCGGTTTACCTCTGGCGGATTACTGGTTCCTGCTCCTGGGGTGTGAAAGAGGTTTCTGGCTTCAAAAACCGAAGGCAAGCGGGACTTGTGCTTCCGCTTCAAGACCTCATGTGACGCGTTCTGGTTCAACATAAGCTTATAGGCCTGGGCGTCTAAAGCGGCCCGCTCTGCGGCCATCCTGTTGTTCTCAGCTGCCAGGTCGGCCTTGGCCTGAGCGATCTGCTCCCTCACCTTTGCAATTTCTGCATTGTGGGCATCCTGATCCGCCGGGTTGGCCTCTGCCATGAGCACAGCTAGTGCATCAAACAGATCAGATAAGACTTGAGCTGGCGGGCGCACGGGACCCCCTCCCCCGGCTGCCGCTGCCGCTGATGATCCGGAGAACATTGCTGCTGCGGTCAAAGAGTGGATCGCCGCTTGTGTACTGGCCATGAATATTCCAACCCGGTTGGGCAGATCGGAGGGGTCCGGAATACTGTCGCCATCGGAACAGCCCCCAATCCGGTCATCTTGCAACTGATACAACGATTCGGTTTCTCCGGTTGAGGACTCCTCACCGGAATAGACGACGGTCTCGCTACCATATCCCGATCCGTCCTCACATTCTCTTCCGTGGATAACCCCCACGAAGGCATGCTTCACGGCCGGTTTAACCTGGGCAGATCTCGCACGCTGAGCCGTCTCGACGAGGTCGGTACAGACGTCCACCTCAGGACCCGGTTCACCGATCTTGCCGATGAAAACGTGTATGCCCCCAAAGGGGACCCGGTACCCGTACTCAACTGAGCCGGCCTCGGGGGCCCATCCTGCGTCGTCAATCTAGAGCTTGCCGCGGCGACTCTTGGTCATCCGGCCCACAGCATAGCCCTTGAGTCCTTCGAACTTGCCCTCCAAGAACGTCAAACCATCGTGTGATAGCCTCACGGTGGGCGCCAACTGTCGTGGGTTTGTCACGGCAGATGTCCTCATGAAAGGACTTAGTCGTCGAGCCATCGCTACGGGTTAACTTGAAGGGGTTAAAGCGGACACAAGGACACGAGAGTTTACACTAGTTCGGCTCCTTCGATGAAGGTAAAAGCCTACGTCTAGTTGTGATGGAATTGATGGGGTTTCGATGACTAGGGAGCAAACAAGCCGCCCTAGGCCTCTAGTTGTTGTTGTTCCGTCTCAAACCGCCACCGGTCATCCCCTTATATACATGGGTGACGCCTGGTCGGTTCTGAGTCCCGATGCCGGTTCATAGACGTATCCGGATCGGTCTCTACTATTCCTTACTTACAACACAAGATACATATTGACGCCGGTTTATAGCTACTGGCGTGAACCGGCTATGGGCCATAGGCCCTCTGCTATCTACTTGGGCTTTAACATGTTCAACTACTGGTGAAGTTAACCCGGCCTGCTCTGGCCGGTTTACCCCTAGTGGTAATATCCCCAACACTCTCTTTTACCTGGATGTCATCAAGAACAAGCAGAATACCTACGTGGAGGTCAAGTGGATTGACATGCATCACATGAGGAAGGAACAGTATCGTGAGTACTTTGGAGAGGCTCTGGACTTGGTGGAGCAGTTTGGCATTGAGCATGTGATCTCATTCCATCCGGACTTTGACCACGAGCTGGTTTGTCGGTTCTTTGCCTCTGTGTACTTTCATCCCGGGAGGAGCGGCGGATGACGTGGATGACCAACGGCCGTAAGTTGACCGCTACCTGGAAGGAGTTCATGGACCTGTTGCATGTTCCAGATGACGGACTCGACACTCCTGTTGGTGTTTGTCCCCATGCCAATTCTGAGTCTGCGAACAAGGACAAGCTCTAGTAGTACCATGTTGAGAAGGTGCTCACTAATGGCAAGTCAGCTTGGGTGCTGAACCCCTTTCTGGATATCATGTATCGCATCTTCCGCAACTCTCTCTTCCCGCGCATTGGCGACAAGGATAAGGTTCATGCTTTTATGGTGGATATGATGCTCATGTGCGAGGAGGCCCGGGTGTCTTAGACTCAGCCTCTTGATGTCTCACACATCATGTGGCATGAGCTTCGGTTTGCGGTGTTCAACCGCAAGGTGCCTATCTACGGGCCATACCTATTTCTGCTGATCTCCAAGACTTGGGAGAAGTTGTACCCTGGGGATGAGTTCCTTGCTCCGGACTGGATTAGGCATGATCCCATCTGTCTCCGTGTCAAGCCCAACTGGGCCAACACTACCACTCGTCTTTGAGGCGTCTGCTGCTAGGAGGCATGTTGGTGAGGAGGAGGCTGGAGCCGAGGATGTTCTTGAGGACCGTGCTACTAGGTCTTCCCAGAGTTCCTCTATGCCCTCGTGGGCCAAGAAGTGAAGGACAAAATGAAGACTCTCTTACGCATGCAAGCTAAGGGGTAGTACAGACTCACGTTGCCTCCAAGGAGGCTCGCCGCCATGACTTGCACATCCTGAAGGTCTTTGGTGAGGCTCATTCAGTGGGTCGAGAGGCACATCACCCGAGGCCGAGTCGATGGCGAAGCAGGGCTACAAGTGGACTGATTCTGACGAGGACTTCGAGGAGGACATCCCTGCCGCCGAGTCTGAGGAGGAGCGCTGGGATGATTTCTTCGCTTGAGCCACCCCGAGTGTGTAGGTGTCCTCTCTACCTTTTTGGCGTCTTGATGCCAAAGGGGGAGAGAGTGTAGGGATTTGCTCGTGTGTCGTCGTGTTTGGTGTTTGATGTCTCATTTAAACCTCGTTTCGTTGCTTTGGTTTGGTTTGAGACTTATCCTTCATATGGTGTAAGACATATGCACTTTATCCTATCTTAGCAAGCTTATATTTTATTGTGCTACCTATGTTTTATGCTCGTTAGTAGTTGTTTAGCCTTATCATTGCTAGATATGCCTTGTCTCTAAAATATAGGGGGAGTGTTGATCCTAGTTGTGTGTTATACAGTTCAAAGCATTCATCTAGTTTGCACACATCTAGGGGGAGCCCCGTCTATATTTTAGAGAGGTGGGTTTGCCTTTGCTATAGTTTATTTCCCTTTTGCGCAAATCCCGTATTGTCATCAATACACCAAAAAGGGGGAGATTGTAAGTGCATATTTATCCCTTAGGTGTTTTCGTGATTGATGACAATGCTTTTGCGGACTAATCGTGTGCCTTTGAGTTTCTCAGTCATTTCTTCACTAGGTACAAGACGGTTTGGTGCCCCTCGAAGACTATTGAAGACGGCGTTTCTCACGCTTTCTTTTTGGTGGATTTGAGTCGTAGGAAAGCCGTACTATTAAGAGGGGGTCCGCGTTGGAAAGGTTTGGGTGGAATCATCACGTACACGTTCCCTTCCTTGTCTCCACCTTTCCCTTGCACTATGGAGCTTTCCCCGTTTATCCTCGTTGTGATTGCCTTGGCTGTTGTTGTTGTGCTTGCGGTAGTACTGCTCCCTGGAGCGGTAGTACCATGGCTCAGGCACGGTAGTACCGCGGGGGCCCATGGTAGTACCGCTCCTTTGGAGTCAGACTACTGATGGCCCCGAACCAAATACCGCTGCGTTGCGATAGTAGGGTGGATGTAATTTTTACATCCGGCGCCTCATGTAGTACCGCACCTTGCGCATAGTAATGCTGCGCTGATGCGATCCAGCAGCCACGCGGTAATCTTGCTCTCCGGTAGTACCGCGTCGGGTTTTGCACCGGCTGTTTTCCGGAAGTAGGCACGGATGTATTTTTATTCATCCGTGCCCTTCCCAAACTAGGACTTTCACGCCTTGCGGTAGAACCGCAAGGAGGGAGCGGTAGTACCGCGCCCGCGGTAGTACTGCCCCCTGTCAGGCTCGTTGTAGCCCCCGCTGCTGCTGCGGTAGTACCGTGGTGGCCCACGGTAGTACCGCATGGCCTTCTTGGTAATGCGCCCCTGAAGCGGTAGTACTGCGTGTCGCTGAGCTGGTTAAGTGGATAACGGTTGGATTTCGTCCACCACTATAAAAGGGTCGTCTCCTACCTCTAGTTGACTACCTCTTCCAACCCTAAGCTCCATTGTTGCTCCTAAGCTCCATTTTCGCCGATCTCACTCCTAGCCAATCAAACTTGTTGATTTGCTCGGGAGTGGTTGAGAAGGCCCCGATCTACACTTCCACCAAGAGAAATTTGATTCCCCCCACTAATCCCTTGCGGATCTTGTTACTCTTGGGTGTTTGAGCACCCTAGATAGTTGAGGTCACCGCGGAGCCATATTCCTTTGTGGTGAAGCTTCGTGGTGTCGTTGGGAGCCTCCAATTAAGTTGTGGAGATTGCCCCAACCTTGTTTGTAAAGGTTCGATCGCCGCCTTCAAGGGCACCAATAGTGGAATCACGGCATCTCGCATTGTGTGAGGCGTGAGGAGAATCTGATGGCCCTAGTGGCTTCTTGGGGAGCATTGTGCCTCCACACCGCTCTAACGGACACGTACTTCCCCTCAAAAGGAAGGAACTTCGGTAACACATCCTCGTCTCCACCGGCTCCACTCTTGGTTATCTCATCCCTTTACTTGTGCAAGCTTATTTGTGTTACATTCATTGCTTGCTTGTGTGCTTGTGATTGTTGCATCATATAGGTTGTCCACCTAGTTGCATATCTAGACAACTTACTTTGATGCAAAGTTTAGTTTGGTAAAGAAAAGCTAAAAATTGTTAGTTGCCTATTCACCCCCCTCTAGTCAACTATATCGATCCTTTCAAGAAGTTTAGGGTGGACCTTTATTAAGCCGTATTTTGACAAGGAAGCATTTTGTGAAGAACTCAGGACCCAGAAGTTGGAAGCAGCCAAGCTGGAGGAGCAAAACCTTGAGATACCGGAGATTCATCAGGAACTGAAGGACAGTAGGACCATGATTCATGCCAAGGATGTTGAAATCCAGAAGTTTGGAATTAAACTCCAGAAATATTAAAGGACGTCATGGGAGACTTCGCGTCAACAGAGATGATCTGGCAAAAGAACTTGAGAAGGTCAAGCACGATCGGAAGAAACCATCGGAGACATGAACAAGACTGGAAGAGTTTGATGACTTTGAAGATTTATTGACCTTTAGAAGACCAAACCCCTGTATATACTTACGTTAGATGCGACACTTGTGAGCTGTCATCTGCTTGATGTTTTTCCGACTGCCACAAATAAAATCTGTCTTTTCAAAACTATTGTTTGCATTGTGTGTATCCCTCCCAATCTCTCTTATCTCACCCCAAAACCCCTGGACCCAATAGAGGATGAATGGAGATAAACTCACATTTTCTGGACCGATAAGTCAATTGGAGACGGACCGATGGATTCATAACATGGAATATGGAGAATAACACTATAGCCGAAAGGGATATGACCCAACATGCTCTTCAGTATTTTGAAAGAGGTGCTCCTACTTGGTGGAGGATGTACAAAACCATCAATGGATGGGAAGGAGTAACCACTTGGAAGGAATTAAGTTGACTCTGCTAAAATCTCGGTTTGTGTCCCAGAAATTGAAGCCTTATGGAAGTGATATGAAGAAACCTTGTGCATGCAAGATCTGTGGAGAAATAGGACACACCCATAAAGAACACAAGGGGGAATGCCCTCATTGTGAAGAAAGTCACCCAGCTGAAGAATGCCCACCCAGGAAGATTACTTGTTTCTTGTGTGAAGGGACTACCCACTACCCTGCTCAGTGTCACATTTACCCCATGGTACAACGAACCATCCAACAGAAGAAAGAAGCAATGAAAGGAGCCCTCATGGAAATTCTAGAAGAAATTGTGATGAAGGAAGAGGTGGAGGACACACCTAAAGAAGACCCGAGTAAACCCTACACTAAGTCTTGCTATTCATGTGGAGAAGAAGGACACATCTCCCAAAATTGTCTGAATGGGGATCTAGTAGAATTCCCGACAGAGGAAGTAGAGTATGACCCACAGGAAATAGAAGCCCTGATTGGAATGGAAATGTCCAGGAAGAGAAGTAGATTGGATTCTAGGAAGGACCTGAGTCATATCACCTGTTTCAGGTGCAAGGAGTCAGGGCACTACCTCAACAGTTGCCCAAAAAGGAAGCCGAGGACCCAAGGAGGCTATGTAATCATGAGGAAACCACAAGATTTGTCAGAAGTAGTATGTTTCTGCTGTAATGAAGCAGGGCACTTTGCAAGGGATTGTCCCAAAGAGAAGGAGGCTTGAGCTAAATAGTTGAGTTGGCAACATAGTAGTAGTAGTAGTAGTGGGAACAATTCTTTTATATTGAGGTGTTGAGTTAAGGCATGTAATGGAAATGCAGGAGATTGTAGTAATTTGAGAATGAATAAAGTTAGCATCGTTGGTACTGAATTCGATTTTATGAAGGATTTTGACCATTTTCGAGGATATGAGAAATATGGTCTATGGAAGAATTGGAGCATTTTAAGGGTGGTAGTACCCTGTGATTACACTAAACCCCTGGAAAAGATGATGATATTCCACGAAGTGGACTTCGGACAAAATAAGGAGTTTTGTCTCGATATGTGGGGTATCCCCAGGAATATGAAGGGGTGAAGTACTATTGGGTATGAAGGAGGTACAATGTTGGTAATAAGGAGCAATTGTGACTCCATGATGAGTGAGTAATTACGTCTGAGTTAGTACCAATAGAAGGAAGGGAGACAGTACAACTGGATGGATTTAAGAATGCTAGGAAGTTGGATGTTGGAATAATGATCAATTGCCCCGATGATGGGTTCAAGGTTTACAAGTAATGAGATGGGCCATAACCCATAGGCCCCAGGACCTGCCAAGAAGCAAGCACACTCTTGCTGAAGGAAAAACCCTGGAAGAGGATATGCCTTTATCAATAGACAATCTTATCGGAGTTTACACAAACCTGAGAGTTGTGAAGGAACGATAGATGTTTGTTTGGCTTGCAGAATAAATGGATTTATCCGAACCCAGTTCGTTGACAAGAGAAATTCTGCAGTGCTTGTGAGGATGACCGAGTGTTAGAATGCGAGATTCGCTAAACCATATTGATACGTCTCCAACGTATCTATAATTTTTGATTGCTCCATGCTATATTATCTACTGTTTTGGACCATATTGGGCTTTATTTTCCACTTTTATATTACTTTTGGGACTAACCTATTAATCGGAGGCCCAGCCCAGAATTGCTGTTTTTTTGCCTATTTTAGTGTTTCGAAGAAACGGAATATCAAACGGAATCCAAACGGAATGAAACCTTCGGGAACGTGATTTTCTCACCGAATATGATCCAGGAGACTTGGACCCCACGTCAAAGGAGGTGGCCACGAGGGTGGGGGGCGCGCCCCTGCCTCGTGGCCCCCCCGTTGCTCCACCGACGTACTCCTTCCTCCTATATATACGTATGTACCCCCAAACGATCAGATACAGAGCCAAAAACCTAATTCCACCGCCGCAACTTTCTGTATCCACGAGATCCCATCTTGGGGCCTGTTCCGGAGCTCCGCAGGAAGGGGAATCCACCACGGAGGGCTTCTACATCATCATAACACCTCCGATGAAGTGTGAGTAGTTTACCTCAGACCTTCGGGTCCATAGTTAGTAGCTATAAGGCTTCTTCTCTCTTTTTGGATCTCAATACAATGTTCTCCCCCTCTCTCGTGGAGATCTATTCGATGTAATCTTCTTTTTGCGGTGTATTTGTTGAGACCGATGAATTGTAGGTTTATGATCAAGATTATCTATGAACAATATTTGAATCTTCTCTGATTCTTTTATGTATGATTGGTTATCTTTGCAAGTCTCTTTGAATTATCAGTTTGGTTTGGCCTACTAGATTGGTTTTTCTTGCAATGGGAGAAGTGCTTAGCTTTGGGTTCAATCTTGCGGTGTCCTTTCCCAGTGTCAGTAGGGGCAGCAAGGCACGTATTGTGTTGTTGCCATCGAGGATAACAAGATGGGGTTTTTTATCATATTGCATGATTTTATCCCTCTACATCATGTCATCTTGCTTAAGGCGTTACTCTGTTTTCTTAAACTTAATACTCTAGATGCATGCTGGATAGCGGTCGATGAGTGGAGTAATAGTAGTAGATGCAAAGTGTGAGTCGGTCTACTTGTCTCAGATGTGATGCCTATATACATGATCATACCTAGATACTCTCATAACTATGCTCAATTCTGTCAATTGCTCAACAGTAATTTGTTCACCCACCGTAAAATACGTATGCTCTTGAGAGAAGCCACTAGTGAAATCTATGCCCCCCAGGTCTATCTTAATCATATTAATCTCCCAACACTTTATTATTTCCTTTTGCTTTTTACTTTGCTTTTATTTTACTTTGCATCTTTATACCAAAAATACCAAAAATATTATCTATCATCTCTATCAGATCTCACTCTCGTAAGTGACCGTGAAGGGATTGACAACCCCTAATCGCGTTGGTTGCGTGGAGCTATTTGTTTTGTGTAGGTACGAGGGACTTGTGCGTAGCCTCCTACTGGATTGATACCTTGGTTCTCAAAAACTGAGGGAAATACTTACTCTACTCTGCTGCATCACCCTTTCCTCTTCAAGTAAATCCAACGCAGATGCTCAAGAGGTAGCAGGAAGATTTACAGCGCCGTTCTTGGGAGGTCTTCATAAAGTCAACATACCAAGTACCCATCACAATCCCTTATCTCTCGCATTACATTATTTGCCATTTGCCTCTCGTTTTCCTCTCCCCCACTTCACCCTTGCCGTTTTATTCGCCCTCTCTTTTCCGTTTGCCTTTTTTTCTTGCTTGCTTGTCATTATGGCTAGTCCTCTATCTTCTCCGTTGTCTCCCGAGAATGAAGTTCTAAATTTTAAACAAAGGGAGGGAGAAAATCTAAAAGATGCTTTGTATAGAATTTGCAATGCTCAAAATAGATCTACCAGGAAGCAATCTACTTCAGTTCTTCTCCACAACTTTTATGTAGGTGCTAATCCTTGGTATAGATATATCCTTGATACCATTACCGGAGGGAATTTCTTGGGTAGCCATACTTTTGACTCTTATAATGCTATGATAGATTTATTTGGCTCACCACCTCTCTTGGTTAATGGAACTATGTTAACTTTGGAGCATGTAATGCAAAGACTTGAAATTATTGAAAATAAAGTTGCTACCATTGAGTTAATTGAAAATCTATATAAAAAGATCCACAATCAAATTACCCAATATGGATCTAAGGTAGGAGTAACTTTGAAAAATATTAAGGAGAAGGAACCCATAGTTAATGAGAGAATAAATCAAGATTCCACTAGAATCGATAAACTTGAGGGTATCATTACCAACTTGGGAACCGCTTTTTCTTCCGTAAAGAATACCCCAAGTCCTCCTACTAAAATTGCCAAGCTTATGTATGTTCCTAAAAATAAGGGTGAATCCTCTAGTAAGGAAATTGCGGATCTTAAATCTATAAGTATTCATCCCAATCTTTTTGCTATCATTAAGGAACCATTTACTACAAATGAATTTTTCGATGTTGTGCCTAAAACTTTGATAATCACTAAAAAGAAAGAAATTCCTAAGGAATATAGATGTCTTATTGAAGAATTGCCTACCAAAGATGGCAATACCTAGATCTATCCTTGCTTTTATGCCTAGCTAGGGGCGTTAAACGATAGCGCTTGTTGGGAGGCAACCCAATTTTATTTTTAGTTTTTTGCTTTCGCTTCTGTTTAGGAATAAATAATCCATCTACCTTCTGCTTAGATGTGGTTTTATGTTTTAATTAGTGTTTGTGCCAAGTTAATCCTATAGGTTCTTCTTGGATGATAGTTATTTGATCTTGCTGTAATTTCCAGAAACTTTATGTTCACGAAAACAATTGTTAAAAATCACCAGAACGTGATAAAATAGTGATTCCAACTGATTATGATCAATAAACAAATTTCCTAGGTCTTCCTATTTTGGCTGATTTTTTGGAGTTCCAGAAGTTTGCGTTAGTAACATATTACTACAGACTGTTCTGTTTTTGACAGATTCTGTTTTTCGTGTGTTGTTTGCTTATTTTGATGAATCTATGGCTAGTAAAATAGTTTATAAACCATAGAGAAGTTGGAATACAGTAGTTTTAACACCAATATAAATAAATAATGAGTTCACTACAGTACCATGAAGTGGTCTTTTGTTTTCTTTCCTTAACGGAGCTCACGAGATTTCTGTTAAGTTTTGTGTTGTGAAGTTTTCAAGTTTTGGGTGAAATCTTTTGATGGATTATGGAACAAGGAGTGGAAAGAGCCTAAGCTTGGGGATAGCCATGGCACCCCCAAGATAATCTAAGGACACCAAAAAGTCAAAGCTTGGGGATGCCCCGGAAGGCATCCCTCTTTAAATCTACTTCCATCGGTAACTTTACTTGGAGCTATATTTTTATTCACCACATGATATGTGTTTTGCTTGGAGCGTCTTGTATGATTTGAGTCTTTTCTTTTTAGTTTACCACAATCATCCTTGCTGTACACACCTTTTTAGAGAGCCATTCATGAACTGGAATTTGTTAGAATACTCTTTGTGCTTCACTTATATCTTTTGAGCTATATAGTCTTGCTCTAGTGCTTCACTTATATCTTTTCGAGCACGGTGGTGGATTTGTTTTATAGAAACTATTGATGTCTCATGCTTCACTTAGATTATTTTGAGAGTCTTAAATAGCATGGTAATTTGCTTAAAAACCTTAATATGCTTGGTATTCAAAAAATTTAAAACTTTTTTTTGAGTGCGTTGAATACTAAGAAAAGTTTGATGCTTGATAATTGTTTTGAGATATGGAGGTGATAATATTAGAGTCATGCTAGTTGAGTAGTTGTGAATTTGAGGAATACTTGTGTTAAAGCTTGTGATTCCCGTAGCATGCACGTATGGTGAACCGTTATGTGATGAAGTCGGAGCATGATTTATTTATTGATTGTCTTCCTTATGAGTGGCGGTCGGGGATGAGCGATGGTAATTCCTACCAATCTATCCCCGTAGGAGAATGCGCGTAATACTTTGCTTTGATAACTTGTAGATTTTTGCAATAAGTATATGAGTTCTTTATGACTAATGTTGATTCCATGGATTATACGCACTTTTCTCATCCTTCCACCATTGCTAGCCTCTCTAATACCGTGCACTTTTCGCCGGTATCATACACCCACCATATACCTTCCTTAGAACAGCCACCATACCTACCTATCATGGCATTTGCATAGCCATTCGAGATATATTGCCATGCAACTTTCCACCATTCTATTTATTATGACACGCTCCATCATTGTCATATTGCTAGCAAGATCATGTAGTTGACATAGTATTTGTGGCAAAGCCACCGTTCATAATTCTTTCATACATGTCACTCTTGATTCATTGCATATCCCGGTACACCGCGGGAGGCATTCATATAGAGTCATATTTTGTTCTAAGTATTGAGTTGTAATTGTTGAGTTGTAAGAAAAATAAAAGTGTGATAATCATCATTTTTAGAGCATTGTCCCAAGTGAGGAAATAATGATGGAGACTATGATTCCCCCATAAGTCAGGATTAGACTCCGGACGAAAAATAAAAAAAGAAAAGAAAAGAGCCATAAAAAAAGATAAAAGGCCCAAATAAAAAAATGAGAGAAAAAGAGAGAAGGGACAATGTTACTATCCTTTTACCACACTTGTGCTTCAAAGTAGCACCATGATCTTCATGATAGAGAGTCTCTCATTTTGTCACTTTCATATACTAGTGGGAATTTTTCATTATAGAACTTGGCTTGTATATTCCAATGATGGGCTTCCTCAAAATGCCCTAGGTCTTCGTGAGCAAGCGAGTTGGATGCACACCCACTTAAATTATTTTGTTGAGATTTCATATACTTCTAGCTCTAGTGCATCTGTTGCATGACAATCCCTACTCACTCACATTGATATCTATTGATGGGCATCTCCATAGCCCGTTGATACGCCTAGTTGATGTGAGACTATCTTCCCCTCTTTTTGTCTTCTCCACAACCACCATTCTATTCCACATATAGTGTTATATCCATGGCTCACGCTCATGTATTGCGTGAAGATTGAAAAAGTTTTGGGAATGTCAAAAGTATGAAACAATTACTTGGCTTGTCATCGGGGTTGTGCATGATTTAAATACTTTGTGTGGTGAAGATAGAGCATAGCCAGACTATATGATTTTGTAGGGTTAACTTTCTTGGGCCATGTTATTTTGAGAAGACATAATTGCTTAGTTAGTATGCTTGAAGTATCATTATTTTTATGTCAATATGAACTTTTGTCTTGGATCTTTCGGATCTGAATATTCATACCACAATTAAGAAGAATTACATTGAAACTATGCCAAGTAGCACTCCACATCAAAAATTCTTTTTTAATCATTTACCTACTCGAGGACGAGCAGGAATTAAGCTTGGGGATGCCTGATACGTCTCCAACGTATCTATAACTTTTGATTGCTCCATGCTATATTATCTACTGTTTTGGACCATATTGGGCTTTATTTTCCACTTCTATATTACTTTTGGGACTCACCTATTAATCGGAGGCCCAGCCCAGAATTGCTGTTTTTTTGCCTATTTCAGTGTTTCAAAGAAACGAAATATCAAACGGAGTCCAAACAGAATGAAACCTTCGGGAACGTGATTTTCTCACCGAATATGATCCAGGAGACTTGGACCCCACGTCAAAGGAGGTGGCCACGAGGGTGGGGGGCGCGCCCACCCCCCTAGGGCGCGCCCCCTGCCTCGTGGGCCCCCGTTGCTCCACCGACGTACTCCTTCCTCCTATATATACCTACGTACCCCCAAACGATCAGATACGGAGCCAAAAACCTAATTCCACCGCCACACCTTTTTGTATCCACGAGATCCCATCTTGGGGCCTGTTCCGGAGCTCCGCCGGAAGGGAAATCCACCATGGAGGGCTTCTACATCATCATAGCCCCTCCGATGAAGTGTGAGTAGTTTACCTCAGACCTTCGGGTCCATAGTTAGTAGCTAGATGGCTTCTTCTCTCTTTTTGGATCTCAATACAATGTTCTCCCCCTCTCATGGAGATCTATTCGATGTAATCTTATTTTTTGCGGTGTGTTTGTTGAGACCGATGAATTGTGGGTTTATGATCAAGGTTATCTATGAAGAATATTTGAATCTTCTCTGAATTCTTTTATGTATGATTGGTTATCTTTGCAAGTCTCTTCGAATTATCAGTTTGGTTTGGCCTACTAGATTGGTTTTTCTTGCAATGGGAGAAGTGCTTAGCTTTGGGTTCAATCTTGCGGTGTCCTTTCCCGGTGTGATGAGGGGCAGCAAGGCATGTATTGTATTGTTGCCATCGAGGATAACAAGATGGTTTTTTATCATATTGCATGAATTTATCCTCTACATCATGTCATCTTGCTTAAGGCGTTACTCTGTTTTCTTGAACTTAATACTCTAGATGCATCTGGATAGCGATCGATGAGTGGAGTAATAGTAGTAGATGCGGCAGGAGTCGGTCTACTTGTCTCGGACGTGATGCCTATATACATGATCATACCTAGATACTCTCATAACTATGCTCAATTCTGTCAATTGCTCAACAGTAATTTGTTCACCCACCGTAAAATACTTATGCTCTTGAGAGAAGCCACTAGTGTAATCTATGGCCCCCGGGTCTATCTTAATCATATTAATCTCCCAACACTTTATTATTGCTTTTTGCTTTTTACTTTGCTTTTATTTTACTTTGCATCTTTATACCAAAAATACCAAAAATATTATCTATCATCTCTATCATATCTCACTCTCGTAAGTGACCGTGAAGGGATTGACAACCCCTAATCGCGTTGGTTGCGTGGAGCTATTTGTTTTGTGTAGGTACGAGGGACTCGCGCGTAGCCTCCTACTGGATTGATACCTTGGTTCTCAAAAACTGAGGGAAATACTTACTCTACTCTGCTGCATCAACCTTTCCTCTTCAAGGAAATCCAACGCAGTGCTCAAGACGTAGCACATATATAAGGTAATGATTTGGGTGTGGGATGGATTGATCACCATACCGACTTACTCTTATTATTTGCCTTGCTATATGGGATGGTAAATCTGAGTGACTTACCTATAGTAGAGAGACGACGATCAAAACCTTGTTTAAACCTTAGAATGGTATGGCAATTTTTTCCCTTGTACAAGGCAACCGTTGCCAATCGTAGGATATACGGTGACGTTTGAGCCCAGACTCATTTTTCTGCAGGGACCCAGTCAAATTGTTTATTGACCACCATGAGATATCGATAGTTGTTTAGTATTTGCGCCAGACCTGTCAGCTAAGAAGACTCAGTCACAGAAGAACTGTACCAAGATGAAAGGACACAGGAATTGAGGAAAAGGTTATGCCACCACCGGAAGAGCCCAAAGTAGGAATTTTCCTGAGAATCTGAGACCGACCCTGTCAACAACAAGGATGGAGTATATGAGTTTTGATGGAACCATAACCATGCTTCTAAGGGTGGTAGCACCCTAGACCCCCCTGTGACAATCGATGGATTTTGAGAAGACCCCGAACTTAACCTATTTCTTGCTAGCCTCTCCGAATCTCGAGGACGAGATTCATTTTAAGGGTGGTAGGTTTGTAACATCCCAAAATTCTAAATTTTGGAATGTTATATTAAATAGATAGATTTGATTGATTGTTTGATTATGGTGTGGTTGCTTGTGTGAAAGTGAGTGAAATTCGAAATTTTTTGAAAGTTAAATGAGAGGGAATAAAAGGACTTTCCCAAACTTCCATTTTTTTCTGCATTTATGATCAACATGAATTCAAATTCTTTTCAGATACAAAACCCTAGAGAGAAGATGACATGACTTCTTCCATTTTAAATAAATGAAAAGGGTTTTGAAAAGATTTGAATTCCATTTGAAAATATTTCCAATTCAAAAACTTTATGCAACTCAATGATTTTCACGAGAGAAGATAAAATGACTTCTTCAAAATACATGAAATATGAGTTGGGAGTTTAAAAGCATTAAATTTAAAAGTCCCATTAAAGTTATTTTCAATTTGGAGTTATTTGGGTTTTATTCAAATTATTTTCTCCAAAAATAAAATATATGGAAATAAGGTAAAACGATTCCCTACATTAGAAAATTGGAGAGAAATAAATTTGAAATCATTTTGGTATTTTTAAAATGATTTTTATGAGGTTTTATTGTAGCAGTAGCACTGTTTGATTTATTTGATTTTTTTTGGATTTTATTTGACGCTAGAAAAATGTTCATCTTGTAGAAAATCTTTTTCTGAAAATTTTGACATATTATGTGCCTATATAATATTTTTATTTTTTTATTATTATTTTGTCTGGAAAAATGTTTATTAAAAAAACTCCAACCGACTGGGCAGCCCGGCTCGAGCCGAGCTGCCACGGTCCGGCCAGCGCTTGTCTCCGCCTCCCTTGCAACCGCCGCCGCGCCCGTGTCCGGCCGGGACACGCCCGCCGCCGCGCCTTGCGCCCCCTCCTCCAAGCTTCGCGCCGCCCCTCCCCTCTATATAAGCCCGGTCCCCGCCGCTCTCTCCTCCTCTTCGCCGCCTGCCGCTCTTCGCTCGCCAGCGCACTTTCCCAGCGCTGACGCCCCGCATTGCGCCCGGCGCCCTAGTCCATTGCCTCACCGTTGTCGTTGCCGCGCCAATCCTGCGCCCTTGCCGTCGCCGAGCTTCACTGGCCGTAGCTTGTTGAGTCCGCCGCTGCCGCCCGGACTTGCCAGAAACCGCCATCGTAGCCGGTTCACTTGGTCCGGTAAGACCCGATTCCGGTTCGCCGGTTTTATTTAGGGTTTAATTTTTTTCGGTCTACCGTTTAAAATCCGGTTTTTTTTATTTTTAACCTAGTTATTTAGTTAATGTTCGCCGGTTAGGTCTTCACAGCGAACGGATTCGTTCGTTAGCGTTTGGTAGCGAACGTTCGTTAAATAGCCTTTTTGTTTTATTTTATTTCTGCCAGGGACCCGTTTGCAATTAGTTTATTTATAGAATTGTCCGTGTTCTTCAGACTAGCACAACTTTTTGCTCGTTGGTCGGAATTAGATGAAACCAATGCCAAATTGTTCGTATCGTTACCCTCTATCCAGTAAAACAACTTAAACATATTTTTGAAAGTTTTAAAATTTGATTTCAAACAGATTTGTATTTGAACTTCGTTTGATCGTAACCTGAGTTTTATAATTCCGTTTGAGTTGATTCTTGTTGCAAATCGAAGCTCTTGACCTAAACTTTCTGATAAGGCCAAATTCACTTAATTTTGGTACTGTTAGAAATTGTTTTATGCTGCAAGAGTTATTTGCTTGTTTTTTATGTTTTCCGAATTGTCTTCTTCGTTCTTTCCGATCTTTTGAGTGATTGCTTATGTATGGTTACTATTGCTTGCTTACGCTGGATTGACCGGAGTGAAATGAGTAGAACTATTAGGAGTTATGAGTGCGAATCATCTTCATCAACCGTACAGGCAAGTTCACACTTTGATCATACTCTTCCTACCCAGTTTTTATGCATTAGTTTCAACCCTCAAACATTGCATGAGTAGGTTTGATAACATGTGGGTACTGGGAAGTAGTTGATGAGGTAGGAACCTATTGTCCTGCATTCAAACCTTGGGAGTTACTTCTACGTTATGCTCATACTGCTCTGCTAAGCTCGTAGACGTGGATTGGTTGAGTGATTTATGACAGATGTAAGAGTTATTATTTAATGGTTAACTTAAGGTGGATACTTTAATACACATTTGGGTGGAATGGTAGGGGCATCCTGGAGCACCCAGTGGTGTCGGAGTAATTGACCACGGGTACCCCGAAGACGGCAAGACAATAATTCAAGACATCGGGGCTAGCAAAGCCCCTCAGTCCGACTGCCCGGCCGCTCCTGCCGGCTCCCCGTCCGACTGCTCTGCCCAGCCGACTGCAGCCCGACTCGACACCGACAAGACATCGATAAGACAGCCACACCGCGGCCATGCCTGGCCACTATTGCTGCATAGGCTTATACTATTCATCCATCACCATCAATAGTGTGCAGTACCATCAATAGTGTAACTTGTCCCGTGGGCACTAGCATATAAAGTGACCCAGGGGAGCAAGCCATCGGGCCATGGCCAGAAGGCCTAACACATGCTAGCAAGCTAGCTAGCTATCCATCCATCCATCCAGGATGAACACACTCCATGCATACATGTTAGCAAGCTAGCACACACACATCCATTCATCCATTCATCCACGGGCATGCATGCCCAAGCATCTGTGCTTACAGATACGAAGCCAGTTGCCTACACCTCAGATACAGCTTCAGGAGCACTCTGTACCAGATATACCATATATACTCAGACATGCAGGAGTAGGGGTATTATCTCTCCAAAGAGCCCCGAACCTGGGTAAACTAGAGCGTGCTACTCGCATACCCGTCCCTGGATATTCCGCTAGCAGTCTTGCCCTCACACGAAGCCACCTTGTGGCATCTGTCGTATCGCACCCCCCGTGAGAATACCACAACAGTTGGCGCCCACCGGGGCCTGCTGCTGATTTCGCAGTCCGGGCGGGACCCTTTTCATCATCGTCACCGCCGCGTCGCGCCGTCTCTCTGATAGCGCTGGGGGCTCCACATTGACATGCTCCCGGGCGGCAGCACGGGACGGCGTGTCCTCGTCATCGGCCTCGCCGTTCTCGCCGTCATCACCGCGGCGTCGCCGTCGTCCCTCCGGTAGCACTCGGGGGCTCGGCATCTACGCGCCCCGGGGTGGCCGCACAGGACGGCCCGTCCGCGTCGTGGGCCTCGACACCGCTGAGCCTGTTCACGCTCGTCCCGCTCACTTGCATCTGCTTGCAAGCTAGCTAGATGCAGGTCAACCATGGTCCAACACTAGCCACATGCAAGTCATATACGCACCAGATAGCAGCCAATTGGATAATGCCTGTGTATTAGCCTGATGCAAGTCGGATATTGCCCATACATTAGCCAGACAATGCTTGTCTCCACTCTACCCCGCCCAAGCTGCTGCTCACCTGCTTGCCTCGCTGTGGCCGTGGCCTTTTCCAGCGCCTCTCGCGCGACCCTCGCTCGCGGTCACGCGTGCGCTCCGCCCGACCAACTCTGTGTAATGCCTCACAACCCGAGCTCCTCCACCGCTAGCTCGCCATAGCGCTACTGCCTCGTTCGGCTCCTGCTGCGTCCCGAGCTGCTTCGCCCCCTCCGCCCCGAGATGCTTCGTCTGCCTGCAGCGACTGAGCCCGTGCACCTCCCTCGCAACCGGTCAGCACTGGCTCCGAGTCTCCTCCACGCCGGCTCCGCCTCTGCCGCCGCCTCGCCTCACGTCCGCCGTCGCTCGGCTCGGCGTCGAGTGCCGTGGCGGCGCTTGTGCGCGCCCGCAGGCTCCTGCGTTGCAGCGGCGAGCCATCTCCGGCTCCGGGTTGCCGCTCCCTCGTCTCCCAGCCGCCTCGCCGCAGCCGCGGCTGCTGCGCCGCGCTCCTCCCGCGTGTCCAGCTCGCCGGCCTCCGGCTGCACCAGCTCCCGACCCCGGCCATCTCACCTTCCCCGCGTGCGTGCGCGCCCCGGCGCCATTTGCGGCCTCGCAGCCGGCCTCCCCTGCCGCCGGTTGCTCCGCTCCACCACATGCATCGCCAGCCGCGTCCATTGCGTTCGCGGGCCTCCGCTGCGTCGTCCCCGACAACCGCGCCGACCGTCCCAGCGGGCTGCCCAGCTCCCGGACGCCGCTGCTGCTCCGGCTCCCCACGGGCGCCTCCGTGCGCCGCCCGTTCGGCCGCTGCCCGGCCAGCGGGCCGGCTGCCCGCAACCCGGGCGGCCGGCTGCCCTCTCCCCATTACTCCGCGCCGGCGTCCTCCTCCGGGTCGCCACTGTCGCCTCCTGCTCGCGGGCTCCGCGTCCCGGGCCGTGCCAGTTTCCTCCGCATCCGTGCGCCCGGCCGTTCAGCTCCGGCTCTCGCCCGCCGGCTCCGCCTCTACCCGCGGCCGAGTTCTCCGCCTTTCCGGGCCTCCTCGCCGCTGCGCCCGGCACCGCCTCCGCCTGCTTCGTGCCAGTTTCCGCCTGCCGGCTCCCGTCGTAGCCGGCTGCCCGTCGCAGCCGACTGCTGTAAGAAATGGGCCGGCTGCCCATGTCTGGGCAGAAAAGAAAGAGAGAAAAGAGGTCGGATGCCCGTGACCAAAAAAAGAAAAAAAGAAGAGGCCGATTGCCTAGTGGCCGGCTGGAAAAAGTTGGCCGGGTGATGAGAAAGAAAGAAAAAAAAGAAAAGAGGTGGCCGGGTGCTGAAAAAGAGAGAGAGAGAAAGAGGTCGGCTAGGACAAAGAGAAGAACAGAAAAAAACACTCGTCTGTCCGTCCGCCTGCTTCGTCACTCGGACGGCTAGACGCGACCCGGACAGCCTGCCCGCTTCAACATCTGGCCAGCAAGAGCGCCGGCACGGCTGCCTGTCCACCTCGACGCCTGGCCGGTCGGGCCTCGACACGAATCTCGGGGGCTACATCCAGCGGGTGCACTGACGCACCCCCGCGAGGAAGAAGACGAAGTAATTGCCGGGAGATCCGGTCCGATTGCTCAGCAGTCGGCCCGAATTTCGGGGGCTACACCAGCGGGTGCACTGACGCGCCCCCGCGAGAAAGATGACAGAGTAGTTGCCGAAAGATCCGGCCCGACTCGCCGATCGGCCCGAATCTCGAGGCTACACCAATGAGTCTTGTGGCCCGTGAAGAAGAAGACAAAATAGTTGCCGGGAGATCCGGCCCGACTGCTCGTGATCGGCTGAATCTCGGAGGCTATATCAATGAGCGTAGCGCGCCAGGAAGAACGAGGTAGTCGCCGGGAGATCCGGCCCGACTGCTCAGCAGTCGGCCCGAATCTCGGGGGCTACACCCAGTAGGTGCGCTGGCGCGCCCCACGAAAGATTGCAAGAAACAAAAACAAGAGACAAAAGAAGAGTTTTGTCTGGCTGCCAGCAGCCGACAGAAGAGAAAAAGGAAGAAAAGGGTGCTGCCAGACGCCTCGCCGCCTGGCCGGCTGTGCCAAGCCGGCTTGGCCGCGTTCCGCTCGCCGCCTGGCCGGTCAAGCCCGACCGGCTAGGCCCTCCTCGAGCGCCTAGAGGCTCGAGGGCTACACCCAGCGGGTGCGCCAACGCGCTCAAGCGCCGAGCCGCGCCGGTTGTCTTCGACGACCTCGCCGCGACTACACGAAAATCAATATGAGCTCCTCACCCGCATATTTTTGCACCACACAAGCACGTATAACCCCGAGCGATGCTCGGGGGATATCTCCGCATTTTATTACAGTTGCACCATTGTTCGCCACGGTGCCAGCCAGAGTTGGCCCGAGGGCTGGCCGCTTAGCCTGAGACATTTTTCCCCGCAGACGGCTTAGTAGCGTGTGCAGTACCAAAGGACCACCTCTCGGCCACAGACCGCAGAGCGGCTGTCCGGCTAGCAAGAGCAAAAGCTGGAGGTCACCCCACGCGAAAAATGTCCGGGAAGTGAAACGCTTCAGGCGACCCGACCGTTTCCTTTATGAGTATCTGCTCGGTTAAATCCGCTCCCAGAGTCTGAGTACTGTACACTCCACTTCGCGGCCCACTCTCAGCCACAGACCGTAGAACGGCTGTCCAGTGAGCGAGAGCACATGCCAAAAAGCGGAGGGAACACAAAAAAGATTGAAGGGGGCTCGGACGAAACCGAGTCGGCACCCCCGCATAAAACTTGCAATGCTAAAAACAATCATTTGATATATCTGCGTGGACTAACTTTGTATTTTGCATGATCATTTCTATGAACACCCGCCAAAAAACCTCCGCTCAACTTTGCCAAGTTCCCCGGAGGCTCGGGGGCTACTGTCGGAGTAATTGACCACGGGTACCCCGAAGACGGCAAGACAATAATTCAAGACATCGGGGCTAGCAAAGCCCCTCAGTCTGACTGCCCGGCCGTTCCTGCCGGCTCTCCGTCCGACTGCTCTGCCCAGCCGGCTGTCGACTGCAGCCCAACTCGACACGGACAAGACATCGACAAGACAGCCACACCGCTGCCATGCCTGACCACTATTGCTGCATAGGCGTACACTATTCATCCATCACTATCAACAGTGTGCAGTACCATCAATAGTGTAACTTGTCCCCTGGGCACTAGTATATAAAGTGACCCAGGGGAGCAAGCCATCGGGCCACGGCCACAAGGCCTCACACAGGCTAGCAAGCTAGCTAGCTATCCATCTATCCAGGATGAACACACTCCATGCATACATGCTAGCTAGCAAGCTAGCTAGCTAGCACACACACACACATCCATTCATCCATCCACCCATGGGCATGCATGCCCAAGCATCTGTGCTCACAGATACGAGGCCAGTTGCCTACACCTCAGATACAGCTCCAGGAGCACTCTGTACCAGATATACCATATATACTCAGACATACAGGAGTAGGGATATTGTCTCTCCGGAGAGCCCCGAACCTGGGTAAACTAGAGCATGCTACTCGCATACCCGTCCCTAGATATTCCGGCAGCAGTCTTGCCCTCACACGAAGCCACCCTGTGGCATCTGTCGTATCGCACCCCCGTGAGAATACCACGACAAGTGGTCTGCCCGGGCACCTGGAGAACCCAGTGCTTGCCCAAGGGGATCCCGGAGGACCCGTGTGATCACCCTATGGAATGCCACCCAGGCTCAAAGGGATCATAAGATTATTCATGCTAGAAACTTCCGTGTGCAGCCACAAGCCATTATGGGCTCTGGCATAGTTGAGTATGTTGCGTGACCTCTTTCAGTGGTGGGCTAGAAGATGTAGAGGGAAAGTAGGTGTAACTGTCCACCCAGAGTAAAGAGTTAATGCTTCTGAAAGACTGTGTCTCGGTCATCCGTTTCTCAAACACCATGTAGTGCGAGAAATCAAACGGAGGAGATCGAGTCTTGTGGGGAAAAGTGCACAAACCTCTGCAGAGTGTACAATCTAATCATGATTAGCCGTTGAAAGAACATGCGGTGCCCCCATGTTTGGTTTTGGTAATTGATGACTATCTCTATGGACTAATGGTTGCATTGAGTTATATCTGAAGGATTTGTCCATAGGCATTTCGTGAAGTCCATGTGTTGGTTTCAAGGAGTTTATGTGTTGACCAAGGTACTATTAAGGAATTATTCAAAGATTGGTCATGTGAGTGATGAGCTTATTGCAAGCATGTCTTGAAGAAGAAGATTGTGTGATCATTCATGTTTACCTTCAAGACATCATCCAAATGAAGAGAGTTGGAAAGAATCAAGGTTGATCAAGACTAAGTCAAGAGTGAATTAAGTTGATCAACACACAAAGCGTACAAGATGTCTGAGAGGGATCAAGTGATCCCATGGTATGGTAAGCATTGTCCATTACGCTTTGTGTACTAACCCATGGTCTTCGTGAGAGTTCTTTGTGGGGTTAGGTTGCGGTGTGCAAGTTCAAGTGATGCATCACGAAGAGATCAAGTGCTTGAAGCTTGCCGTCCATTGTGGTGACAATAGACTTATGAAGATAAGCGGAAGAGTGGCTCACCCATAATGGAGTATGGGGGAGCAATCAACTAGTCTTCATCGAGCCAACGCAATCAAGAAAGGTGGTCCAACTTGAGGGAGTCAAGATCGTCATCGTCTAGCTCAAGTGGACCATGTGCAAGGCAAAGGTTTGCCCTTGATAGGTTTTCTATTTTACCGGTCTCACGATGATAGTTGGGAGACGGGTTATAGGATCGATTGCCGTACTATCAAGGGGGGCTCTCGATGAGTAGCTTGATCGTATCATTCGTAGAGAGCTCAAACCATTGCATCCTTGCATCATCTATTATGGTTCTTGTTTGGTTCTTCTCCTTGTGAGATTTGGAGCTTATGGTCATTTTTATGACAAGCTTCGAGCTCATCAGCGGAGTTCACTTGCATCTTCTATGTTGTTTTCGATGTTGGAGGATATGCCGTTTCTTCTCTGTTGGAGGTTTCACTCCTTTGTTTGTTAGGCATACCTCCTCTGCCTCTTCTTACTATATCTACTCGCTGTTTCGATGCTACTCGTTGTCTTGTTTCCAACAAGCTTGAGTTTGCTCAATTCGGAGCTCATTTGTAGAAGTTATGGCGATTCTGGTTTTATTGTTTCCCTCTGTTGTCTTCTCTCGCAAAATGAAGGACTCCTAGTGTTACTAATGGGGCATGCGGTAATCTTGCTCTCCGGAGCGGTAGTACCGCAGGCCCTTCTTGATAATACCGCAGTCCACCATGATAATCTTGCAGTGCTCACGGTAGTACCGCTCTGTGGGAGCGGTAGTACCGTGGCCTCGTGCCAGCTTGACTACTCGGCGGTAGTAGGCGGATGTAATTTTTACATCCGTGCCCTCTGTGATAATACCGTGCCCTTGGTAGCGGTAGTACCGTGAGCTCTGGCCAGGCTTAGCGACATGAGCGGAAGTAGGCGGATGTAATTTTACATCCGCGCCCTCTGATAGTACCGCTCTTCGTGTCTTGATAGTACCGTGCGGATTTTTGCGCAGGTCCTCCCTCGGCGGAAGTAGGTATGGAAGTAATTTTTACTTCCGTGCTTTCTCTATGACTAGTGTTGCCTGCCTTACGGTAGTACCGTGCGTAGGCGGTAGTACCGCTCGGCGGTTCTACCGTTCGTTGCTACTGTGAGCCTTCATCGGCGATCTTTGCACTTGCGGTAGTACCGCAACCTGTGATGTAGTACCAGGGCCGACGGCGGTAGTACCGCAGCTCACAGCGGTAGTACCGCGTCGTCTTGGGCTGAGTGAGGGATAACGGTTGGTTTTTCTCCCCACCTATAAAAGGGGTCTTCTTCCCCTTGAGATCCAATCTTTGAGCTCGTGTTCTTCCCCATTGTTGACCTTCTTGAGCTTGCTATCTCTCAATCCCTCCAATGATTCTTGCTAGTTCTTGAGGGAAAAGAGAGGAGATCTAGATCCACGTTTCCACCAATCACTTTCTCCTCTTAGTGAAGGGAACCCCTTGGATCTAGATCTTGGAGTTCTTCGTGTTCTTCTTCGTTCTTCCTCTCATTTTCCTCCCTAGCATTAGTTGCTTTGGTGGGATTTGGGAGAGAAGGACTTGGGCACTCCGTGTGCCCTTGCCATTGCATTTGGTGCATCGGTTTGAGTTCTCCACGGTGATACGTGGAAGTTACAAGTTGAGAAGCTTATTACTCTTGGGTGCTTGGTGCCCTTGAGCTTGTTCCTCTTGGGTGCTTGGGCGCCCTAGGCGGTTAGTGGTGTTGAGCTCAATCATTGTGGTGTAAAGCTCAAGGGCAAGCGTCGGTGTCTCCAATTAGGTTGTGGAGATCGCCCGAGCAATTTGTGGTACGGTGACCGCCCCAAGGGTTGCCAAAGTGTACGGGTTCGGTGACCGCCCCCAAGGGTTGCCATTTATGCAGGTTCGGTGACCGCCCTCAAGGGTCCCTTAGTGGAATCACGGCATCTTGCATTGTGCGAGGCGTGAGGAGATTCTGGTGGCCCTAGTGGCTTCTTGGGGAGCATTGTGCCTCCACACCGCTCCAAAGCGGAGATTAGCATCCGCAAGGGTGTGAACTTCGGGATACATCGTCATCTCCGTGTGCCTCGGTTATCTCTTACCCGAGCCCTTTACTTATGCACTTTACTTTGTGATAGCCATATTGTTTCTTGTCATATATCTTGCTATCACCTAAGTAGTTTTTCTTGCTTAGCATAAGTTGTTGGTGCACTTAGGTGAGCCTAGTTGTTGTAGGTTTTGTGCTTGACAAATTAACCGCTAGGTTTATTCCGCATTTGTTCAAGCCTCAACCGTAATTATTTTAAAGCGCCTATTCACCCCCCCCCCTCTAGGCGACATCCACGATCTTTCAGCCGTGTCCCCGATTATGGACATCTTGAGTATCTGGTTCTTGGATTATCATATGGATCTCATCACTTTAAATTAATTTGTTGGGTTGTTAACTTTTAATTTGGGATTGAGTTGAAGGAACCTTCTCAATGTTTTTACCAAACTTTATAGTTAAATAAAATATATTCCTTTGCAGTAGGAAAAAATTGGCTTTTCGCAAAAACATTATAACCATAAAGCCTCCACCAGCCATATATGCATGTAGTGATAGCCTTTATTCATCATTGTTCTATGGTGTGAATTTGCCAGTACATTCAATGTACTGACCCTTTATGGCTGCAACGTCTCATGTTGCAGGATCTTACGACGAGTAAGTGATACGTTAGGGTTACGATTTCTACACTCAACTTTGCCGTTGGTGTTGATGGGAATCCACAACCTTGTTGTTACTTCCGCTATATGGATTGAGGTAATAGTATTTACGTTACTTTATACATGTGATTTACCTCTGTTATAAATCCTCGAGTACTGTGTGTGTCAGCATACCGATCCAGGGATGACACTTAAGCACTGAGACTTGACCATCTGAGGTCAGGTCGCTACAGTTACATGCTTAACGACTAGTGGCTTTTAGGTGAACTAGAATCATAGGAGAAAGAGAGAAGGGCATCGAAAGTGTTCTGGTCAATCCTGAAGTGTTCCTTGTGTTCATATAATTCTGCACGTAGTTCAGACACATCTCCGTCGAGCTATACACCGAAATCTGAACTTTGACGCGTATATCCCCCATCACATATCGGATTGGTGCGAAAGACGGACGGTCAATCTCATCCCGCAAACTCCGATCTGAACTCATCTCCTGGAGAATGAATAGAAACAACATGAATTTTACAATCAACCCAACCTATGATCCTCGCTTGAACTCGACGCCTCCTTTGTAGTACACGGATCTATGACAGTGACCCAAATTTCACCACTAGCAAAGTTTTTGCTAGCAACCATCATAGACTCATGGATCTGAACCCTACAACCCTTTTTATACGCCATCAACATTTTTCACACCATCACAACGAACGGGGAGGGATGTGAGGAATTTTACAGGATATCCAAACCTACCAGCCTCCACTGCTCGATTCTCCGTCAAGGATCAAACCAGACACTTTGATACCTTTGTGAGGCATGGATTTTATATCAACACTCACTCACTCCCGAATTTGGGAAAGAACACTAAAATCTGATGATAAATCAGGAAATTCTATAGTTGAATTACCTAAAAGATACCCCAATTACATAGTACGGTAGCTAAACCCTAGGCTAGATAAGAGTACGTGTCAATATATAGCGACTACAGGACAGGGGACCAGACTTCTAAGCTGGAAAGGATTTTAACAACAACAACAACAAAGCCTTTAGTCCCAAACAAGTTGGGGTAAGCTAAAGGTGAAACCCATAAGATCTCGCAACCAACTCATGGCTCTGGCACATGGATAGCAAGCTTTCACGCACCCCTGTCCATAACTAGCTCTTTGGTGATACTCCAATCCTTCAGGTCTCTCTTAACGGACTCCTCCCATACCAAATTTGGTCTACCCCGCCCTCTCTTGACATTCTCCGCATGCTTTAGCCGTTCGCTGTGCACTAGAGCTTCTAGAGGCCTGCGCTGAATATGCCCAAACCATCTCAGACGATGTTGGACAAGCTTCTCTTCAATTGGTGTTACCCCAACTCTATCTCGTATATTATCATTCCGGACTCGATCCTTCCTCGTGTGGCCACACATCCATCTCAACATACGCATTTCCGCCACACCTAACTGTTGAACATGTTGCATTTTAGTCGGCCAGCACTCAGCGCCATACAACATTGCGGGTCAAACCGTCGTCCTGTAGAACTTGCCTTTTAACTTTTGTGGCACTCTCTTGTCACAGAGAATGCCAGAAGCTTGGCGCCACTTCATCCATTCGGCTTTGATTCGATGGTTCACATCTTCATCAATACTCCCATTTTCCTGCAGCATTGACCCCAAATACCGAAAGGTGTCCTTTCGAGGTACCACCTGACCATCAAGGCTAACCTCCTCCTCCTCACACCTAGCAGTACTGAAACCGCACATCATGTACTCGGTTTTAGTTCTACTAAGCTTAAACCCTTTCGATTCCAAGGTTTGTCTCCATAACTCTAACTTCCTATTTACCCCTATCCGACTATCATCAACTAGCACCACATCATCCGCAAAGAGCATACACCACGGGATATCTCCTTGTATATCCCTTGTGACCTCATCCATCACCAATGCAAAAAGATAAGGGCTCAAAGCTGACCCCTGATGCAGCCCTATCTTAATCGGGAAGTCATCAATGTCGACATCACTTGTTCGAACACTTGTCACAACATTAACGTACATGTCCTTGATGAGGATAATGTACTTTGCTGGGACTTTGTGTTTCTCCAAGGCCCACCATATGACATTCCGCGGTATCTTATCATAGGCCTTCTCCAAGCTAGAAAGGATTTTAACAACGCAATGAATTTAAAAGGAACAATGCTCTTAAGTTTAAACTAGGCCGTAAGAAACAGCGAGGCAATCCGAGCCGTCCATCTTAACTTGCGTCAGTTCATCGATCACCCTCTGGCTTCAGTTCAGCACGGGTTTGGGTCATACGCGCAAGCAACCTGGGGGATGTATTCACTTAACAAACATAACTATTCCGACAAGTAGACTTATTATCTTATACGGAGAGCTCCCTGTCGCCAAGAAACAGAGGCGGAAAAAAAGCCCCCGATGCTCTGCTCCACTATCGCCGCCGTCGCCGGCGTAGGCTCCGGCCTCTAGGCCCGGCCGCTGCTCCCAGCGGGCGCGCGCCCCTCTCCTACGGCCGCCCTCCACCCTTGACGGCTCCGGCTCCGGTCTCCCATTGGCAGGCGGTGGCGCTTTTCTTTCCGATCTGGATCTACCTTGTCTTACCAAATCTTGGTGAGTTGCAACCTCTACCTGTGGATTTTCGATCAACGGTGGGTTTGTGTGTTCCGGCCTTTTAGGCTGTGGTGGGTGTGCTAATTCTTGAGTGGGGATTTGTTGCTCTTGCGAAGGAAGGGGTGCTGGTGCGATTAGGCACAACAACAATGTCAACCAAAGGGTGGCGGGGATCTCGACAAGAGAAAGGAGAAACCAACAGGCTCATCGTTAGGGGGAGGAAGGTGTCGACTCCATGATGGGCCGCCTAAACCTGCTCGGGCAGACGAGACAGAGGTGGTGGACATGAGTGACGATGAGGAGGAGGATGCAGCTCCGCCCGGTGAAGTGGTCCCTGTTCGGGAAAGTTTTGTCTCCGTCGGTGATCCACTCACATACCACTTTGGCTGCTATGCGGCCAGCTTGGGGCAATCCTGGGGGGCTCAAAGCTAAGGACGGTGCGTGTCAATGTCTTCGTCGCTGATTTTGCAAATAAAGGGGACAGGATAGAGCTCAAGAGGGCACACCGTGGATGGTGGGCAGGCATGCTTTGTAATCCCACGGGATTACGACCCTCGCCTCGAGCCCTCGTAAATCAGGTTTGATTCTATGGCCATCTGGGCTAGGATCATCAACCTTCCTTTCGAGTGGATGAACAATAGAAAGGGTTTGAAGATTGCGAAGATGATTGACAAAAATTGCAAGGTGGATGTGGATGAAGACGGGGAGGCCTCTGGCACCTTCCTTCGGGCAAGGGTTGCAATCCCTTTTGCCGAGCCAATTCGTAGATGGGTCACCATATCCAGGGGAGGTGCTACGGAGAAGTTTGAGTTGCAGTATGAGAAGCTGCCTTTCATTTGTTTCAGTTGTGGTTTGATTGGACATAGCGACTTGGAGTGTCCAAATCCTGCTGAGCGTGATTGGATGGGAAGCTCCCTTTCGATCGTGGTTTGAGGGCGCCAGAAGACAGAAGACGACGGATGCAATCCTTTAGTCAGACGGCTGCTTCAACATCTTGGTATAGCGATCCCAAAGACAGGGGAGGTGGGGGAGGGGCGAAATCTTTCCCTGGCTCCGCGGCCAGTGAACCTCCGAGAATCGGGAAGGGAGATCGTCAAGTCGGGCGAGCAGGAGGTGGCCTCACCTCCACCCAAAGTAAAGTTGGCCCAAGGGGCCTCTCGGGTGTCTGAGATTACAAAGAAATTATTCCCGGCGGAGACTGAGCGAAAAGGGAATGGACAGAAGAAGCGAAAGCCAGGTCCGGCACATCTTTGGTGGGGGTATCTGCAGGCGGGGTTAGTCAGAATGATTTTGACAAACCCAACACGGCTCTGGCTATGGTAGTAGCGGGTACCATTGGGGTAGAGGCTGATAAAAGACTGGAGAACTTGGATAGGAGTATCGAGACTTTGAAGAAGCAAAAGAATGAAAACTCCCACCGCAAGACAAGCGTGGGGAAGGAGGGAGAGAGCGGGAACAATTTGTCACAACCTTAGAAGCGGGGCTGCATGTACATCCTGCAAAGATCAATGAAAGTGGTAGCGTGGAACTGCCGGGGGCTTGGGAACCAGCCGGCAGTTCAAGGTCTTTTGGATATGCAAAAGGCCGAAGATCCTGATATCCTTTTCCTGTCTGAAACAAAGCTTGACAGGAAAAGGATGCAAAGGTTCAAGGGATGTTGAACATGCAAAACACGGAGGTTAGGGACTGTGTTGGGCAAAGCGGTGGCTGGCTGCATTACGGAAGAAAGAGGTGAAGGTTCAGGTGAAGCCTGGGGCGTCTCGCGATCACATTGATGCGGAGATCACCGGGGAGGATGGGTTCTTGTGGAGGCTCACGGCCATCTACGGGGAACCAAAGGCGGGGCGAAGGGAGAAGACGTGGAAGTTGATGCGAACCCTTCACGGGCATTCAGGGCTGCCTTGGATGTCTTGTGGTGATTTCAACGAGATCTGTTTGCTTAGAAGAGAAGCAAGGGGAAGCAGAGGGCACAAGCGGTATGGGCAGATTTCAAAGTGCCTGGAGTTCTCATGATTTGGAGGATTTGGGTTTCGTTGGAGACCCGATACGCGTGTAAACCATAGTCATCAAGCTGAAACCTACATCAAAGCGAGGTTGGACAGGGCTGTGGCTAACCAAGAATGGAGAGCCCACTTCCCGGCCTACAAGGCTATTAACGGGGATCCCAGGCACTCTGACCACAGGCCTGTGATTGTGTTGATGGAACCTGAATATTCCCGCAGAAGGAGGGCGACTGTGGTGGCACAACCGAAGTTTGAGGCAAGATGGCTGGAGGAGGAGCAATGTGAAGATGTGGTAAAAATGCATGGAACTTGGCTATCTTGACAAGTGATACTCATTGTTGCGAGGCAATCGGAAGAGTGGGGTATGATTTGCACTTTCGTGGAGCAAGGAGATATTGGGGGATCTGAAAAACAGGATTAAAAGAGCAAAAAAGGACCTGAATCGGTGTAGGAAGGGGGCGATCTCCAAACAGCAGGTGGCTCAGGAGCAGCTGTTGCGTTATAAGCTGGAAAGGCTTCAGGACCAGAAGAATATTTACTGGAAGCAAAGGGCGCATGCTCATTGGCTGAAAGATGGGGACCGAAACACGAGCTTCTTTCATGCTTGTGCGTCGGATAGGAGAAGGGTGAACCAAATTACAAAGCTGCATACTGATGAGGGAGGCGTGGTGGAGGGCGAGGAGGAGTTGCGGAGCTCATTGCTAGCTATTATAAGTCTCTTTTCTCTTCTGTGGCAGGGACAAGGGAGGCTGAACTCCTTTGTAAAGTGTCTCCTGTGGTCACTACAGAGATGAACGTGTATCTTTCAAAGCCTTTCACCATTGAAGAAATTAGGGAGGCTCTAAATTCTATGGGGGACTTGAAAGCACCAGGGCCGGATGGTATGCCAGCAATCTTCTACAAAAGGTTTTGGGACCTGGTGGGGCCAAAGGTTCAGGAGGCGGTCCTTGGTGTCCTGAACGGGGGTCATGTGCCCGTCGGCTGGAATGAGACCATTGTTGTTCTGATTCCAAAGGTCCTTAATCCATCGCGAATGAAGGACCTTAGGCCTACCAGCCTGTGCAATGTGGTTTTCAAGATCATCACGAAGGTGATTGCCCGTCGCTTGAAGGAGGTACTGCCAGCGATTATATCCCCAAGTCAAAGTGCCTTCGTGCCGGGAAGATTGATAACGGACAACGTGTTGATCGCCACGAGACCACTCACTTCATGCATCAGGTAAGGGGGAAGAGACGGCCAAGTGGCGGTCAAACTGGATATGAGCAAGGCGTATGACCGCGTTGAGTGGTCTTTTTTGGAAAATATGATGCTGAAGATGGGGTTTTCCCGGGACTGGGTGCACCTAATTATGGGATGTGTCACAACTGTGACTTATAGGATTAAGGTCAACAATGATCTGACGGAGGTCATTGTGCCTGAGAGAGGCTTAAGGCAGGGATGTCCCCTATCGCCCTATCTTTTCATTCTCTGTGCGGAGGGCCTTTCTGCTCTGTTCCAAGACGCCGAGAGAGAGGGTAGCCTTCAGGGGGTGCAGGTTTGTACGGGAGCCCCAAGGATAAACCATATGTTCTTTGCGGACGATTCTCTCATCTTCATGAAGGCAAACGAGGCTAGTGCAGGAAAGTTGATGAGCATTTTGGCCTTGTATGAGGATGTCTCGGGGCAGGTGATTAATAAAGACAAATCGGCTGTCATGTTCAGCAAGGGGACTTCTCAGGCGGCGAAGAGGAAGTTCAAGAATCTCCTCCAGATTAGTGACGAGGCCTTCAATGAAAGGTATCTTGGTTTGCCTATTTACCTGGGCAAGTCCAAGAGCAAAGCTTTTGGCTATTTGTTGGAGAAGGTGTGGAAGAAGATCACGGGATGGAAGGAAAAGTTTCTTTCTAGGGCGGGAAAGGAAATATTAGTTAAGGCGGTGGCGCAGTAATCCCTATTTTTGCCATGTCCTGTTTTGATCTCACTAAAACTCTTTGCGACGATATCAGCTCGATGGTGTGCCGCTATTGGTGGAACAATCAGGAGGAGGATCGACACCACTGGCTGGGTTGGCAGTGCTTGACAAAACCCAAGTGCGAGGGTGGGCTCGGCTTCAGGGATCTTCATATTTTCAACATGGGTATCTTTGTGCGTCGAGTGGAGATTAATTCAGAGCCCGATTCTTTGTGTGGGAGAGTGTTGCGGGCAAAATACTTCCCTGATGGCAACATCTTGGGGGCTACCGTGAAGCCGGGAATCTCTTACACATGGCGCGACATCTTGAGGGTGTTGCCCTCCTAAAGGAGGGTTTGGTTTGGAGGGTGGGGATGGGTCAAAGATCAAAGTGCAGGAAGACCCATGGCTGCTGAAGGGGATACTCGGAGGCCACGCTACCGTGTGAGGGCTCCTCTGCTGTTGAGACGGTGGCTGATCTTATCAACCCTACCACAGGGGCCCGGGGCGAGACCATGATACAAGGCATTTTTCCTCCCGAGGATGTGAAGACTATTACATCCCATTAGCATTTGCGATGACATGGAAGACAATCTAGCTTGGCACTTTGATCCAAAGGGCATTTTTTCTGTAAAGTCTGCCTACAAAGTGGGGGTAATGCTCGGGGATAGAAGCCGTGGCGTGATGCTGCCTGCTCCAGAGTGAGTACGGGAAAGTGTCGGTAAATTTTGATTGGAACCACATTTGGAAGATGCGAGTCCCAAACAAGTGAAGATGTTTGTGTGGCGGCTAGCCCACAACAACTTGGCGCAGTGATGAAAATCGCGAGGATTGGGATCGAGCTGGACACCTCGTGCCCGGTTTGTCACAGAAAAAGCGAAGACGGTGGCCATATCTTTCTAAAGTGTAAACAGGCTAAGGAGTGTTGGGGGAGGCTGGGGCTTTGGGGAGGCAGCGTGAGAAGCTCCTGCCATGCAGCTCGGCTCACCATATGTTTGAGGAGCTCTGGAAGTGTGACGAAAATATCTGATTGAAAGCTACTAATCTTTATGTGGGAATGGTGGAATGTAAGGAACAAGGCCAATACGGGGAGGTGGTTCCAAATACCCAAACTATTTGCCACAGAGTGGAAAGCACAGGAGTGGATTTCTTGATGCTCGGGTGCGGATAAGCCACCAAAACCACCTGACCTTAGCAGATGGGTTAAACCCCTGAGAACTTTGTGAAAGTGAACTTTGATGGGGCTTTTTCCCAGATCGGTGGTTACGGAGGATGGGGCTATGTCATTCGCGATCAGGCGAGGCGTTTTCGTTCTTCTTTGGCTGGGTAATTCAAAGTGCACTTGAGGTCTCCTCTGCACTCTGAAGCTGTTGCTTGTCTCGCTGCTATCGATGGCGCCATCAGGGTGGGCGCAAACAAGATCATCTTTGAGTCTGATGCTTCAGTCTTGGTACAAGCGCTCAACAGCTATGACTATGACAAGTCAACGATTGGTGTGCTGGTGAAAGAAGCTAGGAGTTTAAGTATTTTAAACTTTGTTTCCTTTAATTTCTCATTCGCCGGCGGGCTTGTAACGTTGTTGCTCATGAGTTGGCAAGGTTTGGTGTGAGTTGTGAGAATGCAGACTCATTCTGGGAGGGTGACGCTCCTTCATGTATCCTGAACATTATTGCTAGCGATCTGGCTGAAGTTTAATGGAATGCAATGTTCCCATCAAAAAAAAAAACCTGGGGGATGGATTCACGCTTCAAAGGCACTAGACACACACACACACACACACGTACAACACCTAGGCTGATCGATTCCACCGTTGCTAGAATTCTGATAGGCGTGTAAGTACAGTAAGTAACAGACATTACCAACATGAGCAAAGCTTAAGTGCACAGCCTGAAAAACCATACGCAAATAGCACTACCCACATGAACAACACTGGCAACGCAACAGCCGCAGTGACAACCCCACGAACACATTTTGAGCGATTCTCCGCGACACATTTCAGTTTTCAAAGACATGCGGTGACCACGGTACACTGGAAACAAACTTGTGCCAGACTTTCTAAGAAACATCTGAAACCGACTACCAGGTTTTCTAACTACATTGTCGCGAGGCCTAACAGAAGATAACACGGTAGGGCAAGTACATTAGCCATGGGGCAGTTTTGGCTAACAGCTTACAGCAACCTTCATCCCATGGAAACCAAACGGATCCATCAGAAGATACATCTGTATGTCACATGGTCGACGGTGAGCTCGCTGTCATATGTGAATTTCACCACGGTTCCCTTGCCAAGGCCATAGTAGCGCGCAACAGCATCGGTCTCTAGCATGCGAGGCAACTGAAAGATATACAAACAATTTTAGCAAAGTGATGTACACATGGTTTATGGCAAAATGAGGCACCAATACTAGAATAAAATCCAAGCGCAAGAAAGGTAACAACAAATTGGTTTGGCCTTTTGAGGCATGTCAAAAAGAGAATGCAGTACCGCCCTGCAATGACTGTTAACCATATCATGGGCAGATAAGCACATTTTGAATTCAAGATTTTGTTTCCCAGCTTGTAAGGAGCTTGAAATATAACTGAAAACAACACGTGGATAGGTGAGGAGAATTTCACATTGCAACTACACAAGTTCTCTTGTCATTTTTAGTGAGAGCATGGAATACTAAACACCCCAATTCTTTACAAAATAATCAGGAAATATCGAAGGATCATCTGTTTAAAGTTTTAACACCATCAATTTTTGTCTCAATGAAAACTGTAAAATGCTATTTCCGGAACAGACCTTGTCTTAAAGCTAGTGATCTTTCTCATCCGGCAAAACAAAAGGATAAGAAAGAAACTCCAGGATCTGGAGTCAAATATTTCAATGAAATAGTAACATATTTTGACTGCACTTCACTTTAAATGTGCTTGGCTCGTAAGTTAATCATAGTAAATAAATCACACATATTACCCACAAAAGCATTCACTGGATAGTTACCCCAATTGTGAATACATATATCTTTTAGAACACTATCACATAGTTCATACTAGAAATCAGTAACAAATTTTACAGTACTATCAGCAAATTATAGACAGACATACCTGTGAATCCACCACATTGTACTGCTTCAGGAGCTTCGCTTTTTCTTCTGCAGTCAGCACTTCATGCTTGGGCTTCAGGACATGCTTAGTAATGTTCACCAGTAACTCTGTGATCTACCATAGGAGAGCAGAGCACATCAGTTCGCAAATGTAAACTGTAGAATGTTAAATTGTTAGCATATCGTGTAAAACAGTAAAGCATCAACCATACACGACTTAAGTCACGAAACTATATGAATACAGATTTGAGATTAAGAACATAACTAGCAGAAACACACATGCTTAATATGCTGAGCAATACAAGTGTACACCACAGGGCCGGCTCTGGGCCTAGGCTGGAGGGGCAACAGCCTAAGGCCCAGGCTGTCCAGGGGGTCCAGCAGGGCAAATAGACTTTTTTTTTGCGAAATAGACATTACTCCCTCCGTTCCTAAATATAAAGTGTATTATGTTGTGCACGTTAACAACGCACAGACTAGAGGGAAATTCGGGACACAAATACCCCTAACTCGCTCGGCAAATACCTGGCATGAGCCACGCATGGCATGCATATCTCCAACAATTCCAGATGGCCATATCGCATGCAACGTTAAAAAAATCAATCACGAAGTGTAATTAATTGCCAAGAGGAAGCATACTGGGAACAACCACACCAATAATTAGCTCTAACGTGCCACAGTTGGAAGGCAGGGGTGAAGCAAAAATGGAAATCCTGGGGGGAAACATAAAGACACCTTATAATATGGAATTTTAGTGAAAAACAAATACACCTTATATAATGGAACAGAAGGAGTACTTGATACGTTGGCCAGCCGGCAGTCTTGGCCCGTGAAGGAAAGAACGCAGCCTAGTAGGAAAGAAAACGCCATTTCGACAGCCCACGATAAAAATAACGCGATCGGCAACTGCGGCACGGGCGCACGGCATCATGAGGTTACTTTTCTCGATCTCACCTTCAGCCGCCGTGTGCGAATGTGTGAATGAGCCGGGGGGCGCGTTCCTCCCTCCTCTGGAGCTTCCGACCGTCGTTGATTCCAGTGTGAGGTGATGCCTTGACACCTTTTGATTCAACGGGTTAACGCATGTGGTTTAACTACTCATCTCCTTACGTGCAGAACTTGCTCGCTGCCTATTGGACGAAATGGCGACCACTTGCGGCGAGCGGCAAGAATCGAATCAGAGCAGCACCCCTCAAAGTCCAGCTGTGCTTGTTCTTGCTTCCCGCGAGCGAGCCGCGCTCACCAATGCGCTCTCCAGCGAGGCGCAGCCTCTGGATGATAATGCCAGCATATGCCTCGTCGCTGCTTTTTCAGAGGTTTCCCTCCCTCGTGGCTTCTTTCCGCCGTAAGAATGTGTGGTTGAAATTTAACTCTTAATACTTTGCAAATGAAAATAGGCATGTATATATACCTACATGCACATACATATATATGGCCTTAAGGGCCAAGTCGTCGACTTCGCCCTAGGGCCCTCCAAATTATAGAGCTGGCCCTGGTACACCACTATGGTCAGGATAACACGGAATTAACACTCATGCCACTGTAGTAACAAGTTACCTACCTATCCTAATGGTATGGCATTGTACTTACAAGCTACAACACAAATTGCCATTATCTTTGCTTGCAGAATGTGAATTTTGGAATACAGTGTTCAAATTTAGAACAGGCCACCAACAGATTAGAGGAAACTAACCTGGAATACATCTACTTTGAATTTGAACATCTCCTTGATGGACTCCCTAGCTCTAGATGTTATTTTGCTCTGCAAAATCAGAATCAGGCAAGACAAGTTCTCTTCTTTGATTCGGACATACACCTCCCGGATGGCTGCGATTTTGACGGGCTCAGGTGGGCAGAACACAATTCGCACCTGTGTTAACAACGTTGTTAGAGTGGATCAGCTCCTCCCTCGCAAAAATACGAAGGGGGATTGGGAAAAAGAGGCACCTTGTTGGACTCGTCGGAGGCGAGGGTTGTGGAAAAGGAGAGGCGCTCGATCTCGGGCGTCTCGGACCACCACGCGCGGAACTCCGGGAGGGTGCGGGCGAGCTCGTCCTCCGGTACGCTGTACCCGCGGTCCCGCAGCATCTCCAGCGCCGTGCGGCGCGCCAGGAACAGGCGCTGGCTCTCCACGCCGGCGGCGCCGCCGAGGTCGACCATGGACGAAACGCAGCCGGCGACCTCGGGGGCGTAGTCGACGGCCATTGCCGCGTGGGCGGCGTTGGAGGCGGCGGAGCTCTCCCCTGAGTCCATGGCGAGCGATGATTGCTGAGGGGAGAATTGATTCATTTCTTTCCTTGTGCTCTGGTGGCAGGAAATTGGGGTTTTGGGTGTAGGGAAAAGCAAACGAGCCTTGCGCCTAAACCCGGGCATGGGCAGCCCGGCCAGAAAAACCCGGGCCGGGCCAGGCCGGGCTTGACACTCGGGCCGGGCTCGGGCTTTGTTTTGCAGCCCGAAAAGTAGTTTGGGCCGGACTTGGGCTTCTCTTTTTCTATTTTTCAGGCCGGGCTTTCGGGCTTCGGGTCGGGCTTGCACGTACACGTACTAAAAATCAGCGTTCGGGCCGGGCTTTCGTGCTTCGGGCTTGAGTTCGGGCCGGGCTCGGGCTTCAAATCAGGGAGTATTTCAGGCTTCGGGCCGGGCTCGGGCTTGAGAAATGAAGGTCGGGCTTTTACAAGCCCGACCCGAAACCCGGCCCGGCCCGACGTTTGCCCATGTTTACTTGCGCCCTTGCCACTCTCACCCTCTCCTAGTCACGTGGTACGTGGTGCGTTTTTTCATTCAGGTGGTGCGCCCCACCTGAATGCAGTAAAAAAAAGAGGCAAGTTTGCCCTAGGGCGCGAGGAAAGATATTGGCACAATGACATGGCGTCAACCTTCTGGTTTTTTCCTCTAAATCTAGCATTTTACAGTCCGAAGCTTTGAATGGTTACATGTGTGGAATGGCTTCGCTAGTCGCTACGAAACACCGACGAGTGTTTGGAGTCCTCTTACAGAGAACGACGAGAGTAACCGATGGCCAAATATTGTTGTCGAGATCGAGCGGAATTGTAATCTCCCAAAATATCGTTTATGGAGGCGGGCGTGGTGAGTTGTAGAGCGGCCCAAACTTGCACGGAGTCAGGGCAGGTGAGTAAGATGTGCGCAGCGGCCTCCAAGGGTGCACGACACCTGGTACAAATGATGTCGGGGACGATGATCTTGCGGAAGAGGTTTGCTTTGGAGTTGAGGCGGTCCTTGAAGAGTAGCCAGTCGAAGACCTTGACCCTAATGGGGACGCGCGAACCCAAATGAGGAGGGTGTTGGTGTCGTAGTCGGGCAATCCGATAAGGAGATGGTAGGAATTCTTGGTGGAGAATGGAAGTCCATGAGAGAGGTATCTGTCGTCGGTGAAATCCTGCAACAAAGACAACACAAACAACAAGCTCAGCAGAAACAACCGTGGTAGGGCGATTTCACGGGTTAGTTAGCAATCCGTTTTGCTAGACTTGCAAAACTAAAGTGGTGGGATTGGTGGAGTGTGAGTATAGGTGGGGGAGGCTAGGACGGATGGGTAGGTGGTGGATCCACCTACCATGACAAAAGAAGGTGGATTGACCATTGTTTGTGAAGGCAAAATAAGATATTTTATAGGGGGGGGGGGAGAGTTGTGTTTACAACCTTCCAAAAGGAGGGATTGGAGCAGCGGCAATGACACCAATAAACCCACGGGAGGTCCAGGATTTGTAGTAGTTTGAAAGTGGATTTCTTTCTTTTTCTGCTTCTTTTGTGTGTATGAATTTTAATAAAACATCCATCTGTAAAAAGGGCAATTTCCAACTTTGTAAAATGGTAGAAGGATCCAAGGCACGTAACTCTAAGAGAACCAAGCAATCATGTGAGGGGTGAGGGAGTTCTGAATTAGGGGGTCCTCAGGTATCCGGGCTATTTGATATGGGCCGGACTGATGGGTCGTGAAGATACAAGTAGAAGACTTTCCCCCGTGTCCGGGAAGGACTCCTATATGCGTGAAAGGCAAGTTTGGTGTCCGGGTATGTTATTTGCTTCCTTCACAAACCAACTCTGTACACCCCCAAACCTCTCTGGTGTGTATATAAACCGGATGGTTTAGTCCGTAGAGGCTATCAGAATTCTCATAGGCTGGACAGTTAGGGTTTAGCCATTACGATCTCGAGGTAGATCAACTGTTGTAACCCCTATACTCATCAAATACAATCAAGCAGGACGTAGGGTTTACCTTCATTAAGAGGGCCCGAACCTAGGTAAACATTGTGTCCCACTTGTCCCTTGTTACCATCAATCCTCGGACGCACAGTTCGGGACCCCCTACCCGAGATCTGTTGGTTTTGACACCGACATTGGTGCTTTCATTTAGAGTTCCATTGTGTTGTAGATAGAAAGATCGATGGCTCGCCTTGTCATCAATAATGAAATCACTTCGGGAAGGAACCTAGCTTCTGGACAGGTCCTCCAGCTCGGCGGTTTCACCGTGGGCACCCACACGGCCTTTAAGACAACGGCGCCCCCCGCGATCGCCAAACATCCCCTATGCATCAGCTTCAAACACTCCGAAAAGATGGATCCGACGGACGTCTCATCCTTCAACGAGCTGCTAGATTGCATCGCCGCCCTGGGGCTTGCAACGGATTATGATCGGATCGGGCTCAAGCCCGGTCAGAGGGAAATCAACTCCTCGTCGATCATCCCAGCGCTCTCCATGACGAGGAGGGAGTAGTTCACCCTCGGGGCTAAGGGTATGTACAGTAGCTATGTGTTTGATCTCTCTCTCTCTCTCTCTCTCTCTCTCTCTCTCTCTCGTGTTCTTGATTTGGCACGATCTTGATGTACCGCGAGCTTTGCTATTATAGTTAGATCTTATGATGTTTCTCCCTCTTTACCTTCTTGTAATGGATTGAGTTTTCCCCTTGAAGTTATCTTATCGGATTGAGTCTTTAAGGATTTGAGAACACTTGATGTATGTCTTGCATGTGCTTATCTGTGGTGACAATGGGATATTCACGTGATCTACTTGATGTATGTTTTGGTGATCAACTTGCGGGTTTAGTGACCTTGTGAACTTATGCATAGGGGTTGGCACACGTTTTCGTCTTGACTCTCCGGTAGAAACTTAGGGGCACTCTTTTAAGTTCTTTGTGTTGGTTTGAATAGATGAATGTGCGATTGTGTGATGCATATCGTATAAGCTAACCCGCGGATACTTGTGGTGACATTGGAGTATCTAGGTGACATTAGGGTTTTGGTTGATGTGTGTATAAGGTGTTATTTTAGAACGAACTCTAGGGCTGTTTGTGACACTTATAAGAATAGCCCAATAGATCGATCAGAAAGAATAACTTTGAGGTGGTTTCGTACCCTACAATAATCGCTTCATTTATTCTCCGCTATTAGTGACTTTGGAGTGACTCTTTGTTGCATGTTGAGGGATTGTTATATGATCTAATTATGTTATCATTGTTGAGAGAACTTGCCTTCGGTGAAAGTATGAACCCTAGGCCTTGTTTCGAAGCATTGCAATACCGTTTTCGCTCACTTTTGTTACTTGCTACCTTGCTGTTTTTATATTTTCAGATTACAAAAACCTATATCTACTATCCATATTGCACTTGTATCATCATCTCTTCACCGAACTAGTGCACCTATATAATTTACCATTGTATTGGGTGTGTTGGGAACACAAGAGACTCAGTAGTCAATAGAACATTGTCTACTATGCTTAGGGTTGTTTTGAAGAATAACAACAAAATGTGGGAAGAATGCTTGCCTCATATTGAATTTGCTTATAATCGTTCATTGCATTCTACTACTAAGATGTGCCCTTTTGAAATTGTGTATGGTTTCCTTCCTCGTGCACCTATTGATTTGTTGCCTCTTCCATCTTCGGAGAAGGTTAATTTTGATGCTAAACGACGTGCTGAATTGATCTTAAAAATGCATGAGATAACTAAGGAAAACATTGAGCGTATGAATGCTAAATATAAACTTGCTGGAGATAAGGGTAGAAAATATATTGTGTTTGCACCTGGAGATCTTGTTTGGTTACATTTGCGTAAGGATAGATTTCACGATTTGCAAATCAAAGCTAATGCCACGTCTTTGATGGTCCTTTTAAGGTGTTAGAGAAAATAAATGATAATGTATATAAACTTGAGCTGCCTGCAGATTTTGGGGTTAGTCCCACTTTTAACATTGCAGATTTGAAGCCTTATTTCGGTGAGGAAGATGAGCTTCCGTCAAGGACGACTTCATTTCAAGAAGGGGAGGATGATGAGGACATCAATACCATTATTACACCCACAGCGCCTACTACTATACATACTGGACCAATTACTAGAGCTCGCACACGCTAATTAAATTACCAGGTACTTTCGTTTCTTAGTAATGATTCTAATGTTCATGATAATATGATGCTTCCTAAATTGGATACATCTGTTTTTCTTACAAATGAAGGGCCTAGCTTGGAGAAGGATGAACATTGGAGCAAGAACAAGCATGGAGTTGATGGCATGCGCAAGGGAACAAGAACGGAGTTTCCGGTGATGATTTCAGGACTTTGAAGCCACCATAATGAGTGCATGAAGCCTTGGACGAAATATACAAGATGCCACTTCATAAATCTCGTCCAGAGGCTATTCTAGGTGCCGCGTCACCTTATTATTGGGCCAGGCCCATGTAATTTTGAAATACTTGAATATAGGCTGATTTTAGAGTCTATATGTGTGGGGAAACAAGAGTTAGGGTTGGTTTCGGACCCCTCCTCCAAGGGCCACGAAATTCCCCCCTCTTCCTCCATATATACAGCCCTTAGGGCATCGTTTAGACTTTGGGTTTTGTTTAGATCAAAAGTTCCGCATAGCTGCAACTCAGCGTACTTCGTTTGTGTTCAACGACCAGACAAAGGCGTCACAGAACCCCACCTTCATTAATAAAGCTTTTCCTCTTATATTCGCAATATCCAGATTGCAATCTTAGTTTCTTGCTTGTTCTTCATTTGCACGTAGGAAACAGACCCTCGTGGTCAGGTTGACCGTGCTCCCGCGTGGTCAATAACCTCTAGGAGTTGGTTTAGCGATTGCTAAGGCGCGACGTCCTCGCACGTTCGTAGTCGGATCGTGAAAGTCTACTCCTCCAAAACGATAATCACCATCTCATCGAAAGATGGGACGCATTTGCCTCTATCATCAAAACAGCCACCATACCTACCTATTATGGCATTTCCATAGCCATTCCGAGATATATTGCCATGCAACTTTCCACCATTCCGTTTATTATGACATGTTCCATCATTGTCATATTGCTTTGCATGATCATGTAGTTGACATTGTATTTGTGGCAAAGCCACCGTTCATAATTCTTTCATACATGTCACTCTTGATTCATTGCACATCCCGGTTGTAGCGACCCGACCTTAGACGGTCAAGTCTCTGTGCTTAAGTGTCATCCCTGGATCGGTATGCTGACACACACAGTACTCGAGGATTTATAACAGAGGTAAATCACATGTATAAAGTAACGTAAATACTATTACCTCAATCCAAATATCGGAAGTAACACCAAGGTTGTGAATTCCAAACAACACCAACGGCAAAGTTGAGTGTAGAAATCGTAACCCTAATGATTCACTTACTCGTCGTAAGATCCTGCAACATGAGACGTTGCAATATTAAAGGGTCAAGACATTGAATGTACTGGCAAATTCACACGATAGGATAATGATGAATAATAGCTATCGCTACATGCATATTTGGCTGGTGGAAAGCTCTAAGTTTATTTTTGCATAAAACCAATTTTTCCCAACAATGAAGGAATATATATTATTTAACTACAAAGTTTGTTGAAAACATTGAGAAGGTTCCTCCAACTCAATCCCAAATTAATAATCATCAACCCAACCAATTTATTTAAGTAAAGTGTTGAGATCAACATGATAATCCAAGAACCAGATACTCACGATGTCCATAACCGGGGACACGGCTAATCATGATTAGTTTGTACACTCTGCAGAGGTTTGCGCACTTTTCCTCACAAGACTCGATCTCCTCCGTTGAATTTCTCGCTTCTGAGGTGTTTGAGAAACGGATGATCGAGACACAATCTTCGAAGCATTTACTCTCTACTCCAGCATCGGTACACCTACAATCCCCCTACATCTGCTAGTCCACCTCTTCAAGAGCTCACGCAACTTACTCAACTATGCCAGAGCCCATAATGGCTTGTGGCTGCACACGTAAGTTTCTAGCATGAAAAATCTTATGATCCCTTTGAGCCTGGGTGGCATTCCATAGGGTGATCATGTTGGGGAATATAGTAATAATTCAAAATTTTCCTACGTGTCACCAAGATCAATCTAGGATATGCTAGCAACGAGAGATAGGGAATGTATCTTCATACCCTTGAAGATCGCTAAGCGGAAGCGTTACAAGAACGCGGTTGATGGAGTTGTACTCTCGCGGAAGATCCGATCTAGCGCCGAATGGACGGCGCCTCCGCGTTCAACACACGTACAGCCCGGGGACATCTCCTCCTTCTTGATCCAGCAAGGGGAGAAGAGAAGTTGACGGAGAACCCCGTCAGCACGACGGCGTGGTGGTGGAGCTTGTGGTATTCCCGCAGGGCTTCGCCAAGCTCTACGGAGGAGAAGGAAGAGTTGGAGGAGGGAGGGGCTGCGCCAGGGAAGGGGTGCGGCTCCCATGCACCTCCCCACTATATATAGGGGTGGAGGGGGCTGGTTTCTTGCCCTCCAAGTCCATTGGGGCGTTGGCAAAGGTGGGGGAAAGAAATCCCATCATTTCCCTTCCCCACCGATTGTTATCCCCATTTTTTAGGGATGTTGATCTTATCCCTTCGGGATATGATCTTATTCCTTCTAAGGGGGGATCTTGGTGCGCCTTGACCAGGGGTGTGGGGCCTTGCCCCCCCCACCCACGTTCATGTGGGTCCCTCCATGCAGGTGGGCCCCACTCCGGAACCTTCTAGAACCTTCCTGGTATAATACCGAAAAATCCCAAACATTTTCCGATGGCCAAAATAGGACTTCCCATATATAAATCTTTACCTCCGGACCATTCCGGAACTCCTCATGACGTCCGGGATCTCATTCGGGACTCCGAACAACATTCGGTAACTGCACACTAATTCCCGTAACAACTCTAGCGTCACCGAACCTTAAGTGTGTAGACCCTACGGGTTCGGGAACCATGCAGACATGACCGAGACAACCTCCGGCCAATAACCAATAGCGGGATCTGGATACCCATATTGGCTCCCACATGTTCCAGGATGATATCATCGGATGAACCACGATGTCAGGGATTCAATCAATCCCGTATACAATTCCCTTTGTCCATCGGTATGTTACTTGCCCGAGATTCGATCGTCAGTATCCCCATACCTCGTTCAGTCTCGTTACCGGCATGTCTCTTTACTCATTCCATAACGCATGATCCCGTGACTAACTCCTTAGTCACATTGAGCTCATTATGATGATGCATTACCGAGTGGGCCCAAATATACCTCTCCGTCATACGGAGTGACAAATCCCAGTCTCGATTCGTGCCAACCCAACAGACACTTTCGGAGATACCTGTAGTGCACCTTCATAGCCACCCAGTTACGTTGTGACGTTTGGTACACCCAAAGCATTCCTACGGTATCCGGGAGTTGCACAATCTCATGGTCTAAGGAAACGATACTTTGACATTAGAAAAGCTCTAGAAAAATGAACTACACGATCTTGTGCTATGCTTAGGATTGGGTCGTGTCCATCACATCATTCTCCTAATGATGTGATCCCGTTATCAATGACATCCAATGTCCATGGTCAGGAAACCATAACCATCTATTGATCAAAGAGCTAGTCAACTAGAGGCTCACTAGGGACATGTTGTGGTCTATGTATTCACACATGTATTACGGTTTCCAGTTAATACAATTACAGCATGAACAATAGACAATTATCATGAACAAGGAAATATAATAATAACCATTTTATTATTGCCTCTAGGGCATATTTCCAACAGTCTCCCACTTACACTAGAGTCAATAATCTATTTCACATCACTATGTGATTGTAATGAATCCAACACCCATGGGGTTTGATCATATCTCGCTTGTGAGAGAGGTTATTAGTCAACAGGTCTGAACCTTTCAGATCCGTGTGTGCTTTACAAATCTCTATGTCATCTTGTAGATGCAGCTACCATGCGCTACTTGGAGCTATTCCAAATAACTGCTCTACTATATGAATCCAGTTTATTACTCAGAGTCATCCGAATTAGTGTCAAAGTTTGCATCAATGTAACCCTTTATGACGAACTCTTTTACCACCTTCATAATCGAGAAAATTCCTTAGTCCACTAGTTACTAGGGATAAGTTCGACCGTTGTCATGTGATCCATTCCTGGATCACTCTTGTACCCCTTGACTAACTCATGGCAAGGCACACTTCAGGTGCGGTACACAACATAGCATACTGTAGAGCCTACGTCTAAAGCATAGGGGACGACCTTCATCCTTTCTCTCTCTTCTGCCATGGTCAGATCTTGAGTCTTACTCAATGCTCACACCTTATAACACAGCCAAGAACTCCTTCTTTGTTGATCTATTTGAACTCCTTCAAAATCTTGTCATGGTATGTATTCATTTGAAAGTACTATTAAGCGTTTTTTATCTATCCTTATAGATCTTGATGCTCAATGTTCAAGTAGCTTAATCCAGGGTTTCCATTGAAAAACACTTTTCAAATAACCCTGTATGCTTTCCAGAAATTCTACATCATTTCTGATCAACAATATGTTAACAACATATACTCATCAAAAATTCTATAGTGCTCCCACTCACTTGTTTGGAAATACAAGTTTGTCATAAACTTTGTATAAACCCAAAATCTTTGATCATCTCATCAAAGCATACATTCCAACTCCGAGATGCTTACTCCAGTCCTTAGAAGGATTGCTGGAGCTTTGCATACTTGTTAGCATATTTCAGGATTGACAAAACCTTCTGGTTTTATCACATACAAGCTTTCCTCAAGAAAATCGTCGAGGAAACAATGTTTTGACATCCTATCTGCAAGATTTCATAAATAATGCAAAGAATCGCTAATATAATTCCAACAGACTCTTAGCATCGCTACTGGTGAGAAAGTCTCATCGTAGTCAACTCCTTGAACTTGTCGGAAAACATCTTAACGACAAGTCGATCTTTCTTAATGGTGACACTTACCATCATTGTCCGTCTTCTTTTAAAATCCATCTCGCACCCAACAGCCTTACGACCATCAAGTAGTTCTTCCAAAGTCTATACTTTGTTTTATACATGGATCCTCTCTCGGATTTTATGGCCTCGAGCCATTCGTCGGAATCCGGTCCCACCATCGCTTCTTCATAGCTCGTAGGTTCATTGTTGTCTAGCAACATGACTTCCAAGACAGGATTACGTACCACTCTGAAATAGTACGCATCCTTGTCGACCTACGAGGTTTGGTAGTGACTTGATCCGAAGTTTCATGATCACTATCATCGCCTTCCACTTCAATTGGTGTAGGCGCCACAGAACAACTTCACGTGCCTGCTACACATTGGTTGAAGTGACGGTTCGATAACCTCATCAAGTCTCCACCATCCTCCCACCCAATTCTTTCGAGAGAAACTTTTCCTCGAGAAAGGACCCATTCTAGAAACAATCACTTTTGCTTCCGGATCTGAAATAGGAGGTATACCCAACTGTTTTGGGTGTCCTATGAAGATGCATTTATCCACTTTGGGTTCGAGCTTATCAGGCTAAACCCTTTTCACATAAGCGTCGCAGCCCCAAACTTTTAAGAAATGATAGCTTAGGTTTCTCTAAACCATAGTTCATACGGTGTCATCTCAACGGAATTACGTGGTGCCCTATTTAAAGTGAATGCGGTTGTCTCTAATGCCTAACCCATAAGCAGCGGTGGTAATTCGATAAGAGACATCATGGTTTGCACCATATCCAATAGGGTGCAGCCATGATGTTCGGACACACCATCACACTATGGTGTTCCAGGCGACATTAGTTGTGAAACAATTTCCACAATGTCTTAGTTGTGTACCAAACACGTAACTCAGATATTCATCTCTATGATCATATCATAGACATTTTATCCTCTTGTCACGACGATCTTCAACTTCACTCTGAAATTACTTGAGCCTTTCAATAATTCAGACTTGTGTTTCATCAAGTAAATATACTTAGAATCTACTCAAATCATACGTGAAGTAAGAGCATAACGATATTCCTTTGTGTGCCTCAAAGACTCATTGGATTCCACACATCAAATGTATTACTTCCAACAAGTTGCTCTCTTGTTTCATCTCACTGAAAACGAGGCCTTTCAGTCATCTTGCCCATGTGGTATGATTTGCATGTCTCAAGTGATTCAAAATCAAGTGAGTCCAAACGATCCATCTGCATGGAGTTTCTTCATGTGTATAAACCAATAGACATGGTTCGCATGTCTCAAAGTTTTCAAAAAACGAGTGAGTCTAAAGATCCATCAACATGGAGCTTCTTCATGCGTTTTATACCAATATGACTCAAATGGCAGTGCCACAAGTATGTGGTACTATCATTACTATCTTATATCTTTTGGCATGAACATGTGTATCACTATGATCGAGATTTAATAAACCATTCATTTTAGGTGCAAGACCATTGAAGGTATTATTCAAATAAACAGAGTAACCATTATTCTCCTTAAATGAATAACCGTATTGCGATAAACATAATCCAATCATGTCTATGCTCAACGCAAACACCAAATAACAATTATTTAGGCTTAACACCAATCCCGATGGTAGAGCGAGCGTGCGATGTTTGATCACATCAACCTTGGAAACACTTCCAACACATATCGTTATCTCACCTTTAGCTAGTATCCGTAGCCTTTTATTTCGAGTTACTAACACTTAGCAACCGAACTGGTATTTATTACCCCGGTGCTACTAGGAGTACTAGTAAAGTACACAATAATATAACGTATATTCAAAATACTTCTGTCGACCTTGCCAACCTTCTCATCTACCAAGTATCTAGGGTAGTTCTGCTTCAGTGACTGTTCCCCTCATTACAGAAGCACTTAGTCTCGGGTTTGGATTCAACCTTGGGTTTCTTCACTAGAGCAGCAACTGATTTGCCATTTCATGAAGTATCCCTTCTTTCCCTTGCCCTTCTTGAAACTAGTGGTTTTACTAACCATCAACAATTGATGCTCCTACTTGATTTCTACTTTTCCGGTGTCAAACATCGCGAATTGCTCAAGGATCATCATGTCTATCCCTGATATGTTATAGTTCATCACGAAGCTCTAATAGCTTGGTGGCAGTGACTATGGAGAACCATCACTATCTCATCTGGAAGATTAACTCCCACTTGATTCAAGCAATTGTAGTACTCAGACAATCTGAGCACATGCTCAACGATTGAGCTTTTCTTCCTTAGTTTGCAGGCTTAAGAAACTTGTCAGAGGTCTCATACCTCTTGACGTGGGCACTAGTCTGAAATCCCAATTTCAGTCTTTGGAACATCTCATATGTTCTCCGACGTTTCAAAACCTTCTTTGGTGCCACAATTCTAAACCGTTAGCGATGCGACCTTGAACTATCACGTAGTCATCAAAACGTGTATGTCAGATGTTTCGCAACATCCACAGACGACGCTCGAGGTTCAGCACACCGAGTGGTGCATTAAGGACATAAGCCTTCTGTGCAGCAATGAGGATAATCCTCAGTTTATGGACCCAGTCCGCGTAATTTCTACTATCAACTTTCAACTAAATTTTCTGTAGGAACATATCTTAAACAGTAGAACTAAAGCGTGAGCTACAACATAATTTGCAAAGACCTTTTGACTATGTTCATGATAATTAAGTTCATCTAATCAAATTATTTAATGAACTACCACTCAGATAGACATCCCTCTAGTCATCTAAGTGATACATGATCCGAGTCAACTAGGCCGTGTCCGATCATCACGTGAGACAGACTAGTCATCATCGGTGAACATCTTCATGTTGATCGTATCCACTACTCGACTCATGTTCGACCTTTCGGTCTCTTGTGTTCGAGGCCATGTCTGTACATGCTAGGCTCGTCAAGTCAACCTAAGTGTTTTGCATGTGTAAATCTGGCTTACACCCGTTGTATGCGAACGTTACAATCTATCACACCCGATCATCACATGGTGCTTCAAAACAACGAACTTTCGCAATGGTGCACAGTTAGGGGGAATACTTTCTTGAAATTTTATGAGGGATCATCTTGTTTATGCTACCGTCGTTCTAAGCAAATAAGATGTAAAAACATGACAAACATCACATGCAATCAAATAGTGACATGATATGGCCAATATCATTTTGCTCCTTTTGATCTCCATCTTCGGGGCGCCATGATCATCATCGTCACCGACATGACACCATGATCTCCATCATCGTGTCTCCATGAAGTTGTCCCGCCAACTGTTACTTCTACTACTATGGTAACGGTTAGCAATAAAGTAAAGTAATTACATGTCGTTTTCATTGACACGCAGGTCATACAATAAATTAAGACAAATCCTATGGCTCCTGCCGGTTGTCATACTCATCGACATGCAAGTCGTGATTCCTATTACAAGAACATGATCAATCTCATACATCACATATATCATTCATCACATCCTTTTGGCCATATCACATCACACGGCATATCTTTGCCAAGAACAAGTTAGACGTCCTCTAATTGTTGTTGCAAGTTTTTTAGGTGGCTGCTATAGGTTTCTAGCAAGAACGTTTCTTACCTATGTCAAAACCACAACGTGATATGCCAATTTCTATTTACCCTTCATAAGAACCCTTTTCATCGAATCCGATCCGACTAAAGTGGGAGAGACAGACACCCGCTAGCCACCTTATGCAACTAGTGCATGTCAGTCGGTGGAACCTGTCTCACGTAAGCGTACGTGTAAGGTCGGTCCGGGCCGCTTCATCCCACGATGCCGCAGAATCAAGATAAGACTAGTAACGGCAAGCAAATTGAACAAATCATCGCCCACAACTACTTTGTGTTCTACTCGTGCATAGAATCTACGCATAGACCTAGCTCATGATCCCACTGTTGGGGAACGTAGTAATAATTCAAAATTTTCCTACATGTCACCAAGATCAATCTAGGAGATGCTAGCAACGAGAGAGAGGGAGTGTATCTTCATACCATTGAAGATCGCTAAGCGGAAGCGTTACAAGAACACGGTTGATGGAGTCGTACTCGCGGCGATTCAAATCGCGGAAGATCCGATCTAGCGCCGAACGGACGGCACCTCCGCGTTCAACACATGTACAGACCAGGGACGTCTCCTCCTTCTTGATCCAGCAAGGGGAGAGGAGAAGTTGAGGGAGAACTCCAGTAGCACGACGGCGTGGTGGTGGCGCTTGTGGTATTCCTGCAGGGCTTCGCCAAGCTCTACGGAGGAGAAGGAAGAGTTGGAGGAGGGAGGGGCTGCGTCAGGGAAGGGGTGCGGCTCCCATGCGCCTCCCCACTATATATAGGGGTGGAGGGGGCTGGTTTCTTGCCCTCCAAGTCCATTGGGGCGTTGGCAAAGGTGGGGGAAAGGAATCCCATCATTTCCCTTCCCCACCGATTGTTATCCCCCGTTTTTAGGGATCTTGATCTTATACCTTCGGGATATGATCTTATTCCTTCTAAGGGGGGATCTTGGTGCGCCTTGACCAGGGGTGTGGGGCCTTGCCCCCACTACCCACGTTCATGTGGGTCCCCCTATGCAGGTGAGCCCCACTCTGGAACCTTCTAGAACCTTCTCGGTTCAATACCGAAAAATCCCGAACATTTTCCGGTGGCCAAAATAGGACTTCCCATATATAAATCTTTACCTCCGGACCATTCCGGAACTCCTTGTGACGTCCAGGATCTCATCCGGGACTCCGAACAACATTCGGTAACTGCACACTAATTCCCGTAACAACTCTAGCGTCACCGAACCTTAAGTGTGTAGACCCTACGGGTTCGGGAACCATGCAGATATGACCGAGACAACCTCTGGCCAATAACCAATAGCGGGATCTGGATACCCATATTGGCTCCCACATGTTCCACGATGATCTCATCGGATGAACCACGATGTCAGGGATTCAATCAATGCCGTAAACAATTCCCTTTGTCCATCGGTGTGTTACTTGCCCGAGATTCGATCGTGGGTATCCTCATACCTCGTTCAGTCTCGTTACCGGCAAGTCTCTTTACTCGTTCCGTAACGCATGATCTCGTGACTAACTCCTTAGTCACATTGAGCTCATTGTGATGATGCATTACCGAGTGGGCCCAGAGATACCTCTCCGTCATACGGAGTGACAAATCCCAGTCTCGATTCGTGCCAACCCAACAGACACTTTCGGAGATATCTGTAGTGCACCTTTATAGCCACCCAGTTACGTTGTGACTTTTGGTACACCCAAAGCATTACTACGGTATCCGGGAGTTGCACAATCTCATGGTCTAAGGAAACAATACTTTGACATTAGAAAAGCTCTAGCAAAACGAACTACACGATCTTTTGCTATGCTTAGGATTGGGTCTTGTCCATCACATCATTCTCCTAATGATGTGATCCCGTTATCAATGAAATCCAATGTCCATGGTTAGGAAACCATAATCATCTATTGATCAAAGAGCTAGTCAACTAGAGGCTCACTAGGGACATGTTGGGGTCTATGTATTCACACATGTATTACGGTTTCCAGTTAATACAATTATAGCATGAACAATAGACAATTATCATGAACAAGGAAATATAATAATAACCATTTTATTTATTGCCTCTAGGGCATATTTCAAACAGATCACACGGGTCCTCCGGGATACCCTTGGGCAAACACTGGGTTCTCCAGGTGCCCGAGCAGACCACTGGGTGCTCCAGGGTGCCCCTTACCAATCCACCCAGATGTGTATTTAAGTAGCCACCTTAAGTTAACCATTAATAATAACTCTCACATCTGTCATGAATCACTCAAACCAAACCACGTCTACGAGCATAGCATAGCAGTATAAGCATAATGTAGTAGTAACTCCCAGGGTTTGAATGCGGGACAATAGGTTCCTACCTCATCAACTACTTCCCAATACCCACATGTCATCAATCCTACTCATGCAATGTTTGAGGGTTGAAACTAATGCATAAAAACTGGGTATGAAGGGGATATGATCAAAGTGTGAACTTGCCTTGTACTGTTGATGAATATGATTAACACTCATAACTCCTGACAGTTCTACTCGTCACACTCCGGTCAATCTACCGTAAGCAATCAATAGTAACCACACATAAGCAATCACTCAAAAGATCAGAAAGAATGAAGAAGAGAACTCGGAAAACATCAAAACCAAGCAAATAACTCTTGCAACATAAAACAATTTCTAATAGTACCAAAATTATGTGTATTTGGCCTTATCAGAAAGTTTAGGTCAAGAGCTTTTATTTGCAAAAACAATCAACTAAAATAGAGCTACGAAACTCAAGTTATGATCAAAAGAAGATTCAAATTCAAATTCAAATCTGTTGAATTCAAATTTTAAAACTTTCAAAAACATGTTTAAGTTGTTTTACTGTAAAGAGGGGATCATAACGTAGAAGTGGACATTGGTTTCGTTGGATTTGGATAAACTGGCAAGAAGTTGTGATGGTTTGAAATAGAGGGACTAATCTATAAAAAATAAAACTACGAATAGGTCCCTGGCAGAAAATAAAAAGAAAAGGAAAAAACTAAAAAGCGAACGTTCACTACGGGAAGCTAATGAACGAAAACCGTTCGCTCCAGATCTAATCTAAGGAGCGTTCACTAATTAGAGAATAACGATTCGAAAAGAAAAAAAACAAACCTAGACCTAATCCTAGCCGTAGAAGGGGAATCGGACGGACGAGGCGGCTCCGGCGAGTTACGCGGCGGCGGACGGCATCGGCGTCGAGGAAAACGGCGGCGGCGGCTCGGGTGTGGTCGGGGCGACGACTCCGGTGGTCCTCTAGCCCGGGCAAGACCACGAGGAGGCGCGGCTCGACGAGGCGAAGGAAATGGCGGCTTCGGCGGTGGTCGAGGCGGCACATGAGCTGTGGCGGTGCGGATCTCTTCGACGGCGGGCGAAAAGTCTTGATTACGACTTGCGAGGCGAGGAGAGAGAGGGGTCGGGGTCCACGACTTATATAGGGGCCGGGGCGGCTTCTTGGAGGAGGAGGCAAGGCGAGGCGGCGGTGGTGTCCGGATCGAGGACGGCGGCGACGCGGGATCGCTCAGGACTCTGTTCCGAGCTCAGAGACGGCGGCGGCTCGGCTGGGCCGTGGCCTGGCCCGGTTGGCTGGGCCGGCCCAGTTCGGGGAACTTTTTTTAAACAATTTTTCAGAGAACTAAAATAATAAAAAAACAAAATAATAGATAATATTATATAGGCATATAATATATATGAATTTTCAGAAAGAGATTTTCTACGACGTGAACATTTTTATAAAGTCAAATAAAATCCACACAAATTTAAATAAAGCAAAGAGTGCTACTGTTGCAATAAAACCTCGTAAAAATCATTTTAAAAATACCAAAATAATTTCAAATTTATTTCTCTCCAATTTTCTATTGTAGGGAATCATGTTACCCTATTTCCCATATATTTTATTTTTGGAGAAAAATAATTTGAATAAAACCCAAATAACTCCAAATTGAAAATAATTTCAAAGGAACTTTGAATTTGATTCTTTTAAACGTCCAACTCATATTTCATATGTTTTTCAAGAAGTCATTTTATCTTCTCTCATGAAAATCATTGAGTTGCTTAAAGTTTCTGAATTTAAAATATTTCCAAATGAAATTCAAATCTTTTCAAAACCCTTTTCATTTATCTAAATGGAAAAAGTCATATTATCTTCACTCTAGGGTTTTGTATTTGAAAATAATTTGAATTTACGGAGATCATAATGCAAAAATGAAAGTTTGGGAAAGTCCTTTTATTCCCTCTCATTTAACTTTCAAAAACTTTTCGAATTTCACTCAATTTCACACAAGCAACCACACCACAATCAAGCAATCAATGAAGTCTATCTATTTAATATAACATTCCAAAATTTAGAATTTTGGGATGTTACAAACCTACCACCCTTAAAATGAATCTCGTCCTCGAGATTCGGAGAGGCTAGCAAGAAATAGGTTAGGTTTGGGGGTCTTCAAAATCCATTGATCGTCTCCAGGGTTCTCGGGTGCTACCACCCTTAGAAACATTGTTACGGTTCCATCAATACTCATATACTCTATCTTTATTCTTGACAGTGTCGGTCTTCCCGGATTCTCGGGAAAAATTCCTTCTCTGGGCTCTTCCGGTAGTGGCATAACCTTTTCCTCAATTCTTCTGTCCATTCATCTTGGTACGGTTCTTCTGAGATTGGGTCTTCTTAGTTGACGGGTCTGGCGCCAATGCTAAACAAGTATCAATATCTCATGGTGGTCAACAATTTATGGCTTCTCCTGCAGGAAATGGGTCTGGTCTTCATTCTCACCGTATGACCTATGATTGGCAACGGTTGCCTTGTACAAGGGAAAATTGTCATACCATTCTAAGGTTTAAACAAGGTTTTGATATCGTCGTCTCTCTACTATAGGTAAGTCACTCAGATTTACCATCCCATATAGCAAAGCGAATAATAAGAGTAAGTCGGTATGGTGATCAATCCATCCCGCACCCAAATCATTACCTTGTATATGGTTTAGCGAATCTCGCATTCTAACACTCGGTCATCCTCACAAGCATTGCAGAATTTATCTTGTCAATGAACTAAGTTCGGATAAATCCATGGATTCTGCAAGCCAAACAAATATCTATCGTTCCTTCACAACTCTTAGGCTTTGCGTTACTCCTATAAAATCGTCTGTCGATAAAATCATAACTTCTTCCAGGGTTTTTCCTTCCGCAAGAATGTGCTTGCTTCTTGTCAGGTCCTGGGGCCTGTGGGTTATGGCCCATCTCATCACTTGTAAACCTTGAACTCATCATTGGGGCAACTGATCATTACTCCAACATCCAGCTTCCTGGCATTCTTAAATCCATCCAATTGCACTGTCTCCCTTCCTTTTATTGGTACCAACCTAAGATGTGATTACTTAGACTCATAATAGAGTCACAATTGCTCCATATTACCAACATTATACCTCCTTTATATCCAATAGTACTTCATCTCTTCATATTCCTGGGGATACCCCACATATCGAGACAAAGCTCCTTATTTTGTCCGAAGTCCACTTCATGGAATATCATCATCTTTTCCAGGGGTTTAGTGTCCTCACAGGGTACTACCACCCTTAAAATGCACAAATTCTGTCAGGACCCCGATTCCAAGTCACATCGATCTAGCCGGTAACACCTCATATCACTTTGCGGCCTCACGCACAGTATTCCCACGGGTGTCGCCTTACCATGGCCCGGGACCGTTTGCGCCTTTTTGCTCACGTATATGATAGTGTTGCTAGCATCCATATGACAGAGAACCCGGGCCGACATGGCTAGTCGTGAACCCAAAGAAACACTAACCCATGGGGACAGGCATACATGAATCAACTTCGAGCATGTCGGTCACGTGTGAATCCGGGCTGTAGCACTGGGCTAATAGGACTCGGGAACCCGAACATGTAGCAGTTAGGCAGGACTCCGGATGTCACCGTGACATTTCCCGAAGGGACAGACACATGAACGAAGTGAAACACATGTCGGCGGTCAAGCGCCCCGAAAGCAAGAGTCTTTGGGCTAGCAGGACTCCGGTGAACCGGGTCAGTAGTGACTACTATGGCTCAAGGAAGCACTGGACTACATTTCCCCATAAGAGAGGCTGCCAAGGATAGACAACTAGATTGTCGGATCCCACACATACCAAGCATTTCAAACATACACACAATATGCTCGATATGTGTAAATACAACATGGCATCACAACATAACTCTACGACTCAAGTATTTATTCATTAGGCTCCGATGAGCGAGATATTACAAACATGGGTCTCATGACCCAACATTCAGAGCATACAAGTCAAAGCACAAGCGGAAGCTTAACATGTCCGAAAGTACAGACATCTACAAATGAAAAAGGCTTAGAAGCCCGACTATCTACCGATTCTGCCGAGGGCACAAGATCGTAGCTGAGGTAACAAGCTAAACGTCAAGTCCACGCTGAACTACTAGCGAGATCAAGTCTCTACGCAAAACATAAATTAAGCAAACGTGAGTACAAATGTACCCAAAGAAGACTTACATCAAAACTAACTACATATGCATCGGTATCAACAAAGGGGTGGTGGAGTTTGACTGCAGCAAGCCAACTTTGACTTCGGGCTATCCCGAACTACTGTTGCAAGTAACTCTTTTGAGGTGGCGCTACGAGTCCACATATTCACCATATCAATACACCACTATGGATCCGCCCCGTCTACCCACGAGAACGCCATCCATAGCACTCACGCTTATCTTGCGCATTTTAGAGTATCCACTTTCACTTGTCTATGAACCGTTATAGGCAACCCAGAAGTCCTTTACATGGACACGGCTATTCGAATAGATCGATTATAACCTGCAGGGGTGTACTTCTTCACACACGCTCTCGCCACTTACCACCATGTACACGTCGTGTATCTCGGCAACCTTCAGCGAAGGCTGGCGAGGGAGTCGGCCACGACCGACTAACCACACAAGTCTCTAGTCCAAGTTTATCGCCTATTCGGGTTCCATCCGCGAGGAGATCCGGCGGAGTTTCGCTCACAGCCCCAAACGATGTGTGTGGTTCCCGAGACACCAAGCAGGCGCCCGGTACACCGTGCCACGGTGTATCTACCGCATCATAGCCCACCCCTAGGGTCAGCGCTTCGCATGACCTCCAACACATATCCTACAAACACCGTAAACTAGTTGCAACTCACGGACAGAGAGGGCAAGGGCGATTAATAAGTCGAGAGGGTCCATTTGTTTGGGCCCAATGCGTGGTAGTAGCTGTTCATGGATCACAAACACGTAACTCAGTTCCCGAGGACGGTTTCAATGAGACAACCCACCATGTACTCCTCCATGGCCTCTCACCGCTACCTTTACCAAATCGTGTTCACACACTTAGCTCACACACAGTAGGACATGTTTATCACCATTCCAATTCATTCCCGATGAATCAGACCTGACTCAACTCTAAGCAGTAGCAGGCATGACAAACAATCATGAATGAGTAGGCACATCAGGGCTCAAACAACTCCTACTCATGCTAGTGGGTTTCATCTATTTACTGTGGCAATGACAGGTCATGCAGAGGAATGGGGGTTCAGCTACCGCAGCATGTAATAGTTGAATCGATGTTGTCCTAATGCAGTAAAAGAGAGCAGGAGCGAGAGAGTGGGATTGTATCGGAATGAACAAGGGGGTTTTGCTTGCCTGGCACTTCTGAAGATAATATAGTTCTTCATCGGTGTCATCGAACTCATCGTCGGAACCATGTCTATCGAGAGGGGACAAACACCGGCAAACAAAGAAGAACACAATCGATGCAATGCACAATATGATGCATGATCATGACATGGCAATATGCTGTGGTTTGAGCTAATGCAACTAACTGTAGATTAAATGGAGTTGGTTTGAATCTAAGATTCAAATTCAAACTCCATATATGACATTTCAAATGCCATTAATTCAAATTGTCACATACAGTAGCTTTAGGTTGCTCAAACATGCATGAAAATGCCTTAAACAGATTCTTTGGATTTTTCTGATCATTTTTCATATATAAATCTTTGCATTTGGAGTTACAGATTAATTTCTATGATTTTTAGAAGTTTTAGCTATTTTTGGAATTTCCTGAATTAAATTAAATCCAGAAAATGACTTATTAAATCATTTCTGCGTCCTTGTGACGTCAGCTGGTCAACTTCGGTGACCAGGTCAAACCTGACCAGTGGGGCCCATTGGTCGATGACTTCGGGGCTGGTTAGTGTCACGCATAAGTGGGGCGATCAATGGCCACGCGTCGGTAGGTCAACGCCGATGCGTGGGGCCACTGTGATTAAATAAAAATAAGCAGAAATTAAACTGGTGTTAGTTAAGGGCGTGGGGCCCAATAGTCAGTGAGAGAGGGGGTTAGTTAGCCCCGTCATTAGCAGTTAACGACATTGCCACGTCGGCCCGCCGGCCTTCAGCCGCCGGCGACCATTTGTCGCGGCGGACGTGCGTCGGGAAAGCGCTAGGGGCCGCGGTTTGTCATGCAGAAAGCATCGGGGAGAAGCCCTTGCTCCGGCGCATCCAATGGGCCAGACAGGGGGTCACGGGGCGGCCGGAATTCATGCCGGCGATGAGCTTTGGCGGCGGCGGTGTTCGGTGGTGCACGGGCGCGTCGCTACGGTGCATCAGTGAGCAAATGGAGAGGTTGGGCAGCACCTGCTAGACACCGGGAGCACTAAGAGCAGCACGGTGAGCCAGGGGAGCACGAAGGCTATGCATGGAGCAGCAATGGCGGACGGCTGCTTCGGTGCTCGTGGGGAACGGCGCTACGACATGGGGGCGAGCATGCTGAGTTAGGGGAGAAGGTCAGTGGCTCACGACGATGACAAGGGGACGCTTGGCGAGGTCGGGGACGGTCCGGAGCCGACGAATTTGACGAAGATGGTCGGCATTCCCGAGGTTGAAGAAGGCATCAATGGCGGTGTTGCGGTGAAACCCGGCTTGCGTGGCTCGTCGAGGAGATGCTTCGCGTCCTTGCGGAGCTATTGGTCATGGTGGTTGGGCTAGGGGATGGCCGTGGCTGCGGCGGTGCTCGTCGGCGTGCAGCGGGGTGTTCGGGCGCGCTGCGGAGAGGGAGCAGAGGCGGGGAAAGGGCGAGGGAGTGGGAGAGAGGGACCGGGGTGGCGCGTGGCGTCGTCCAGACGCGTCGGGGAGGCGGCAGGCAGGAGGTGGAGGCCTCGGGCGCGCGCGCGTCGACACGCCTCTGCCTACTGGCAGAGGTTGAAGACGACCGCTTCGGCCAGTGGGCTGGGCCAGCTGGAGGGGCTGGGCCAGGTGGCCTGCACAGGAGGTAAGCCCAGGTAGGTTTCCTTTCTCTCTCTCTTTTATTACCTGTTTTCTATTTTTCTGCAACTTTGTGGCTTTTCTAAAAATACTTAGGTATTTCCAAAAATCACCTAACTATACATTCCCACTGTTTAGATCATATCCAACATGGAAAATATCAGTTTAGGATTATTTGGACATTATTTCTTATATGACAAAAATAATTCCAACCCAAATATATTATTGATTTAAATCAAAGGCCCAAATAAAATATTTCTGTGACTCCAAAAATATTGGTTTCAGTTTCACCTCATGCCAATATTTTCACAGAATAATTCTTGGACTCATTTGATGAGATTTAAATGTTGGTTATTTTTAGGGGTTTTCTGAGGCTTGGAAAATTCCTCAATTCAAATTTCATTTGAATTTAAACATGATGCACACATGGAAGCTGGCATAGGTCAGACCAGAATTAGGGATGTGACAAATTCATCCATAGACCATATTTCTCATATCCTCGAAAATGGTCAAAATCTTTCTTCATAGAGTAACAACTCATAAAATCCAAATCGGTACCAACGAGGCTAACTTTATTGATTGTCCAATTACTACAATCTCCTGCAGTTCCATTACAGGCCTCAACTGAACACCTCAATATAAAAGAAATGTTCCCACTACTACTACTATACTTCTCACAGACACAACTAATTATCACAAGTCTCCTTCTCCTTGGGACAATATCTGGCAAAGTGCCCTGCTTCATTACAACGAAAACATATTACTTCTGACAAGTCCCGAGGTTTCCTTTTTGGGCAACCGCTGAAGTAGTGCCCCGTCTCCTTGCACCTGAAACAGGTGATATGACTCAGGTCCTTCCTGGAATCCAATCTACTTCTCTTACTGGACTTTTCCGTTCCAATCAGGGCTTCTATTTCCTGTGGGTCATACTCTACTTCCTCTGTCGGGAATTCTACTAGATCCCCATTCAGACAATTTTGGGAGATGTGCCCTTCTTCTCCACATGAATAGCAGGACTTAGTGCATGTTTTAATTGAGTCTTCTTCAGGTGTGTCCTCCACCTCTTCCTTCATCACAGGTTCTTCTAAAATTTCCACGAGGGCTCCTTTCATTTCTTCTTTCTTTCGCTGGATGTTTCTTTGTACCATGTGGTAAATGTGACACTGAGCAGGCTAGTGGGTAGTCCCTTCACAGAAGAAACAAGTAATCTGCCTAGTTGGGCATTCTTCAGCTGGGTGACTTTCTTCACAATGAGGGCATTCACCCTTGTGTTCTTTATGGGTGTGTCCTATTTCTCCACAAATCTTGCATGCACAAGGTTTCTTCATATCCTTTCCATAAGGCTTCAACTTCTGGGACACAAGACGAGATCTTTGCAGAGTCAACTTAAATTCTTTCCAAGTGGTTACTCCTTGCCATCCATTGATGGTTTGGTACATCCTCCACCAAGTAGCAGCACCTCTTTTCATAGTACTGAAGAGCATGCCGGGTCATATCCTTTTCTACTATAGGATTATTCTTCACAGGATCCTCCATATTCTGAATCCATCGGTCCGTCTCCAACTGACTCATCGGTCCATAAAATATAAGTTCATCTCCATTCATCCTTTATTGGGTCCATGGGTTTTGGGGTGAGATGAGAGAGATAGAGAGGGATGCACACAATATAAACAAAAGTTTAGAAAAGACAGATTTTATTTTGTGGCTGTTTGAAAAACAACAAACAAATGACAGCTCACAATCGCCGCATCTAACGTAGGTATATAACAGGGGTTTGGTCTTCTAATAGTCAATAAATCTTCAACGTCGCCAAAATCTGCAAGTCTTGTTCATGTCTCCGATGGCTTCTTCCGATCGTGTTTGTCTTTCTCAAGTTCTTTTGCTAGATCATCTCTGTTGTCGTGAAGTCTCTCGCGACGTCCTTCAATTTTTCTGGAGTTGCATTCCAAACTTCTGGGTTTCAACACCCTTGGCATGAACCATGGTCCCACTGTCCTTCAGTTCCTGACGTATCTCCGGTATCTCGAGTTTTTGTTCCGCCAGCTTGGCTACTTTCATCTTCTAGGTCATGAGTTCTTCATGAAATGCTTCTTTGTCAAATACGGCTTCTTGCGGGTCTATCTTAAAATTCTTGATGTAATACTCCATATCATGGTGATACACCAGCTAAGGTTAAAACTTCATCCTTTGCTGATAGATGCTCCATCAGCCTTCTACCATCCAATCCTTCCGAAGAAAAGCATGCTTAACTCAGCACGGTGACAATAGCATAAGCGGGTGATAACATCATGGATAGCCGTGTTTATGTCCATATCTCCGCCATGAGCTATTATTCCATAGGTGATATGTCCCGCCTTAGGGTTTTCTTGTCAAAACTTTAAGTTTTAACGCTCCATGATCCAGTCTTTCTCCGATACACCTTGATCTCAGGTATTGACAACTTCTATAGTCTGCCAAGTTCCATAAAGCTAGCCTTCCTAGGTCATGCCAACCTAGAAATTCTTCAGAGCCTTCAAATTCTCCTAGTCTTCGAAGTCTTCAATCGTTGTAGTTTCCCTACAATTAAAATGCACGGTAAAATCCTCTTCATTCCAAATTGGTCTTAGTTGTCCGATATCTTGTACTTCTTGGAGTAGTCCCATAAGTCGAATCTTCATGGTCAAAAGGGGAAAGGGGTATAGTCTAACTAAAAGGGGATATTTGATAAAGCTCAGAAAAGAAGAGAGGTAAAAGATCTTTTTGAAAATGAAGTTGTAGAGAAAACCTTTCCTATGGGCTTGCCAGTTTCTAGGGGTCACGTCCTATAGTCAACATGTGCTCTGATACCATATTGTAGCGACCCGACTCAGACGGTCAAGTCTCTGTTCTTTAGTGTCATCCCTGGATCGGTATGCTGACACACACAATACTCGAGGATTTATAACAGAGGTAAATCACATGTATAAAGTAACGTAAATACTATTACCTCAATCCAAATAGCGGAAGTAACAACAAGGTTGTGGATTCCCAACAACACCAATGGAAAAGTTGAGTGTAGAAATCATAACCCTACGATTCACTTACTCATCGTAAGATCCTGCAACATGAGACGTTGCAGCCACAAAGGGTCAGTACATTGAATGTACTGGCAAATTCACACCATAGGATAATGATGAATAATAGCTATCGCTACATGCATATTTGGCTTGTGGAAAGCTCTAAGTTTATTTTTGCATAAAGCCAAATTTTTCCTACAACAAAGGAATATGTAATATTTAACTACAAAGTTTGTTGAAAACATTGAGAAGGTTCCTCCAACTCAATCCCAAATTAATAATCATCAACCCAACCAATTTATTTAAGTAAAGTGTTGAGATCAACATGATAATCCAAGAACCAGATACTCAAGATGTCCATAACCGGGGAGACGGCTAATCATGATTAGTTTGTACACTCTACAGAGGTATGCGCACTTTTCCTCACAAGACTCCATCTCCTCCGTTGAATTTCTCGCACTACAGGGTGTTTGAGAATCGGATGATCGAGACACAATCTTTCAGAAGCATTTACTCTCTACTCCGGGCACACCGGTACACCTACAATCCCCCTACATCTACTAGTCTACCTCTTCAAGAGCTCACGCAACTTACTCAACTATGCCATAGCCCATAATGGCTTGTGGTTGCACACGGAAGTTTCTAGCATGAAAAATCTTATGATCCCTTTGAGCCTGGGTGGCATTCCATAGGGTGATCACACGGGTCCTCCGGGATCCCCTTGGGTAAGCACTGGGTTCTCCAGGTGCCCGGGCAGACCACTGGGTGCTCCAGGGTGCCCCTTACCAATCCATCCAGATGTGTATTTAAGTAGCCACCTTAAGTTGACCATTAGTAATAACTCTCACATCTGTCATGAATCACTCAAACCAAACCACGTCTACGAGCATAGCATAGCAGTATAAGCATAACGTAGTAGTTAATCCCAGGGCTTGAATGCAGGACAATAGGTTCCTACCTCATCAACTACTTCCCAATACCCACATGTTATCAATCCTACTCATGCAATGTTTGAGGGTTGAAACTAATGCATAAAAACTGGGTATGAAGGGGATATGATCAAAGTGTGAACTTGCCTTGTACTGTTGATGAAGATGATTCACACTCATAACTCCTGATAGTTCTACTCGTCACACTCCGGTCAATCTATCGTAAGCAATCAATAGTAACCACACATAAGCAATCACTTAAAAGATCAGAAAGAACGAAGAAGACAATTCGGAAAACATCAAAACCAAGCAAATAACTCTTGCAACATAAAACAATTTCTAACAGTACCAAAATTATGTGTATTTGGCCTTATCAGAAAGTTTAGGTCAAGAGCTTTGATTTGCAAAAAGAATCAACTAAAACAGAGCTACGAAACTCAAGTTACGATCAAAAGAAGATTCAAATTCAAATCTGTTGAATTCAAATTTTAAAACTTTCAAAAACATGTTTAAGTTGTTTTACTAGAAAGAGGGGATCATAACGAAGAAGTGGGCGTTGGTTTCGTTGGATTTGGATAAACTGGCAATAAGTTGTGATGGTTTGAAACAAAGGGACTAATCTGTAAAAAATAAAACTATGAATAGGTCCCTGGCAGAAATTAAAAAGAAAAGGAAAAAACTAAAAAGCAAACGTTCACTATGGGAAGCTAATGAACGAAAACCGTTCGCTCCAGATCTAATATGAGGAGCGTTCACTAATTAGAGGATAACGATTCGGAAAAAAACCTAGACCTAATCCTAGCCGTAGAAGGGGAATCGGACAGACAAGGCGGCTCCGGCGACTTACCGCGGTGGCGGACGGCGTCGGCGGCGGCTCGGGTGTGGTCGGGGTGACGGCTCCAGTGGTCTTCTAGCACGGGCGAGACCACGGGGAGGCGCGGCTCGACGAGGCGAAGGCGATGGCGGCGTCGGCGGTGGTCGAGGGCGACGGCTGCGCGAGTGGGAGGCGGTGCGGATCTCGTCGGCGGTGGCGGCTCTGCGAGTGCGGCGGCGACTTGCGAGGCGAGGAGAGAGAGGGGTCGGGGTCCGCGGCCTATATACGGGCCGAGGCGGCTTCTTGGAGGAGGAGGCAAGGTGAGGCGGCGGCGGTGTCCGGATCGAGGATCGCGGCAGTGGGATCGCCGGACTCATCCCGAGCTCGAGCTGGCAAGGCTCTACTGGTCGGCCCAGTTCGGGGAACATTTTTTTAAACAATTTTTCAGAGAACTAAAATAAAAAAACAAAATAATAGAAAACATTATATAGGCATATAATATAGCAGAATTTTTAGAAAGAGATTTTCTACAACGTGAACATTTTTATAAAGTCAAATAAAATCCACACAAATTTAAATAAAGCAAAGAGTGCTAATGTTGCAATAAAACCTTGTAAAAATCATTTTAAAAATAACAATTCAAATTTATTTCTCTCCAATTTTTTATTGTAGGGTATCATGTTACCCTATTTTCCATATATTTTATTTTTGGAGAAAAATAATTTGAATAAAACCCAAATAACTCCAAATTGAAAATAATTTCAAAGGAACTTTGAATTTGATTCTTTTAAATTTCCAACTCATATTTCATATGTTTTTGAAGAAGTCATTTTATCTTCTCTCATGAAAATCACTGAGTTGCTTAAAGTTTCTGAATTTAAAATATTTCCAAATGAAATTCAAATCTTTTCAAAACCCTTTTCATTTATTTAAATGGAAGAAGTCATATTATCTTCACTCTAGGGTTTTGTATTTGAAAAGAATGAATTCACGGAGATCATGATGCCAAAATGAAAGTTTGGGAAAGTCCTTTTATGCCCTCTCATTTAACTTTCAAAAAGTTTTCAAATTTCACTCAATTTCACACAAGCAACCACACCACAATCAAACAATCAATCAAATCTATCTATTTAATATAACATTCCAAAATTTAGAATTTTGGGATGTTACACCGGTACGTCGCCGAATGCATTCCTATAGGGTCATATATTTGTTCTAGTATCGAGTTGTAATTCTTGAGTTGTAAGTAAAAAAAAAGTGTGACGGTCATCATTATTAGAGCATTGTCCCAGTGAGGAAAGGATGATGGAGACTATGATTCCCCCCACAAGTTGGGATGAGACTCCGGACGAAAAATAATAATAAAATAAAATAAGAGGCCAAACAAAAAGAGAGGGTCCAACAAAAAAATAGAGAAAAAGAGAGAAGGGGCAATGCTACTATCCTTTTACCACATTTGTGCTTCAAAGTAGCACCATGATCTTCATGATAGAGAGTCTCCTATATAGTCACTTTCATATACTAGTGGGAATCTTTCATTATAGAACTTGGCTTGTATATTCCAACGATGCGCTTCCTCAAATTTCCCTAGGTCTTCATGAGCAAGCAAGTTGGATGCACACCCACTTAGTTTTCTTTTTGAGATTTCATACACTTATAGCTCTAGTGCATCCGTTGCATGGCAATCCATAGTGAGGGAGTCCTGGACTAAGGGGTCCTCGGGCGTCCGGCCTGTTATCTGTTGGGCCGGACTGATTGGCTGTGAAGACACGAAGACCGAAGACTATACCCGTGTCCGGATTGGACTCTACTTGGCGTGGAAGGAAAGCTAGGCGGCCAATTATGAAGATTCCCTCTTATGTAACCGACCTTATGTAACCCTAGATCTCTCCGGTGTCTATATAAACCGGAGGGCATTGTCCGGATAGGACAGATTCATTACCATATACTCATAGGCTAGACTTATAGGGTTTAGCCATTACGATCTCGTGGTAGATCAACTCTTGTAATACTTATATTCATCAAGATCAATCAAGAAGTAAGTAGGGTATTACCTCCATAGAGAGGGCCTGAACCTGGGTAAGCATCGTGTCCCCCGTCTCCTGTTACCATCGATCCTAGACGCACAGTTCGGGACCCCCTACCCGAGATCTGCCGGTTCTGACACCGACATTGGTGCTTTCATTGAGAGTTCTACTGTGTCGTCGACGAAAGGATTCGATGTCCCCTTCGATCATTAGTAATGACACCTCCAGGGAGAAACTTTTTCCCCCGGACAAATCTTTGTGTTCGGCGGCTTTGTAATACAGGCCAACTCTCTTGGCCGTCTGGAGCAGGACGATAGCTACGCCCCTGGCCACCAGGTCAGATTTGGAAGCTTGAACTACGTCGCGTATATCCGTGGAGACTCAATCTTCGATGGATTTGAGACCGCGGCGATCGCTCCCCTTTTCTCCGATGAACATGACTTAAATCTGTCATCAGAGCACACCCAGGAGATGGATCCTGTTGCTGCAACGGCCTTAGTACCGAAGTAGATCATCCCCTTCGAGGTCATAAAGTCCACGGCGTTGGAGCCGCACATGGACTCGACATCCTACGATGCTTACGTCGACGGAACTCCGGACTCGTCTTCGGCCACACGTTCTGGATTAAGTGCGCCTGCGGACACCGAGCTGGATCGGTTATCGATTTTCGAATTTAGCACCTCAGACATCTTCCAGCATTCGCCTTTTGATGACGTACTAAATTCCATGAAGAACTTGTCCTTGGAAGAAGACTCACAGCCGAACTATGTTCGGTTCGAGCCAGAGGCGGACGACGAGGAATTTTTCTTCCCACCCGCCACCCACTTCATAGCCACCGTCGATGACTTAACCGACGTGCTTGACTATGGCTCCGAAGACATCGACGGTATGGACGACGATGCCGACAGGGAGCAAGGCCAATACCCGCCATTCACTGGACGTTGGACGGTAACCTCTTTGTATGATGTGTAAATGGTTGATACACCTAAAGGATCTGGTGACGATAAAGAAGAGCCGGATAAGAACAAACCCTCGAAGATGCAGTCCAAGTGCCGCCGCCCCAAGCACCGTTCTAAGCCTCGTCACTCAAAGGATGGCAACACTGGCACCGGAGAAAATAGTACTCCAAGTGACGCCGAAAAAAACGAAGACCCTTTCGGCACTGCATCCGAACATGAGGAACAAGACAACCCCGATGAACAGGCCATAGAAGATAACTCGGAGGACGATAGTTACCATCCACCTTCCGAAGAGGAGACAAGCCTCGGCAACGAAGATTTCATCGTGCCCGAGGACCCTCTGGAGCAGGAGCACTTTAAGCTTCAACTTATAGCCACTGCAAGGAGCCTGAAAAAGAAGTAGCAGTAGCTTCAAGATGAACAAGATCTGCTCGTCGACAGATGGACTGACGTCCTGACAACGGAAGAATACGGCCTCAAGCGTCCAACCAAGAGCTACCCAAAACATAGACCGCCACCTCAATTCGATGAGGAGGCACCGGAGCACACATCTCCCTCGCCTAATGTGGAACGACCACCACGTGGTCGAGACAGGGCGGCCGACCGGCCAGCACGCGGTTGTGATAAAGCGGCAACTCAGGCCGAACAGCAGTTTGCCTAACCGCCCTGCAAAAATAAAGACGGAAGAGTTCGGGGTCACACATACGACCTCCAGCAAATCCTGGATGATAGAACAGGACACACAAGATCAATCTACGGATCGCGAGGGCGTGCCTCGAGGCACGAGGAAGGCTACCTATTCAGACGTGATAAATCTAACCACGCTCGGGTCAAACACCGCAGTCGGACTCCATCAGAACTACACCATGACGCAGCCCGATATAGAGGCGCCGCACACCCTCTCTGCTTTACAGATGAAGTAATGGACCATGAATTCCCCGAGGGGTTCAAGCCCGTCAACATGGAATCATACGACGGCACAACCGATCCCACAGTATGGATCGAGGACTTCATCCTCGACATCCACATGGCTCGAGGAGATGACCTCCACGCCATTAAATACTTCCCACTCAAGCTCAAAGGGCCAGCTCGACACTGGCTCAACAGTCTGCCTGAAAATTCCATCGGCAGCTGGGAGGACTTGGAAGAGGCTTTCCTCGACAACTTCCAAGGAACCTATGTCCGGCCACCAGACGCCGATGACTTAAGCCACATAGTTCAACCTGGAGAATCAGCAAGAAAATTCTGTACTAGGTTCCTAACCAAAAATAACCAGATCGTTGACTGTCCGGACGCCGAGGCCTTAGCAGCCTTCAAACATAGCATCCGTGACGAATGGCTAGCCCGCCACCTCGGCCAAGAAAAGCCGAAGTCCATGGCAGCCCTCACGACACTCATGGCCTGCTTCTGCGTGGGAGAGGACAGTTGGCTGGCCCATAGTAACAATACGGCCAACGAAATAAGCCCCTCCGAGGCCAAGAATAGCACCGGCAAGCTCTGGCGCAACAGAAACAAACACCGAAGCAACGGAGATAACACCGATGACACAACAGTCCATGCCAGGTTCAGTGGCTCCAAGTCCGGCCAGCGAAAGAATCCCTATAAAAGGAGCAACGGAAAACAATCCGCTTGGGTCGCATACTTGATCGTCCTTGCCAAATTCATGGCACCCCAGACAAATCGGCCAACCATACCAATAGAGATTGCCGGGTCTTCAAACAAGCCAGCAAAGCAAATAGCAGAGGCAGAGAAGGGGAATCATAGAGCGAGAACAACGACGAAGAGCCCCGGTAGCAAAACACAGGGGGGCAAAAGAAATTTCCCCCTCAAGTCAAAACGGTGAACATGATATACATTACACATATCCCCAAAAGGGAGCGCAAGCGCGCACTCAGGGACGTCTACGCGGTAGAGCCAGTCGCCCCAAAATTCAATCCGTGGTCGTCATTCCCGATCACCTTCGATCGACGAGACCACCCCACTAGTATCCGCCACGAAGGATCAGCTGCACTAGTTCTTGACCCAATTATTGACGGGTTCCACCTAACTCGAGTCCTGATGGACGGTGGTAGCAGCCTCAACCTGCTCTACCAAGACACAATGCGGAAAATGGGAATTGACCCCTCACGAATCAAACCAACAAAGACCAACTTTAAAGGAGTCATTCCAGGCGTCGAAGCCCGCTGTACGGGCTCAATAATGCTGGAAGTAGTGTTCGGTTCTCCGAATAACTTCCGACGCGAAGAACTAATCTTCGGTATCATCCCATTCCGCAGCGGCTATCACGCTCTACTCAGACGAACCGCATTCGCCAGATTCAACGCGGTGCCGCATTATGCTTATCTTAAGCTGAAGATGCCCGGTCCACGTGGCGTCATTGCGGTAAACAGAAATACGAAACGCTCCCTCCGTACAAAAGAGCACACCGCCGCCCTAGCAGCAAAAGTACAGAGTGGCCTTCTCAAGCAGCACTATAATCCGGCTGCCGAGCCCCTGGACACCATTAAGAGGGTCCGGACTACACTGCAGCAGGACAGCGCGGCTAGTCACAAGCCAAACTAGCAATTTTGCCTCCACCTCAGCCCTGATGAGGTAATGGTGTTAGTACCACACGCATTTAAACTACGCACTCAAAACGCCATGAGAACAGATGGAGGCACAACTCGCTCGCGATCCACAGTACGACTTGATAGACCCTGGGATTCACAAGTTTCTGCTTTTTCTTTTTACGGGTTTTTCTTTTCTTTTTCAAGGTCTATATGGACGACCCGTTTGCAGAACACACCAAGGAGGCAACGAGCTCTGGTGTACAAGGGAACCCCCAGGTGGTCTCTAATGCATGATTAATATGCTTGTTGTACATACCCGCATGCAGCTCGCCCTTGGTTACGGCATGTTAAAAAGCCTTACTTGCTTATCGCATTACCGGTACAAAGTACGCCTCGACGTACTGATCATATCACAAGGGTGAATAAATGGGGGCGTCAGCTCATTACTTAATCTTTTCTGTTCACTCACCTCTGTATCTATTACTCATTGCACACGTACACCATGGTACGTAATACGCCAGGGGCTTCATTATACCCAGCATCATGGCAATAAAAGTCCGAACTCTTTTCAGTATAGTTCGGCACCCCAAACTTATAGAATTATATGCATCGGCTCCAAACCATGTCTTTGGTCAATAGTTGGGTTACCTGGCTCATGTGCTTACTACCTTACATTCCGCTATATCGGCTAGGGTAGTAAAGGGAGAACTACTGCGATTGTGTCCCGGTTCTTCCGGACAAGCACCTCAGTAGAGAAAGCCGAAAACTGACTGCCATGATGCGGCGAGAGTCGGTCAGCTGTTTGTGAGGTTCCAAATTGTTGGAGATTTTTGCGCTTCTTGCAAAGAATCAGTTCTTCCTATTTGGCGTATATAGCGTCCCTAATTCGGCCTTCCGAACACCAGGGGCTTCGCCAAACTTTATTCATTATCAAACTTCTATGGCTAAGTGAGGGCGGTAAAGGCCGCATAGTCTGATTGCCTTGTTCGTTGCGCTAGACACCTCCTTTAAGGACCAGAATGTGGAGTAAAGAGTGTTTAGATTTATCCTGAACACCCCCGTACTATCTACATGGGGGCTGAAGCCGATGACTGGTCATCCCTCAGATTTAATAAACGGCCGCACAGGAGGTAAAATTCAAAATCATTAAACATTATATTACATAACATCTTTGTTCCATATTACAGGGCAAGAAAATACATATGTTCTCACGAGAATATAATATCCTTCGAACCCCGCTCCGCCGCAAAACGGGACCCCTCCAGGACACCATCAAAATAGTGCTCGGGTCGACGATGCTCCTTGCCCTCCGGCAGCCCCTCGGTCATCAGCTTATTGGAATCTAGCTTCGCCCAATGCGTCTTGACACAGGAAAAAGCCATACGCGCACCTTCAATACAGACCGACCGCTTCACGGCTTCGAGCCGCGGACAGGCACTCACGAGCCGCCGCACAAGCCTGAAATAGCTGCCAGGTATTAGATCGGCAGGCCACAGCCGGACTATAAAGTCCTTCATGGCTAACTCTGCCAACCGGTGCAGCTCGACTAGCTGCTTTAGCTGGTCGCTGAAGGGTACCGGATGTTCGGATCCCAGATATTGGGACCAGAACAGCTTCTCCGTGGACATCCCTTTCTCGGCTCTATAATGCTCGGCCGCATCCAATACACTGTGTGGTAGACCTATAAATGCCCCTGGAAAACCGAAATTGGGGATGAGTACAAGGGATGTTGGTTCTACTACTTGCTTAGCATGGTGAAGGTCTTACCCGTTGCAATCTATTGGGCCACCTGAATCTCCTGGAGGGCGCTCTGAGCTTCGGCTCGCGCATCCTGAACGTTTTGGCGAGCCTTCACCAATTCGGCCTCTTGCACCTTACAATCGCGCTCCAGGGCCTCGAATTTTTCTATCGCGCCCTGGAGCTGTTGCCGCGCCTCGCCAACCCGGGTCTCGTGCTTCTCGCACAAGACGTGCTCCTCGGCCACTTTGTCCTCGGCCTCGGCCAGCGCCTTCTTCAGGGTTGTCACCTCGGTCGCGGCCCCTAATAAAGATTATGATGCTTTCAGTCCGGTCGGACTATTCATTTTTTCGAAATGTACCCACGGGTTACTGCATACCTTGGCTATCCTCCAACTGCTTTTTCACACGGCCGAGCTCCTCCTCGTCCCGCTCCAATTTTTGCTTCTGTTCGGATACCTCCGCAGCATGAGCGGTGGCAGCCTGCAGCAATACCTGCTTATTCACATAGACAATTTATGTTAGACTCCTGTGATTTTTTGATCCTCTGTTAGGCTTTTCTTCCCGAACAACAAACAGAGTATCAGGGGCTACTGTCTATACGGTGATATTTTTCCTATAATCACATTACTTACCTCAAAGCCTCCTAGTAGACTAGTGCAGGCTTTAGTCAGTCCGCTTTTAGCGAACTGAACCTTCTCTATCACCGTGTCCATAAGGACACGATGTTCATCCACGATAGAGGCGCCTCACAGCGCCTCCAGCAGATTATCCGGTGCCTGTGGTTGGACAGAGGTCACTGGTGGAACAGGCACGCTCCCTCCTTGGGGGGAATGCCGTTCGCTGGACCCTGGAGCCATATTGATTTCCGGAATGGTATCCGGCTGAGGTCTGAAGGGAACTCGAACCCCCTCACCAGTCTCCATGGGGGCTTTTTCCCCCATGTGTCCGGCGTCTGAGGAGTCATCCTGGGGCGTCACCCCCGATGATCTCCGGAACCTCCCCCCGGCCTGAGAAGGCCTTTTTGGACACCGCCTCATCATCACCCCTGGGTGAGACGGAATGAGCAAGTGGCGGAGATACGCTAGCCATCTCCTCTGTGTCCAGCAAATCCTTTGTCGAGGATCGCGGAGAGTCACCGCGCGCCGGACTGCAATGACAAAAGTTTACAATATGTCAATATTACAAACCAGGAAGGCCAGACTTTTGCGAATTCTGGTACTTACGAAGCGGTCCGAGGCTTGGTCCGGCGAGGTCGTTCTGGACTGCTGTCGACGTCCCATGCGGAGTTATCCGTGAGGGAGCCTTTAACCCTTTTAGGCGCTTCCGCCTCCGGGCTTGTGGGGGCCGCTCTCTTCTTCTTCCCCGCTTCAGGTGGGGAGTCGTTTTCCCCTTCCTATTCATCACCGTCGTCAGTGGACGAAAAGGAAGTCTCGCTTTCGGACGTCTCGTCCGGAGTGCTTTCCTGACGAAGGTCCTTCTTGGCCCCTCGAGCTGCCTTCTTAGCTGTCTTCTCCGGCACCTCATAAGGCGCGGGGAACAACATCTTCTACAATAATGGAAATACCTGGTCCTCGGGTAGCGGAACCGGACAGTTAATCTTCTCGGCCAACTTAATCCAGGCCTGAAAATGGAGGAAGGAAGCTTAAGTTTTCCCTCAAAATATGCTAGTAGGGGATACTCCTTGAAAACATTAAAAGGAACTGACCGAATTGGGCTGGCGCTTTGAACTAAGCCCACGGTCTTCGATCGCAGGCGGTGGCGTCTCGCCGGCCTTGAAGAGCGCCTTCCAGATTTCTTCGTGCGTTGTGCCGAAGAGCTCCAGTAGCGTTTGGTGCTTGCCCGGCTCGAATTGCCACAAACTATAAGTCCGGCGTTGGCACGGAAGGATCCGACGAACAAGCATAACCTGGACTATGGTGACAAGCTTGATCTTATTCTCTATCATGTTCTGGATGCACGTCTGGAGCCCTGTCAGCTCGGCCAAGGGACCCCAGGTTAGGCTTCACTCTTGCGAAGAAGTGAGCCGCATCGGGGTTCCAGATCGGAATTCGGGGGCCGCCGCCCAGTTGGCGTCGCGCGGCTTGGTGATGTAAAACCACCCAGATTGCCACCCCTTCACCGTCTCCGCGAATGAGCCTTCGGGCCAGGTGATGTTGGGCATCTTGCCTACCATGGCGCCTCCGCACTCTGCTTGTTTACCGCGTACTACCTTCGGCCTCACATTGAAGGTTTTCAACCACAGGCTGAAGTGAGGCGGGATGCGGAGAAAAGCCTCACAAATGACGATAAATGTCGAGATATTGATGATGAAGTTGGGGGCTAGGTCATGAAAATCCAGCCCATAGTAAAACATCAACCCGCGGACAAATGGATGAAGGGGGAACCCAAGCCCGCGGACGAAGTGTGTAAGAAAAACGACCCTCTCATGGGGCTCGGGAGTGGGGACGATCTGTCCCTTGGCCGGGAGTCGATAAGCAATCTCTTTGGCCAAATATCCGGCCTCCCGGAGCTCCTTGATGTCTTTCTTCCTGACGAAAGAAGCCATCCACCTACCTCCAGCTCTGGATCCGGACATCTTTGGAGTATTTTTTCGAGCGAGAGAGAAGCTAAAGCTTGGGCGTTGGAGCTTAAGGACGGAAGGGCTGAGGAAGAGAAAGGGCGTGGGTGGAAGAAGGGAGTCCTTACCCCCTTATAGAGGCCGCGAATGTCGAACGCCTCTCTACTCGCCTTAAACTCGCCTATTCCCAAGGGCCGTGTAAAGGACACGGTTGGGTTACCCATGCCCGCATTGATGAGAATCCCGCAATGAGGGGACACGCTCTCCGCTTCGACAAGATGTGCCAATAGCAACCGCGTCTTGAAACATGGGACGAAAGGTTCAAAATTATGACCGAACGGACGTGATGCAGAAAGCTGTTAGCGGAAGGAACTCGTGTAATATATATATATATATATATATATATATATATATATATATATATATATATATTCTCTCTGCGATTATGCATGGTGTGTGACAGGTCCAGATACAATCATTACGTCTGAAGACCATATTGAAGTTCGGAAAAAGGGGAACCCGCCTTGCAATGCCGAAGAATATCTGCGCGCCGGACTCCTCATCATCAAAGCCAGGTTCAGGGGCTACTGAGGGAGTCCTGGACTAAGGGGTCCTCGGGCGTCCGGCCTGTTATCTGTTGGGCCGGACTGATGGGCTGTGAAGACACGAAGACCGAAGACTATACCCGTGTCTGGATTGGACTTTACTTGGCATGGAAGGCAAGCTAGGCGGCCGATTATGAAGATTCCCTCTTATGTAACCGACCTTATGTAACCCTAGATCTCTCCAGTGTCTATATAAACCGGAGGGCATTGTCCGGATAGGACAGATTCATTACCATATACTCATAGGCTAGACTTCTAGGGTTTAGCCATTACGATCTCGTGGTATATCAAATCTTGTAATACTCATATCCATCAAGATCAATCAAGCAGGAAGTAGGGTATTACCTCCATAGAGAGGTCCCAAACCTGGGTAAACATTGTGTCCCCCGTCTCCTGTTACCATCGATCCTAGACGCACAGTTCGGGACCCCCTACCCGAGATCCACCGGTTTTGACATCGACACATACTCACTCACATTGATATCTATTGATGGGCATCTCCATAGCCCGTTGATACGCCTACTTGATGTGAGACTATCTCCTTCTTTTTGTGTTCTCCACAACCACCTTCTATTCCACATACAGTGCTATGTCCATGGCTCATGCTCATGTTCTATGTGAAAGTTGAAAAGGTTTGAGAACATCAAAAGTATGAAACAATTGCTTGGCTTGCCATCGGGGTTGTGCATGATTTGAATATTTTGTGTGATGAAGATGGAGCATAGCTAGACTATATGATTTTGTAGGGATAAGCTTTCTTTGGCCATGTTATTTTGAGAAGACATAATTGCTTTGTTAGTATGCTTGAAGTATTATTGTTTGTATGTCAATATTAAACTTGGGTTTTGAATCATACAGATCTGAATATTCTTGCCACAATAAATAAAATTACATGGATAAATAAGTTAGGTAGAATTCCACATCAAAAATTCTATTTTTGTCATTTACCTACTCGAGGACGAGCAGGAATTAAGCTTGGGGAGCTTGATACATCTCCAACGTATCTATAATTTTTGATTGCTCCATACTATTATATTATCTATCTTGGATGTTTTATATGCATTTATATGCTATTTTATATGATTTTTGGGACTAACCTATTAACCTAGAGCCCAGTGCCACTTTCTGTTTTTTCATTGTTTTGAGTTTCGCAGGAAAGGAATATCAAACGGAGTCCAATTGACCTGAAACTTCACGACGATTGTTTTTGGACCAGAAGAAGCATCCAAAGCAAAAGAGTTGGGCTAGAAGAGCCACAAGGCCTCCACAAGGGTGGAGGGCGCGCCCAACCCCCCGGGCGCGCCCTCCGACCTTGTGGGCCCCTCGTGGACTCCCTTGACTTGTTCTCGACGCCAACACCTCTTATATAACCCCAAACCTCCAGAACAGAACCTAGATCGGGAGTTCCGCCGCCGCAAGCCTCTGTAGACATGAAAAACCAATTGGGACCATATTCCGGCACCCTGCCGGAGGGGGAAATCATCACCAGTAGCCATCTTCATCATTCCAGCGCTCTCCATGATGATGAGGGAGTAGTTCACCCTCAGGGATGAGGGTATGTACCAGTAGCTATGTGTTTGATCTCTCTCTCTCTCTCTCTCTCTCTCTCTCTCGTGTTCTTGATTTGGCACGATATTGATGTACCGCGAGCTTTGGTATTATAGTTTGATCTTATGATGTTTCTCCCCCTTTACCTTCTTGAAATGGATTGAGTTTTCCCTTTGAAGTTGTCTTATCGAATTAAGTCTTTAAGGATTTGAGAACACTTGATGTATGTCTTGCATGTGCTTATCTGTGGTGACAATGGGATATTCACGTGATCTACTTGATGTATGTTTTGGTGATCAACTTGCAGGTTCAGTGACCTTGTGAACTTATGCATAGGGGTTGGCACACATTTTCGTCTTGACTCTCCGGTAGAAATTTTGGGGCACTCTTTGAAGTACTTTGTGTTGGTTTGAATAGATGAATCTGAGATTGTGTGATGCATATTGTATAATCAAACCCGCGGATACTTGTGGTGACATTGGAGTATCTAGGTGACATTAGGGTTTTGTTTGATGTGTGTCTTAAGGTGTTATTTTAGTACGAACTCTAGGGCTGTTTGTTACACTTATAGGAATAGCCCAATAGATCGATCAGAAAGAATAACTTTGAGGTGGTTTCGTACCCTACAATAATCGCTTCATTTATTCTCCGCTATTAGTGACTTTGGAGTGACTCTTTGTTGCATGTTGAGGGATTGTTATATGATCTAATTATGTTATCATTGTTGAGAGAATTTGCACTAGTGAAAATATGAACCCTAGGCCTTGTTTCGAAGCATTGCAATACCGTTTCGCTCACTTTTGTTACTTGCTACCTTGCTGTTTTTATATTTTCATATTACAAAAACCTATATCTACCATCCATATTGCACTTGTATCACCATCTCTTTGCCGAACTAGTGCACCTATACAATTTACCATTGTATTGGGTGTGTTGGGGACACAAGAGACTCTTTTTTATTTGGTTGCAGGGTTGTTTGAGAGAGGCCATCTTCATCCTACGCCTCCCATGGATTGATAAACCTTAGGTCATCACTTGAGGGAAATTTGCTATTGTCCTACAAAACTCTGCGCTTGGGGCCCATTTCGAGTCTACATGAAGAAGGTTGCATAGTAGACATCATTCCCCTAAGTTCAAAACCAGTTATGTTCGGATCTCCGAGCCCCTCGAGCCGGACACCCTCTCTTGGGATGAGACTTCACGTCCTCCGAACTCAGGGTCGGACATCTGGCCCGGAAAACACTTGGATCCTCCCGGACCCAAACTGGTGACCTCAGAGATTTTTCAAGCTCCGTATTCAATCTTGGGCCAGGATTCGAGTTTTAGCCCACCCACCCACCACAATCAATACTCTCCAAGTAATTCAGGCCCTCCAGACATATGTGACCTAATGTATGTACGGCAGCAACCTCTGGAAACGGTCCATCACTTCTGGGCTAGATTCCTCCTTGTTGAAAACAAGATTAAAGATTGCTGCGATGACGATGCGGTTTCGGTTTTTATCATAATGTACGGACAAGGGAATTCTGAACGCCCTCAACCGTCATCGCGTACAAAACTTTACTGAATTATCACACTTAGTACAGAAGTATTGCGTGATGGAAAGCACATGGAAGGCCCAGAAGGCCCGGTTGGAACCCGTTGCCTTTAAGAAGTCCACCACATGGGCAAAACGGATACACCCTTACGAGGCATCTGATCATAAGCCCGTCGGCAAGAAAAACGAACCCTTTACAGGATATAGAACAGTTCTTGACGAACACCTCGACACACCCTATCAGATACATGCGACCCCGAGCACCGAACCAACTCACATCCTTCGGGCATGTTGGGTACTCCGGCAAGTGGCTAAAAGCGGTGAGGCTATCCTCACCAACACTACTCCAGAGAAGCATTCTCTGGAGGATGACGATCTTAACGTATTTACAGTCTTCGAGACCTTTTCTTCAAATAATCGGCGCAAAAGGGTGCTCTGCGACCTCGCCGAAATCAACCAAGTAACCGCAATGAGCCCTTGGAACGACGCGGCAATAACTTTCACTGCGGGCGACGAACCAAGGGCCCGATCAGTCCGAGCACCAGCCTCCTTGGTCTTAAACCCAATTGTGGATGGCTTTCGACTCACCAGAGTGCTCATGGATGGCGGCAGCAGACTTAACCTCATCTACGAGGACACACTCGACAAAATGCAAATTGATAAGGCCCACATCAAGCAAAGTCGTACCACCTTTCAAGGAATCATACCCAGTCGAGAAGCACGCTGTTCGGGGAAAATCAAACTTGACGTAGTGTTCGGCACGCCGGAGAATTACAGGTCCGAAGAGTTGCTCTTCCACGTGGCCCCCTTCAACAGCAGACACCACGCCCTTTTGGGGCGGGACGCCTTCTCACGCTTCCAAGCCATACCGCATTACGGGTACATGAAGCTTAAAATGCCAGGGCCTAATGGAATAATCACAGTTACAAGTGATCCAGATGAAGCACTCCGCGCCAAAAACAAAACTGCATCCTTAGCCCTCGAGGCACTATCCAAAGCCCTTGCGGCCGAAGAACTAACCACCCTGCGATCCACGGTGTATAAAGATGATGTGATCCTCGATAAGAGGTCCAAATCAACCTCTTTCAAACCAGCAAATGAAATAGTTAAATTTCAAGGGCACCCGACGGATCCCAACAAATAGCATCCATTGGAGCACAGCTGGATCCGACGGTCGATGGCGCCCTACGAGTGTTCCTGCGTGAAAATTGGGACATCTTCACCTGGCACCCTTCGGACATGCCCGGGATCCCACGCAGTCTGGCCAAACATAGCCTCAACATAATCAAGGGGTTCAAACCAGTCAAGCAAATGCTATAGCGATTTTTTGAACCCAAAAGACAAGCTATGGGGGAGCTAAACTACTCGAGGTCGGGTTCATTAGAGAAATCAAGCACCCGGACTGGCTAGCCAACTTGGTCATGTTACCAAAGAAGGATAAATCCTGGCGCCTTTGTGTCGATTTCAAAGACCTCAATAAGGCTTTCCCCAAGGACCCTTTCCCGTTGCCCCGCATTGACCAGATTATCGACGCAACCGCAGGACACGACTCATTATGTGTCCTCGATACTTTCTCCGGGTACCATCAGATTAAAATGAATGAGTCCGACCAGGCCCAACGATGTTTATTACACCATACGACCCCTTTTGTTTCAACACTATGCCTTTCGGGCTTAAGAACGCGGGTGCCACTTACCAACGCATGATTCAAACATGTTTGGACAGTGGAAGCATATGTGGACGACGTGGTCATCAAGACTAAACACGTCAAAATATTGGTGAACGTTCTCCGCCTCACATTTGACAACCTCTGAACATATGACATACGGCTTAATCCAGAAAAATGTGTTTTCGGCGTTCCAGCCAAAAAAATGCCAGGGTTCATTGTCTCCAATCTGGAACGCCTTTTCTCCTAATCTGGAGATGAAGCGGCTCAAAGCTGCCACGCACCCTGCTAGTTTTGGACCTGCTTTAAGTCTGTTGGCATGGCCAATTGTGACAAGGCTCAGATTTTTGATGGGTTTGGTTTGGCCAACTAGATTGGTAGTTCTTGCAATGGGAGAAGTGCTTAGCTTTGGGTTCAATCTTGCGGTGTCCTTTCCCAAAGGATGAGGGGGCAGCAAGGCATGTATTGTATTGTTGCCATCGAGGATAACAAGATGGTTTTTATCATATTGCATGAATTTATCCCTCTACATCATGTCATCTTGCTTAGGCGTTACTCTGTTTTCATTAACTTAATACTCTAGATGCATCCGGATAGCGGTCAATGAGTGGAGTAATAGTAGTAGATGCACGGTGAGTCGGTCTACTTGTCTCGGACGTGATGCCTATATACATGATCATACCTAGATACTCTCATAATTATGCTCAATTCTGTCAATTGCTCAACAGTAATTCGTTCACCCACCGTAAAATACTTATGCTTTTGACAGAAGCCACTAGTGAAATCTATGGCCCCCAAGTCTATTCTCATCATATTAATCTTCCTACGTTTTATTATTTCTTTGCTTTTTTACTTTGCCTTTTATTTTACTTTGCATCTTTATACCAAAAATACCAAAAATATTATCTATCATCTCTATCAGATCTTACTCTCGTAAGTGACCGTAAGGGATTGACAACCCCTATTCGCGTTGGTCGCAAGGAGTTATTTGCTTTGTGTAGGTACGAGGGACTTGCGCGTGGCCTCCTACTGGATTGATACCTTGGTTCTCAAAAACTGAGGGAAATACTTACGCTACTCTGTTGCATCATCCCCTCCTCTTCGGGGAAAACCAACACAAGCTGAAGACGTAGCAAGAAGGATTTCGGGCGCCGTTGCCGGGGAGTCTACGCAAAAGTCAACATACCAAGTACCCATCACAATCCCTTATCTCTCGCATTACATTATTTGCCATTTGCTCTCGTTTTCCTCTCCCCCACTTCAACATTGCCGTTTTATTCGCCCTCTCTTTTCCGTTTGCCTTTTTCTCGCTTGCCTTTTGTTTGCTCGTGTGTCGGATTGCTTGCTTGTCACTATGGCTCTACCTAGATTTGGTGATCTTCACCTTAAAAAGTTGGAAGGGATCGAAAGCAACGTCATGAGTTTTATGGTTTTGCAATTTGAGCATAATAATTTCTTTAGAAACAAGCTTAAGGAACAAAAAAGTTTTATGAATTATTTGAATAAAGAGCTCGATGATATGTCTAAAGAATTTGAAGGTTTAAGATCCCAAATTTCTCGTCTTGAGAAGTTGAATACTGAAATATCTGATAAGCAAGCTACCTTGGTCAATAAGATGGCTGCTAAACCTGATTTCCATGAAATAAAGATGAAGATCTAAAAATTATTGATGTGTCCCCTATCAAATCTTTGTTTTGCAATATGAATCTTTATAATGATGAGATTGAATATGATCCACCTTTACCTAGAAGGCGTTCTAAAAATTCGGAGTTTTTAGATCTTGATGCTAAAATTGATAAAAGTGGGATTGAAGAAAGTAAAACCCTAGATGTTGCTAAACCCATTATTTTGGATTTCAAGGAATTTATGAAAATTGCTCTTTAATTGATTGTATACAACGCCTAGAGGTGCGTGGTGATTCAGACCTTGCAATTCCCAAATAAATGGAGAGTTCGATGCAAAAGATCCAAAAATGGCGGCGTATCGAAACGCCGTACTAAAATTATCGACTCGATTTGAGGGGCTCGAGTTTCATCATATTGCTCGAGACAGCAACCAGGAAGCAGACATCCTTGCTCGAATGGGCGCCAGGCGCGACCCCGTCCCGCCCAATACCTTTGTGGAAAGGCTCTTCAAGCCATCCGTGGTGTGGCAGGACGAGAGCGAAAACATTAGTCCAGACCTGACCATGCCCCCAGCAGCCGAACACGATACGGATATCATCGGGGGTTCGGGTACCACAATAACACCCTCCGCCCATGAAATCATGGCTGTTATTGCTCCATGGACCGAGCCTTTCTTGGCCTACCTTAATAGGCAGGAGCTCCCTGATGATCAAAATGAGGCACGTCGCATAGTTCGATGTTCTAAAGCCTATAAAGTTCACGAAGGTGAGTTGCACAAGAAAAGCGCTACTGGAGTCCTCCAAAGGTGCATCTCTGAAGAGGAGGGACGACAACTCCTGGCTGAAATACATGCTGGTCTAGGCGGCCATCACGCTCCAGCTCGGGCCCTCGTAAGCAAGGCTTTCCGTACATGTTTCTTTTGGCTAACGGTCCGAGCAGACACACATGCCCTTGTGCAACGCTGCATGGGATGTCAGCTTTTCGCCAATCAAAGTCATATGCCTCCCACTGCCTTAAAAACAATCCCCATCACTTGGCCTTCCGCGGTCTGGGGGCTAGATATGGTCGGACCCCTTAAAGGGGGAAGCCACAAGAAGAAGTATTTACTGGTTATGGTGGATAAATTCACTAAGTGGATAGAGGCCAAACCAGTAAAACGGTCAAACAGGCCACCGACGCTTTTATATCCCGTGGTACACCATTATGGTGTCCCCACAAAGATCTCGATACGTATCCAACTTTTCTACAATTTTTGATTGTTCCATGCTATTATATTATCTGTTTTGCATGTTTTATATGCATTAATATGCTATTTTATACGATTTTTGAGACTAACCTATTAACCTAGAGTCAAGAGACGGTTTCTGTTTTTTCCTTGTTTTAGAGTTTCACAGAAAAGGAATACCAAACGGAATAAAACTTTCACGATGATTTTTCTTGGACCAGAAGACACCCAGGAGACTTGGAGTGCAAGTTAGAAGAGCCACGAGGCGGCCACAAGGGCAGAGGGTGCGCCCCCGACCTTGTGGACCCATCGTAGACCCCCTGACCTAGTTCTTCCTCCTATATATACTCTTATACCCTAAAAACATCCAGGGGCCACAAAACCACTTTTCCACCGCCGCAACCTTCTGTATCCGTGAGATCCCATCTTGGGGCCTTTTCCGGCATCCTACCGGAGGGGGAATCGATCACGGAGTGCTTCTACATCAACACCATTGCCTCTCCGATGAAGCGTGAGTATTTTACTTCAGACCTACAGGTCCATAGCTAGTAGCTAGATGGCTTCTTCTCTCTCTTTGATTCTCAATACAAAGTTCTCCTCGATGTTCTTGGAGATCTATTCGATGTAATACTCTTTTGCGGTGTGTTTGCCTAGATTCGATGAATTGTGGATTTATGATCAACTTATCTGTGAATATTATTTGATATCTCATATGCATGATTTGATATCTTTGCAAGTCTCTTCGAACTATCGATTTGATTTGGCCAACTAGATTGTTTTTTCTTGCAATGGGAGAAGTCCTTAGCTTTGGGTTCAATCTTGCAGTGCTCGATCCTAGTGACAGAAGGGGAACCGACACGTATTGTAGTGTTTCCATCAAGGATAAAAAGACATCATGTCATCTTGCTTAAGGTGTTACTCCGTTCTTTATGAACTTAATACTCTAGATGCATGCTGGATAGCGGTCGATGTGTGGAGTAATAGTAGTAGATGCAGAATCGTTTCGGTCTACTTGGCACGTACGTGATGCCTATGTTCATGATCATCGCCTTAGATATCGTCATAACTTTGTGCTTTTCTATCAATTGCTCGGCAGTAATTTGTTCGCCCATCGTAATAATTTCTATCTCAGGAGAAGCCTCTAGTGAAACCTATGGCCCCCGGGTCTATTTTCCATCATATAAGTTTCTGATCTACAATTCTAGTTTCCTATTTACTTTCTTTTGCAATCTTTACTTTCTGTTCCATAAACCAAAAATACCAAAAATATTACTTTACCGTTTATCCATCTCTATCAGATCTCACTTTGTGAATAACTGTGAAGGGATTGACAACCCCTTTGTCGCGTTGGTGTTTGTTTATGTAGGTATTCGGTGGCTTGTTGCGTTATCTCCTACTGGATTGATACCTTGGTTCTCAAAACTGAGGGAAATACTTACGCTACTTTGCTGCATCACCCTTTCCTCTACAAGGGAAAAACCAACACAAGCTCAAGAGGTAGCAAGAAGGATTTTTGGCACCGTTGCCGGGGAGATCTTCGCCAAGCCAAGACATACCAAGTACCCATCATAAACTCTCATCCCTCACATTACATTATTCGCCATTCGCCTCTCGTTTTCCTCTCCCCACTTCTAAAACGATTTTCGAAAAGATTCGTCTTTTCTTTGCCCCTCTTCCGTTCTTCTTCTTAGCTTGCTTTTTGTGTGCTCATGTGTTGGATTGCTTGCTTTGTCGCGATGGCTCAAGATAATACCAAATTGTGTGACTTTTACAATACCAACAACAATGATTTTATTAGTACTCCGATTGCTCCTGATGCTAATGCGGAATCTTGTGAGATTAATACTACTTTGGTGAATCTTGTTATGAAAGATCAATTTTCCAGCCTTCCCAATGAAGATGCCGCATCCCATCTTAATAATTTCGTTGATTTGTGCGGTATGCAAAAGAAAAAAGATGTGGATAATGATATTGCTAAGTTGAAGCTATTTCCGTTCTCGCATAGGGATCGCGCTAAAACTTGATTTTCATCTTTGCCTAAAAGTAGTATTGATTCATGGAATAAGTGTAAAGATGCTTTTATTTCCAAGTAATTTCCTCCCGCTAAGATCATCTCCCTTAGGAATGATATTATGAATTTTATGCAACTTGATCATGAATATGTTGCACAATCTTGGGAGAGGATGAAATTGATGATAAAAAATTGCCCTACTCATAGTTTGAATTTGTGGATGATTATACAAAAAATTTATGTCGGGTTGAATTTTGCTTTTAGAAATGTTTTAGATTCGGTCGCGGGAGGCACTTTTATGGAAATTACTTTAGGATAAGCTACTAAACTCCTAGATAATATTATGGTTAATTACTCTCAATGGCATACCAAAAGATCTTCCACTAGTAAAAAAAAGTGCATGCAATTGAAGGAATAAATGTTTTGAGTGGAAAGACGGATGAGCTTATGAAATTGTTTGCTAATAAGAGTGCTCCTATTGATCCCAATGATATTCCTTTGTCTACTTTGATTGAAAACAATAATGAATCTATGGATGTGAATTTTGTCGGTAGGAACAATTTTGGTAATAACACGTATGGAGGTAATTTTAATCCTAGGCCGTTTCCTAGTAATTCCTCTAATGATTATGGTAATTCCTACAACAATTCTTATGGAAATTATAATGATATGCCCTCTGAATTTTATAATAGTGTTAAAGAATTTATTAGTTCGCAAAATAATTTCAATGCTTTGATTGAAGAAAAATTTCTCAAGATTGATGATTTGGCTAGGAACGTGGATAGAATTTCTCTTGATGTTGATTCTTTGAAACTTAGATCTATCCCACCTAAACATTATATCAATGAGTCTCTCAAAGCCATGATAATTTCCATTGATGAGTGCAAAGAAAGAACCGCTAAGATGTGTGCCAAGAAAGATTGGTTTATAAAAGCATGTTCTTCTAGTTTCCATGAAAATAATGATGAAGATCTAAAAGTGATTGATGTGACTCCTATTGAATCTTTGTTTTCCAATGTGAATCTTTATAAGGATGGGACTTGAGATGATTCAAATTTAGTTAGAAGTCGTCCCAATGATTCGGAGTTTTTAGATCTTGATGCAAAAATTGATAAAAGTGGGATTGGAGAGGTCAAAACTTTAAGTAGCAATGAACCCACTCTTTTGGATTTCAAGGAATTTAATTATGATAATTTATATTTAATTGATTTTATTTCCTTGTTGCAATCCATATTAAGTTCTCCTCATGTTTATAATCAAAACAAAGCTTTTACTAAACATATCGTTGATGCTATGATGCAATCTTTTGAAGAAAATCTTGAATTGGAAGTTTCTATCCCTAGAAAACTTTATGATGAGTGGGAACCTACTATTAAGATTAAGATTAAAGATTATGAGTGCTATGCTTTGTGTGATTTGAGTGCTAGTGTTTCCACGATTCCGAAAACTTTATGTGATGTGTTAGGTTTCTGTGAATTTGATGATTGTTCCTTAAATTTGCATCTTGCGGATTCCACTATTAAGAAACCTATGGGAAGAATTAATGATGCATGTAGATTTAATTGTTCTTGATATAGATTGCAATCCTACATGTCCTATTATTCTTGGTAGACCTTTCGTTAGAACGATTGGTGCAATTATTGGTATGAAAGAAGGAAACATTAGATTTCAATTTCCGTTAAGGAAAGGCATGGAACACTTTCCAAGAAACAAAATTAAATTGCCTTATGAATCTATTATGAGATCCACCTATGTATTGCATGCCAAATATGATAATACTTAGATATATTCATGTTTTTATGCCTAGCTAAGGGCGTTAAACGATAGTGCTTGTTGGGAGGCAACCCAATTTTATTTTTGTTCTTGCTTTTCAGGTCCTATTTAGCAATAAATAAATCATCTAGCCTCTGGTTAGATGTGGTTTTGTGTTTTAATTAGTGTTTGTGCCACGTAAGACCTATGGGATAACCTACGGTGATAGTTAATTTGATCTTGCTGAAAAACAGAAACTTTTGCGCTCACGAAAACAATTCTTATTTCTAGCTGGAGTGTGATTTTTAGTTGATTGTTTTTTCCAAAATATTAATAGAAAAATTATCTAGGACTTCCAATTTTCTCAGGATTTTTGGAGTTACAGAAGTATCCAAAATATCCAGATTGCTACCGACTGTTTTGTTTTCGACAGATTCTGTTTTTCTCGTGTTGTTTGCTTATTTTGATGTATCTATGGCTAGTATCGGGGGGTATGAACCATGGAAAAGTTGGAATACAGTAGACATTACACCAATATAAGAATGAGTTCACAATAGTACCAAAAGTGGTGATTTATTTTCTTATACTAACGGAGCTTACGAGATTTACTGTTGGAGTTTTGTGTTGTGAAGTTTTCAAGTTTTGGGTATAGATTTGATGGATTATGGAATAAGGAGTGGCAAAAGCCTAAGCTTGGGGATGCCCAAGGCACCCCAAGGTAATATTCAAGGATGTCAAAAAGCCTAAGCTTGGGGATGCCCCGGGAAGGCATCCCCTCTTTCCTCTTCGTCTATCGGTAACTTTACTTGAGGCTATATTTTTATTCACCACATGATATGTGTTTTGCTTGGAGTGTCCTGTATGATTTGAGTCTTTGCTTTTTAGTTTGCCACAATCAACCTTGTTGTACACACCTTCTGAGAGAGACACGCATGAATCGTGATTTATCATAATGCTCTATGTGCTTCACTTATATCTTTTGAGCTAGGTAATTTTGCTCTAGTCATTCACTTATATCTTTTTAGAGCACAGCCGTGGTTTTATTTTATAGAAATTGATGAACTCTCACAACTTATATTATTTTGGGAGTCTTTAGAACAACATGGTAATTTGCTTTGGTTATAAAATTAGTCCTAATATGATAGGCATCCAAGAGGGATATGATAAAAACTTTCATATATAGTGCATTGAATACTATGGGAAGTTTGATTCCTTATGTTTGTTTTGAGATATGAAGATGGTGATATTAGAGTCATGCTAGTAAGTAGTTGTGAATTTGAGAAATACTTGTGTCAAGGTTTGTGAGTCCTGTAGCATGCACGTATGGTGAACCGTTATGTAACGAAGTTGGAGCATGAGATGTTTGTTTTGATTTTTTTTGGACCTGCTTTAATTCTGTTGGCATGGCCAATTGTGACAAGGCTAGATTGGTAGTTCTTGCAATGGGAGAAGTGCTTAGCTTTGGGTTCAATCTTGCTGTGTCCTTTCCCAGTGACAGTAGGGGCAGCAAGGCATGTATTTTTTTGACTATGTAGCAAGGCATATATTGTATTGTTGCCATCGAGGATAACAAGATTGGGTTTTTATCATATTGCATGAATTTATCCCTCTACATCATGTCATCTTGCTTAAGGTGTTACTCTGTTTTCATTAACTTAATACTCTAGATGCATCTTTGGATAGCGGTCGATGAGTGGAGTAATAGTAGTAGATGCAGGCAGGAGTCGGTCTACTTGTCTCGGACGTGATGCCTATATACATGATCATACCTAGATACTATCATAACTATGATCAATTCTATCAATTGCTCAACAGTAATTCGTTCACCCACCGTAAAATACTTATGCTCTTGAGAGAAGCTACTAGTGAAATCTATGGCCCCCGGGTCTATTCTCATCATATTAATCTTCCTAGTTTTATTATTGCTTTGCTTTTTTACTTTGCCTTTTATTTTACTTTGCATCTTTATACCAAAAATACCAAAAATATTATCTATCATCTCTATCAGATCTTACTCTCGTAAGTGACCGTAAGGGATTGACAGCCCTTATTCGCGTTGGTTGCGAGGAGTTATTTGCTTTGTGTAGGTACGAGGGACTTGCGTGGCCTCCTCTTTGGATTGATACCTTGCTTCTCAAAAAGCGAGGGAAATACTTACGCTACTACGCTACATCATCCTCTCCTTTTCGGAAAAACCAACGCAAGCTCAAGACGTAGCAAGAAGGATTTACGGCGCCGTTCTTGGAGTCTACATAAAGTCAACATACCAAGTACCCATCACAATCCCTTATCTCTCTCATTACATTATTTGCCATTTGCCTCTCGTTTTCCTCTCCCCCACTTCACCATTGCCGTTTTATTCGCCCTCTCTTTTCCGTTTGCCCTTTTCCCGCTTGCCTTTTGTTTGCTCGTGTGTCGGATTGCTTGCTTGTCACTATGGCTCTACCTAGATTTGGTGATCTTCACCTTAAAAAGTTGGAAGAGATCGAAAGCAACGTCATAAGTTTTATGATTTTGCAATTTGAGCATAATAATTTCTTTAGAAACGAGCTTAAGGAACAAAAAATTTCTATGAATTATTTGAATAAATAGCTCGATGATATGTCTAAAGAATTTGAAGGTTTAAGATCCCAAATTTCTCGTCTTGAGAAGTTGACTACTGAAATATCTGATAAGCAAGCTACCATGGTCAATAAGATGGCTGCTAAACCTGATTTCCATGAAATAAAGATGAAGATCTAAAAGTTATTGATGTGTCCCCTATAAAATCTTTGTTTTGCAATATGAATCTTGATAATGATGAGATTGAATATGATCCACCTTTACTTAGAAGGCGTTCTAAAAATTCGGACTTTTTAGATCTTGATGCTAAAATTGATAAAAGTGGGATTGAAGAAAGTAAAACCCTAGATGTTGCTAAACCCATTATTTTGGATTTCAAGGAATTTATGAAAATTGCTCTTTAATTGATTGTATACAACGCCTAGAGGCGCGTGGTGATTCAGACCTCGCAATTCCCAAATAAATGGAGAGTTCGATGCAAAAGATCCAAAAATGGCGGCGTATCGAAACGCGTACTAAAATTATCGGCTCGATTTGAGGGGCTCGAGTTTCATCATATTGCTTGAGACAGCAACCAGGAAGCATACATCCTTGCTCGAATGGGCGCCAGGCGCGACCCCGTCCCGCCCAATACCTTTGTGGAAAGGCTCTTCAAGCCATCCGTGGTGTGGCAGGACGAGAGCGAAAACATTAGTCCAGACCTGACCATGCTCCCAGCAGCCGAACACGATACAGATATCATCGGGGGTTCGGGTACCACAATAACACCCTCCGCCCATGAAATCATGGCTGTTATTGCTCCATGGACCGAGCCTTTCTTGGCCTACCTTAATAGGCAGGAGCTCACGATGATCAAAATGAGGCACGCGTCGCATAGTTCGATGTTCTAAAGCCTATAAAGTTCACGAAGGTGAGTTGCACAAGAAAAGCGCTACTGGAGTCCTCCAAAGGTGCATCTCTGAAGAGGAGGGACGACAACTCCTGGCTGAAATACATGCTGGTCTAGGCGGCCATCACGCTCCAGCTCGGGCCCTCATAAGCAAGGCTTTCCGTACATGTTTCTTTTGGCTAACGGTCCGAGCAGACACACAGGCCCTTTTGCAACGCTGCATGGGATGTCAGCTTTTCGCCAATCAAAGTCATATGCCTCCCACTGCCTTAAAAACAATCCCCATCACTTGGCCTTCCGCGGTCTGGGGGCTAGATATGGTCGGACCCCTTAAAGGGGGAAGCCACAATAATAAGTATTTACTGGTTATGGTGGATAAATTCACTAAGTGGATAGAGGCCAAACCAGTAAAAACGGCTGAAACAGGGCCACTGATCGCCTTTATATCCAGCGTGGTACACCATTATGGTGTCCCGCACAGCATCTGATACGTATCCAACTTATATACAATTTTTGATTGTTCCATGCTATTATATTATCTGTTTTGGATGTTTTATATGCATTAATATGCTATTTTATACGATTTTTGGGACTAACCTATTAACCTAGAGTCAAGAGACAGTTTCTGTTTTTTCCTTGTTTTAGAGTTTCACAGAAAAGGAATACCGAACGGAATAAAACTTTCACGATGATTTTTCTTGGACCAGAAGAGACCCAGGAGACTTGGAGTGCAAGTTAGAAGAGCCACGAGGCGGCCACAAGGGCGGAGGGTGCGTGGGATCCCACCGCCGCAACCTTCTGTACCCGTGGGATCCCATCTTGGGGCAACCTTCTGTACCCGTGGGATCCCATCTTGGGGCCTTTTCTGGCATCCTGCCGAAGGGGGAATCGATCACGGAGGGCTTCTCATCAATACCATTGCCTCTCCAATGAAGCGCGAGTAGTTTACTTCAGACCTACGGGTCCATAGCTAGTAGCTAGATGGCTTCTTCTTCTCTCTCTCTTTGATTCTCAATACAAAGTTCTCCTTGATGTTCTTGGAGATCTATTCGATGTAATACTCTTTTGCGGTGTATTTGCCGAGATCTGTTGAATTGTGGATTTATGATCAGCTTATCTATGAATATTATTTGAATCTCCTCTGAATTCTTATATGCATGATTTGATATCTTTGCAAGTCTCTCCGAACTATCAATTTGGTTTGGCCAACTAGATTGGTTTTTCTTGCAATGGGAGAAGTGCTTAGCTTTGGGCTCAATCTTGCGGAGCTCGATCCTAGTGACAGAAGGGGAACCAACACGTATTATATTGTTGCCATCGAGGATAAAAAGATGGGGTTTTCATCATATTGCTTGAGTTAATTCCTCTACATCATGTCATCTTGCTTAAGGCGTTACTCCGTTCTTTATGAACTTAATACTCCAGATGCATGCTGGATAGCGGTCGATGTGTGGAGTAATAGTAGTAGATGCAGAATCATTTCGGTCTACTTGACACAGACGTGATGCCTATGTTCATGATCATTGCCTTAGATATCTTCATAACTTTGCGCTTTTCTATCAATTGCTCGGCAGTAATTTGTTCACCCACCATAATAATTTCTATCTCGGGAGAAGCCTCTAGTGAAACCTATGGCCCCCGGCCCCCGGGTCTATTTTCCATCATATACATTTCTGATCTACAATTCTAGTTTCCTATTTACACTACAAAAAAAAATACACTTCCGTGATGATACGTGTTTGTCACAGTAGGTCGCGTTTTTTGTCATGCATGTACATCCATGACAAATTTATGACAGAATCAAGATACTCATACCGTCTTTGTCGTCAGAGAAGTGTTCCATGACATTATCAAAATTATCATCACAGAAGTTTCCACTTCCATGACGATAAATCGTGTGTCACAGAAGTGCTTTCGTCAAGGGTGACCGACACGTGGCATCCACCGTAATGAAATACCGTTAAGCTATCGGGTCAGGTTTTGGATCCAATAACCCGTTAACAGCCCCGACCAATGGGGATTTTCCACGTGTAAAATCATCATTGGCTGGAGGAAACACGTGTCGGCTCACCGTTGGGACAGATGTCATCCGTTCATTGGACCGAAGTCGCCTATGATACGGCGACACATGGCATGGCCCAACAGAGGCCCAATCTTGTGAAAAGGCCGGCCCGTTTGACTTGGTCAAAAGGTGGTGGCCCGACCCATGGAAAGCCTGTTAACGGCCTGTTCGCATATAGCCCATTTACATCCCGCTAACCTAGGGCCCGTTACGCCCTATCTGAATTAGGCCCGCTAGCATCATCAGGGCCGTCCCATATGATTCAGCCCGTTTTAACTTCCGGCCCATGTGTGGCCCATGATTTCTTTCGGCCCATATGAGGACCTTTGTAACTCTTGGCCCATTAACGGCCCGTGGTGAAACTGGCCCGTAATGAACAGTGTATCACTTTATACCCATTAATGCCCCGTTATTCCATTGGGCCATTTCCAGCCCAAGTTATCTTTCGTCCTTCTCAGGGCCCATTGATTCTTGGGCTCATTTGCAGCATTCGGTTACATACGGCCCGTTACTGTCATTTTCTGCTTGTGGGCCAAATTCAGCCCGCCGTTACAGTCGGCCCGTTTGCGGACCGTTAATACGTCGGGCCGTTTTCATGTAAAAAAACCGTTGGGCTGTTTTCATAGAGTTATAAAATACGGCCTATTAACGGACCATTATGGTCCATGAATAGTACGGCCCATGATTGGCGAAATGATGATACGCCCCGTAGAAGGCCCATGGATCCTACGGCCCATATGAGGCCCATGGATAGTACGGCCCGTAGAAGGCCCATGGAACGTACGGCCCGTAGAAGGCCCATGGAACGTACGGCCCGTAGAAGGCCCATGGACCCTACGGCCCGTAGAAGGCCCATGGACCCTAAGGCCCGTATAGAAGGCCGATGGATCCTACGGCCCGTATAGAAGGCCAATGGATCCTACGGCCGGACGAAGGCCCATCGATCATACGGCCTGCAGGGGGCCCATGGTTACAACGATCCGTGTGTTGCCATGATTATTTTGGCCTAGTTACCAAAAATAGGCTATTGTGGCCACTAGAAAAACACAGAAAAAGAACTGCAGTGACTACAAGCAAACAACTAAACAAGACAATTAGGAAATAAATAAACAAGCAATTAATGCTAGCCTATTACCGCTATTACACATATTACATCCACTGGGCATCAAAGTTCGCCACCAGTGCAAATATAGGGAACAAAGAAGCATATTACATACACTGGCCGTCAAAATTGGCCACGATTGCAAATAAGCGGCGACAAAACAAGAGCATAAGCGAAACAACTTGAAGAGCTCAAGAAGCGTTATCACAGGTATCCACCATGCGGCAATAAGCTTAGCAAGCTAATTAGCTTTGTCCTGTTTGGCGCTAAAATCCTCCAACGCTTCTTTGTTGCACGGAAAAGTATGCATCTGAATGCTCGGGGACTTCATGATCCTTCCGCTTCTTGTTGCAGCATAACTGATCGATGTCTTTCAGCTTGTAGTTGAGACCCAAGAAACCGAACTGATTGAGACAGTGAGTTTGAATAGCTTGTGCAAGCGGTAGTGGCCAGTAACTCGATCACTAAACCAAGACAGGACTTTGGGGTTGTCTCGCTGTCTTCAAGATAGTCTTCCTTTGTTGGTCTCCTACAAAGCTGATGAAACAGCTAAGGATGTGTCACTATCCTGAACCTTATCTGCATTACTTCCTTTACCATTGCTTAATAAGGCACTCTTCCCCAATATTCTGTCAGCATTCTAAAAGAAGAAACAAGCAAACACATAACAAGTTTAGCATGTACTAGTATATGAAACTCATTTCGGTGAACCAGTTCATTAGTAAGGTGGACAGGATTAAACTACCAAGTTTTCTATTGCCAAGTACTAGTACGTAATAAAAGCATCAAACAAACATATATCTATGTCCTATGATCACTGCATTGTCTTGCCAAATCAAAATAGAGACACGGTTCAAATCATATCAGTTCAAGAGCAGCAGTGAAAGAATACAAAGCGTGGGAAACTACACGGCACAACAAGATTTCAGATGGGTACCACGGGTCTACATGTACAACAACACTATTGGCTCTGTTGTGATGCTAGTAATGTGCATGATATGAAATTCAACTGTATACACAATTGAAATTGAAATCAACAGAGCTATTGATAAGAGAAAACCTATTAAAGAAACATGCGTGAACATACCTGCTGTGCCATTGGAGTTTCGATTGGATCCTTCAATTTAAAAATAAGTTTGTATGAGTAAATACAGTGATATAAGAGCAAAGCAATCATAGTTAAAATAGGCGGCGCCTAAGCGGCGCTTAAGCGGCGCCTAAGCGGCGCTTAAGCGGCGCCTAGGCTCTAGGTGTTAGCAAAGCGCATTGCGCATAACTACGCATAATCATGCATAGCTGCGCATAAGCATGCGCTTTGGTCGATAAAGCGCAAAGCGGTGGCAAAACACACAATTAACACCTAGCGCTTTTTGAACTATGATAGCAATGGAATCTTAAATTAGAACAGTGGTTCTTCAGGTTTGAGCACTTGTTCTACATGAACAAAGTACTGAAGACACAAGAATAAAATACTTAAAAATAGAAAATGAGCTCATAGACCTTACCACATTCTTGGTTCGGGACCAAGATAGAACAAGGCGTTCCCGATCATCGTCCAAAGAATGTGTCTCAGGGAGAACGTAAGGAATTTGATGAGTTTCTTTGCCGGTGAAGTACGTTTTCTTGAGTAATTCCGACATCGCCACCAAGCATTCTTGAAGACAAGAGGTATTAGCACAGGTTACCTCATCCTGAAGTTTCCAAATCGGTCCTTCTCTATAGAGAAAATGGGAAAATTTGTTGTATTATAACCATCATGGAGGTAGGATGTATGGGACGAAGCAAAGTAATTGCCATGAATAACATTACTTACACATAAATCCTGGACAAACACACTGAATCGGCATTTTCCTTCATCTTCAGTATAATATTTCCAAGATGGGAAGATACGCACATACGATTTAACAACATCAAATGCGATAGATGCTAAACTACAACTGGTTGGTTGTGCTTCCTCCACAGGAATAGGCGTACTAACTGGCGGAGTTGGGGTTCGCCGTGATAGTACTGGCCCTTTGGGCACTAGAGCTGCCTTACTAACTGCTCTTGTTTGGGAGCTCTGTGGTGGAGATGGTGCTGTGTCAACAGGAACTGGGTTACTATCGGCTGGGATGGGGTTAGATTGGGTGAAGCTGGTTCTCTGTCCATCGTAGCAGGGGTACAATCTGTGAGAGTTTGGGTTATGTGTGGTAGGACTGGTTCCTGTGCATGTACAACCGGGGTGCTATCTCCACCAAGAGGTAGCACTGTTTTATTTGAAGACCGTGTTTCTATTCCGCTGAATCTTGGCATCACCGCTCCAATTCAAATGGCTGATAAACAGGAAACATAGTTGAATGTACATACATTGTATGAGAGACAAATGCAATAGATAGTGTGGAAAAAAGAGGGCATGAAATAGTTGACATGTATATTGTTTAACTAAAATAGATAGCATGACATAATTTCACATATATGATGTCTATCTAAACTGGATAGCATAGCATAACATAATTCAAAGATATGATGAATAACTAAACAGGATCGCATGACATAATTCGCCTACATGTTATCTAAGTAATCAGGATCACATCATTTAATTCACATATGTGATTTATATGCTAAACAGAGGGCATTCGATATGATGTCAGAACTAAGAACATGGTGTCGAATATTGTGTATATGATGTCTAAACTATGCTATGCAAGACACCGTATGCATGATATGAGCAGTATAACCGTGCCAAGTTAGAGCATACACCTCAGTGGGGGAATAGGACTGGTCATCATCTCTCGAATCCATCGCTGAGGAGCTATCGGGACCCAACAAGAGATCTGCTTCGACAGGTAGCACTGTTCGCTCTGAAGGCCTTGTTTTCACTCCAGATTTTTCCATCTCCCACCCAAATGGCTGATTCACAGGAAGAGTAGTTTAATGTACAAACAATGTCGACAAATGGAAATGTAATGAAGAAAAGGATGGGCAAGATTTCATTCAAATATATGATGCCTGGTTAAACAGGATGGCATTGCACATTTCACATATATTATGGCTGGCTAAAAGATATGAGACTGCATAATTCCCATATATGATATAGAAACTAAACAGGTGGCATTACAGAACATCTCTAAACTAAGCAGATGACATATATGATGTCAAAAGTAGGCACTGCAAGGCAACATATGCATGATATGACTAACATCATCATACCAAGGTAGAGCAAACACCTTGGGGGGTAAATAGGAGTGGTCGGACGTTTGAATCCGCCTCGAACATATATCTTCCTCTGGATTACAATCACGGAGAGGGGTGGGGAGGGTTTGCCATTGAACCCACCATGGAGCGATGTCTGCATGACATTGTATTGCAGCGCAAAACTCTTCTCTTTTTCTCTACATGTTCGGCATGTTGTGTACAATATCGACATGCATCTGAAAAAATATGGTGAGATTATGTAAGGAGAGCATGCAGAAATTTAGAGTGATGGTAACAACCCGGTGGATCAACGTTTTCCGTTGAACCAAAATAGCCCTAATGGATCGATGTGAATGTATAGTAATAAGTGATGCAACAAGTGTACAACCTCTTTGCCGTAGCCGTGTCGACCTCAGCATCATTGGGTTGGTCACTGAAGCAGTTGAGGCAGAGGTGGCTATCGGAGGTGTGGAGGAAGATCTGAGGAATGCAGAGGCGGCGTCGAGCCTTTGCTTTCTGTTGTGATGGATCGTTCTGTCGTTGGAGTAGCTCCGGTGAGCCGTAAGACGTCAAGGCTGAAGCAGCACAAGACAGACATCGTCAAGTGGGATTCTAATAGCATCTCCAATAGATGATGTAAAATGGATGTAAAATTAACATCACCAAAAACCACCTGACTACAACAGATGAGGTAAAAACTGTTGACTCTGAACTTAACTATCGAAACTGAAATTTATTGTGGAATCTGAATGCTACTGTCGAAAAGAACGCAATGGTAGCAGAGAGGCACTTGACATGTAGTTTAGGGAGGGCATGCAGTTCATCTTCAACCTGCACCCCCCTGAGCCGCCAGCCAAGACCCATTGAACCGCCCCCCAGCCGCCTCTCCGCCTCAAACAACTTCGCCACCCGCCCGCCAGCCCTTTAGGCCCCCGCCCCCACCGTGAACCCTAAGATAGATAGTGGGGTACCTCTCCGTGAGCTCCGTCCCTTCTGGTGGTTCTTCCTTAACTCCGTGAGCCCCCCCCCAACCCCGAAAATCAATCGACCCAAAAGTCGATTGATCGGTGAAGTGTGGCTTAATCGGAGCAGAGCAAAGAAGACGAGCGAGGGGAGAGCAGCAAGAAGAATGGCGAAGCGAAGCGAGAGCCGGAGCAGCAGCAGCAGATCTGGCTGGTATGGACGCCACCGCCGAAGGGGCCTCGCACTGGGGGAGAGCCGCCATGGAGATGTCGCTCGCGGCGCCGGCTTCAAGGTAGCCGCTCCATGGGGTGCAGGATGGAGCACCGTCGGCGCCGGGAGGTCGAGTTAAGGAGAAGGTGCGATGCGATGAATGTACAACCTCTTTGGTGGCGCCGAGTAGGCCTCGGCTTCGTCCGAGGAGTCGGTGAGGATACTGCGGTTCCGATGGAGCAGGTTAAGGCGGCGCTGTGGGGATGGAGTAGCCGCAATAGACGAGGCGATCGTCGGAGCAGCTCCTTGGAGGTGGAGGACGGGGCGGCTGAACCGGTGGGATGGTGAGATGGACGACGGATCCTCATCCGGGGAGGTGGACGAGGGACGTCAAGCTGTTGCGATGGACGACGTCGTCGGGGAAGAGGCTCCGGCTGGGCAGCGGTGACGTGGCGGATGGAGGAGGGTGGGGTTTCGCGGCTGGAGCGGAGAGGTTATGGCGGCCTGGGATTTCGAATGGCGAAAAGGCGATGGGAGGGTGAAGCATGACTTAGGGACGCTTGTCCAAAATGTAGGGTGTGTTACAAAAGTACCCCCACCAATTTGAACTAGCAGCCCTTCCGGCTCGAGGTTAGAAGGGAATTTGGCGTGTCGGGATTTGGCGGTGGAGGGAGTTTTTGCGCGTTTTAACCGGGATAGCAAGGCGGCGGGTTGTGAAGGCGCCCGATCTTGGGAGCACGATATCTGAATTTTCGGGATATAACAAGACGCGGGTTGAATTTTAGGGACAAGCCTAACGTGTAGTGATATTGTACTTGTACGTACCAAATCAATTCGTACTTCCCTCAACCAAAAAGAAAGCGAAAAAAATATAACTATTCACACCACACAAAGAGAGAGTCTTGCCCCGTTTTACTATACAAATGCTATTCAAAGCTACTCCCTCCTTCCATCTATATAGGGCCTAATGCATTTTTCGATGCTAACTTTGACCAAATATTAGAGCAATGATATATGACATGCAACTTACACAAAGCACACCGTTAACTTGGTGCGTGAAAGGTTCTTTCAATGATATAATTTTCACATTGTGCATGTCATGTACTATTAATCTTGTCAATAGTCAAAGGTGGTCTTAAAAATCTCATTACGCCCTATATAGATGGAAGGAGGGAGTATGAATCCATGTTATGTCCGGTTAAATTTTTTCGCTTGCTGTATAATGCATGTAACCTACTCATACCAATATTTTAGTGCATTCCAAATGTCTATACTACCGCTGCAATTCGAACTAAATTTGAATTCGTTTCTCTATTTCAATAAGAATCTACAATCATGATTGTTGCCAACTTCAACCATCATAGTTTCCTTGCTATCCGAGATATAAATCGGACGGCCTATAATGCATGATGGCAGGCACACCATCATCAACAACTCCGTTTTTTTATAAGAGTAGAGATAAAATATATTAAATGTAGTATAACATGTTCATAAACACACCATGTGTATCACTATTATATATATTCACACATGCGTCGGTTTAAAACACTATGATAAATTCTTCAAATATCCGAATTTGCTTTTTATAATGAAGTATATATGATCTCTATTCGTCTTTTACACCCACACAACCCTCTTATCTTTGTAGCTAGCGCTAACTTTCTCTTGTGCATGCACACACCTGCATCCCTCTCACCCTCCCTCAGCATTCTCTAGCTCCAGTAGCAAATTAAATCTTTTCACTTTAGGTCGTTCACCCACGGTGTGTGTAGGCCCCCAGCTCCTTCTTTACGGCACACATCGATCGATATGCCTCTCTAGCCAGTGTGCCTAGCACAAACACAAGCTTCCCTCTTCTCTTGTCACCGTCCATGCCTCACTCCCACCACTCTTTTCATCGTTCTCGTACTACTTTCCTCCTCCCTTTCGATATAGTATGCCTCCCGTACCACCTCCTATATGCATCCATCTCTCTCTATCCTTCTCCTCGAGCCTCATTTGCTTCTAACACACACATGCATGTATACCGATCGATCTCCCAACATATACCTAGATCGACTTTAACTACCCCCCATCGATCGACGTACCTCACAAGTTATGTCTCTCCTTTCTCTAAAGGGCGATTGATCTTCCTATGTAGTTAGGTGCCTTACCACAGCCACATCGTCCCCCTCATCATTCGTGCATGCCTCTGACCCGTCTCTCACACGCATGCACAGACAACAAGCAGCCATCTCCTCTCTTATTGATATTGCGGCGTGCCCTCCATTTGTCTAGCAAGCCTATCCCACCATTTGTTAGAAGCAACTCCACTACCACCCCCTCCAACACTCTAGCTTTGTCTCTCTCCCAACCTTATTCCTCTCCTGCACATATGCATGGATGCCGATTGATCTCCCTTAATACATGAGGCAGATCGATCTCCTTAATACATGAGGTAGGTCTCTCTCCTCCTCCACACATATACCATACATTGTACCTCTATAGTTAATTGGGCCTCCCTCTTCCCCCACCACACACCGATTGTCGAGCGCTGCAGGTAGGTATCCATGCCATAGAGACAAACTACACATGTCCCCTCTCACGTTCCAGTAGGCCAGCCACTCTATATCTTTGACGTGGGCACACACAAATTCGATGGCACTCTTTATCGATCGCGCGCGCGCACACACACACATCATCCCTCTTTTCGATTCTATGGACACCTCAAGCCGATGATACCTCCACTCTCTTCTCGTGGATTGCCTCTATATATATGTTATATCCAGGACTCTATTTCACACACATTGCATATGTTACACTTGTTGATTGACCCCCCCCCCCCCAAAACTCTCAAGAACCCACACACTATATCTCTCTAGGTTTGTATCTCTCGACACAACCCCACGTAGGTGGTGTACGTATACAAGAAGAGAATAGGTGCACCGTGCACGTACTCACGCCGTGCCCAGCCACACCAGCAGCGGGTACACGGTGGAGCTCATTTCTTTATGAAATGGCAGCCCACGTGCTAATTTGAACGCTTTGTGGCGGTTATTTACCTAGGGAGGTCATGTACCACGCCTGTGAAACAAAGTTCGACTTGACGCGTTGCCGCGTTATTTTTAAATAAAGTTATAGCGCTCAATGGCACGCATACGAGAATATAAAAGCGATTTTTATAGAGAAAAAGGTAGTCAGCTCACTATATACAATGGAGCCTTGCGTGCTGGTTTTGTCGCTCTTGAGTATCTCACACAAGGCTGCGGTGGCCTCTCTCTCTCTCTCTCACCGTTGGTCACTGATCCGGCCGCATCCCGTCCTCCGGGGGAAAGGGAGTGCGGTGGCCTCTCTCTCTCACCGTTGGTCACTGATCCGGCCGCATCCCGTCCGCCGGGGGAAAGGGAGGAAGTGCATCGTTTCTCCGTTCGACGGCGCCGAGGCAGCACGTCCTGATCTACGGTACACGCCGTTCTCTCTGACCAAGCTCCGGCGCGGCAGGGCCTATGCCACCTGCTCGCAGATTCCGCCCGCCGCCGCTCACCTAGTTACATCCGGCGACCTCCGGTATCCCTCGGCCTTGCTCCCTTGCCCGTCTTCCCACGTCGCTGCATGTGGATATTCCATAGTTCTTTGCCCAAAACGTAGCTCGTCCAGCGTACTTTCCATATTGCAGTCTCGTCCTCACACCATTTTAGACAAACACAACCGTGTTGTTATCTTCCGTTAGGGCAAGGAATATGCTTATTTTTTGTCGTCGCATGTGTCATCAACTGTTATTGGCCAGTAATTGTTTCCTTTCTACCTCTTTTTTGCAAATAGGGCTATCCATTTCACCTCGTTGCTATTGCGACCTTTTGGTGAACTGCACAAATCACTTTTTTCTTAAGAGTGTTTTGTGCAGTTGTACTAAAATGTCACACTAGCAACGTCTCTACATTTCAGTGCGACTGCACAAAGGGAGATTGGTTTTGCTCTATCCTCATCATCAAACTCCGAGCCTAATCTTCTCCAACTAGTTAGTCTTAAGAAAGACTGCAAAGGTGACCAGCTTCTATTTGTGTGTTTATTGTTTCATCAACAGTCCTCTATTATCGTAATCACACTTAATACCTTTGGAACAGGGATGCTCAACTCTATTTTAGTGGAACTGCACAAAATTATCGGAATGTTGCATGCTCCAGACTGACTACTTTTTTCCCAACATGCCTTGTTGATTTAGACAGAAATGGGGGACGTTCGCCAATGAAAGCATGGATCAATTTTAATTTAACACCTTCTAACAACTCTGTCTTGGTTGTGATGTAATTATTAGCTACGATATGCTAATAATTGACATGCATTAGCAAGGAAGTTAGTTTTTATTGTTTCGAAAGAGCATCGATGGCAAGACACGCTTGAAACAAAAGCTGAAAGCTCACACCATTGTACAATTTCATGTCATTTGGAAAATTATTTGTATAGTACGTCAATTATGTAAACAAATGATGGAAGCTTGATAGCATTGCCAGAAGCCTCTTCATCATCCGGATCCATGTGCCATGCACAAAATTATACTCATTCGTTCCTAAATATTTGTCTTTTTACAAATTTCGAACGGGCATATTTTAGAGTGTAGATTCACTCATTTTGCTTCGTATGTGTACTCCCTCCGTTCTTAAATATTCTATTCGTCTTTCTAGAGATTTCAACAAGTGACTACATACGGAGCAAAATGAGTGAATCTACACTCTAAAATATGTATATATACATCTGTATGTGCCAGTCCATTTGAAATCTCTAAAAGACAAATATTTGAGTAGTCACTCGTTGAAATCTCTAGAAAGACAAATATACTCCGAGTATATTTAAGAACCGAGGGATAGTGCACAACCGCATGGGAGACTCAGCCCGGTCGTTGCGCCGCATTAATAGTGAGTAATGAGCGGTCAAATCATAAGCCCCACCTTTCCCCTTTGTAAGTTGCTCGAAGAAGAAACCATCAATACGCTCTTCTTTGAATCCGCTCATATTACTCCATCCGTCACTGTTTATACAAAGGCGCTAAAAAAAAAGAAAAAATCCGTGGGACCAAGGCGACTAGCGACCGCCTGAAAAATAGCATTGGTAGTTATAGCACGGTGTACACACATGCATGCAAAGTGCTTCCACCGGTACACACATGCATGCACTTACTCCACTCCGTAGTAATGCGATTACATGGAGAGAAAATTGTGGACTTGATTGCGGTTACCACGCCCTAATTAATTGAGCATTAAACCAAACGCGTCTAAAGTCTCTCTGGTGGTGGAAATGCATTGAGAGAAATGCATCATAATGAAGCGCATACCAGAAACTGTGGACGGAGGGAGGAGTAGTATGAAGGTGCAAAACCAAATGCCAGCGTATGGCGGTCGGTCAACGCACCTCCTCTTGGCATATCACCGACATGTGGGACAGGAGTGTGAGCAAACCGATCTCAATTGACGGCAAAGAGCCAACCCGCCGTTCCTTGAGAGAGATGAGGAGCGAGAACGCACAGACGGGCTCGCACAGAGGCCAAGATATGTTCGAGCATGGTTGGTTGATCGATATCATTCATTACATGTTGGGCTGCCGTTTTCCGCCCTTCTCTGGAATAAACATGTACTTTATCAGAGACAAAAAAAAGAGTACAGGCGCTCCACCATGCGGTTCTAGTAGTAGTACTACTCGTACTACTGCGCTTGGCTCTTCGCCTCTTCGTGAAGTCGAACAATGATGGTACTCCGCATGTTGGGTACTACGATGTATGCCTCTTACAATCGACACCGAATGGTGATGCATGTCCACCGAGGGTAGGTTGCATTAGTCAAAAGGCGTAAGCGAGCTTCACCTTGTCCTGCAAGCTTCTCCTTGTTCTGCAAGTTGATGGGACACACCAAAAAGTAGTGCTAGTCCATACTCCCTCCTTTCTATGGCTTAATATTTTTTGTGGGTAAATGAGAGAGCTTTATTCATATATAAGCATTCTTAGGACGATCAGCCAAGACACCGGTCACTAGGAAGCGAGGTACCCCGCAAAAAAAGTAGGAAGCGAGGTGTTTCATCAAGCTAGCTCTCGGCCACATTCAAAGTGCAGCAAGCACGGTTCGCAGACGAAGATGCGCCGCAAGGTTTGGTCAATTGCTTTACATGCTGAATAACAAAAAGAGGAAATATTACGGCGCTACTATTTGTAACAGGATATGAGCCAGAATTAAGCGAGAATTGTGGCAAGTGTTCCATGCAATCAACTTCCATTATCACATGCGAGAACCCTCGAAGAGAACCAAATGTGTTGAGGATTGCTTTATCACATTTTAAAATTATAATAGGAGTGCAGACGCTCCTCCATCCGGTTCCTAGTACTAGTATAGTGCATTACCTTTATAGACTATAGTAGTAGTACTAGTACTAGTAAACTTTGCGCTTGGCTGTTCGCCTATTCGGAAGTCGAACAATAGTAGCACTAGTAGTATAGTGTATGCTTTTGGCAATGTCGACACCGAATTAAGCATTGCACGTCCACCGCCTGAGCGAGGGAGAGCTTGCATTAGTCAAAAGTTTCTCCTTGTCCTGCGAGCCACCGTGCGCAAGCTTCTCCCATCCTGCAACCTTCTCCTTGTTCGGCAAGTTGACGGGACACAACAAAGTAATGCTAGTCCATACTGCCTCCTCTCTGGTTAATATGGCTTAATTTCAAATGAGATAAATACAGCATGCATCCTTTGTATATTTGTAAAAATACGGTCGATGGACTTCATAATACGCTCATTGTGCTCAATATATATATTTTCCGGTGTTTATACGCTCACTAGCTCACCCCGACCGAGTATGTGTGTGCATGCACGTAGGTTGAGCACTTAGCGTGACCGTGTGTGTTCTGTCGTGTGCTCGGACATGCATGCATTAGGGCGTCGTAGGCGTTTTTGTGTCCATGTGTGCGTGTATTTGTTGCATACACGTAGGGGCGTCGATGTAGGGGCCACTAAGGAGCAGTCAAGTCACACGATAAGTTAGTCGGAAGAAGCAACCATCATTTCACTCTTGAATGACACGTCGCAATATAAAATGGTTGATATGGAGAGAAAAGAAAACCACTATATATACACTAGCAGGAGCCTAAGCTACAAGCACGCTTGCTAAGGTTGCTCTCTTCACAAGCATAGAGCAGCGGGCACGATCCCTTGGTGGGGAAGGAACAATGTTCTGCGTGACGCCTTGATCGACATCGGCGAGGGAGAAAACCCACAGTCGGTGCGTCCCAATCGAAGTCACTGCGGTATGGGCCGATGCGGCGTCCCAACCGCCCTTCTAGCCATGACTCGGCGTCCCGGGTAGTCCATCTTCCTTTTGGATCCGGCTTGCTCCATTGCCGTAGCTCCATCTCCATGTCGATCTTTCTCTACTTCTACGGCTTCTACTTGTGATGAGTTTATGTCTCATGAACTAGTGCCAAGAGTACTATTATTCTAATCACACTTCTTTAATATCTTTGCCATCGGGGATGCTCAGGTCGATTTTAGTGGAACTGCACAAAAGCATCGTATGATCCGAGGGTGCTGACCGTCTTTCCTTGACAGTGTTCTAGCTGGCGGGGAATTAAATCATGTTTAGGGTTTAGGGTTTAAGTCGTAGTGACCCCATCGGTAGTTTTTCTTTCGTACTGCGCTCTCACAGCTTTTTATTTAGTTGTGAAGTAAATATTGGCTATGATCTGTGAATCATTGAGATGCATCAGCATGCGTGTTAGTTTTCCTTTGTATTTGATGGAATGTTGTAACGGGGCAACCTTTGAATAGGAATGAAAATGGAGTGAAAGTTTCCGTTTTTCCAGAGAAAAATAGAAACTGAGAGAAACCAACGTTTCGTTTCGTTGGATCACGCCACCGAGCAAAGCCAACGTTTAAATCACGTATGTCGTGTTCGTGTCTCACCCTCTTCCACGGCTCGACCCCACATGGTCGCTCGGCATGCCACTCACCGCAAACCGAGTATACGATAACTTTCCTGCCTGCTTGTCGATGGATCGCGCCATGGAGTACAAGCACTACTGGAAGAGATTGACGAGTTGGGGAGGATAGCTAGCTGTATACGGACTCCCAAGAACTTTTTACATGCATGTTGTAGCCGGCTATTGTGACCTTTGAGCGTGGAGCAGCCGCATGCACCGGAAGCGGCGCTGGCGACGCTCTCGGCCGGCGACCGCTTCAATGCCGGGCGCCGGTGAGAGGTCGCGTCCGCTCTGGCGGGCATGAATGCGTAATCGACCGCTTTGAGGCGGGAAGCACGCGCGGGTGATGAAGAGGGTTCGGGTTGGTCAGGACCGGCTGTGGCAGCGGTCCGGACATGGGCAAACAAGAGATGCTGTATGTTAATATTGCTGCGTATATAATTAACAACGTAAATAATGTGCCAGTTGGACAAATATGATTTGAGATGGAGATGGAAATGGAATTTTACGTAAACACGGATATGCATGTCTATGTCTATGTGTGTGCGCGCGACGACTCTCGCGACACAGGAAGCGGGGGCGTGTTTTTGATCGAGTTTTCTTTCTTGGTACGTTAGAAAATCAGTTTGTCTAATTCACATCTAGATGTTATTTAAGGATATCACATATAAGCTCCCACAAGTATATAATGTAGCAACAAGAAACAAAAAAAACTAGGACAAAAAAAATAGACCACAAACAGAGTGGACATTAACTTAGATGTGACATAACTATGTCACATCTAGATGTGTCCTAGACTGACCCTTAAAAAATTGTCCGCCAGTTTTCGTTTCTTTTTTCCGGGAACGCGTGTATTCTATTTAATACCACTGCTATGGAGAGATTTTTACTCCATTATAGCCTCTTGTTTGATAGAGTTTCTCGCATCTCGCTCTCTCACCCTCTCCATATCAAAACAAGATGACAGTGTCCACTCTATCTCTCTCCTCACCGGTGGTCACACATCCGGCCGAATCCCGTCCGCTGCGGGAGGTGAGGAGGTGCAGCGTTGACGTTGTCGCCGTCAGCGACGGAGGGAGCCGATGCGCACTGTCCTCTCGGAGCCGGCGCTAGCGTGGACGAAGATCCTCCGCGCCCTTGTTCGCTGCCGTCGTGTGGGCAGATCCTGCCCGCCCGCCTAAACGACATCTCGCCCACATGAGGTATAACTTCTTGTACTGGTCCAGCTCCCCAGGTCGCTGCGTGCGGGTTTTCTTCTATGCGACTACTCTGACTCCCCATGCATAGTAGCTAGGGTTCGTCGGCTGGTCCAACATCACCTACTAGTACTATTATAGAGGAAATGCCACTCGAAAAGTTGTCCTTATTTATGCCTCGGTGGAGGTATACATGTTGTTTCGACAAAAAGTACATGGTGGTTGTGCGGTCATTGTCCATATGGTGGTAGTACTATCACTTTGGTTAAATGAAGAAATGCTTTTTTCTCAGGTATCTTGGTTTAGTTCCCATCAAGATATAATTATGATGCTTACATTTGTTGGTGTACTTTTCATTAATTCTTATTGACAATTGAGATGTCATTGCTAACCCTTTTTATATTTTTGGAAACAGCGATGCGTGTCTCCATACCAGGCATGTCTTCCTCAATTTTAGTGGAACTGCAAAAATTGGATGGCCATTGTTGTTCCGCCTCACTATCCTGCGCCACGTGGTTCTTCCTTCCTCGAGCTTGATTCTTGAGAAGAAAGCAGACCACGGTGAGGATTTGTCGAACTTCATAGGTGCCTCACCCAAACTTGATGTCAAATGGATGATGCATCACCACGATGACCTATCGATGCTCATGGTTGCGCCTCATGGTTGCGTCGGCTGGTGAAGTCGATCGATTTTCAATGAAAAACAAGCTGTCTTCCATCGATTGCTCTTTGCTTGTTACGCACAAAGATGATATCCTTCGTCAGTTCACCTTGGTTGCGTTGGAGACGCGATGCGTCTTTCACGTTGGTGCAATTTTATCACACAATTGTCTATGAACCAAAAGTTTCCTCGATGAAGGATCGGCGTTGGTACTAAGAGCATAAGTTTTGTATTGATTTCTAAGCCTTCTCACAACTTTGTCTCCAGCTCCCCTGTAATTTTATTTGTCCAGCTATTAACTTTGATTTAAAAAATGGTGTGGACTAAAAACCCGGATGGACGTAGTAGCCCTCCATTTTTATTTACTCCGCATATTAGATTTGACTGAAGTTAAACTATGTAATACTCTCAAACCTTTCCGATAATTGAAATTAAAATTCTTTATTTGTACACACTCTCACACGTTTCTGATAATTTGGCGCATTTGTGGTTGTTCACTTAAGGGAGGGTAGTGTACCACACGTGAAGGACAGGAAGTGCGACCAGGACGCGTGGGCGTGGATCGTTAGTTCATCAGAAGTAGTACTAGTTTTCTTCACTATACATTAAATAAAGAGTTTTGTTTCATACTTACACAATTTAAAACGATTGTTATGGAGAGAATAAGAAAACCACTCCACTATATATTAGTCGTATACAAGAGAGTACTATATGGACGTGGCTTCATTGACTTAGTGCACCTGCCTTTGGGTTTATGACAGGTGGGCCCAAAATGTGGCTGGCTCACCTGTCATACAGCCAAAAGCAGGTGGAGTGAAGGCACCGGAGCTTAGTCCACTTTTCTGATAGTATATATATAAGCAGGAGCCTCGGCGCTTGTTCGCTAGGGTTTGCACTCTCCATACGCTTCATTGCACTACATATATTTTACACGCTGGAGGCTCAGTGTTCATTTGCTAGGGTTTTCTATATTCACAGTCTCTCACCCTCTCTTCACCAGATCTAAACAAGACCGCGTTGGCCTCTTGTCTCTCTTTACCCCCTCACAGCGGAACGAGATCCTCTAACATCACGAAGGGATGTCAGGGACATCCCTTCATGATGTTAGAGGATCCGTTCCCCCTCACAGCTGGTGAAGGAGGCGTCTGTATCCTGTCGCACCGGGAAGGGGAGGAGGTGCAGCGTTCACTCTATCGCCTTCGGCGAGGGAGGCAATCCACTGCCGGCTGCGTTGTTCTCTTTCACCCAGCGCCTGTGCGGGAGGTCCACCGACCCCTTCTTCCTCGCTGCCGTACGTAGTGTGGGCAGATCCGGCCTCCCATTGCACGTCTTGCCACATCTCGACAACCCTAAGGTGTAAGTTTCTTTGAAACCGTCGTTGCTCTAGCTGCATGTGGATCTTTTTCGATCTGTAGTCGAATCTAGGTCTTGGTTCAAAGAGGAAAGAAGGGTGCGGTGGGCTGGAGCAAGAATCTAGGGCGTGGTTCAATGAGGAAAGGAGGGGTGGAAAGTAGTATAGACTGGCTATCCAGCCGCTTTGTAGGTCGAAAAGGGAAAAAGGGGGTAACCCAGTACACACATCTGTAAGGAACCGATCTCTTTGTTGAAAAGGGAAAGAAACCGGGGTCTCGGGTAGTTTGTGCAGGACTAGATTTGCTGCCCTCACTTAGGAAAAAGGTTCAAAGAGAACAAATATGGGACCAACGCATATATGCTGCTTGGCTACATACTCTGCATCACCCATTTATACGTGTGGATGCACATGGTGCTGGCATGTCCCATACATCTATTTTGTTGTTGTTAATCTAAGAATGCCTTGAGAAAATTGAAGCAATGCGCTTTGTTAAAAGTAAATTACATTTTAAACGAAAGTTGTTTCAAGAGAATGTCTCTGTTAATATGAATCAATGCAACAGTTTTAGAAATGCTACTATCCTACTTTGTTTTCCATCCAAGATAAGTTAGATGCTTCTTTCTATCACCGTTTGTTTCATCCTCCTTTATCGGCAAGTAATTGTTTCCTTTTTTGCCTCTGTTAAGACAGGGGTATCGATTCAACTTGTTGCTGTTGCGACATTTTGCTTCGCTACTCGAAACACTTATGTTTTAAGAGTGTTTTGTGCAGTTCAACTTGAATGTCACACCGGTGACTTTGCTTAATTTTTGTGGAACTGCACAAAAGGAGATCGAGATTTGTTTCCGATCTATGTGGCGAGTTGTTTCAAATCTTGGTCTCATCCACATGATGTGGCGATGCTTTGAGATGTTGTGCTACTTGTTTTGGTACTATTTTAAATAAATGTTGAATTGAAGCTATTGTATTGCTGTCTTTTCCCATTAAGTAGTGAACAAAAATGGGACCAACCCAGACATGATGCTTGTTGCTTTGTTACAACAAATTCATCATCACCCCCTTTATAAGCCAGTAATTGATGCCACTCTCAGAATTAATTACTGAATCTTATTTGAAAACTGCAACACTTGTTAGGGATTGGCGGGATTACCATTTTTGTGGCCGCATGTTTCATCCTCCTTTATTAGCGATGGTGATTCCTTTTTGCCTCTATTTAAACAGGGATATCTATTCAACTTGTTGCTATTGCGACATTTTGCTTCGCTATCTGAAACACTTTGCTTGATTCGGTGCAACTTGCACAAAAGCGAGATTGGATTTCCTATTTGTGTTGGCAGATTCGTATTTTATCTGGTGGTCTCATGAAAGGTCAAGATGCAGGCCTTCATCCACATGATTGTGCAAGGTGTGCTTTGAGATGTTGTGCTACTTGTATTGGTACTGTTTTAAATAAATGTTGAATTGAAGCTATTTTATTGCTGTCTTTTCCCATTAAGTAGTGAACAAAAATGGGACCAACCCAGACATGATGCCTGTTGCTTTGTTACAACAAACTCTGCATCACCCCCTTTATAAGTAGATGGAAGCACATACTGTTGTTGTGCCCACTCTCCCCTGGAACCGTTTATGCTTTTCATTAATCTAATGCTGCTAGTAAAATTAAGCAATGCCACTCTCAGAATTAATTAACTACTGAATCTTAGTTCAAAACTGCAACACTTGTTAGGAATGGTACTATCCTGCTTTGTAGTTCTTTCTACATGTTTAACCTAGGTATTGTTAAGATGATGTCTCTGTTAAAATGAATTAGTTGCATTGTTTTAGGAATGGTACTTTTCTGCTTTGTCGTTCTTTATACATGTTGAAACAAGGCATTGTTAAGATAATGTCTCAGTCAATATGAATGAATCTGCTTGATGGAGAATTGCTACTCTCTGCTTTGTTTCCCATTAAGATAAAGTAGATCGGTAGATGCTTTTCTTACGGGAGTACAAGTCATCAACTGTTATTTCTCGATAATTGTTTCCCTTATACCTATTGTTGCTTACGAGGATATCAAAATTAAAGCTCGGTTTTGTTCCGACTTGATTTTAGCTGAAGCGCACAAAAGGAGCCAATGTGTCCAAGGCAAACTGCTGCATTCTTGGGTCCGATTGGTCGTTCCACTTCTTGCGAAAGAAGCGGTCATTGTTTGCGCTTACATTCTGAAGGAATGACCGAGAAGATTTATAGAGTATTATTAGACACTGGTGACATGACTAGTCTGCAGAGACCATTGGCAATTTAACAACACATGGAGTGCCCTGGGCAAAAAGTGCCCAAACAAGTACAACAAGCTACTACAGGACTCCACGATCATAGGCATTACATATTTTGAATGGGAAAAGCTTGTCAAAGTTTAATAATTGATGTTAGCAAGAAGACGTTAGTCTAATATATTGGAATTGGAAAACCTTGTCAAAATTTGCTCATTGATGTTAGCCAGAAGAAATTCATTTGATATTTTTGAGTGGGACGCCCTTGCTGTGAGCAGCATCGAGTATTTTTTCCTATTCATGTGTTCAGTTTAGAAGTAAATAGTTACTCTGCTGAGATATTCCTGTGTTAAGAGTTTGTTCTGAATATTGTCTATGTAATGCCAGGTCTTGTGTTTGATTGCAAAGTTGAGCTTGGAATGTTGTGGCATGCGGCATCACGAGCTGTTCACCGTGCCTCCACGAGAATAATGCTTCGTATTGTTTTGCATGTCGATCTAATGCCGGTGATTTGCTTGTTAAGAAGATCATCCTCTTACATTGTTTCCGTGCTTAAGAAGTTCATCGTTTGATGTTTCATTCATAGCCTATACGACAAGTCGGGTAGGTTAGATGTGAAACCATATGATCTTCCGACCAACTCATGATATTAGGCCGTGATTGGATTGTCGTTTTCCAACCAAAACCGCTTGTAAAACTTACGCTTATAAATTAAAGAAGATGGTCTCGGGCGAAGGCGCTTGGTTGGTCGATTTCGACTAGTAAAATATCAGAAGTACTTCACACACGATAAAAACGCTGAACGACACTCGGACGATTGCTAATCCAGTCGTTAGCTGTTGTTTCAGCCTTGCCCATGGACGGCATGATACGCACGTCGTGCATGTCTCGTCTGGTAATGTCGCCCATATAGCAGTGCTCGTAAAATATACACTGGTCTCTCAAATTACACGCTTAACCCGCCGGTTTTACTTACAGACCTCGGGCCCTCGGTTTCATTACTCCTGTATTTTACGCGTTGTTTCCGATGACGAGTAAAGTGCACTTGTATGTTAATACAGGTTTGAAATAAACCAGAGCTCCCAAGCGCGGCCTTACCGTTTCATGCCGTCTCAATTTCTCGAAGGTGCTCATAGGTGTCCGATGATCTTGGCTTCCTGAATGAGCAGCGGACGCTGTATCAGACCTCTGTAGGGCCCGCGAGGCCCTCTCCGTTGTCCTTCGAGTTGTTGCGCTCGCTGTGGCACCGAGCATTTTTAACATGGTCAACGAACATGAGGATTCAGGAGATGACTTTATTTTGATTGGATGACACTAGGGACCCACTAGGGCCATAGTCGTACGTACGCAAGTGCCTCCTTATTATGTACAACTATATATTTTTTGCTTTCTCCTGGTTTCCTGACATCACGGTCCCACATCATTGTTAACCTATGTAGTCAATATAAACGAGAGAATTGCACAAGGTGCGGCCAACAGCTGGGACTAAGCAGCTCGAGCAGTATTTGTGTTTTTGAGGCGTGAGCACTGCAGAGTTTTTCTTGGTGATGATTTCGTTGTTGTACAGAGGAGAGCAGGGTATTAACTAGGCGGGCTATGGCTCGTCTAGCCCAGGTCAGATATCCAGCCCAGATACTAATTTTTTCAAGATGAAAATGGCTAGCCCAGCTATACATCTATTTGAGGAATACCCAGGCAAGTTCAACTTGTTATTCTCTGCCCCGCTGGGCTGCAAATCTTTCCTAGGAGGGATGCATTAGGCTTAACAGGAAAATGGGCTTTAAAAATAATAAATGGGATGTAATTATAAAACTGGGCAGTAACTATAAAAAATGCACCAAACACGAAATTCGTTTATAAATATTATTTATGGATTTTGAAAATCTTAAATTTTCATTGTTCTTGTAGCATAAAGTTTCGTTGGATTTTTACGTAATACAAATTTATATTTATTCTGACTAGAAATTTCGGGATAAAAATATTTCGGATCCCATCCAAATGTGGGAAATTTTATTGAATTTTGTCCTCAACGGTTGGTTGAAATTATTAATCATTGTCCTAGCTAGAAAATGGGCTGTACTTTTAACAAACTGTAAATGGGGTGTTGTAAATTCCATTAGAATTCAAAAATGGGCTGTACATTCTTACAAAATGCAAATGGGCTATAAGTTCTCTGCCACACACTTGTGGGCCTACTAAGTGTGCGTCCCTAAAAAATAAGTTGGGCGTATGCAAGGCTTTGTCAACTTATTATAGTCAACACACGGTTCTAGAAGCGGTGGCGTTGGATGTCTATCCAACGGATGTCGTGCTTCTTCTTCAATCTCGGATATTCTTAGCTTGGCCGCCCAAAAATGATTCCTACCATCGACATCTGGGCGCACCGTTTGGAGAGGCTGACTGTGGGCCTACTAAGTTGGAGCGTACCAAGGGCTTTGTCAACTTAGTCAATATAAACGAATCTAGCTTCATGACCGTGACGATGTCCATCCAACGGCCGTAGTGCTTCTTCAACCTCTGGTCTTCTTGGTCCGGCCGCCCAAAGCAGCGTGGTCGTGCCTTTGCTCCTGCCTCCGTGGCCGGCTGTGCTGCCGCGGAGGCCTCACCGCCCCCATACTACTCCCACAGCTGGCCAGGCCATCCCTCCACTCACCCACACCCCCTGTTATTCTGCGGTGACGGCAGCCTCACACCGCAGCCGAACCAGTGAACCCTCGTACTCCTCTCCGCGCGGTCTTCCACTGCTGTGTCTTCCCCACATCCGCGTCGTCCCCTTCCTAGGCGTCGACGTCGTCCACCGCCCTAGTGCTCTCGGCGCGGCGTGGTCAATGTGGTCAACGAGCGACTTCCATCGGAAGAGTACTGTACATGGAGAGGCTGACAGCTGGGTCCACGGCGGCCGCAAGGAAGTGCCTCCTTATTACACGCAAAATAATTATTCCTCCACCTGACAGCAGGGACCCACCGGACAGGCCACCTTATTTCGTGAAAAAAATGTTTCCCCCTGACTGCTGGGACCCACCGGACGGGCCACCGTATTTTGCAAAAAAACGTTCCCCCCGCTGTCAGCTCGGACCCACCGGTAGTGCCTCTTTATTTAGCACAAAAAAATGAATACTCCCCCTGCTAGTTGGGACCCACCTTGGTGGGAGGCTGACTTGTGGGCCTACTAAGTTGACGGGGACGGAGGGCTTTGTCAACTTAGTCAATATGAACGATTCTAGCTCGAGTGACCGTACGATGTCCATCCAACCGCCGTAGTGCTTCTTCAACCTCTGGTCTTCTTGCTCCAGCCGCCCAAAGCAGCGCCGGTCGTGCCGCCGCTCCCGCCTCTGTGGCGGTTGTGCTTGCCATGAGGCCTCACCGCCCCTACTATTCCCACCGCTGGCCAAGCCCTTGTGGCGGCAGCCTCACACCGCAGCCGAACGAGTGAACCCTCATACTCCTCTCTGTGTGGGCATCCACTGCCGCGTCTTCACCGGCTCCACGTCGTCCCCTTCCTAGGCCTCGTCGTCGTCCACCGCCCTGGTGCTCTCGGCGCGGCGTGGTCAACGTGGTCAAGGAACGACTTCCATCGGACGTGAACAATACGTGGAGAGGCGGCGGCTGGGTCCTGACGCAGCAAGGAAGTGCCTCCTTATTACGCGGAAAATAATGATTCCTCCACGGCGACAGGGACCCACCGACGGGCCACCGTGCCAGCGAAAAAAACGTTTCCCTCATTGCTGGGACCCACCGGCTACACCTTCGCATGCAAGGAAGTGCGTCGAGCAAAAAACGATTCACCCCATCATTGCTGGGACCCACCAGCTACATCTTCGCACGCAAGGAAGTGCGTCCGGACAAAAAACCAAAGCGATTAGCCCCCACATTGCTGGGACCCACCGGCTACATCTTCGCAGCAAGGAAGTGCACGGCGGTCGGGACCCACCTGTTGAGCGTAACTAGCGTTGTCATTCTGGCATGGCGATATGCGTACATATATCTTTGGTGGATGTAGAGGCGCCGCACGTGTCTTAGTAGAGGCGCCGCACGTAGAATGTACACGGACGTACAACAGCCAGGTGCAAGAAAGAAAATCTGACCCACGTATGTGTACATACGGGCGGGGTCTCGAACGCCTACTCGCGCATACGTATGGCGAGGGCTCGTGTACATGGCTGGGTCGGAACGGAGAAACAGCGTCGTCGTCGTGTTCATGGGGAGGCAACGGAATGTGTCGTGTTCATGGGAGGCAACGGAATGCGTCGTGTTCATGGGGAGGCAACGGGCAGCGTGGGAGCCAACCGGTGAGTCGAACGGAATGCGTGGTCGTGTTCATCGAGAGGGCTTGGACGAACAGGCGATGGAAACAAGGCTGGCGTACCGCTGGCGGAGGAAATGGACCTCCTACATTGATGCGGGTCCTGTTGATCGGGAGGGTGTGGCGTACCGCAAAAGCGGAGGAAGCGGACCTCCTACGGTCGAAGCAGGGGGTCTGTTGATCGGAAGGGGTGTGGCGTACCGCAAAACGGACGAAACGGACCTCCTACGGTCGAAACGGGGGTCTTGTTGATCGGGAGGGATGTGGCGTACCGCAAAACGGACGAAACGGACCTCCTACGGTCGAAACGGGGGTCCTGTTGATCGGGAGTGGTGTGGCGTACCACAAAACGGGACTCCACGGGATACCGTTCATCTCCACCGTCGACCTCCTCCAGCCTCCACGGCTACCGTCGACCTCCTCCAGCCTCCACGGGATCGTGTTCATCCAGCCTCCACCGCGCGCTACTCTACCGGCTCTTTGTTCAACCACCCCTCCACCGTCTCTTGTTCATCCAGCCCTCCACACCACGGGGTCTGTTCAACCACCCTCCACGGGCACCCCTCCACCGCTTCATCGCTCATCCAGCCCTCCAAACCACGGGGTCCTGTTCATCCAGAGGCAACGCCACCGCTCACTATTCATCCAAGCCGCCCCATAGCGCTCCTTTGTTCATCCAATCGATCGGCTTGATTAGCGGCGATGGCGAAGGAATCGCTCGATCGAGTTGATTAACAGCCATCGATCGATCGCTCGGGTTCAGTAACGCGTAGCCTGCAGTGCAATTGCTCGGGTTCAGTTAGAGCCCAACACCTCGCTCGGGTTCAGTTAGAGCCAACGCCTCGCACATACGTGCATACGTGTACGAGAGAAACACGCATCGCTCGGCCCCCGACCTCCCACCATAACCGGGAACTCCCCGAAATTTTCCTCCCCCTCGCTTCTACCACGGTTTTTTCCGTCATGGACGGCCCAAAGAATGTCATGCAGCTGCGTCTCCGGCCCGCCTAGGATGAAAAGCCCATTTTCTGTCATGATTTTTTGTCATAGAAGTAGGAGCCCACCACATCTATGATGATACCGGGTTTTGTCACAATTATCGTCATATGTATGACAAAAAAAATTTCGTTCGGCCCAAAATGTCACGGATGTGTCTTTTTTTTGTAGTGTTACTTTCTTTTGCAATCTTTACTTTCTGTTCCATAAACCAAAAATACCAAAAATATTACTTTACCGTTTATCCATCTCTATCAGATCTCACTTTGCGAATAACCGTGAAGGGATTGACAACCCCTTTGTCGCATTGGTTGCAAGTTGGTGTTTGTTTGTGCAGGTATTCGATGGCTTGGTGCGTTGTCTCCTACTGGATTGATACCTTGGTTCTCAAAACTGAGGGAAATACTTACGCTATTTTGCTGCATCACCCTTTCCTCTTCAAGGGAAAAACCAACGCAAGCTCAAGAGGTAGCAGCATCATCACTGAAAATGGCTCCAATTTCACAACTGATGAGGTGAAAAACTGGTGCACCAACTTGGGCATTAAGCTCGATTATGCATCTATCTACCACCCTCAAACAAACGGTCAGGTTGAACAGGCTAATGGCCTAATAATGAGCGGCGTTAAACCCATACTGGTGCGCTCTCTATAGGAGTCAAATAAGCACTGGGTTGAGGAACTCGATTCCGTGCTCTGGGGGATGCGGACTACGCCTAATCGAACGACCAGATACGCACCTTTTTTCATGGTGTACGGTGCAGAAGCTGTCTTGCCCGTGACATTATTCATGACTCACCTCGAGTGTGCATGTACGAAGAGAGAGAAGCCGAGCTCGTTCGGCAGGACGACCTAGACGACCTTGAAGAGGAGTGTGATATCACACGAGCCCATTCCGCATTTTATCAACAACAGGCTAGGAGATACCAAAGCAGAGAAGTGCGGGCCAAGACTTATAATGTTGGCGAACTCGTTTTGCGCCTCCCGGAGAAGAAGAAGGATAAGCTCAAACCAAAATGGGAGGCCCCCTTCATCATAGATGAAGTTCTCACAGGAGGAGCCTATCACCTTCGTACTGCATCGGATAATCACCTTGAGCCGAATCCATGGAACGCTGCTCGGCTCCGAAGATTCTACGCATAGTTCGGTCGCATCTTTTATCTATTTTCCCTTTTTCTCCTCTTCCTTTCTTTTCGTTTTTTATATACCTCCCAGGGTATGTTCAGATATGCCGAACTATTAGGGGGGGTACACATCTTTAAATGTATACACCCCACTACAACTGGGGCTTCTTTCATGAAGCTTATTACTAAAAGCTTTTTGGCTTACATCGTCTATGTCGTTTTATATACAATTTTCTGCCATTATATGCACCTCTATGACTTAAGTTTTTTCCAAGCTGGGTTGCCTCGCTCCTGTGTTTATACCCTACATTCCCGATTGTTCGGCTAGGGTGTAAAGGGAGCACCTATGCGATTGTTACAACCGGGTAATCCGGACCTGTACCTCAGACGGGTGAAGCCGAAAGCTAGCGTTCTTAAGAGAATAATTGGTCGGCAAGCAACGACAGATTGTTTATGTTCCTGTAACTCTTAAAACAAATAATATGGGACAGACTCCTCATAATTCGGATCAAAGCCTAGGCACGTGTAATTAAGCATGCCAACGCAAGGAAAGGAACCCTTAATGGAACTATTTTCCTTGGAAGATGTTTCTTACGTTAAGTAATATAATATAACTCCCCGCACTAAATTTTGTCTGTTCGAGCAATATGACTGGATTGCCTAGTTTCCGGACATAATGAATGTTTCTTACATTCCAAAATGGTATCCGAAAACACTCCACCTTCTTGGTTCGGATGCCAAAGCCGAAAGTCTGCGATGACAAATTTTCACATGTTCGGTTGGAGATAAAATTCAAGAGTAAAAGTACATTGATACGTCAAAACGATCAGCTACTCTTTATCTATACCATCTATAAGACTGTCTAAACTACAGTCTTCTTGCGAGTACTTCGCAGCTATCATCACTTGGTCGTATACCAAGTTCATGGGAATCTCCTTTCCGTCAGGCCCCCGAGGTCCAACTCGGGCCATATGATTCGGATCGAGTCCGGTGCAGCGCATTTTCACCATCGCCCACGCTTCTTGTGCACCTTCCCGGCATGCGGACGCCTTCCATAGCTTGAAACGGCGCCGGGCACCTTTGAACATGCTTGCCAACCCCTCCATACTTTTCGGAGGGACATCGGATGGCCATAAAGCCTTCTCCATACTTCTCATAGCTTTCCGGGCTCGTTCATGTATCATGGACAGTTCCTTAAGCACGTCGCTTCGAAATCCGGATACTTCCTCTTCAGGTTGACTGGTTAATAGACCTGCAATAACAAAGTTGCGACAATCCGCACTATGGGATATTATACGTCCTTTGGAAGGTTCAGAAGGTCATATCGAATATGCCGCCTTTCAACTTCTTATTTTCTTGCTGCGCGGCCGATAACTGAGCCTTTAAGCTCTTTATCTCTTTGACTTGTTTATCCTTTTCCTCCTCAAGCTTGTTCTTTTGATCAGTGGTCATTGTGGCCTTTTTCATCTCCGCAAGCTCTATGGTGGCGGCATTCAACTTTATCTGGTTTGTTTTCAGCTCCTGGGACAGGGCGTTGTTCTTCTCCCTGAGAACGTGCAGGTTATAACGATCCTTAAATCAGTTGACCTAACCGCTTCAAGTCTCGGGGGCTACTGGCATATATCTATTCAACTTGCACAAATTATTACCTTCATATCCTTTGAAAATAGTTGAGTAACTCCAGCAAGTCCATCCCGGGCGGTTCAGATATATGCATCCACGGAGCTGAGTGTGGAAAATTCCTGTTTAGTGAAAACAGGAGTGCGCATGGCCTCTTTCAGTCGACGATGATTCATCACGCTCTCTACCTCGAAATTCATGACGGATACGTCATCCGAATCCGCTTGAGGAGGCGGGTCCTGCACTGTATCAGCCCTTGTCCTAGTTGACGAGTTTGGTGCCGTATTAGCTAACATTCAGCCAGTAGGGTGTTTTCCCACTATTTGTCGCGTGCTCCTCCTGAAATATAGGTGGAGGATAAATTTAACAATCTGATCTCATGCTTAGGCATATATCAAAGGACATACCTCTTTGAAGGAGGAGGAGGCTCGACAGTGCTCCCGGTTTCCTTTCGTTTTGAACGATCGCCCTGCATAGAGGTCACTCTCGAGGGAGTGCGGCTTGCTGAGCGCCGATCCTGTGAAGTAGAGTTTTAGTATAATGGAGAAAGCGCAAGTAGGGGCTTCTTTTTGAGGAAGCTTTTTTACTTACAATGGAGAAGGAGTAAGGGCGTGGGTAGTCGGCCGTAATAGCCACTTCCGAGCCATCAAGGTTCGCCTGATAAAATACTCCATCATCGAACTCTATGTATATATCCGGATCCTCATAGAGGCTGGTGTTTTCGTTGCGAGCGTGATCCTCTGGCTGTGGGGGAATGTTCTCGACCACCTTCCTCCATGACTGTTCTAAGACAACAAGATTAATTTGATTAGCATGCCTTGGTAGCAAGGTAAAACAATGCTGATAATCAAAAGCTTACCCATTCAATGGGGTTGTACATGGAAAAGCCTTCTCGGCAGTTTAAGCGAAGGAAGTCTTCTTTCTCCCCTTTATACAAATTGGTTAGGATCATAGCCAGTTCAGCTAGGGTATCCGGGCCCTTGCGTTTGTAACGAGATGCGTCATCTTCTCCGTTGTAACACCATAAAGGATTTACTCTGGACTGAAGGGGCTGAATACATCATTTATTGCAATGGCCATGACTTCGATTATCGAGAGCTCGGTATGAGCTAGTAATCTGACCTTGCCGACCAACCTCTTTAATTTCGCACTGTCTTCCTCCTTGGGACTCCGGGGACACCAATTGAGATGTTTCTTCAAATGAGCACTGGAGAATTTGGGGAGGCCGCGCCGAACTGGGTCCGGAAGTGGGACGTCATCAATGTAAAACCACTCAGAAGACCATTCTTGGGATACCTCCTTGGGAGTTCCAATAGGGTAGCCTGATCCGGCTATGGGCCATACTTCGGTGCCGCCCACTTCAAATATGGAGCCCCCTCGATGGCGAGGGACGAGGCAAAAGAACTTTCTCCATAGTCCCAAATGGGCCTCGCAGCCCAGAAACAATTCACAGAGAGCGATCAAGCCCGAGATGTGTAGAATCGAACCTGGGGTGAGGTTGTGCAACTGGATTCCGTCAAACTCCAATAGACCCCTGAGAAAGGGATGGATCGGAAATCCTAAGCCCCGCAAAATAAACTAAACAAAGCACACCCTCTCCTCCTTATTGGGGTTGGGAAATTTTCTGCTAGTACATCATTGCCAATCGAGGCCAATCCCGCTCGCACAGAGACTAGATCTATGAGGGGGAGATATCCCTGCGTCTGGAGTCGACTCAACTGAAGATGAGACACTGAGCAGCTCTGCCAATCACCCTCTTGAGGGCCATGAGGGCGCGAAGAAGAGCTAGGAGCGCTGTCCATGTTTTGAAGTTTTCCGTGGCTAGTCCTGGTGTTCTCTGCACGATGTGGATGGCACTTGGGGATCTAACCTCTTTATATAGGCGTCGTACCTATGTGGCCAGGGGTTTTCTTTTTGGTAAAAAATTATTATGGACCGTTCGCATTCGCCCGACGCGTGGAAATTAAGGCGACGATGGGGAAGGAGTCATAAAGACAGAATGTAAAAAGTCAGAGCCGGACTATTATCCGTCTGAGGTATAATGAAGAACCAGCCTTGCAAAAGCCGAAGACATAAGCTGGATACTAATACGTCTCCAACGTATCTATAATTTATGAAGTATTCATGCTGTTATTTTATTATTCTGGGATGTTTTACAGTCATTTTATAGCAACTTTATATCATTTTTTGGGACTAACCTATTGACCCAGTGGCGGGTGTTGTTTTTTGCTTGTTTTTTACATCGCAGGAAATCAATATCAAACAGAGTCCAAACACTGCAACACTTTTTGTGGATTTTTTATGGACAGAAGACCACCAGTGGGCCATAGAAGCACACAGGGGGTGCCTCGAGGGGCACAACCCACTGGCGCATACAGTGGGTTGTGCCTACCTCGGTGGCCTCCCGCACCCCCTCTTTACCCTATAAATTCCCAAAAATTCCAGAAACCCTCGGGGTTAATCTAGATCAGAAGTTCCGCCGCCGCAAGGCTCTGTAGCCACTGAAAACCAATCTAGGCCCTTTCCGGCACCCTGCTGGAGGGGGGAATCATCTCCGGTGGCCATCTTCATCATCCCAGAGGGAGTAGTCCACCCTCGGGGCTGAGGGTTTGTACTAGTAGCTATGTGTTTAATCTCTCTCTCTCTCTCTCTCTCTCTCTCTCTCGTGTTCTTGAGATGTCACGGTCTTGATGTATCGCGGGCTTTGTTAATATAGTCGGATCATATGGTGTTTTCCCCTCTCTATCTTGTTGTGATGAATTGAGTTTTTCCCTTTGAGATTTCATTGTTATTGGATTGAATACTTTTATGGATTTGAGAACACTTGATATATGTCTTGCAATTGAATACTCGTGGTGACAATGGGGTATCGTATTGATTCACTTGATGGCACTCAACTCGTGGATTCCCGAGGTGACATTGGGGTAATCTATGCATAGGGGTTGATGCATGTTCTTGTCTTTGTTTCTCCGTTAGGAATCTTGGGGCACTCTTTGAACTTCTTTGTGTTGGATTGAATATTATGAATCTGAATTAGCTTTGGTGCTATTTTAGTACGAACTCTTGGTTAGATCGATCGGAAAGAATAGCTTCGTGTTATTTTAGTACGAACTCTAGGATATATTGATCGAAAAGAATAGCTATGAGGTGGTTTCATACCCTACAAACAATTCCGTCTGATGTTCTCCGCTAGATAGGAACTTTGGAGTGATTCTTCATTGCACGTTGAGGGATGGTTATATGATCCAATTATATTAGCACGGTTGAGAGATGATGTAGAGGCCCTCCATCCTCGTGGGCCCCTTGTTGCTCCACCGACGTACTTCTTCCTCCTATATATACCTACGTACCCCCAAACTACCAGATACGGAGCCAAAAACCTAATTCCACCGCCGCAACTTTCTGTACCCGTGAGATCCCATCTTGGGGCCTGTTAAAGTAACCGCCCGAGGGGCATTGATCACAGAGGGCCTCTACATCGTCTCCAAGGCCTCTCCGATGAAGTGTGAGTAGTTTACCTCAGACCTTCGGGTCCATAGTTATTAGCTAGATGGCTTCTTCTCTCTTTTTGGATCTCAATACAATGTTCTCCCCCTCTCTTGTGGAGATCTATTCGATGTAATCTTCTTTTACGGTGTGTTTGTCGAGATCCGATGAATTGTGGGTTTATGATCAAGATTATATATGAACAATATTTGAATCTTCTCTGAATTCTTTTATGTATGATTGGTTATCTTTGCAAGTCTATTCGAATTATCAGTTTGGTTTGGCCTACTAGATTGATCTTTCTTGCAATGGGAGAAGTGCTTACCTTTGGGTTCAATCTTGCGGTGTCCTTTCCCAGTGACAGTAGGGGCAGCAAGGCACGTATTGTATTGTTGCTATCGAGGATAAAAAGATGGGGTTTATATCATATTGCATGAGTTTATCCCTCTACATCATGTCATCTTTCATAATGCGTTACTCTGTTCTTCATGAACTTAATACTCCAGATACATGCTGGATAGCGGTCGATGTGTGGAGTAATAGTAGTAGATGCAGACAGGAGTCGGTCTACTTGTCTCGGACGTGATGCCTATATACATGATCATACCTAGATATTCTCATAACTATGCTCAATTCTATCAATTGCTCGACAGTAATTTGTTTACCCATCACAAATACTTATGCTATCTTGAGAGAAGCCACGAGTGAAACCTATGGCCCCCGGGTCTATTTTCCATCATATTAATCTTCCAACACTTAGCAATTTTTATTTCTTTTTATTTTGCATCTTTATCATAAAAATACCAAAAATATTATCCTATCATCTCTATCAGATCTCACTCTCGTAAGTGACCGTGAAGGGATTCACAACCCCTTTATTGTGTTGGTTGCGAGGTTCTTGTTTGTTTGTGTAGGTGCGAGGGACTCGCGCGTGGACTCCTAATGGATTGATACCTTGGTTCTCAAAAACTGAGGGAAATACTTACGCTACTTTGCTGCATCACCCTTTCCTCTTCAAGGGAAAACCAACGCAGTGCTCAAGAGGTAGCAAGAAGGATTTTGGCGCCGTTGTCGGGGAGTCTACGCAAAAGTCAAGCCATACCAAGTACCCATCACAAACTCATCTCCCTTGCATTACATTATTTGCTATTTGCCTCTCGTTTTCCTCTCCCCCACTTCACCCTTGCCATTTTATTCGCCCTCTCTTTCGTTCGCCTCTTTTTCGCTCTTTTCTTGTTTGCTTGCTTGTTGGATTGCTTGCTTGTCACGATGGCTCAAGATAATACCAAATTGTGTGATTTACCAATACAAACAATAATGATTTTCTTAGCACTCTGATTGCTCCTCTTAATGATGCTGAATCTTGTGAGATTAATGCTGCTTTGTTGAATCTTGTTATGAAAGATCAATTCGCCGCCTTCCTAGTGAAGATGCCGCTACCCATCTAAATAGCTTTGTTGATTTGTGTGATATGCAAAAGAAGAGGTATGTTGATAACGATATCGTTAAATTGAAGCTATTTCCCTTTTCGCTTAGAGATCGTGCTAAAGTGTGGTTTTCGTCTTTGCCTAAAAATAGTATTGATTCATGGAATAAGTGCAAAGATGCTTTTATCTCTAAGTATTTTCCTCCCGCTAAAATCATCTCTCTTAGAAACGATATTATGAATTTTAAGAAACTTGATCATGAACATGTTGCACAAGCTTGGGAGAGGATGAAATTAATGATACGTAATTGCCCTACTCATGGCTTAAATTTGTGGATGATTATACAAAAAAATTATGCCGGAATTAATTTTGCTTCTAGAAATCTTTTAGATTCGGCCACGGGAGGCACTTTTATGGAAATCACTTTAGGAGAAGCTACTAAACTCCTAGATAATATTATGGTTAATTATTCTCAATGGCACACCCAAAGATCTACTAATAAAAAAGTGCATGCGATAGAAGAAATTAATGTTTTGAGTGGAAAGATGGATGAACTTATGAAATTATTTGCTAATAAAAGTGTTTCTTCGGATCCTAATGATATGCCTTTGTCTACTTTGATTGAGAATAATAATGAATCTATGGATGTGAATTTTGTTGGTAGGAATAATTTTGGTAACAATGCGTATAGAGGAAACTTTAATCCTAGGCCGTTCCCTAGTAATTCCTCTAATAATTATGGTAATTCCTACAACAATTCTTATGGAAATTTTAATAATATGCCCTCTGAATTTGAGAATAGTGTTAAGGAGTTTATGAATTCACAAAAGAATTTCAATGCTTCGCTTGAAGAAAAATTGCTTAAAGTTGATGAATTGGCTAGGAACGTTGATAGAATTTCTCTTGATGTTGATTCTTTTAAAACTTAGATCTATTCCACCTAAGCATGATATCAATGAGTCTCTCAAAGCCATGAGAATTTCCATGAGTGCAAAGAAAGAACCGCTAGGATGCGTGTTAAGAAAGATTGATTTACGAAAGCGTGTTCTTCTAATTTCTATGAAAATAAAGACGAAGATCTAAAAGTTATTGATGTGTCCCCTATTAAATATTTGTTTTGCAATATGAATCTTGATAATGATGGGACTGAAGATGAGTTACCTTTACCTCGTAGGCGTTCCAAAAATTCAGAGTTTTTAGATCTCGATGCAAAATTTGGTAGAAGTCGGATTGAAGAAGTTAAAACTTTAGATATCAATGAACCCACTATTTTGGATTTCAAGGAATTTAATCATGATAATTGCTCTTTGATAGATTGTACTTCCTTGTTGCAATCCGTGCTAAATTCTCCACATGCTTATAGTCAACATAAAGCTTTTACTAAACATATCGTTGATGCTTTGATGCAATCTTATGAAGAAAAACTTGAGTTGGAAGTTTCTATCCCTAGAAAACTTTATGATGAGTGGGAACCTACTATTGAAATTAAAATTAAAGATCATGAGTGTTATGCTTTGTCTGATTTGGGTGCTAGTGTTTCCACGATTCCGAAAACTTTGTGTGATTTGCTAGGTTTCCATGAACTTGATGATTGCTCTTTAAATTTGCACCTTGCAGATTCCACTATAAAAAAACCTATAGGAAGAATTAATGATGTTCTTATTATTGGAAATAGTAATTATGTGCCCGTGGATTTTATCGTTCTTGATATAGATTGCAATCCTTCATGTCCTATTATCCTTGGTAGACCTTTCCTTAGAACGATTGGTGCAATTATTGATATCAAGGAAGAGGATATTAGATTCCAATTTCCGTTAAGGAAAGGCATGTAACACTTCCCTAGAAAGAAAATAAAATTACCATATGAATCTATCATGAGAGCCACTTATGGATTGCCTACCAAAGGTGGCAATACTTAGATCTATTCTTGCTTTTATGCCTAGCCAAGGGCGTTAAACGATAATGCTTGTTGGGAGGCAACCCAATTTTATTTTTAGTTTTTTGCTTTTTGCTTATTTTTAGGAATAAATCTTTGATCTAGCCTCTGGTTAGATGTGTTTTTATGTTTTAATTAGTGTTTGTGCCAAGTTAAACCTATAGGATCTTCTTAGATTATAGTTATTTCATCTTGCTGAAAATTGCAGAAACTTTCTGTTCACGAAAATAATTGTTTAAAATCACCAGAACGTGATAAAATATTGATTCCAATTTCTTATGATCAATAAACAAATTGTCTAGGTCTTCCTATTTTTTTCTGAATTTTTGGAGTTCCAGAAGTTTGCGTTAGTTACATATTACTACAGACTGTTCTGTTTTTGACAGATTGTGTTTTTCGTGTGTTGTTTGCTTATTTTGATGAATCTATGGCAAATAAAATAGTTTATAAACCATATAGAAGTTTGAATACAGTAGGTTTAACACAAATATAAATAAATAATGAGTTCATTACAGTACCTTGAAGTGGTGTTTTGTTTTCTTTCGCTAACGGAACTCATGAGATTTTCTGTTAAGTTTTGTGTTGTGAAGTTTCCAAGTTTTGGGTAAAAGATTTGATGGTTTATGGAACAAGGAGTGGCAAGAGCCTAAGCTTGGGGATGCCAAAGGCACCCCAAGATAATCTAAGGACACCAAAAAGCCAAAGCTTGGGGATGCCCCGGAAGGCATCCCCTCTTTCGTCTACTTCCATCGGTAACTTTACTTGGAGCTATATTTTTATTCACCATATGATATGTGTTTTGCTTGGAGCGTCTTGTATTATTTGATTCTTTGCTTTTTAGTTTACCACAGTCATCTTTGCTGGACACACTTTTTTAGAGAGACACACATGATTAGGAAATTATTAGAATACTCTATGTGCTTCACTTATATCTTTTGAGCTATATAGTTTTTGCTCTAGTGCTTCACTTATATCTTTTAGAGCACGGTGGTGGTTTTGTTTTATAGAAACTATTATTCTCTCATACTTCACTTATATTATTTTGAGAGTCTTAAACAGCATGGTAATTTTCTTAGAGAATCCTAATATGCTAGGTATTCAAGACTAGTAAAAAACCTTTCTTATGAGTGTGCTGAATACTAAGAGAAGTTTGATGCTTGATGATTGTTTTGAGATATGAAGGTAGTGATATTAAAGTTGTGCTAGTTGATTAGTTGTGAATTTGAGAAATACTTGTGTTGAAGTTTGCAAGTCCCATAGCATGCACGTATGGTAAACGTTATGTAACAAATTTGAAACATGAGGTGTTCTTTGATTGTCTTCCTTATGAGTGGCGGTCGAGGACGAGCTATGGTCTTTTCATACCAAGCTATCACCCTAGGAGCATGCGCATAGTGCTTTATTTTTGATGACTTGTAGATTTTTGCAATAAGTATGTGAGTTCTTTATGACTAATGTTGAGTCCATGGATTATACGCACTCTTACCCTTCCATCATTGCTAGCCTCTTCGATACCGTGCATTGCCCTTTCTCACATTGAGAGTTGGTGCAAACTTTGCCGGTGCATCCAAACCCCGTGATATGATACGCTCTTTCACAGATAAACCTCCTTATATCTTCCTCAAAACAGCCACCATACCTACCTATTATGGCATTTCCATAGCCATTTCGAGATATATTTCCATGCAACTTTCCACCGTTCCGTTTATTATGACACGCTCATCATTGTCATATTGCTTTGCATAATCATGTAGTTGACATTGTATTTGTGGAAAAGCCTCCGTTCATATTTTTCATACATGTCACTCTTGATTCATTGTTATCTCGATATACCGCCGGAGGCATTCATATAGAGTCATACTTTGTTCTAGTATCGAGTTGTAATCATTGAGTTGTAAATAAATAGAAGTGTGACGATCATCATTCATAGAGCATTGTCCCAATAAAAAAAAAAAGAGAAAGGCCAATTAAAAAAAGGAAGGCCCAAAAAAATGGAAATAAAAAGGGGCAATGCTGCTATCCTTTTCCATACTTGTGCTTCAAAGTAGCACTATGTTCTTCATGTTAGAGAGTCTCTTGTTTTGTCACTTTCATATACTAGTGGGAATTTTCCATTATAGAACTTGGCTTGTACATTCCAACAATGGGCTTCCTCAAATGCCCTAGGTCTTCGTGAGAAAGCAAGTTGGATGCACATCGACTTAGTTTCTTTTGTTGAGCTTTCATGCATTTATAGCTCTAGTGCATCCGTTGCATGGCAATCCCTACTCCTTGCATTAACATCAATCGATGGGCATCTCCATAGCTCATTGATTAGCCTCGTTGATGTGAGACTTTCTCCTTTTTTGTCTTCTCCACATAACCCATATCATTATATTCTATTCCACCTATAGTGCTATATCCATGGCTCACGCTCACGTATTGCGTGAAGGTTGAAAAAAGTTTGAGATTACTAAAGTATGAAACAATTGCTTGGCTTGTCATCGGGGTTGTGCATGATGAGAGCATTCTTGTGTGACGAAAATGGAGCATGACTAAACTATATGATTTTGAAGGGATGAACTTTCTTTGGCCATGTTATTTTGAGAGGACATAATAGCTTAGTTAGTATGCTTGAAGTATTATTACTTTTATGTCAATATTAAACCTTTATCTTGAATCTTTCGGATCTGAATATTCATGCCACAATTAATAGAATTGCATTGAAAACCATGCCAAGTAGCATTCCACATCAAAAATTCTGTTTTTATCATTTACCTACTCGAGGACGAGCAGGAATTAAGCTTGGGGATGCTTGATACATCTCCAACGTATCTATAGTTTTTGATTGTTCCATGCTATATTATATTCTGTTTTTGACATTATTGGTCTTTATTATACACTTTTATATTACTTTTGGGACTAAACTATTAACCGGAGGCCCATCCCAGAATTGCTGTTTTTTTGCCTATTTCAGAGTTTCGCAGAAAAAGAATATCAAACGGAGTCCAAACGGAATGAAACCTTCGGGAACGTGATTTTCGGAACGAACGTGATCCAGAGGACTTGGAGTCTACGCAAGGCAACGAACGTGGAAGGCACGAGGTAGGGGTGCGTGCCTACCCCCCAGGCGCACCCTCCACCCTCGTGGGCCCCTCGTTGCTCCACCGACGTACTTCTTCCTCCTATATATATCTACGTACCCCCAAACTACCAGATACGGAGCCAAAAACCTAATTCCATCGCCGCAACTTTCTGTACCCGTGAGATCCCATCTTGGGGCCTTTTCCGGCCCTCTGCCGGTAGGGGGCATTGATCATGGAGGGCCTCTACATCATCTCTAAGGCCTCTCCAATGAAGTGTGAGTAGTTTACCTCAGACCTTCGGGTCCATAGTTATTAGCTAGATGGCTTCTTCTCTCTTTTTGGATCTCAATACAATGTTCTCCCCCTCTCTTGTGGAGATCTATTCGATGCAATCTTCTTTTGCGGTGTGTTTGTCGAGATCCGATGAATTGTGGGTTTATGATCAAGATTATCTATGAACAATATTTGAATCTTCTTTGAATTATTTTATGTATGATTGGTTATGTTTGCAAGTCTCTTCGAATTATCAGTTTGGTTTGGCCTACTAGATTGATCTTTCTTGCAATGGGAGAATTGATTAGCTTTAGGTTCAATCTTGCGATGTCCTTTCCCAAAGGATGAGGGGCAGCAAGGCACGTATTGTATTGTTGCCATCGAGGATAAAAAGATGGGGTTTATATCATATTGCATGAGTTTATCCCTCTACATCATGTCATCTTTCTTAATGCGTTACTCTGTTCTTCATGAACTTAATACTCTAGATGCATGCTGGATAGCGGTTGATGTGTGGAGTAATAGTAGTAGATGCAGGCAGGAGTCGGTCTACTTGTCTCGGACGTGATGCCTATATACATGATCATACCTAGATATTCTCATAACTATGCTCAATTCTATCAATTGCTCGACAGTAATTTGTTTACCCATCGCAAATACTTATGCTATCTTGAGAGAAGCCACTAGTGAAACCTATGGCCCCCGGGTCTATTTTCCATCATATTAATCTTCCAACACTTAGCTATTTTTATTGCTTTTTATTTTGCATCTTTATCATAAAAATACCAAAAATATTATCCTATCATCTCTATCAGATCTCACTCTCGTAAGTGACCGTGAAGGGATTGACAACCCCTTTATTGCGTTGGTTGCGAGGTTCTTGTTTGTTTGTGTAGGTGCGAGGGACTCGTGCGTGGACTCCTACTGGATTGATACCTTGGTTCTACAAAACTGAGGGAAATACTTACGCTACTTTGCTACATCACCCTTTCCTCTTCAAGAGAAAACCAACGCAGTGCTCAAGAGGTAGCACCGGCCATCTCATGGCCGAGACAAAGCAGCGTATCAGCCCGAAGTCCCGCCCGCACCCCGTTGCCAGTCAAACAAAAACACCAAGCCCGGGGCTACACGCAGGACCTGCGAGACGTATTGGAAAACAAAGCAGGACATACAAGATCGATCTACGGATCACGGGGGCGCTTCAACGCTGCGGATTTGACGATCACACGCGGAGATACTAAAAGCAAATCCGGCCGGGCCAAATACAGCAGACCAGACTCGTATGAACTGCATCGTGATATAACCCGACACAGAGGCGCCGCACACCCCCTATGCTTCACCGACGAAGTAATGGATCACCAATTCCCAGAAGGGTTTAAACCCGTGAACATTGAATCATATGATAGTACAACAGACCCCGCGGTATGGATTGAAGATTTCCTCCTCCACATTCACATGGCCCGCGGTGATGATCTACATGCCATCAAGTACCTCCCACTAAAACTCAAAGGGCCGGCTTGGCATTAGCTGAATAGCCTACCGGCAAACTCCATTGGCAGTTGGGAGAACTTGGAAGACGCATTCCTTGACAACTTCCAGGGCACTTATGTGCGACCACCGGATGCTGATGACTTGAGTCACATAACCCAACAGCCCGGGGAGTTAGCCAGGAAATTATGGACTCGGTTCCTAACTAAAAAGAACCAAATTGTCAACTGTCCGGATGCCGAGGCCTTTGCGGCATTTAAGCATAACATCCGCGACGAGTGGCTCGCCCGACACCTCGGCCAAGAGAAGCCGAAGTCCATGGCAGCCCTCATGACACTCATGACCCACTTTTTTGCGGGCGAGGACAGCTGGCTGGCTCGCAGCAACAACACATCAATAAATCCTGGCAATTCAGATGCCAGAGATAGCAACGGCAAGCCACGGCGCAACAGACACAAGCGCCGCAACAACAACGACAACGCCGAATACACGGCAGTCAATGCCGGATTCAGTGGCCCTAGGTTCGGTCAGCGGAAAAAGCCTCTCAAAAGAAGCAATCCGGGCCCATCCAGTTTGGACCGCATACTCGATCGCTCGTGCCAAATTCACGACACCCTCGATAAACCAGCCAACCACACCAACAGAGAATGCTGGGTGTTCAAACAGGCCGGCAAGTTGAATGCCAAAAACAAGGAAAAGGGGCTGCATAGCGATGACAAGGAGGAGCCCCGGCCGCCGAACACAGGAGGACAGAAGAAATTTCCTCCCCAAGTGAAAACGGTGAACATGATATACGCAACCCATATTCCCAAGCGGGAACAGAGGAATGCACTAAGGGACGTCTATGCGATGGAGCCAGTCGCCCCAAAGTTCAACCCATGGTCTTCTTGTCCGATCACTTTTGATCACAGGGACCACCCTACCAGTATCCGTCATGGCGGTTCTGCCGGATTGGTCCTTGACCCCATCATTGACGGATTGCACCGCACCTGAGTCCTTATGGACAGTGGCAGCAGCCTGAACCTGCTCTATCAAGATACAATGTGCAAAATGGGTATCGACCCCTCGAGGATCAAACCCACAAAAACCACCTTTAAAGGTGTCATACCAGGTGTAGAGGCCTGTTGCACGGGCTCAATCACACTGGAAGTGGTCTTCGGATCTCCGGACAACTTCTGAAGGGAGGAGTTAATCTTTGATATCGTCCCCTTCCGCAGTGGCTATCACGCACTGCTCGGACGAACCGCATTCACCCGATTCAATGCGGTACCACATTATGCATACCTCAAGCTCAAAATGCCAGGACCTCGCGGGGTTATAACAGTTAATGGAAACACAGAGTGCTCACTCCGTACGGAGGAGCACACTGTGGCCCTCGCAGCAGAAGTACAAAGCAACCTTCTGAGGCAAACCACCAATTCAGCGATAAAGCCCCCGGACACCTTCAAGCGAGTCCGGGGTACCCTGCAACAGGATCGCCCGGCACGTCCAGAGCTCGCCTAGCAATTCGGCCTCCGTCCTAGTCCCAGTCAAGTGGCGAAATTTGTGCCGCGCGTACATAATTACGCACTCAAGATACGATGGGCATAGGCGGAGGCACGGCTATGGCACAACCCACAATGCGGCTCAACCGCCTCAGGACCCGAATATCTTTACCATTTTCTTCCTTTCAGGACCCTATTCTCTGGAAGCCTTTCCGATAGCCTGATTTCCGGACCCAGCACAGGAAGGAAACAGCAAGGAAGCAAGAAGCTTTGATGTACAAGGGAATCCCCAGGTGGTCTCTGATAACGATCGCTATACCTGTTTTACATACCCACACGCAGCTTGCCCTTGGATAGGACATGTCAAATAGTCTATTTTTGCTTATTGCACTACTTGTATACATACGCTTTGACGTATCATTTAAATAACAATGTACAGCGTTAGCTTATTATTGCATTTCTTCATCTTTTTTTCCTTATGCGCTTATTTACGACAAATTGCACCCGTACATTCTGGTACGTCCAGTGCGCCAGGGGCTTCAATGTACCCCATAACACGGCAAGAAAAGTCCGAACACTTTCGACAGTGCGGCACCCCGAACTTATAGCATTATATGCAGCAGGTCCGAATCATGTCTTGGGTCAATAGTTGGGTTTGCCCGGCTCCCATGTTTTGGTACCTTACGTTCCTCTATGTCAGCTAAGGTAGCACTGGGAGAACTACTGCGATTTGTCCCGGTTCTTCCGGACGAGCACCTTAGTAGAGAAAGCCGAAAACTGACTGTCATGATGCGGCGGAGCTGGTCGCTGTTTGAGAGGTCTCAAATCCTTAAAGATTTTTTCCTCTTCGGGCGAGGAATTGGCCTTGTCCGATTTAGGCGTATATAGCGCCCCAAGTTCGGCCTTCCAAATACTAGGGGCTTCGTCAGAATTTAAAATTGTAGACTTCTATGGCTAAGTGAGAGTGATAAAGATGTATAGTTTGATTGCCTTGTTCGCTGCGCTAAACACCTCCTTAAAGGACCAATTTTTTTTGGATAAAGAGTGTTTAAGATTTATCCCGAACACCTCAGTACTAGTTACACGGGGGCAGAAGCCGACGACTGGCCAACTCTCAGATTTTATAAACGGCCGCACATAAGGTAATATTTTAAATCGACAAGCGTTATATAGCGCACATGAACTCGTTTTCATATTGTAGGATCACACGAGTACATTCATTCAAATATTACATCCTTAGCACATTCCTCCGCCACAAGGCGGGCAACCTTCAGGACACTGTCATCATACTTTTCGGGGTGGCGATGCTCCTTGCCTTCTGGTGGCCCCTCCTTCACCAGCTTTTCGGCATCCATCTTCGCCCAGTGCACTTTTGCACGGGCAAAGGCCCTGCGCGCACCTTCAATGCAGACGGAACGCTTTATGACTTCAAGCCGTGGGCAGGCATTCACAAGCCATTTTACCAGGCCGAAGTAGCTACCGGGCAGGGGCTCGCCAGGCCACATCCGGACTATGAGACCCTTCATGGCCAGTTCGGCTTCCTTATGAAGCTCGACCAGTTGCTTCAGCTGGTCGTTCAAGGGCATCGGATGTTCGGTCCCAGCATATCGAGACCAGAACAACTTTTCTGTCGAGCTCCCTTCCTCGGCCCGGTAGAACTCTGCGGCATCCGATACGCTGAGCGGTAGATCTACGAACGCTCCTGGAGAGCTCCGAATTCGGGTAAGTAAAAGGAAAGTCTCCTTCACATGCTTGCTTTGCATAATGAATGCGTTACCGGCCGCTATCTTCTTGACCGCTTGAGTCTCCTGGAGGGCCTTTTGGGCTTCGGCCTTGGCATTTTGTGCGTTCTCGAGGGCCTTCGCAAGCTCGGACCCCTGCGTCTTAGAGTCATGCTCCAAGGACTCGTATTTCTTGACGAAATCCTGGAGCTCTTACTGGACCTCACCGACTCGGGCCTCTTGCTTCTCGCTCGATGTGCTCCTTGGCCGCTCTGTCTTCGGCCTCGAATAGCGCCTTCTTCAGGGCCGCCACTTCGGTCGTGGCCCCTAGCAAAATTCATGGTGATCCCATGATCTAAAAACCACTTTTTCTTTACAAATATACAGACGGGGTATCACTTACCTTTGTTATCTTCGAGCTACCTCTTGGTAAGGCCGAGCTCTTCCTCGGACCGCTCAAGGTCCCGCTTCAGTCCGGAGACCTCTGCAGTACGAGCGGCAACAGCCAACAGCGAAGTCTGCTTATTCACATAGACATATTCTGATTAGACTCCTGTGTTGTTATTTGATCCTCTGTTCGGCCTTTCTTTCCGAACACCAAACAGAGCATCAGGGGCTACTGTCTATGCTGTGATATTTTCTCATAATTTGATTACTTACCTCAAAGCCTGTTAGGAGGCTGGCACAGGCTTCGGTCAATCCGCTTTTGGCGGACCGAACCTTCTCGACCACCGCACTCATGATGGTGCAGTGCTCTTCGTTAATGGAAGTGCCACGAAGCGCTTCCAGCAAGTTGTCTGATGCCTCTGGATGGACAAAGGCCATTGGCACAGCCGGCTCGCCCCCCCTTAGCGAGGGGTCGCTTGTCAGAATCCGGAACCACCGGAGGTTCCGACGCAGTATCCGGCTACGGGCCAAACTTGCTGCGGCCCCCGTCATCAGAACCCATGGGAGTCTTACCCCCCATGCGCCCAGCATCTGGGAAGTCACCTTGGGGCGCCTCCAGAATTATCTCCCCTTGGTCCGGTATCCTCTGAGACAACACCTCGATGTCGTCCGTGGGCCGGTGGGAGGTGGCTGTCGGGAGTGAATCGCTGTTCATCGCTGACTGGCCCAAAGACCCATCCGAAGAGGATACGTCAATGTGGGCTTTGGACGGACTGCACGATCATGTTTGACATGATAATAAGCAATAAAACAAAATGTACCAGAACTATTATAGTATCCGGATACTTACAACTTCGCCAGGGGCTTGTCCCTGGGTAACCACTCCTCGTCGCTGTAAGCGGTTGTTGTGGAGTGGTCCGGAAGGAGGGTCCTTCCCCTCTTGGACCCTTCGGCCTCCCCAGATGGGGTGGCCTTCCTTTTCTTGTCCCCCCCCCCCCGGTTGGGGGGGGGGAGAACTTTCCTCTTCCTCCTCCTCGTTTTTGTGGGAGGAGTGCACCTCGGTGTTTTCGGACGATGAGTCCGATACAACCTTGCGCCGGAGACCTTTCCTGGTCCCCGCGGCCTTCTTCTTGGCCTTCTTCTCCGGCGCCTCATAGGGCGTCAGAACCAACATCTCCGTTAAGAGAGCCTTTGCTGGATCTTCGGGCAGTGGAGCCAGACAATCGATCTGCTCCGCTGTCGCTACCCATTCCTGTTAAAATGGCGTGGAGGCTCAGATCTCTCACACTATTATACTTGGGAAAGGAACATCTTGTGAGATATAAAGAGCTTACTGGATTGGCAGGGTGCTTTGCGCTGAGTCCGCGATCCTCGGTAAGGGGAGGAGGTACCTCGGCGGCCTTGAACAGCACGTTCCAGACGTCTTTGTGCATCGTGTTGAAAAGCTCTCGCAGCGTCTGGTGCTTGGCCGGGTTGAACTCCCACATATTGAATGCCCGTCTTTGACACAGAAGGATCCAGCGGAAGAGCATGACCTGGATCACGTTGACAAGCTTGATTTTCTTACTTATCATATTTTTGACACAGCTCTGGAGTCCGGTCAGCTCCACCTACGAACCCCAGGATAGGCCCTTCTCTTTCCAGGAGGTGAGCCGCATGGGGATGCCGGATCGAAATTCGGGGGCCGCCACCCGGTTGGTGTCGCGCGGCTCGGTGATGTAGAACCACCCCGATTGCCACCCCTTCATGGTCTCCACATAGGAGCCTTGAGCTGTGTGACGTTGGGCATTTTGCCCACCATGGCGCCTCCGCACTCCGCTTGCTGGCCGACCACCACCTTCGGTTTCACGTTCATGGTCTTCAGCCACAGGCCGAAGTGGGGCTTGATGCGGAGGAAGGCCTCGCACATGACTATAAACGCCGAGATGTTGAGGATGAAATTGGGGGCCAGATCATCGAAGTCCAGCCCGTAGTAGAACATGAGCCCGCAGACAAATGGGTGGAGGGGAAATCCCAGTCTGCGGACGAAGTGGGTGAGGAATACAACCCTCTCATGGGGTTCTGGAGTAGGGATGATCTGCCCCGCGTCTGGGAGCCGGTGCGCGATGTCTGCGGCCAGGTATCCGGCTTCCCGAAGCTTCGTAATGTCCTCCTCCGTGACGGAGGATACCATCCACTTGCCTCCCGCTCCGGACATGTTTGGAATGGCTTTGCGGAGAAGATGAGAACTTGGGCGCTGGAGCTCGAGTGCGTGAGAATGGGTGGGCAGGGGAAGAAGAAGGCGTGGGTCAAAAAGAGGAATCCTTGTCCCTTTATAAAGGCGGTAGAAATTGTGCGCCTCCCCACTTGCCCCATAAAATCGCTTATTCCCCAAGCGCCGCGATTGATGTCACGGTTGGGTTACCCATACCCGTATTGATGAGAATCCCGTGATAAGGGGACACAATCTCTGCTTCGACAAGACGTGCCAAGGAAACCGCCTCGCAACATGTGCAGCAGCTGGTTGAGGAAAACGGTTCGAATAAAGACCGGGTCGTGGCGTGATGTCACGTTATGAAAAGTTGTCAGCAGATTGGATTTGTGGAATATTGCACTTTCCACGGTGGTATGTGGAATTTGTTTTGCAGAGCCGGACACGATCCTTGTGTTCAAAATCTTCTATGGATTATTCGAAGAAGGAACCCGCCTTGCAATGCCGAAGACAATCTGCACGCTGGACTCATCGTCATTGAAGCCTGGTTCAGGGGCTACTGAGGGAGTCCTGGATTAGGGGGTCCTCAGACAGCCGGACTATATACTTTGGCCGGACCGTTGGACTATGAAGATACAAGATTAAAGACTTTGTCCCGTGTCTGGGTGGGACTCTCCTTTGCGTGGAAGGCAAGCTTGGCGATTCGGATATGTAGATCTCCTTCTCTGTAACCGACTCTGTGTAACCCTAGCCCCCTCCAGTGTCTATATAAACTAGAGGGTTTAGTCCATAGGACAACAACAATCATAATCATAGGCTAGCTTCTAGGGTTTAGCCTCTACGATCTCGTGGTAGATCAACTCTTGTAATACTCATATCATCAAGATCAATCAAGCAGGAAGTAGGGTATTACCTCCATCGAGAGGGCCCGAACCTGGGTAAACATTGTGTCCCCCGCCTCCTGTTACCATTAGCCTTAGACGCACAGTTCGGGACCCCCTACCCGAGATCCGCCGGTTTTGACACCGACAGTCACGACGCCGATCCTGAGGCCAATGATGACGATGATTCTGCTCCCACCTACTACTTCATGGCAAGAGGTGCCAAGGTAAACTCACGCGATGCTTACTTTCAGACCTCCAGTGAAGATGACTCTGAATGTGAATCCCAACCTAGCTATAAGTCTCTTGCTAAAATTGCAACTGAACAACAAACAACCATGGAAAAGATTCAAAAATTGCTAGACAAAAGCGATGACGTGTTGGACGAGGAAATGAATCGAACCCAGTCCTTAATAGAAGACATCAAAAATATTTGCGTTAAGTATGAGGAACTTAAAAGTCGTCATGAAACCCTCTCAGTCACTCATCAGAAGATTTCCTATGATTATCTTCAAAGGAAGCAAGATCTAGAGAAACTAAGAGCGTCTCATGAGGATCTTCAGAAAGAAAACAATTCACTACTCGCTCAACAGATCAGTTCCGCTCAGGAAGATTTTGTGCCAGCTTGTTTAAAATGCCTTGAGCGTGACAATGCTGTCTCTGTTGCTGAATGTTCTACTACTTCTGAAACTACAATATCTTCAACTACTGATGTGATACCTAACCCCTCTTCTGAGGATACCACTACTATTGCTGATGAGAATGCCAGGTTGAAGACATTGCTTGAAACTAGCATGTACAAAAGCCTCAAAGGGCATCAGACCCTATGTGATGTCCTCAAGAAATAGATTCTGAACCGAAAACCTAGGAAAGAGGGTGTTGGTTTCGAGAGGAAAATGAACACTAATGGTTCTTACTGGAAGCCTGAGCAGAACCCCAAAACCACATGGGTTGCTGCAAAGGGCCCTTTAATGGATGCATCCACCTTGTCTGGCTTCACTTGTGCTAACCCTATTATTATTGATGAGTCATTTGACTCAAACTATAACTATTCAAGAATCAGAATGGTGAAGTGTTTTCCAGGTTTATTGGAACTAATTGCAGGAATGGATCACCTACGAAGAAGATATGGGTTCCTAAAAGTCGGCTTGTGAACCTTCCCATGAATGTCATCATGACACCACCAAGAAAGAAGACAAACACCAGATCAAAGGCTTCATATGGCCCAAAGGCTTCATACGGATAGAGGACCTCACAAGGTCACCCTAATGCCAATGTTTTGCAGGGAACTATCATCAGACTCACAAATATGGGTTTGGTCAAACCGCTATGTCCACAAATCAAAGAATTTTTCTGCATATTCATTTGAGCACTATTCTCCTCCTGCAAAACTATTTGCTAGGGCTTCAAAGACAAAGTTCTGAGATGTTGCACTTAGACTCATTGCTTCTAAGCCACCCCTTCAGATGTGGGTGGTTAAGAAGAATTAACTTCTCTTGTAGGGTCGGGTCTCCAGCCGAAATCATTGACTTTTGAAGACAATGCTGGGGACCTAAAACATCTTGTGGGACACAAGATAAAATGTCAAAATGGACTTACCATTTACTTCATCCCTGGATTTCTTGACAAACATCCCATCTTACCATCCAAGAATCTTAATTGTGATAGTATGCTTGTTCGCCAAATATTTATGCTTCACAATACTCTTGGTGAAGCCTATCCTACGAACTGCACTGTAGGGTACAACTCTGAAAGCTACTGAATGGATTATGGACAGTGGATGCACTAACCACATGACTGGTGATCGAAGTATTCTCACGGATTCCACTCTTCGACCATCTACTAAAAGCCATATCACATTTGCTGACACTGGTAAAAGCAAGGTATTGGGCCTAGGTAGAGTTGCTATCTCAAAGGATCAACACATGGATAAAGTGATTCTTGTTGAATCCCTTGGATACAACTTAATGTCTGTCTGAATGCTTTGTGATCTTGATATGATTGTGATATTTGGAAAATATCGATGACTTGTGCTTATGGCTTATGATAAATCTCTAGTCTTCGAAGGTTATCGAAGAGGTGATCTGTATATGGTAGATTTCTCCACAGGACCACAACTTGCCATATGTCTTCTAGCAAAAGCTTTAGGGTGCTAGCTCTGGCATCGAAGGCTAGGACATGCGGGCATGAGGAACTTGCACACCCTCGTGAAGAAGAAGCACATCACTGGCATCAAGGGCGTCAAGTTCAAGAAGGATCATCTATGTGGCGCTTGTGAAGCCGGGAAGATGACTAGGGCAAAACATCCCTCAAAGATAATCATGACGACTTCACGTCCCTTTGAGCTGTTACACATGGACTTATTTGGCCCTACTCACTACTCTACCCTTACTACCACTGCACATCTTTATGGCTTTGTTATTATTGATGATTATTCGAGATATACCTGGGTGCACATAATTCTCTATAAGACTGAAGTGCAGGATGTCTTCAGACGATTTGCCAATCGCGCCATGACTAACTATGGCATCAAGATCAAACACATCAAGAGTGAGAATGGCATAGAATTCAAGAATACAAGCCTCGACACTTATCTTGATACACTGGGCATCACTCATGAGCTCTCTGCTCCATACACACCTCAGTAGAATGGCGTCGTGGAGCGCAAGAACGGGACCCTTATTGAGATGGCTTGTACGATGCTTGATGAGTACAAGACTCCTAGAAAGTTCTGGCCTAAAGCTATTGACACTGCATGCCATATCATCAACAGATTTTATCTTCACAAATTCTTCAAGAAGACATCTTATGAACTACTCACTGGTAAGAAGCCAAATGTTAGCTATTTCAAGGTCTTCGGTGCTAGGTGCTGGATGCTACTTCTTGAGCTTGCGTTGGTTTTTCCCATGAAGAGGAAAGGGTGATGCAACAAAGTAGAGATAATTATTTCCCTCAGTTAAGAACCAAGGTATCAACCCAGTAGGAGAAACGCGAAAGTCCCCAATAGATGCACCTACACAAACAATCAAACACTTGCACCCAACGCGAAAAAGGGTTGTCAGTCCCTTCAGAGTCACTTGCAAAGGATAGACCGGATAGAGATAGATAAACTAAATAAAAGATAACTAAATATTTTTTGGTTTTTGGTTTATAGATCTGAAAATAAAAGATTGCAAAATAGTAGATCGAAAATAGACCCGGGGGCCATAGGTTTCACTAGAGGCTTATCTCTTGAAGGCAAATAATACGGTGGGTGAACAAATTACTGTCGAGCAATTGATAGAAAAGCGCAAAGTTATGACGATACCCAAGGCAATGATTATGCATATAGGCATCACGTTCGTGTCATGTAGACTGACTCCTGCATGCATCTACTACTATTACGCCACACATCGACCGCTATCCAGGATGCATCTAGAGTATTATGTTCATAAAGAACGGAGTAACGCCTTAAGTAAGATGACATGATGTAGAGGAATAAACTCAAGAAATATGATAAAACCCCCATCTTTTTATCCTCGATGGCAATAATTCAATACGTGTCTCGCTACCCCTACTTTGTCACTGGGTGAAAACACGCAAGATTGAGCCCAAAGCTAAGAACCTCTCCCATTGCAAGAAAAACCAATCTAGTTGGCCAAACCAAACCGATAATTCGAAGAGAAATACAAAGATATCAAATCATGAACATGAGAATTCAGAGAAGATTCAAAAAATATTCATAGATAAGCTGATCATAAATCCACAATTCATCGGATCTCGAGAAACACACTGCAAAATAAGATTACATCAGATAGATCTCCAATAACATCGAGGAGAACATGGTATTGAGAATCAAAGAGAGAGAAGAAGCCATCTAGCTACTAGCTATGGACCCGTAGGTCTGAGTAAAATACTCACGCTTTACCGGAAGGGCAATAGGGTTGATGTAGATGCCCTTTGATGTCTACTATGCAACTTTATTCTTGTAGACACGTGTTGGGCCTCCAAGCGCAGAGTTTTGTAGGACAGTAGCAAGTTTCCCTCAAGTGGATGACCTAAGGCTTATAAATCCGTGAGAGGTGTAGGATGAAGATGGTCTCTCTCAAACGACCCTGAAACCAAATACACAAAATCTCTTGTGTCCCCAACACACCCAATACAATGGCTAAGTGTATAGGTGCACTAGTTCGGCGAAGAGATGGTGATACAAGTGTAATATGGTTGGTAGAAATATATTTTTGTAATGTGAATAAATAAAAACAGCAAGGTAGCAAATAGTAAACGGGCACAAAAACGGTATTGCAATGCTTGAAAACAAGGCCTAGGGTCCAGATTCGCTTAGTGCAATCTCTCAACAGTGCTAACATAGTTGGATCATATGATTATCCCTCAAAGTGCAATAAAGAATCACTCCCGAGTTCCTATTAGCGGAGAACAAAAGATAGATATTGTTTGTAGGGTACGAAACCACCTCAAAGCTATTCTTTCCGTTCGATCTATTCAAGAGTTCGTACTAAAATAACACAAAGCTATTTTTTCCGCTCGATCTATCCTAGAGTTTGTACTAAAATAACACCAAAGAAAATTCATATTCATAATACTCAATCCACACAAGGAACTATAAAGAGACCCCAAAGTTTCTATAGGAGAAAAGATAATAAAAACGTGCATCAACCCGTATGCATAGATTACCCCAACGTCACCTCGGGAATCCGCAAGTTGAGTGCCATGACATATATCAAGTGAATCAATACGATACCTCATTGTCACCTCATAAATCATTACGTTGTCTTCCTTGTCCAACATCAACAATTTTGGCATATAATATTTTCATGGGGGCTCACAATCACAAATGATTTCCAGGATTGTGCATTTGCATGTGAAAGTTCTCTTCCTTATACTAATTATTCGTGAATTGCTTGTATGGCCAAAATTGTGATTGTCAAGCCTCAAAAGATTTCACTTTCTAAACCCAAAGTTAAGCTACAACTAGGCAGGATATGATTTCAAATTCATGACACTCAATTTATTAAACAATTTACTCATAGGATATCAGTTAAGCAAAAGAGCCATTCCAAAGAAAAGAGCTTTGTTGACGGGATGTGAATGCCGCTTACTTAGCCTCCTTCGCAACTATTTGAGGACTCTATTTTATTTAAAAACTTTCAGATCTAAGTATTCTATTAAAACAGCAAGTAAAACATAAATAAAATGACATTCTAAGAATAGCACAACTCATGTGAAGAAGCAAAAACTTAGGCTCAACCGATACTAACCGATAATTGTTGAAGAAGAATGGTGGGATGCCTACCGGGGAATCCCCAAGCTTAGATGCTTGAGACATCTTGAAATATTATCTCGGGATGCCTTGGGCATCCCCAAGCTTGAGCTTTTGTGTCTCCTTAATTCCTTTTATATCACGGTTTCCCTAAATCTTAAAAAATCATCCACACAAAACTCAACAAGAACTCGTGAGGCAAGTTAGTATAAACCAATGCAAAAACCTTATCATTCTCTAATGTAGAAAATCACTAAAATTATTATTCAACATTTAATACTAAATGCCTCTGCATATTTAATACTCCTATCCTCTAATAGAATCATTAAACAAGCAAACATATGCAAACATAACAGTAATCTGCCAAAACAGTACACTCTGTAAAGAATGCAATATTCATCATACTTCTCTAACTCCAAAAAATATGAAAATTTACCACACAGTAGAAAATTTATCAGAGCTTATTATGCAAAAAGTTTCAACATTTTATCACACTCTGAATTTTCTAGGGAATTTTTTACATTGATAAACTTTCTGTTTTCAAACAGCAACATGTATACTTGCAAGATAAGCATGGCAAAGGCTATCAATGCCAGTTTTATTGAAATGAAAGATGCAAAACATTATTCTAAATAATAGAAAGAAAATTCTTAACAAAATAAATTGACTCTCCCAGCAAAACACATATCATGTGACGAATGAAAATATAGCTCCAAGTATGGTTACCGATAATGTTGGAGACGAAAGAGGGGATGCCTTCCGGGTCATCCCCAAGCTTAGTTGCTTGGATCTTCCTTGGATATTAATTTGGGGTGCCTTGGGCATCCCCAAGCTTAGGGAATGTTCACTCCTTATTCTCCTCATATCGATATCTCACCCAAAACTTGAAAACTTCAATCACACAAAACTTAACGAAACTTCGTGAGATAGGTTAGTATGATAAAGAGCAAACCATTCCACTTTTGGTACTGTCAAAGAAAAGATTCATAATTGTTCTCACACAATGCCTACTGTAGCTTATTATTTTCACAATTTATAATGAGCAATATAAGCCATAGAAACTAGAAAGCAAGCAAACTATGCATTGAAAACAGAATCTGTCAAAAACAGAACAGTCTGTAATGATCTGTACTCAAATCATACTTCTGCTACTCCAAAAATTATGAAAGAAATTAGGACCACGTGAAAAAATTGTATATTAAATATCTGCAAAAATAATCAACTCAAAATCACTCTTTTGTTTAAAATGAGATTTATTTTCGTGAGCGCAAAATTTTCTGTTTTTCAGCAGGGTCAAATCAACTATCACCCAACATGATCCCAAAGGTTTTACTTGGCACTTTATTGAAACAAAAGCAATAAAACATGATCGATACAGTAGCATAATCGTGCGAATACATGAAAATAGTAGGTAAAAGTGTTGGGTTGTCTCCCAACAAGCGCTTTTTAATGCTTTTTCAGCTAGGCATGATGATTTCAATGATGCTCGCATAAAAGATAAGAATTGAAACATAAAGAGAGCATCATGAAGCATATGACTAGCACATTTAGGTCTAACCCACTTCCTGTGCATAGGGATTTTGTGAGCAAACAACTTAAGGGAGCAAGAATCAACTAGCATAGGAGGGCAAAACAAGTGCAACTTCAAAACAATCAACACATAGAGAAGCAACTTGATATTATTGAGATATGTAAGAGCATAAGTTCTTTCCTCATAATAATTTCCAGAAACATCATGAATGGATTCAACAATATAACCATCGCATACACACTACTAGGGAAAACCCTAGTAGTAGCGCTTGAAATATGCATAGCAGTAGCGCTGGGTCCAGCGCTACCACTAAGGCGCTTCTGACTAACTAGTAGCGATGGCCATTTGGAAAGAGAGCGCTACTGCTATACCTAGTTAGCAGTAGCGCTCTCCTTTGGATAGCACCACTTCTACTTGTAAGTAGCAGTAGCGCTTGTTCTAAAAAGCGATGTTGCTAAATTTTCCTGTATTTTTAAAAATACAGCTTATTTTCATTGTATGGTTTTATATACAGTACTTTCATCATATGATTTTTTGACCATGATTACTTATTATATATAACAGTGGGTGAAATGAGCGTGGAGTAGATTCAAGTGGAGGCAACATTTGGTGCATGTCGAAAGTACTACTCTAATCCAAACTTGATCTAGTTTGGATTAGGAGTACTTTCGATGTGCACCACATGTTGGCTTCACTTGAATCTAATCCAGGTTCATTTCACCCATCATATATATAATAAGTAATCATGCTCATATAACAACTTAGCATCATGCATCATCGATCATAATAATAAATAACTCATCATTGGTATCATAATAACAAGTCATACTCATCATCATCGATCATACAACTTCTACTCGATACCACATCATCATCATAGTCATCTAACCAATCCTACTTAGTTGTTCTTAGCACATGATCATGAGTATTATTAACTAGGACCTACTACCTTCTCTTAGGTAAAATAGCATAAAACAAGATAGGCCCTGACTCTCCATTATGGAGAATGGAGATTATCCTGTCTTCAATTCTTGCCTTTCGCACAATGTTGCTTCCAAGTACCTCCTTACAACTGTCCATACATTTTTTCCATTCTTTGATTTTCATGTCTCCACTTCTTTTAGAAATCCGATATGGACAGGTGAGATTCGTAGGATGACCTGGCCGTATGTTCAAAACATCAAGGTGACCATTCTGATACATCAGATGAGGCACACAATCATTCGGGATTTTCTGTTGAAAAACATAGTAATAACTTCGTAGTTAGCAATGTAGTTAAGTTTTAAAGGAATTTATGCAAAAGATGCACGGATGTCGTAATACTAAAAAATCTTACCATGGCATCTCCATGGATGTTACCGTAGTTCAACACATGCACTAGTGGCATGTATTGACCATAATGTGGAGGAGTTTTATAATAGATATTGTAATTCTCAAGATCAGTACAAAATGCACGACTGCATTTATTTTTCTCCTGATAAGTTAACTTAGAGCCATCGGTGTAGTAGGTTCTGTCTACCATGTTCCACACATTGTTTGAACAATGAAAATAAGCTGTCAACTATTTTGAAATGAACAATATAAATTAGTTAATAACTATGTTTGAGAAACTCAAATTGCGGTAGAACTGGAAGCGTATCAACAAGGACCCAAATGTCCATATTGTCTTGGTCGATGTCAGGATCACCAAGATCCATGGTAACAAGCATACCCTCATAAAAACCATACATCTTGCAAAGTGCTTCCCAATTTTTGCAACCATAATGGGTTACACTCTCAGAATTATACAGATTTACTTCGAAATCCATACCATGATGAGTCCTTAGGTGAATTTTCTTTGTTTCGAAATTTCATGGTCTTCAAAATCCATCCTCTCCAAGACATAGCGTCTTGCATGGCATGGGATAAGCTACTCGAATTGTAAAAGATGAAAATTACACGTTGAAATAGTTGAAGTCATGCTTAATTACGAAAAAAACACTTGTCGTCGTTGCGTACCGTTTCAACATCGAAGGTCTCCTGGAGCTTAATGCTGAAGCGCCGATCTTCGTCCAGGTGAGGCCTGTCGCACAGACCTCGGTCATCGTTGCACCAGCTGCACTCCCCCGGGAGACTTTCGTCGTCCAATGACAATATTTCCCACGTTCATAATTCAAAGATTAAACTTGTACAATTCAATATATATACTACAAAAATCAAATTAGATCATTATTATTCATCACGGGTTGACTATCGGTCTGCCGAGTCTTTTTCTTAAAAACTCTCAGCTCGCGTGGTGTATACATTCGACCGTTGGTGATGTTAGCTCCTCCTTTCGTTCCCGAGTGCATTACACCAAAATGTCTAGCACACGGGAACGAAGGACAAGCGATCCCCACGATAACAGTCGGGATTTTTCGACCTCTCATATGTGGTGGAGACTCTCACTCACTGATTCCTCTCTGACATTTGCGACCGTCGGTGATGGTCGTTACTCCTCCTTCCCCTAGTGCATAACAAAGGTCTAGCACCCAGAGAAGGAGAAACGACCCCCACGACAACAGTCGGGCTTCTTCGTCATCTCTCATATATGGTGGATACACTCCCTCACTGATTTTTCGACCTTCGGTGATGGAGCCTCGACATACTTAAAGTCAACCCAAAATGTCATTTAATTATTTTTCTAGAAAATCCATGCCACTCGATATTTCCTACATATTCTCGCACAAGTCATGCCAGAATTCACGAAAAAATCGGCATAACCTTTGCTAAAAAAGGACATATCGAGCGCCTGAAATTTGCCGGAACGGAAATTAATCAACACTCCGGCAAAACATAGGCCACTATAGGTGGTGTAACCTGCAAACATGGCCGGCCACTTGGGCAAGCACATATCCTATTTGAGCAACACAACATACACATGTTTATATCTACATCATATGGGCAAGCACATATCTAAATCATAAAATAAATTAGTATTCAAATTAGCATTCATTCAATAAGCAAAATTAAATCATCTCTTTCGTCCGTACATCGTTGAATATTATCACTAATAGATCTTGAATAGTATCATACATATAACATCACTAATACAGATAAAACCGTAGCGAACGACGGGTATCGGCGCGGGCGGTGGACACCTAAAGAGAAGGAACCATCACAGGATCATAGCTCCAGTGAGATCCCTGAAGAACCTTCCAGGTATTGGAGAACCTGCCCTCCGACGCAACCATGTAGCGACGGACGTGCTCGTCCTCCTCGCTGACACAGTGACGTACCACCTCCACGGGGTCCTCAAGCCTCTGCACCGTCACTGGCCCACACGACCACCACCAAAGAAGGTTCGGGTCAACGACGGGCTGGCTCCTCACCAAGCTGCGCCTCCCGGAAGGTAGCACCTCCCAGTACTAGCCCGGTGGAGCCCAGTCCCGGACATGGCTCCTCACCAAACCCAGGCCTCCTCCGCCGAGTCGACGACGAGGATGCGGGATAGGCATCATCGACATTGAAAACACCTAAATTGCTTTAACTAAAAAATAACAACAAATGTGACACCTAAAACACCTAAATTCTATTAACTACACCTAATTAAAAACCTACATTTTGAACATGATTCGATCATAACTAGGGTTCATACTACATTATTCTAAAATTAAACACCTAAAATACCTAAATTAAATTAACAACATGGGGTGGCTGCTCTCACCTCGATCGAGGTCGGAGGGGTCGGTGACAGGGGACGACAATGAGGGATGATCTGAGGGCTCCTTGATTTCTGCAAAAACAAAATATAAACAAAAACATTATTATCGTCATCTTAGGACTTAGTGAAATTCCATAAGCTACATTAAATTATTCTATTCAAATTTACTTATTCAAAATTTCTAAAAATTTCCTATTCTATTCAAAATACCTACATTTACTTATTTTTTTCAATTTCATATTTTATTCTATTCAAATTTACTTATTCAAAATTTCTAAAAAAATTCTCTTCTATTCAAAAGACCTACATTTATTTATTTATTTTCAATTTCATATTTTATTCTATTCAAATTTACCTATTCAAAATTTCTAAAAATTTCCTATTCTATTCAAAAGACCTACAGTTACTTATTTTTTTCAATTTCATATTTTTTTCTATTCAAATTTACTTATTCAAAATTTCTAGAAATTTCCCATTCTATTCAAAAGACCTACATTTACTTATTCTTTTCAAATTACTTATTCAAATTATCTAAAAACAAAATATACTAAAAACCTACATTTACTAAAAACAAAACCTACATTTAACAAAAACAAAAACCTATTTACAGAAAGGGGGAGGAGGAGGTGTGGGAGGATGCCAGGAGGAGGGGAAGGAGCAGGAGGAGAGAACAGGAGAGGGAGGAGGAGGGAGGAGGAGGAGAGAGCAGGAGAGGGAGGAGGGAGGAGGAGGAGGAGGGGGCCGCTGGAGAGGGAGGAGGAGGGGGCCGTCGGCGGAGAGGGAGGAGGAGGAGGGGGGCGCCGGCACCGGAGAGGGAGGAGGGGGGAGGAGGAGGAAGGGGAGGAGGAGGAGGAGGAGGAGGGAGGGATCGACCTTGGGGTCGAGGAGGAGGACGGCGACGACGGCGGCGATGGCGGCGAGGGCAACGGAGGCGACAGAGAGTGTGAGGGGGAGAGTGAGAGGACGCATGGGCCGGTTAATTTGGATAAGGGTCCTTAGTGGTAGCGCTTGTCCGTAACAAGCGCTACTGCTAAAATCTATAGCAGTAGTGCTTTCTGAAGAAAAGCGCTACTGCTAAAATCAATAGCAGTAGCGCTCTCTGTATAAAAGCGCTACTTCTAACGCTAAGCATGTAAATTTTTTCAAAAATGCATTGGTCATCAATGATCTTTTTGTGTAGAATCTAAATTGTCAATAGGCGGCCACAGATCCTACACATAGAGTTCAATGAAGACCAAGTGGTTGTGATGGTTTGAGAAGCATCATATTTAAGGTGGTAAAAATTCTGTTCGTGAAGCGAGTTGGGACTAAACTTTGTTCTTATTAGGAGGGGACTGCATATATCAGTAGCGCTGGTAAGGGAAAAAGCGTTGTTGCTAAGATCAATAGTAGTAGCGCTTTTCCCCATGTGCGCTACTAGTATCCCTAGCATACTTGGGAACGGTCTGTCAGTTTTAGTAGTAGCACGTTTTCCTTCTCCAGCGCTACTGCAATGCTCATAGTAGCAGCGCTTGTAGGGCAACAACGCTACTACTAATTAGCAGCAGTGTTTACTCTTTTCCGGTGCTACTACTATGCTACTGTGTATAAGCATTTTCCTAGTAGTGACAACACTCTTTTCTTGATGCACAAGCATAGAAGATTTATCACTCTTTATGGCATACATGTCATCATAATAATCATCATAGATAGCGACTTCATTGTCATAATCAATTGAAACCTCTTCCAATATAGTGGATGTATCACCAAATAAAGTCATGACCTCTCCAAATCCACTTTCATCAATATTGTAACAAGATTCAACACCCTCCAAAATAGTGGGATCACTACTACCTAGAGTTGAAACTCTTCCAAACCCACTTTTATCAATGTAATCATCATGCTATCATCATAATAAATTTTCTTATCAAAAGTAGAAGGAATCAAAGGATCATATTCATTAAGCAAAGCATCCCTAAGCTTAGGAGAAGCATTATTTCCAGCAAATAAATCTTCAAACATATCAAACTCATTAAACATAGCATCCCCAAGCTTGTGGTTTTGCATATCATCACCATCATTCTTATCAATAGCATGAATGGCACCAATAGTATATCAAACATTATTATCATATTCTTCCAAGCAAGTGCTAAAAATATTTTCAAGATCATAAGGGATATCGTTGTCTTCCCAATCATAATCATCACAACAAGCAATAGGCATAATGAAATCATACTCAATATCATCATCCTCCATCGACATATTTGATTCACTTTCATGAGGCGCAATGGTGATAGGAGCAACATTATTTGGGAGAGATACCTTTTTACCTCTATTCTTTCCTGTTTTACTCTTCTTCACCACACCGTGTGTGGGTTTAATTAATTTTTTCAAGCTTCTTGTTGAAGAGATTGATAGGATAGGAAACTCATCCTCGTTACCTAATTCATCATAATAAACACTAGGAGGGTATTGGGAAATATTTCCCTTTCATTAGTACTGTCTTCATATTCCATTTGTTTTGTTGTCTTTAGGTAGTTGGCAATATAAGGATTCTCAATGCAATTTACCGCACAAAATATATAAATTTCTTCTAGATCAAAATCAAGAAATCCCTCAGGATTTGGAAAAACCCTTAGTTATACGTTTCATTTCTTCATACCCCAAAAGAAGACTAAGCTCTTTATGATGCTCAAGGGTAATAAAGTTATCACAATTTTTGGACACGATTTGATGATGAAATAATTTGCATTGAAGATTTAAATGACCACGTTCATTGCAAAATTCACAAGGATGGTGGAAAAAAATTACATCTTTCAGCACAATCATCTAGCGTCTCTTGCAACTTTTTCGTTTCTAAATATTTATGCTTCTTACAAAATCTATCTTCCCTTTTTGGTGTGCAAAAGCACTCCCAATTCATTCCGCAAAAATTGACATGATTATAAGAGACATTTTTTGCATGACTAGTGCAATAATCATTAGCATTTTGGATATTCAAAGAATTTATATTAAAAATATTGCAATCATGCTCATCATTCAAATATTGTGTGCCAAACATTTTATTGACCTCTCCTTCTAACAATTGACCACAATTTTCCGAACCATCATTTTCAAGAAAGATATTATAAAGATGATCAATAATATGATGCAACCTCAATTCCATTTTTTATGTAGTTTTATTTTATAAACCAAACTAGTGATAAAACAAGAAAGTAAAAGATTCAATTGCAAGATCTAAAGATATACCTTCAAGCACTCACCTCCCCGACAACGGCGCCAGAAAAGAGCTTGATGTCTACTACACAACTTTATTCTTGTAGACACGTGTTGGGCCTCCAAGCGCAGAGTTTTGTAGGACAGTAGCAATTTTCCCTCAAGTGGATGACCTAAGGTTTATCAATCCGTGAGAGGTGTAGGATGAAGATGGTCTCTCTCAAACGACCCTGCAACCAAATACAAGAAATCTCTTGTGTCCCCAACACACCCACATTGTATAGGTGCACTAGTTTGGCGAAGAGATGGTGATAAAAGTGTAATATGGTTGGTAGAAATATATTTTTATAATATTAATAAATAAAAACAACAAGGTAGCAAATAGTAAAAGGGCACAAAAACGGTATTGCAATGCTTGAAAACAAGGCCTAGGGTCGGTACTTTCGCTAGTGCAATCTCTCAACAGTGCTAACATAGTTGGATCATATGATTATCCCTCAAAGTACAATAAAGAATCACTCCCGAGTTCCTATTAGCGGAGAACAAAAGATAAATATTGTTTTTAGGGTACGAAACCACCTCAAAGCTATTCTTTGCGTTCGATCTATTCAAGAGTTCGTACTAAAATAACACAAAGCTATTTTTTCCATTTGATCTATCCTAGAGTTCATACTAAAATAACACCAAAGCAAATTCATATTCATAATACTCAATCCACACAAGGAACTACAAAGAGACCCCAAAGTTTCCATCGGAAAAAAGATAATAAAAACATGCACAACCCATATGCATAGATTACCCCAATGTCACCTCGAGAATCCGCAAGTTGAGTGCCATAACATATATCAAGCGAATCAATACGATACCTCATTGTCACCTCAAGTATTCATACCGCAAGACATACATCATGTGTTCTCAAATCTAAATATTCAATCCGAGATGACAAAACTTCAAAGGGTAAAGATTCAATTCATCGCATCAAGAGTATAGAGGGGATAAACATCATATGATCCATCTATATTAACAAAGCCCATCATATAGATCACGAGAGAGAGAGAGAGATTAAACACATAGCTACTGGTACAAACCCTTAGCCCCGAGGGTGGACTACTCCCTCCTGATCGTGGTGGCCGTCGGGATGATGAAGATGGCCACCGGAGATGATTCCCTCCTCCGTCAGGGTGCCGGAAAAGGTCTAGATTTGGTTTCGGTGGCTACAGAGCGTTGCGGCGGTGGAACTTCTGATCTAGGTTCACCCCGATGGATTTCGGAATATTTGGGAATTTATAGTGCAAAGAAGGGGTACGGGAGGCCACCGAGGTGGGTACAACCCACCTGGGCGCGCCAGGGGGGCCTGGCGCGCCCTGCTTTGTTGTGCCCCCCTCGGGGCACCCCCTAGGTGCAGCTCTGGCCCATTGGGTTCCTTCTGGTCCAAAAAAATCTCCGTAAAGTTTCATTGCATTTGGACTCCGTTTGGTATTGATTTCCTGCGATGTAAAAAACAAGCAAAAACAAGCAATCGCACTTTGGGCATCGGGTCAATGATTAGTCCCAAAAAATGATATAAAGTTGCTATAAAATGATTTTAAAATATCCAAGAATGATAAAATAACAGCATGAATACTTCATAAATTTTAGATACGTTGGAGACGTATCACCCTTCGTGATCGAATCCCCCTCTGGTAGGATGCCAAAAAAGGCCCCAAGATGGTATCTCACGGGAATAGAAGGTTGCGATGGCAGAAAAGTATTTTTGTGGCTCTCTCTGAGGGTTTTGGAATATATGTGAATATATAGGACGAAGAAGTAGGTAAGGGACTCCCGAGGGGGCCACAAGGTAGGCCCCCCTAGGGCGCGCCCTCCACCCATGTCGCCGACTCGTGGGTCTTCTAGCTTGGACTCCAAGTCCTCTGGGTGTCTTCTGGTCCAAGAAAAATCATCGTAAAGTTTATTCTGTTTGGACTCCATTTGATATTCCTTTTTTGCAAAACTCAAAAACAAGGAAAATACAGAAACTTGCACTGGGCTCTAGGTTAATAAGTTAGTCCCAAAAATAATATAAAATAGCATAATAATGCATATAAAACATCCAAAACAGAAAATATAATAGCATGGAACAATAAAATATTATAAATACGTTGCAGACGTATCACTGGATCAAGAATCCACATCACACTTCCAAATTTTCACTGAAAGCACATGAAGGTTTGGTTACGGAAAGGATTCGCACACTTACGGAGTCTTCAACCTCTTTCACTATAAAGTGGTCGAAACTGTAGATGTGTGGTTCAATGAGACTAATGGCTCGCAAAGGGAGCACCTACCAAATGTGCTAGATGAAGCTTCTCCTAGCGAAACTATCAAGCTAATGGGTACTGGAGAAATCATACCCGGAGGAACAAACTAAAGAGGAAATTGTTATTCCTGCTCCTACTCAATGTGAAGACAATGCTGAGACTGAAGACAATGCTGAAAATGAAGATAATAATAATAAGCAAGAGCAAAGTCTTCGCCCTGTTCATCCTCGAGTCACAAATGAAGTTCAGATTGAGAAGATTCTTGACAGTATTGATGTCTACTATGCAACTTTATTCTTGTAGACTCGTGTTGGGCCTCCAAGCGCAGAGTTTTGTAGGATAGTAGCAATTTTCCCTCGAGTGGATGACCTAAGGTTTATCAATCCGTGGGAGGTAGGATGAAGATGGTCTCTCTCAAGCAACCTGATAACCCACAAGTATAGGGGATCGCAACAGTTTGCGAGGGTAGAGTATTCAACCCAAATTTATAGATTCGACACAAGGGGAGCCAAAGAATATTTGAAGGTATTAGCAGCTGAGTTGTCAATTCAACCACACTTGGAGATTAATTATCAACAGCAAAGTGATCAGTAGCAAAGTAATATGATAGTTTTGATAATAGTGACAACAGTAATAGTAACGATAACAGTGATAGCAGTAATTTTGTAGCAAGTGTTACAGTGATGATAGTAGTAGTAACTTAGCAAGAACAATATAATATAAATTCATAGGCATTGGATCAGTGACTTCTTGGATGATATTCATCACGAGAGAGTTATAACCTAGGGCGATACGACACTAGCTCCAGTTCATCAATATAATGTAGGCATGTATTCTGAAAATAGTCATACGTGCTTATGGAAAGAACTTGCATGACATATTCTGTCCTACCCTCCCGTGGCAACGGGGTCCTATTGGAAACTAAGGGATATTAAGGCCTCCTTTTAATAGAGAACCAGAACAAAGCATTAACACACGGTGAATACATGAACTCCTCAAACTACGGTCATCACCGGGAGTGGTCCCGACTATTGTCACTCCGGGGTTGCAGAATCATAACACGTAGTAGGTCACTATAACTTGCGAGATCGGATCTAGAACATGGATATAATGGTGATAACATAAACGGTTCAGATCTGAATTCATGGCACCCGGGGCCAAAGTGACAAGCATTAAGCATGGCAAAGTCATAGCAACATCAATCTTAGAACATAGTGGATACTAGGGATCAGGCCGTAACAAAACTAACTCAATTACATGATGAATCTCATCCAACTCCACACCGACCAGCGGTCCTATGAAGGAATTACTCACTTCCGGTGGGGAGCATCTTGGAATTGGCGATGGGGAAGGGTTGGTGATGACAAAGAACGAAGACCCCCCTCTTCGGAGCCCCAAACGGACTCCAAATCTGGCCTCCCGATGAAGAATAGGAGGTGACGGCGGCTCCGTCTCGTGGATCGTGATAATTCTTTCTCCCTGATATTTTTCTGGAAAAATATGATTTTATAGCGTCGGTTTCAGGGTTTGCGGGGCCACCAGGTGGGGACAACCCACCTGGGCGTGCCAGGAGGGGGGGGGGTGCCCTGGTGGGTTGTGCCCACCCAGGTGCCCCCTCCGGTGGATCTTGGCTCCAGAAATTCTTATTTATTGCATAAAAAATCCTCGCAAAGTTTCATTCCATTCTGAGAACTTTTATTTCTGCACAAAAACAACACCATGGTAGTTCTGCTGAAAACAGCGTCAGTCCAGGGTTAGTTTCATTCAAATCATGCAAATTAGAGTTTAAACAAGAGCAAAAGCATTAGGAGTTGGAGACATATCAACTCCCTCAAGCTTAAACCTTTGCTTGTCCTCAAGCAATTCAGTTGATAAACTGAAAGTGAAAAAGGAAAACTTTTATGAACTCTTTTGCTCTTGTTTGCATAAATAAGCTTAAACATCACCCAGGTTTCAGCCAACATTATAACTAACCATGCCGACAATAACTCTTAAAAATTATATTAACTCATATCAATGACATAATCAGCTAGCGAGTAATAATAAGATATCTCAGACAACAACATGTTGTCAAAACAACCATGATATAATATGACAATAGTGGTATCTCGCTAGCCCTTTCCGAGACTGCAAAACATAAATGCAGAGCACCTCCAAAGTTCAAGCAACGACTAAACATTGTAATTCATGGTAGAAAAGATCCAGTCATGATGCACCCAACATTAGCTACACACAATGCATAAGTCATGACAGCAGTGCTCTCGTGTTACGGCGCTTGTTTTAGAAGGTGATGACACAACATAAAAGTAAATAGATAGTCCCTTTGCAGAGGGAAGCAGTGATTTGCAGAGGTGCCAGAGCTCAAGTTTTTAAAATAGTGGTAAATGAAATTTTGAGACATGCACCCTTCTCATTTACTTCACGACTATCAGTTATCAATATCTTCCATGCTAAGCACGCTAGTGGCGGTTCCCAAGCGATAAGAGTAAAGGTTTTGACTCCATTGGGAGTTTTTGTTTGATTATATGTAAGCCTTTTCTATTTGCAGTTTGGGACTGGGCATCCCTAATACCGCCCTTTTCTCGTGCGATGGCGAGTGAATAAACACTCGACCTGAGAATAACCCGCTTAGCATGGAAGATACCGACCACCTCCTGTCGTTCCATGAACGGTCCAGGCAGACAAAAGGATATTTATTAGAAGTTTTTAGAGGTGGCACATGCAAATTTACTTAGGACAGCAGGGTAATACCGCACATAGGTAGGTATGGTGGAGTCATCTGGAATAACTTTGGGTTCAAGGTGTTTGATGTACAAGCAGAATTACCACTTAGTACAGGAGAAGGCTAGCAATTAGATTGAGAAGTGGCCAGCGGGAGAGCAACAACGGTCATGAACATGCATTATGCATAAGTAACATTGTACACTAGCATGAGTAGGATATGAACACCATGAACATAAATACCATAGAGGCTATGTTGGTTTTGATTCAACTACATGCATGAACATGTGCCAAGTCAAGCCACTCGAACATTCAGAGGAGGATACCATATCATCATACTACATCACAATCATTTTAACGCAATGTTGATATCCAAGATAAATCATTATCCACTCCGAGCTAGTTATGCATGGCATGAGAAACTATAATCTCTAATTGTCATTGCAAACATGTTTAATCATAATGGGCTGAATCATGGATACTAGGTTAAACATATTTACACAAACATAACAAGTCGAGTTCATACCAGTTTCTCTCTGCCACGGCCAGTTCATCGAATGTAGTCATTATTGCCTTTCACTTGCACGACCGAACGATATGAAAATAATAATAGTGCAAGAGTGCCGTGGACTAAGATGGAATCTGCAAACATTTTATTCAACAGGAGAAGACAAGGTAAAATGTGCCCTTTATTAGATCAACAATTGTTCATATGAGAGCCACTCAACATTTTCATCGTGGTCTTCTCCTCGGTACAACTCGAATAAAAATAAAAGAAATTCAGAGAAACACACTGAAATATTTTTGGAGTTTTTGGTTTTCTTGAACAAGCAAATAAAAGGGAAAAGCAAAAACGAAAAAAACTATTTACACGGGAAAGCTTCCAACAAGCAAAAGAAGAACAAGAAAATATTTTTGGGTTTTCTTTTTAGTATTACAACTAAGCATGCATAGAAAGTAAACTAACTACAACTATTTTTTTGTTTTTCTAAGGTTTTTCAAACACACAACAAGAAAGCAAGAAAATAAATCTAAGCATGGATAATACAATGAAAAAGTGTGAATGCCGACAAATGAAATGAGTGGACATGAATGTAGTGTCGGTGAGAAACACGTACTCCCCCAAGCTTAGGCTTTTGGCCTAACTTGGTAAACAGTAGTTGGGGTACTGAGGAGCGGGCATCCACTCATCCCACTGCCGAGCCTCCTCCTCTGCCTCTGCAGTAGCCTGATCATTCCGGTAGGCGATGATGTCCGCAGGCATAATCCTATATCCGCCCCTGGCAATATAATCAAACAAAGCATGAGCAGGCAATGGAATAATATCACGAGTGTTAACGCTAAAAACCAGGTTATATGGAATAGGGATGTTAGGAGAATCGATATCAGTGAAGTGGTGGTGATCCATGGCCGCGCGGTCTAGGTAAACCTTGGTCAGAGGTAATCATGAAGGCGTATCTCAACCTCGAAGTGAGCCGCCAAACGAGTAGCGAAAATCCCACCATGTATTTTAGCCTTGGACATATTAATATGAAGGCGACATGCCACAATAGCTCCCAAGCTATAAGTGGTGTCGCCCTCTAGTGCACGAAGTAAAACAACAAGGTCTGGTGAACTGAGCGCACCCACCTTCTCTCTAGCAAGCAAGCATTTTGCAATAAAAAGAGCAAAGTAATGAATAGTAGGAAAATGCAAGCCAGCGGCAGTGATAGCTGACACCCCTCTCTCATCTCCCACCGTCAAGGTATGATAAAAGGCCTCAAACTCTGCCGGCCTAGGCTCGACTAAGCTCCCATCAGAAGGGATCATGCATATGTTACAGAATTTAGTAAGTGATATCTGATGGGTTTCAGCATATAAATCAAACCGCACCTCAGGAGGATTATTCCTAGGAAGGAAAGTAAAACTTTGAACAAATATGTTTGTGAGGATATGATACTGTTCACATTCCGCTGCAATGAAGTCGGTGAGGCCGGCATTAGTAGCATATTATGTGAACTCCTGAAGGATTCCAGCCTCTTCCATAAACTGGGTATGCGGCCATTCGCATGGCCGTACCTCCGCCAACCTCCGAGGATTGAGATCACTGTCAGAAGACTCCCCAATAACACCCTTGGAGTTCTTCTTAGAAGCAAACTTCCTAAAGATGTTCATCTTTTTCCTATGAACAAAATTCTAAAGTTTTTTAGTCCACAAATTTTTCTCAACAAAACTTCACAAAATTGATAGCAACTACTCATAGGGATGCATAGAGGCCATAGCGAGCATTCAAACTACTTAGAACTCTAAGAATTCAACATGCAAGCTCATCTATAGCAGCACCAAGAGTAGCTAATTATTCAAAATATAAACCACCAAAACAAAAACTAATTGGACAAATAGTGGAGTCACATACCAACCAACAATCCCCCGAAACAGTTTCAGAAACGGAGCTTCGACCAAAGATATCGAAATCTGTAGGTTTGAGAGTAAGAACATGGGAGAGAGAGCAATGGAGAATTGTTTCTGGAGGTAAGTGATGATGTGGTGTGAAGGGATAAGTGAGGGGCCCACATGGGGAGCACAACCCACCAGGGCGTGCCTGGGGGTCCTGGCACGCCCAGCTGGGTTGTGCCCACCTGGTGCACCTCCCTCCGATATTATTTGCACCAAAAATTGTTAAATATTTAGAAAAAATCGTATTAACTTTTTAGAGCATTCTATGAACTTTTATTTTTGGGTCATTTTTTATTGCACTGGAAATTCAAAAAACAGTCAAAACATGGCATTTTATTTTATTTGACTAATAAAAACAGTAAACAAAAAGTAAGGACAGAAGGTAGTGCTTACTAAATTCATCAACTTCATACCGCTAAAAATGATTCATTAATAAGGTTGATCAAGTCTTTTTGACACCACTTTCAATTAGCATGAAACCGAAGAACTATTGTAAATCACTAAGTTACCTCAACGGGGATATGAATGTCCCCAACGATAAGCATTTCATATTTCTTTTTGAAAGTAGGTAGAGGTATTTGAAAACTTCCAAAAGTGATTATCGGAGATTTTTCAATAACATTAATAGCATTCACTTGGAATTGTTTCTTCGGAAAGTGCACTGTATGCTCATTACAATTGATATGAAAAGTGACCTTGCTTTTATTGCAATGAATACTACAATCAATAACAGCCCCTGCAGTATTCAAGAAGGGTCTACCAAGAATAATCGACATGTTGTCATCCTCGGGCATCTCAAGTATAACAAAGTCAGTCAAAATACTAACATTAGCAACAACAACGGGCATATCCTTGCTACCTCTTGAGCACTGCGTTGGATTTCCTTGAAGAGGAAAGGGTGATGCAGCAGAGTAGAGTAAGTATTTCCCTCAGTATTTGAGAACCAAGGTATCAATCGAGTAGGAGGCTAGGCGCAAGTCCCTCGTACCTACACAAAACAAATAGCTCCACGCAACCAACACGATTAGGGGTTGTCAATCCCTTCACTGTCACTTACGAGAGTGAGATCTGGTAGAGATGATAGATAATATTTTTGGTATTTTTGGTATAAAGATGCAAAGTAAAATAAAAGCAAAGTAAAAAGCAAAAAAGCAATAATAAAGTGTTGGGAGATTAATATGGTTAAGACAGACCCGGGGGCCATAGATTTCACTAGTGGCTTCTCTCAAGAACATAAGTATTTTACGGTGGGTGAACGAATTACTGTTGAGCAATTGACAGAATTGAGCATAGTTATGAGAATATCTAGGTATGGTCATGTATATAGGCATCACGTCCAAGACAAGTAGACCGACTCCGACCTGCATCTACTACTATTACTCCACTCATCGACCGCTATCCAGCATGCATCTAGAGTATTAAGTTCAAGAAAGCAGAGAGTAACGCCTGTAAGCAAGATGACATGATGTAGAAGGATAAATTCATGCAATATGATAAAAACCCCATCTTGTTATCCTCGATGGCAACAATACAATACGTGCCTTGCTGCCCCTCATCACCGGGAAAGGACACCGCAAGATTGAACCCAAAGGTAAGCACTTCTCCCATTGCAAGAAAAACCAATCTAGTAGGCCAAACCAAGCTGATAATTCAAAGTGACTTGCAAAGATAACCAATCATACATAAAAGAATTCAGAGAAGATTCAAATATTGTTCATAGATAATCTTGATCATAAACCCACAATTCATCGTCTCAACAAACACACCACAAAAAGAAGATTACATCGAATAGATCTCCGCGAGAGAGGGGGAGAACATTGTATTGAGATCCAAAAAGAGAGAAGAAGCCATCTAAATACTAACTATGGACCCGAAGGTCTGAGGTAAACCACTCACACTTCATCGGAGGGGCTATGATGATGTAGAAGCCCTCCATGGTGGATTCCCCTTCCGGCGGACCTCCGGAACAGGCCCCAAGATGGGATCTCGTGGATACAGAAAGTTGCAGCGGTGGAATTAGGTTTTTGGCTCCGTATCTGATCGTTTGGGGGTACGTATGTATATATAGGAGGAAGGAGTATGTCGGTGGAGCAACGGGGGGCCCACGAGGCAGGGGGCGCGCCTTAGGGGGGTGGGCGCGCCCCCCACCCTCGTGGCCACCTCTCTTCTTTCTTGACGTGGGGTCCAAGTCTCCTGGATCATGTTCGGTGAGAAAATCACGTTCCCGAAGGTTTCATTCCGTTTGGACTCCGTTTGATATTCCGTTTCTTCGAAACTCTTGAAATAGGCAAAAACTGACAATTAGAAGGCTGGGTCTCCGGTTAATAGGTTAGTCCCAAAAGTAATATAAAAGTGGAAAATAAAGCCCAATATTGTCCAAAACAGTAGATAATATAGCATGGAGCAATAAAAAATTATAGATACGTTGGAGACGTATCAGGCATCCCCAAGCTTAATTCCTGCTCGTCCTCGAGTTGGTAAATGATAAAAAAAGATTTTTTTATGCGGAGTGCTACTTGGCATAATTTCAGTGTAATTATTCTTAATTGTGGTATGAATATTCAGATCCGAAAGATCCAAGACAAAAGTTCATATTGACATAAAAATAATAATACTTCAAGCATACTAACTAAGCAATTATGTCTTCTCAAAATAACATGGCCAAAGAAAGTTATCCCTACAAAATCGTATAGTCTGGCTATGCTCTATCTTCACCACACAAAGTATTTAAATCATGCACAACCTCGATGACAAGCCAAGCAATTGTTTCATACTTTTGACATTCTCAAAACTTTTTCAATCTTCACGGAATACATGAGCGTGAGCCATGGATATAGCACTATATGTGGAATAGAATGGTGGTTGTGGTGAAGACAAAAAGAGGGAAAGATACTCTCACATCAACTAGGCGTATCAACGGGCTATGGAGATGCCCATCAATAGATATCAATGTGAGTGAGTAGGGATTGCCATGCAACGGATGCACTAGAGCTATAAGTATATGAAAGCTCAGAAAAAGAAACTAAGTGGGCGTGCATCCAACTCGCTTGCTCACGAAAACCTAGGGCATTTTGAGAAAGCCCATAATTGGAATATACAAGCCAAGTTCTATAATGAAAAATTCGCTCTAGTATATGAAAGTGACAAAATGAGAGACTCTCTATCATGAAGATCTTGGTGCTACTTTGAAGCACAAGTGTGGTAAAAGGATAGTAACATTGTCCCTTCTCCCCTTTTCTCTCAATTTTTTTATTTGGGCCTTTTCTCTTTTTTTATGGCCTCTTTTCTTTCTTTTTTTTCTTTTTTGTCCAGAGTCTCATCCCGACTTATGGGGGAATCATAGTCTCCATCATTCTTTCCTCACTTGGGACAATGCTCTAAAAATGATGATCATCACACTTTTATTTTTCTTACAACTCAACAATTACAACTCGATACTTAGAACAAAATATGACTCTATATGAATGCCTCAGCGGTGTACCAGGATATGCAATGAATCAAGAGTGACATGTATGAAAGAATTATGAACGGTGGCTTTGCCACAAATACTATGTCAACTACATGATCATGCTAGCAATATGACAATGATGGAGCGTGTCATAATAAACGGAATGGTGGAAAGTTGCATGGCAATATATCTCGGAATGGCTATGGAAATTTCATGATAGGTATGTATGGTGGCTGTTTTGAGGAAGGTATATGGTGGGTGTATGATACCGGCGAAAAGTGCGCGGTATTAGAGAGGCTAGCAATGGTGGAAGGAAGAAAAGTGCGTATAATCCATTGACTCAACATTAGTCATGAAGAACTCATATACTTATTGAAAAAATCTACAAGTTATCAAAGCAAAGTATTGCACTCATGCTCCTAGGGGGATAGATTGGTAGGAAAACACCATCGCTCGTCCCCGACCGCCACTAATCAGGAAGACAATAAATAAATAAATCATGCTCCGACTTCATCACATAACGGTTCACCATATGTGCATGCTACGGGAATCACAAACTTTAACACAAGTATTCCTCAAATTCACAACTACTCAACTAGCATGACTCTAATATGATCACCTCCATATCTCAAAACAATTATCAAGCATCAAACTTTTCTTAGTATTCAACGCACTCGTAAGAAAGTTTTACAAATCTTGAATACCAAGCATATTAAGATTTTTAAGCAATTTACCATGCTATTTAAGACTAATCTAAGTGAATCATGACAGATCAATAGTTTCTATAAAACAAATCCACCACCATGCTCTAAAAAGATATAAGTGAAGCACTAGAGCAAAACTATATAGCTCAAAAGATACAAGTGAAGCACAAAGAGTATTCTAACAAATTCCAATTCATGAATGGCTCTCTCAAAAGGTGTGTACAGAAAGGATGATTGTGGTAAACTAAAAAGCAAATACTCAAATCATACAAGACGCTCCAAGCAAAACACATATCATCTGGTGAATAAAAATATAGCTCCAAGTAAAGTTATCGATGGAAGTAGACAAAAGAGGGGATGCCTTTCGGGGCATCCCCAAGCTTTGACTTTTTGGTGTCCTTAGATTATCTTGGGGGTGCCATGGGCATCCCCAAGCTTAGGCTCTTGCCACTCCTTGTTCCATAATCCATCAAAAGATTTCACCCAAAACTTGAAAACTTCACAACACAAAACTTAACAGAAATCTCGTGAGCTCCGTTAGCGAAAGAAAACAAAAGACCACTTCAAGGTACTGTAATGAACTAATTCTTTATTTATATTGGTCTTAAACGTACTGTATTCCAACTTCTCTATGGTTTATAAACTATTTTACTAGCCATAGATTCATCAAAATAAGCAAACAACACACGAAAAACAGAATCTGTCAAAAACAGAACAGTCTGTAGTAATCTGTTACTAACGCAAACTTCTGGAACTCCAAAATATCAGCCAGAATAGGAAGACCTAGGAAATTTGTTTATTGATCAGAAGCAATTGGAATCACTATTTTATAACGTTCTGGTGATTTTTAACAATTTTTTTCGTGGACAGAAAGTTTCTGGAAATTACAGCGAGATCAAATAACTATCATCCAAGAAGATCCTATAGGTTTAACTTGGCACAAACACTAATTAAAAGATAAAAACACATCTAACCAGAAGGTAGATGGATTATTTATTCCTAAACAGAAGCAAAAGCAAAAAACTAAAAATAAAATTGGCTTGCCTCCCAACAAGCGCTATCGTTTAACGCCCCTAGCTAGGCATAAAAGCAAGGATAGATCTAGGTATTGTCATCTTTGGTAGGCAATCCATAAGTGGCTCTCATGATATATTCATATGGTAGTTTTATTTTGTTCCTAGGGAAGTGTTCCATGCCTTTCTTTAATGGAAATTGGAATCTAATATTCCCTTCCTTCATATCAATAACTGCACCAATCCTTCTAAGGAAAGGTCTACCAAGAATAATAGGACAAGAAGGATTACAATCTATATCAAGAACGATAAAATCTACGGGCACATTGCAACAATAAGAACATCATTAATTCTTCCCATAGGTTTCTTAATAGTGGAATCCGCAAGGTGCAAGTTTAGAGAGCAATCATCAAAATCACGGAAATCTAGCAAATCACACAAAGTTTTGGGAATAGTGGAAACACTAGCACCAAAATCACATAAAGCATAAAATTCATGATCTTTAATCTTAATTTTAATAGTTGGTTCTCACTCATCATAAAGTTTTCTAGGGATAAAAACTTCCAACTCAAGTTTTTGTTCATAAGATTGCATTAAGGCATCAACGATATGTTTGGTAAAGGCTTTATTTTGACTATAAGCATGAGGAGAATTTAGCATGGATTGCAACAAGGAAATACAATCAATTAAAGGGCAACTTTCATAATTAAATTACTTGAAATCCAAAATAGTGGGTTTAGCAATATCTAGGGTTTTGCTTCCTTCAATCCCACTTTTATTAATTTTAGCATCATAATCTAAAAACTCAGAATTCTTGGAACGCCTTCTAGGTAAAGGTAGATCATATTCAGTCCCATCATTATCAAGATTCATATTGAAAAACAAAGATTTAATAGGGGACACATCAATAACTTTTAGATCTTCATCTTTATTTTCATGGAAATTGGAAGAACACGCTTTAATAAAGGCATCTTTCGTAGCACGCATCCTAGTGGTTCTTTCCTTGCACTCATCAATGGAAATTCTCATGGCTTTGAGAGACTCATTGATATCATGCTTAGGAGGAATAGATCTAAGCTTTAAAGAATCGACATTAATAGAAATTCTATCAACGTTCCTAGCCAATTCATCAACTTTAAGCAATTTCTCTTCAAGCAAAGCATTGAAATTCTTTTGTGAAATCATAAACTCTTTAACAATAGTGTCAAATTCAGAGGGCATCTTATTAAAATTTCCATAAGAGTTGTTGTAGGAATTTCCATAATTATTAGAAGGATTACTAGGATAAGGCCTAGGATTAAAGTTCCCTCTATCTGGCGTTGTTACCAAAATTATTCCTACCAACAAAATTCACATCCATAGATTCATTATTATTCTCAATCAAAGTAGACAAAGGCATATCATTAGGATCAGAAGAAACACTCTTAGTAGAAAATAATTTCATAAGTTCATCCATCTTTCCACTCAAAACGTTAATTTCTTCTATCGCATGCACATTTTTTATTAGTAGATATTTCAGTGTGCCATTGAGAATAATTAACCATAATATTATCTAGGAGTTTAGTAGCATCTCCTAAAGTTATTTCCATAAAAGTGCCTCCCGCGGCCGAATCTAAAAGATTTCTAGGAGCAAAATTCAATCCGGCATAAATTTTTTGTATAATCATCCACAAATTAAAACCATGAGTGGGGCAATTACGTATCATTAATTTCTTTCTCTCCCAAGCTTGTGCAACATGTTCATGATCAAGTTGCTTAAAATTCATAATATCGTTTCGAAGAGAGATGATCTTAGCGGGAGGAAAATACTTAGAGATAAAAGCATCTTTGCACTTGTTCCAAGAATCAATACTATTTTTAGGCATAGACGAAAACCAAGCTTTAGCACGATCTCTAAGCGAAAAAGGAAATAGCTTCAACTTAACAATATCATTATCAACATCTTTCTTCTTTTGCATATCACATAAATCAAAGAAGCTATTTAGATGAGTAGCGGCATCTTCACTAGGAAGGCCGGCGAATTGATCTTTCATAACAAGATTCAACAAAGCAGTATTGATTTCACAGGATTCAGTATTGGTAAGAGGAGCAATCGGAGTGCTAAGGAAATCATTATTGTTGGTATTGGTAAAGTCACACAATTTGGTATTATCTTGAGCCACCGCGACGAGCAAGAAATCCAACACACGAGCAAACAAAAAGCAAGCGAGAAAAAGGCAAACGGAAAAGAGAGGGCGAATAAAACGGCAAGGGTGAAGTGGGGGAGAGGAAAATGAGAGGCAAATGGCAAATAATGTAATGCGAGAGATAAGAGATTGTGATGGGTACTTGGTATGTTGACTTTTGCGAAGACCTCCCCGGCAACGGCGCCAGAAATCTTCCTGCTACGTCTTGAGCACTGCGTTGGATTTCCTTGAAGAGGAAAGGGTGATGCAGCAGAGTAGAGTAAGTATTTCCCTCAGTTTTTGATACCAAGGTATCAATCCAGTAGGAGGCTACGTGCAAGTCCCTCGTACCTACACAAAACAAATAGCTCCACGCAACCAACGCGATTAGGGGTTGTCAGTCCCTTCACGGTCACTTACGAGAGTGAGATCTGATAGATATGATAGATAATATTTTTGGTATTTTTGGTATAAAGATGCAAAGTAAAATAAAAGCAAAGTAAAAAGCAAAAAAGCAATAATAAAGTGTTGGGAGATTAATATGATTAAGATAGACCCGGGGGCCATAGATAGTGGCTTCTCTCAAGAGCATAAGTATTTTAAGGTGGGTGAACGAATTATTGTTGAGCAATTGACAGAATTGAGCATAGTTATGAGAATATCTAGGTATGATCATGTATATAGGCATCACGCCCAAGACAAGTAGACCGACTCCTGCCTGCATCTACTACTATTACTCCACTCATCGACCGCTATCCAGCATGCATCTAGAGTATTAAGTTCAAGAAAACAGAGTAACGCCTTAAGCAAGATGACATGATGTAGAGGGATAAATCCATGCAATATGATAAAAACCCCATCTTGTTATCCTCGATAGCAACAATACAATACGTGCCTTGCTGCCCCTACTGTTATTGGGAAAGGACACCGCAAGATTGAACCCAAAGGTAAGCACTTCTCCCATTGCAAGAAAAAACAATCTAGTAGGCCAAACCAAACTGATAATTCGAAGAGACTTGCAAAGATAACCAATCATACATAAAAGAATTCAGAGAAGATTCAAATATTGTTCATAGATAATCTTGATCATAAACCCACAATTCATCGGTCTCAACAAACACACCGCAAAAAAGAAGATTACATCGAATAGATCTCCACGAGAGGGGGAGAACATTGTATTGAGATCCAAAAAGAGAGAAGAAGCCATCTAGCTACTAACTATGGACCGAAGGTCTGAGGTAAACTACTCACACTTCATCGGAGGGGCTATGATGATGTAGAAGCCCTCCATGGTGGATTCCCCTTCTGGCGGAGCTCCGGAACAGGCCCCAAGATGGGATCTCGTGGATACAGGAAGTTGCGGCAGTGGAATTAGGTTTTTGGCTCCGTATCTGATCGTTTGGGGGTACGTAGGTATATATAAGAGAAAGGAGTACGTCGGTGGAGCAACGGGGGGCCCATGAGGCAGGGGGCGCGCCCCCCACCCTCGTGGCCACCTCTCTTCTTTCTTGACGTGGGGTCGAAGTCTCCTAGATCATGTTCGGTGAGAAAATCACGTTCCCGAAGGTTTCATTCCGTTTGGACTCCGTTTGATATTCCGTTTCTTCGAAACACTGAAATAGGCAAAAAACAACAATTCTGGGCCGGGCCTCCGGTTAATAGGTTAGTCCCAAAAGTAATATAAAAGTGGAAAATAAAGCCCAATATGGTCCAAAACAGTAGATAATATAGCATGGAGCAATCAAAAATTATAGATACATTGGAGACGTATCAATCCTCACAAATACTGATAGGTATGGCAGTTGATTTGTCAGCCATTTGTAAAGATATTTCAGTAGGTGTGAGTTTATTCAAATCAAGTCTTTTATATAAAGAGAAAGGCATAACAACACCAGCTCCTAAATCACACAAAGCGGTTTTCACAGAATTCTTTTTGATAGAGCAAGGTATAGTTGGTATTCCCGGATCTCCAAGTTTTTTAGGTACTCCATCTTTAAAAGTATAATTAGCAAGCATAGTGGAGATTTCAACTTCCGGTATTCTTCTCTTATTAGTGATGATGTCTTTCATATACTTTGCATAAGAAGGCATTTTCAAGATATCAGTCAAGCGAGTACGCAAAAAGACTGGCCTCGGCATTTCAGCAAAGCGTTCAAATTCTTCATCATCTTTCTTTTTAGTTGACTTAGGTGGAAAGGGCATAGGTTTTTGAACCCACGGTTCTCTTTCTTTACCGTGTTTTCTAGCAATGAAGTCTCTTTTATCATATATTTTATTCTTAGGTTGTGGGTTATCAAGATCAACAGGTGGTTCTATCTCAACATCATTGTCTGGTTCTTTATTATTTGGTTGAGCATCTCCATGAACCTCATCATTTTGTTTTTCATTATCATAAGGTGAGTGTTCATTACCAGACTGAGTTTCAGCATCAGAGATAGAAGTTTCATTATCATTATCATTATCATTATTATTATCATTATCATTATCAGGAGGTTTCTCTATTTCAGGTTCACTAGAAGTATGCAAAGTCCTACCATTTTTCTTCTTATTTTTCTTTTTAGAAGGACTACGTGCATTGGTGTTAACTCTTTGTGAATCTTGTTCAATTCTTTTTGGGTCTCCCTCAGGATAAAGAGTTTCCTAAGCCATTTTACCTCCTCTAGTTGCAACTCTAACAACATAGTCATGTATATTATGATTCATTTCATCTAGCAACTCTCTTTGAGATTTAGCAACTTGTTCTAACTGAGTTTGAACCATAGAAGCATGCTTTCCAACACCTCTAACATCATTTGAGATTCTAAATAACAAGTCACTCAAGCGAGCAATCATATCAGAATTGCATTTCAATTGTTTCATAACATTTGCATTGAAGTGATCTTGCTTTCTAATATAGTTTTCAAACTCATAAAGACATTGGCTAGGGTGCATATTGTGAGGATTGTCATTATCATTGAACTTCATTAGAGAATTTACCTCTACCACCTTAGGCGGTGGTGGTGTATTAAGCCCATGTATTTCTTCAACAGGAGGTAAATTTTTAACATCCTCACCTTTAATACCTTTTCCTTCATAAATTTCTTTGCCTCTTGCATATCTTCAGGACTGAGATATAATATACCCCTCTTCTTTGGAGTGTGTCGTGGTTTTGTCACGACAGATGTCCACTGAAAGGACTTAGCCGTGGAGCCATCGCTACGGGTTAGCTTAAAGGGGTTAAAGCGGACAAGGGACGCAAGAGAGTTTTATACTAGTTCGGCCCCTTATGATGAAGGTAAAAGCCTACGTCTAGTTGTGATGGAATTGCTGGGGTTTCGATGATCAGGGAGCGAATACGCTTTGCCTGAGTCTCGAGTTGTTGTCTGTTGTCCTTGAACCGCCGCTGGGTCGTCCCCTTATATACATGGGTTGACGCCCGTCGGTTTACAGAATCCCGAGGCCGGCTCATAAGCGTGTCCAGCCCGGTCTCTGCTCTTTCTATCTTACAACACAAGTTACACATCAATACCGGTTTACATCTACAGGCCTTAAACCGGTATTGGGCCTTGGGCCTTCATAAAGCGTCATCATCTGTCTTCATGGGCTCAGATATAGTGGACTACTGATAGGGTTAACCCGGCCTCTACTGGCCGGTTTACACCCAGTGGTAATATCCCCAACATAGTGGGTTTAGGCGGTGGTTCAGGAAGAGTCCAATCATCATAATTTTTCAATATGTTATTCAATAATTCTTTAGCTTGCCCAACAGTTCGTTCCCTGAAAACACAACCAACACAACTATCTAGGAAATCCCTAGAAGCATCGGTTAGTCCATTATAGAAGATATCAAGCATTTCATTTTTCTTAAGAGGATGATCAGGCAAAGCATTAAGTAATTGGCAAAGCCTCCCCCAAGCTTGTGGGAGACTCTCTTCTTTACTTTGCACAAAGTTAATTATTTCCTGTAAATCAGCTTGTTTCTTATGATCAGGGAAATATTTTTTAGAGAAGTAATAAGTCATATCCCGGGGACTACACACACAACCAGGAGCAAGAGTATTGTACCAAGCTTCAGCATCACCCTTTAATGAGAACGAAAATAATTTGATAATAAAGTAATAACGAGTTTTCTCATCATGAGTAAAAAGGGTGGCTATGTCATTCAACTTAGTAAGATGTGCCACAACAGTTTCAGTTTCATAACCATGGAAAGGATCAGATTCAACCAAAGTAATTAACTCACAGTGCGACGGAGAATTCATAATCCTTATCATCAATAAAGATAGGTGAAGTAGCAAACTTAGGATCATATTTCATTTTAGCATTCAGAGATTTTTCTTTATACTTGCATAATAATTTCTCTATATCATCTCTATCCTTACACTACAAAAAAATACACTTCCGTGATGATACGTGTTTGTCAGAGTAGGTCGCGTTTTTGTCATGCATGTACATCCATGACAAATTTATGACAGAATCAAGATAGTCATACTTGTGCTGTCGTAGAAGTGTTCCATGACATTACCAAAATTATCATCACGGAAGTGTCCACTTCCATGACGATAAAACGTAGCGTCCGCGAAGTGCTTTCGTCAAGGGTGACCGACACGTGGCATCCACCGTAACGGAACACCGTTAAGCTATCGGGTCGGATTTTGGATCCGATAACCCGTTAACAGCCCCGACCAATGGGAAATTTCCACGTGTAAAATTATGATTGGCCGTTAGTGGGCCAGATGTCGCCCGTCCATTGGAGGAGACATGCCTATGGTACGTCGACACGTGGTCGGGCCCAACAGAGGCCCATATAGGTTAAAAAGGCGGCCGGTCAAAGGCCCGTAGAACTTAACCAGTACTAGTGGGCCAGCCAATAACGGCCTGCTTAATAAAGGCCCATTTACAGCGAAACCAGATCTGGCCCGTTAATTGTTCGCCCAATATTTGGGCCCATTTACTGACGAAGCGGATCTGGCCCGTAAATTGTTCGCCCAAAATTTGGGCCCATTTGCGGCCCGAAGCTAGATCTGGCCCGTTAATTGTTTGCCGAATATTCGGGCCCAACTACAGCCCAGTGACTTTCGGCCTGTTAGAGGCCTGATGTAGACATGGGCCCGTTTCAGCCCGGTGTGACTTTCGGCCTGGGAATGGCCGGTGCTGCCCATTGGCCATATATGGTCCGACGGGACATCGGGCCCACTAACGACCCGTGCTAAAGGTGGCAACAGTTAAGCCCAACGTGACTTTGGGCCTGTTAAAGGCCTGTCGCGTAATTCGGCCCGTTGATGCCTGTACTATGCTTTCGGCCTCTTAAAGGCCCATGATGTCAGTGGGCCAACTAAGGCCCGAGATATGTTTCGGCACAGTAACGGCCTCTGAGCTAACTGGGCCCATAACGGCCGGGTCTACATTTCGGCCTGCTGAAGGCCCGTCGACGACTAGTGAAAATTGAGGCCCAACATGCATTTTGGCCTGCTAAAGGCCCGTGGTTTCATCTCGGCCGTAACAGGCCAGTACAATATTCAGCCTGTTAATGGCCCAATGCTACCTGGGCCAAACTAAGCGTTGGGTCGACAAAAGGCCCAACTAAAATATAGGCTGGTGTAAGTTTGGGCCTGGCGCAATGTGTGAAGGCCCCAATCATTCGGGCCCAAGAAAGACGCAGGCCGGCCCAATTGTGGCCCGCTAAAAACCTCGCCCGTTATCGAATATTTCGGCCCGGTAGAATACATCTGATTTTTTTCAGATAGCGAATGATGGCAGTAACTAGGAGGAATTAAGAACAAACCTACGCTAGACACACAAGAAATTACGGCATAGTACCTAAGCATAAACCGACACTCTACAATAAAGGATTTAAGGTATATTACATCCTTTGGGCATCAAGTTCGCCACGGTGATCATAAAGCATAACGAAGAAGCAGATTACACAAAGCGGGCACCATTGCAGCGTAACAAAATCATCTTGAACCGAGACCACTTCTAAGACAGTTCAAGAAAGGTTAGCCTTGGGAGGAACTGCTGTGCAAGTCTTGAGCAAGGCTGTGAGACCGGCCTAGCATGTCGGTCATAGCTTCCGGTGTAGTTTGTTTAGCGATGAGGTTCTCATTGGTGTTCTGCGCAATCTTTCTTAGAGATAGGACTTCAAGTCGAAGTTGAGTTGCAGAATGCCTTTCTGCTAGAACTTGGGACTGAAGAAGTCAAACTGATTTAGACAACGAATTCTGTGAGCTTGTCTGACTATTAATCTCAAGTAACTTGAACACTGCATCAAGAAAAGACTTTGGGGTTGTCTTGCTATCTTCAAGATGTTTTGCCTTCTTTGCTGCAATATATGTTGGGTTTGTCTCAGAGCCTTCAACATACTTGTGCATGCCATCAGGCATATCACCCTAAAACAAAGCAGAGAGATGACAGGTTTTGCACATGTATAAACAAAGATGATAACTGTTCTGTCAATTCTATCCAATTTTAAATTAGAAAATAAAGAGTAGGTTCAAAATATCAATAGCATAATTTGGCATTGTTCATAATGCGGGAGCTTCACCACACTCTTTGGATTACCATGTCAACATAACAAGCATAGATGAAGGGCAAAGAAAATCATTGTATCTATTTTGGATAATGTGCATGGCATGTTGTTCATATCATCAGCCACATCAGTAAGATAAAACAGGAGATGACAAGGTGCAAACGTTGGTTGCTTCACCACACACTGGATTATAGATCCACAAAACCAAGCATATATATAGGGAGTATTAAGTAACGTGCATGGTATGAATAAGAAATTTGGTTTTAAAAGTAAAACTTATAACATACTGTTCTAACTAACAAGCATTTTGGTAGAAACGACAAACTAAACAACGATGAAACGATAGGGGGTATGAGCAAATTAAACAGCAGTTGAGGATAAAGGCTTTAGAAGGACTGACTTACGTTAACAGTTAACACCGGCTTTATAATGCCCTTCTCCATGTCAAGGGAAGGATAACTCAAGAATTTTAGCACATAATCTTCTTCATAAGCATTGCCTGTACTCTACATTTTGTAGAGAGTAATTATAGATATGATAATCTTTGGAAGGGACAGAGGATAATGAAGATAAGATGCAGATTGATGCTACATAATCAACTACCAATCCTCGGAAGTACAAGCGTTACAGGACAAAATGTCTTGACAAGAGCAATGGGCTACACTTCAGACCTTTGGCATTGTGCATGTATTCTACTTGTTGGTAAGATTAAATATAGATCTGATCTTTTTTAGTAAATGGTGGGCGAGGGAGATAAGATGCAGAATGCTACAAAATGAACCAATCCCTCTTCCCATAATACAAGAGTGTTTTGAACACTGGTGTACTGTACAAAACGTTCTTATATTATGGGACGGAGGGAGTAGTTGTTAATGTAAGTACAGTGATAGACCATGTTCAGTCCTTACAAGAGGACTGCAGAGCTAAACCTCTTCAAAAGCATTGGGTTGATTCTAAATTTGTGTAAGAGTCCATACGGATCTTATAATGTCCACCAAATGGATGATTACGAGGCTAACATGTGCAGTGATGCTACATAATCAAACAACTATGAAAGTAAGTATGGTCATACAGGCAAGAGGTACTCACAAGAGCAATGCGATTAAGGTGCAGTATAGTTGCGAGATTACGTGGTCCCTTGAGAACGAATGTTCTTACGCTACTTGATTTTCGTACAAGTGAGACATTAAGGCAAATGCAGAAATGTAGTTCAAATTGTGATGTGATATCATAGACAGTACCTTACGCTGCAGCCGAGACCAATGTGTAACAAGATTATTCCAGTCACCGTCGGATAAATGTAGCACTAGAGACTTTACAGAAATTTCGTTCAGAGGCTTGCCATTGAAGCGCGCTTGCCTCGGGTAGGAATGATACTTCATCAACGAGTGCTTGAAAAGCGCAACCAACTCTTGCTCGTCATCACAATCCAGTTTGCTCCTCGCCTATTTAAAAGAATGAAATCTTGTGTCTTCTATCAGCAGAAACATATGCAGTAATGACCATGAATAACATTAGTACATTATTTACGCGTAAGTTGCGGAGGAAGACTGGAAATTGTTCTGTGCCTGCGGTATAATCTTTCCATGAAGGAAATATGCGCACAAAGTTCCTGACAACAACATAAGCTTCATCTTCTAAACTGGGAAGAAATGGAACAGGGGTCCTATTTGCTGCAATTGGGGCTCTCTCTGGTTCGAAAAGGGATTTGGCAACTGGATTTGGTGTACTCTTTGCTGGAATGGGGGTTTTGCATCATACAGCTGGTGCTATGTCAACTGGCATAATCATATTGTTTGCTGCAGTTGGGGTCTGCTGAGTTGGGGCATCAGAAATGACCAGTGTAGTAGGGCTAGAGTCTGCTAGATTTGGGGTATTTTGTGGGTCAGGTGATATTGCAACTACACCTAATGGGCTATTTGATTTATCAGGTGCCACTACCTTTTCCAAATACTTTGCTTGTGCTCCTACACGATCAGCAATCACCCTCTTCCTTTTGAACGTCTGATACAAAATAACAGCATTTGAATGGATAAATATGGTATGATGATAGATGGAATATGTACTGAAAATGGATAGGCAGGGCGTATTCACATACACGATGTGTAAACTAAGCTAATGGCAGTTCAACAAAGTAGCAGCAATGCAAAGCATCAGTTGCAAGATATGTGCAAGCAATGTAACCTTGGAAAGTTAGAGCAAGTACCTTGATGGGTGAATAAGATAGGGCATCTTCCTCCGACTCCTCCACTAGGGAGCTACATTGACTTAGGTCTCCCTCTAGCTCAGAATCACTGTTAGGATCATATTCTGAGCATGAATCTTTAGGTGGAGAGCGTTTGCATTGCATTGCATCCAGACTTGATTTCAGTCCCTTAATGCCAAGTTTGACAGCCATGGCATTGTTCTGCTTTATTATTTTCATGCACGCAAGCTCATAATCATTATGATGCTGTTCAGAATCTGAGATTCATGAAAACATAAAAAGTAGTCGATTATCTATGGAATGCATTGCGGATTCAACTCGGAGAGTGTCTCCTATAAACCCTGCATATGCAAAGTTCACCTCCCCAACCGTGCTGACCAGACCACACACAGAAATACAAACCCCTTATGTCTCTATAACAGGCAGGCACCCATTTCAAAACTGAAGTAGGAACATTATAATCATATGAAATTAGTATTTGAACAAATAAACTAAGCAATTATGAGTGGCGTAATGTTTAGCTTCAAGGGTGGAGTGTTGGTAGTGCGACACAAAGCAAGTTGGCAGATTGTATTCCATGTAAAAGATTGAAACCTATGTAAAAGCTGGAAATGACACTTTCTTTCTATACTGATGCGGTGTTTGTTACCCACACATGATGGAAGAGATCACATAGAGAAATACTATTCACTCAGGTCTCACGGCTCCCGATTTAGAAACAGGGTGGTCCACCCTAAAAGAATATTGACAACAAATATGACAAGGCAAGCATAGATGTAGTGAATCAATCATTTACTTGTGAGCTTATTAGGACAAGTATGCAGAATTGTAGCTGCGATGAAGAGACCGTCCAAAATCTGAATGAAGAAGTTTGTCTAGCACTTATTGTTTGCAACTAATCAACTTGAATAATTGGATATTATATCTAATGAGTAAGAAAGACAAGTAAAATTGTCAACAATCCTGGCTTGCAGTAGTAATGGGTCAATGTCACTCGACCAACAATCCAAAATGACTAGTTTACATTCCGAGGGCCGGAATTTTGAAAACCCTGTGAACTTTAGAGGTACTAAAGATTACCGAAATACATCTGAACCATTAAGTGTAGGTAGCACTGAGCACACGACAAACCCTAATGACAGTCCTACCTAATGAGTAATGAATCAATTAGAAAATGGGTGATGAGGAGTGGCTGCTGAGTGTTGAGGAAGTATCTCAGGATAAATCGGATTGGCTTGGTGGGAGCTGCCTCGAGCCTGAGCAATTTGGGAAGGTAGGCACGGCGGCGCGCCCGGGCAGCGGTGACGCTGTTGGGCGAGCAGCTCCTGGTCTCCTGTTAGTCCGGCGTCTCCTCCTAGAGTCATGCCGTCCGGGGACGGCAAGTCACCGGCGAGGCAAGCGGTGAGGCAGTAGAGATCGAAGCCTTGTTGAGCAGAGGAATCGGGGCCTGGGGCGACCCAAAATCCCAGGGTGGGCGGCCCACCGTGGGCACCTATGAGATACACACCGGCGGCGAACATGTATTTTGAAACTAATTTAGGAACATTTAGTGACCAATTAAACAACTCTGTTTTAATAATATCAGATTCAGTATTTGAACATCTAAGCTTGTTTAGCTTGATGCGTGGAGCAGCGTTATTATGACCTGAAGCACGTATTACGATCGTATAGTGATCATAAAAGGGGAAACTCTAAGCATATTTTTTAGCAAAAGAGGGTTTCCTCCGATTTCTATTAAAGAAACCAGCACGGAACCAACATGATCAATTCAACCCTAAGCATGATCAATTAAACCGTATTATGGCTGTGCCATGGCAGATTTGAAGCTGCAAACCGGAGAAATGATATTTAGCATCCATTGTTTGCTTCGAACTAAGAACTAAATTCTAAGAGCTGAAAAGAAAGTAGAGTAACCAAGTTAAGATCTATTTTCTGGTTGAGATCAAAAAGTTGAGGAGATATGAAGTACCACCTCTCTTACGGCGCCATGTAGGCATCGGGGGTGCGATGGCTGTCGGTGGCGTTGAAGCAGATCTGCGATGGTAGACGGGTGCATCGGGGGATAAGTTCCGTTGCGGTGGAAGAGAAGGTCGTGTGAGTGGCCCCGGCAAAGAGGACGACGACGCAGAAGCGAGAGGACGCGATGCAAGGCTATTTGTCCGTCGCCGTGGATGAGAAACATCCATCTCTAGCAGTGGACGACGCGGTCTTGGTAGGCGCTCCGGCATGGTGGAGGACGGTGGCGATGGATGTGGTGGAGGACGGCCGCGATGGATGGGGTGGCGGACGGAGGCTGGTGTGGGGATGGGGTGTTCTAGCAGCGGACGGTGTATGAATGGGAAAATGGAGGGAGAGGTACGGGGAACCATGTTTTTGGGACGCTTATGAAATATGGGAAAGTTATGAACTTAGCCCCCGTTTAAAATTTGGACGTCTCGTTGGTTGGGGATAGGACGGTAATCTCGCATCTCGCCAATATTTGCCCAGAGCGATTTTGGGCGAGGAGAGGGTGGTTGGCGCCCACGGTGTATGAACGGGGTTGATAGGTAGGGTGGTTGTCTCACGTCTGAGTGAAGTTACAAACCTGCCCCTATTGAAAATATTTGCCTACATCGATTTCGGCCGAGTCGAGTTTGTTTTGCCGCCCACCGTGTATGAATGGGGAATGGAGGGAGAAACAGAGGTCTTTCGGACGAGCTTGAATCAAATGTGTTTTGCCGCCCATGTTTGGCGCCCACCGTGTCGGAATGGGCTCAGAGGCGATCGTGTCACGTCTAATTGAAGTTACTAACCTACCCCTATTTAGAGCAGTGGAAATCGGGCCGATGGATTGTCCGTGTAATGGGTAGACATTAATTTCCATCTCCGAAACACTTGGCTTCGGGTAGCCGACGTGGAAGTGGACATTTTGCTGCTTCTTTCGAATTTTGGGACAATAAGCATCCACGTTTACCCTGGCAACTAAATTCGAATCCATTTGTATTCCTATATGAATCTTTATAAATCATTCTATGTGTTTTTATATATCTTCAAAAGGACGACAAAGATGTATTCCACTGTCATATATGAATATGGTTTACAAATGCCGATACTCAAATTCAGAAACTAGTATCCATTTTAAGGTGAATTCGAATATTTGGAACACTTCATGTCCAACTCAAATGTCACACGCAGCATAATGTGTACTCCCATTTAGATATGTACACAAGCGATGTATCAAGATTCAAATACCGAGTCAATCAACCAAGAATGTACAGAACTAACAGACATATAAACACTTATAGAGTATATGGATCAATAATATCAACTAACATACATAAGCCAGGCCACTGTACTTTTTTTGGCTACAACAACATCCTTTTTTTAGCCAGCATCTTGGCCCTTTCCGATGCGTGCCACTTATGGTCCATCTATTCTACTACTATTGTTGAATGCACATTCAGCCCGATTGGCATATTTGTAGGTGCAGCACGATAATCCAAATGAAATGTCTCCGAGTCTTATCAATTAATACATACTTGTGCTCAAATAAAATTACAAACCAAAAAACAAAAAAACCAATTATTACATGATCTCTAAAACAAATGGTTTGATTGATTACATGAATAGACAACACAAAGGTTATTCAACTATGGAAAGAACATTTCACCTATGATTTACCAAGTAGGAATTTAATTTCCCTTTTTCCTTTAGGACCTTAATAATCTAGTCAGTCTCAGCTTGCTTCGTTTTGAAATCCACCAAATATTTAATGGCTGTCTTGAGTACTGCTTGTGATTGTGCTGTTTGCTTCCTCAACATGTCAACTTCATCTCTAAGTGCAGAAGCAGAATCTCTTTCTACCACTAGTTTAGCCTCTAGAGCATCAGCAGTTGGCAATTCATAATGCACGATTGGGCTGGTGCCATCTTTGTGGGATGATGCAACGTCCATGGGGACCTCGCTCTTTGATCTTGGGCTAACCTGTTTTGCCATTAAAGTTCCGAATGGATTCAGAAAAGTTGAAGTTAGCAAAACATCTCAACTGGGAGTTATAACAGCAACCAGTTAAACAAACAAGGAATTAAAGAGTTTCAATTGGATGCTGAAAAGTACTTCCTCTGTCCCATAATGTAAGACGTTTTTTAACACTATGCTAGTGTCAAAAAACGTCCTATATTATGGGACGGAGGGAGTAGTTATTAACATCATTGTAACCCGTTGTTGCAGCAGCAAAGCGATTAAACAAACAAGTAGATATTTAAGTTAAGGCAAATAGGTAATTCTTAACGGTAAGTATCAAACACATAGATAGGAGCAGTCTACAATATGATTAACGGTGTGCCATTATATGTAATCAGTAGCAAACTAAATTAAGCCAAGAACATAATTGAACAATTTTGCAATAAGTGGCTAACTAAAATTCCGAGAAGCAGGTAACTGAACTTACACTAGTTCTTTGTACAGGCACACTGCAACTTCTTTTTTGCTTACAAGGTTGTACAAAGGAGTCCATGGCATCAATTGCTTGGATACGCAGTCCCAATACTTCTTTCTTCCCACACTACATGGGTAAGTCGAATGGTTAATCTGGTAAGACGGTGCGTCCTTGATATGTTATATGAGGACGTGTAGTCAGACTAGTTGTAGCCAAACACATCACACTGGCTTTTACTGTATATTTCATGTGATTACTTTTGAAATATCGAGATCTAAGCGATCTACAATAGGATGAAAAGACTGGCATCCTTCACATTATTGGCGAACTTAGTTCATATAAACAAGCAATTCAACCATTTTGTGGGTAAATCAAAAGCGCCACTGGAATATTTTTCACTATCCAATCATACACGCAAAAAGGGGCGACGCCACCATAGGGGATGGTATGGGCGGCCGCCTCAATTGGCTGGAAAGTGTGCACCTAGTTTGAGTCGTCGAGTTGGCCCACGCTAGTTTTGTTCGTCCCAACGCATACGGCGAGCAATGTAAAAAATGAAGAAAAATGTTTCAATTTGGATGGGTCAATAACATAACCGCAAGGCAGGCCTTATAGCAGGCTCACGGCCCAAACGAGTGCCTCCCATATCGATCGACAGCAGGAAAAATCCCAATTCATTCGCTCCAGCCTCCAGTCTGGTTCGCTCCTAACCTAGCCGCCGCTGGACAGACCGACACAACACTTCCTCGCACCCTCGTTGGAGGGCGATCGCCGGGCTTCAAGCGAACGGAAGGACAAGAAGATGAAGATCCAACCCTGGGTGTAGCCTGCGTCGGAGGCAGCGGCAGCAGCACGGGCATGGCATCGAGCTTGCGCAAACAGACAGTCGCAGCTTGCAAGAGTAGCATGCGCAATGAGCAGGTACATCACATCCCTGATTATATCTAATTCAATTCTTCAATTTCTGGCTAATAGTTAAACCTGACGATGTTGTAAAACTGCTTGTATGTAGGGAATCTATGAGAAAATGAAACCAATTTCTACTTATTTTATAACTCCCCCAATCAATCTTGAATCGATGAATCGATGTATCTAATCAAGTTTCCGGTGCAAACATACAAGCTCATGTTGTCTTGAGCTGAAGTGTCTAATGAACAGCATCGCTAATGAAGGATTTGATGCAAACATTTTACATGCTCACGGTGATGAACATATAGTGTCTAATGAGGGATCTAATGCAAGCATTTTGCAAGCTCATTGAAGGATTTAGTGTCTAATGATGATCTACTATGTTGAGAGAGGCAGAGATTTGCGAGGCATTGATGACAAGCAAATTATAGTGCATTTTCATAGCTTGAGGAAGCGTCGAGGCCATCTACCGTAAAGTCGATATCATGACAACATAGCATATATACTTTTCTAATCTGTTGTTTGAAACTATTGGCATACTTGTGCAGGATAGATATATTGATATGCAGTTTGCAAACTGGTTATACGTGCAATTACACTTTGATATTTTCAGCCAGAGAACGAATAATTCAAGCAGGTACAGACCATGTTTGTAGTCCTTGTACACCATGTCTCATGGCAAAGGGTGACAAGGTAACCGAATGTTCCTCATCCGAGTTTAGTGACGATGAATCTGATGATGATGGATCTGATGATGATATTGAACTTAGTTATACCAAACTTGTTTGCATTGCCACTAAACAACAAACAGCCTTGGAAAAGGTTCAAAACATGCTAGACAAAAGTAATGATATGTTGGGTGAAGAAATGGATCGCACTAAAGCCCTGACTGAAAATCTTCAGAGACTTCAGTCTAGGTTTGACAGCCTTCAAGGTCATCATAACACTCTCTTCTCTGATCATGAGAAGCTTTCTTATGAATTTCTTCAAAGAAAGCAAGATCTTGAGAAGCTAAGAGTGAGTTATGAAGATCTTCTGAAGGAGCGCGATTCATTACTTGCTCAACAAATCAGCGCTTCTCAGGAAGAATTTGTTCCTCCATGCTTAAAGTGCATTGAGCGTGAATCGCTAATTCTTCACTGAATGTTCAAATGCTTCAATTGTTACAAATTCTTCACCTGCCTGCTATCACTAATTCCTCATCCGAGGACATTGCTAGTATCACCGACAATGCAGGGCTGAAGGAATTGTACATGACGAGCATGTACAAAAGCCTCAAAGGGCATCAGACTCTTTGTGATGTGCTTAAAAGCAGATCCTCAACAGGAACCCTAGGAAAGAGGGTATTGCCTTTGAGAGGAAACTCAATGCTGATGGAACATATTGGAAGCACAGCGGTACCCCAAAACCTCATGGGTTGCTTTGCAAAGGGACCTTGATTGATCCATCTAACTTATATGGCTTTACATGTGAATTTCCTCATTCTTCTGACGAGTCATTTGACTCCAACTATAAACTGTTCAAAAATCAGAATGGTGAAGTATTTGCTAGATATGTTGGCACTAACTGCAGGAACGGTTCTCCTATGAAGAAAATCTGGGTTCCCAAGAAGTGTCTTGAAAGTCTTCAGGTGAATGTCCTCATGACACCACCTGTGAAGAATATGAACCCCAGATCAAACTCTTCATATGGACCAAATTCTTCACATGGATCCAAGTCCTCATACGGACCAAAGTCCTCACGTGGATCAAATTCCTCAAAAGGATCAAAGTCATCATATGATTATCATCGTGCTAACAACTCATTTCGCATGGTAGAGCTAAGGGCTATGAATATGTGCATTATTCTTCAAACCATTATGTTCATAAGTCCTCGAAGAATTTCTCCGCTTATTCATATGCTTACCCTAACCCTCTTATGTGAAACGAAATGGATTGGCTTCTATGCCACCATTCTCATATGGAGCTCATAGAGTGATGAACTCTTTGCCACCCCTTGAGATGTGGGTGGTGAAGAAAAGAACTAATCTCTTCTGCAGGGTCAGGTCTCGACGAGCTTTAACGTCTGAAGAATTTCTGGGGATCGACAAAAAGGCACGAAAGGGACAGGCTAATCATGAAGAAATGAACTTTCATTTCACACGTCCTCATCTTGATATATACATTTTCTTTGCTTGATGAAATTCATCGATGAATTTGATATCATATTCTTCACTGATGAAGTATATGAGATCGTAAGTTGCACTAATTCATCTGCAGGATGATCAAACCAAAGCAAATGAGTGGGTCCTTGATAGTGGATGTACAAATCACATGAGTGGTGACAAGAATCTATTGATGGATGCTCCCTTATCACCGTCACATCTGAAGCATATCTTCTTTGCTGACAAAGGCAAAAGTCAGGTATTGGGTCTAGGTAAGGTTGCGATCTCTAAGGACATACACATGGACAAAGTCATGCTTGTTGAGTCCTTCGGATACAACCTCATGTCAGTCTCAATGTTTTGTGATCTTGATATGGTTGTTGTCTTTGGCAAGTATCGTTGTGTTGTGATTATGGAAGCTAACAATTCCAAAGTCTTCGAAGGCTTTAGGAGAGGAGACTTGTATATTGTTGATTTCTCTCTGAGGACCACAACCAGCCGTGTGCCTACTTGCAAAAGCTTCAGAAGGCTGGCTATGGCATCGACGACTTGGTCACGCAGGCATGAGGAATTTGCACACGCTTGAAAAGAAGAAGCATGTCATTGGCATTGAAAATGTCAAATTCCTCAAGGATCACTTGTGTGGAGCCTGTGAAGCTGGAAAAATGACCAAGGCCAGGCATCCAAAGAAAGACTATCATGACCACTACTCGTCCATTGAATTGCTTCACATGGACCTCTTTGGTCCTAATCATTACTCAACAGTCACTAATGATGCATCTCTATATGGCTTTGTTATTGTTGATGATTACTCTCGTTACACATGGGTACACATTGTCACTTACAAACATGAAGTGCGGGAAGTCTTCAAACGATTTTCCTCGAGGGCTTCAACCAACTTTGGTGTGAAGATCAAGCACATCGGGAGTGACAATGGAACTGAGTTCAAGAATTCGGTCTTGATGACTATCATGATGAACTTGGTATTACTCATGAGTTATCTGCTCCATATACTCCTCGGCAAAATGGCGTCATGGAGCGAAAGAACAGAACTCTTGTTGAGATGGCTCGCACTATGCTTGATGAATACAAAGCGCCTCGTCGTTTTTGGATTGATGCAATTGATACCGCGTGCCACATCATCAACAGAGTATATCTTCACAAATTCTTCAAGAAGACTGCCTATGAACTCCTCACTGACAAGAAACCCAATGTGAGTTATTTCAAAGTCTTGATTGCCAAATGTTGGATTAGAGATCCTCATCACAATGCCAAATTTGCACCGAAAGCACATGAAGGTTTTATGCTTGGTTCTGAAAGTACTACGCACACCTCTGAGTCTTCAACATCGCTCTTCACAAGGTTGTTGAAACTGTAGATGTGCGGTTCGATGAAACTAATGGCTCGCAAAGAGAGCACCTACCTTCTGTGATAGATGAACCAGCACCTGAGGAATCTATCAAGTTCAAGGCAACTGAGGATGTCATTCCTACTAAAGAATCTGTTGAAGAATTCATTCCTGAACGCGAAGAACGTCGGTGATGCACTGAAGATAATCTTTGAAGAAAATGGTGCTGAAGAAAATGCTGATCAAATTCCTCGACGACAACCAGCCCTCCTCGCGTTGCAAAAGAAGTAGCCCACTAAGGTAGATGAAGCATTTCTGGAGCCTGAGTGGATTCAGGCTATGCAAGAAGAATTACATCAGTTTGAGCTCAACAACGTCTGGGAACTGGTCAAACGTCCAGATCCTCGTAAGCATAATATCATTGGCACAAAGTGGATCTACCGCAACAAGCAAGATGAAAATGGCCTTGTGGTGAGCAATAAGGTATGACTTGTAGCTCAAGGCTACACACAGGTTGAAGGAATTGATTTCGATGAAACTTTTGCACCTGTTGCTAGACTTGAGGCTATTCACATATTACTTGCTTATGCTAACCATCATAATATCACTTTATATCAAATGTATGTGAAAAGTGCATTCCTCAATGGTAAGCTTGAGGAAGAAGTATATCTTGCTCAACCCCCAGGTTTTGAAGATCCAAAGAATCCCGACAAAGTCTTCAGACTCAACAAGGCCTTCTATGGCCTCAAGCAGGGACCTCGGGCGTGGTATGATACTTTGAAGGAATTCTTCGTGAAGAATGGCTTCACACCCAGTTCACTCGACCCTACTCTCTTTACTAAATCTTATGATGGTGAACTGTTTGTGTGCCAAATATACGTTGATGATATTATCTTTGGTCATCTTGACCAACCTTATAGTGATGAATTTGCCTATATGATGAGTGAAGAATATCAAATGTCTATGATGGGAGAGTTGAAATTCTTCTTAGGTCTTCAAATTCGTCAACAACACAATGGCATATTCATATCTCAGAGAAATACCTCAAGGATGTTACGAGGAAATTCGGCATGCAAGATTGCAAAGGCGTCAAAATTCCTATGCCCACAAATGGCCATCTATGCAAGGTATACCGCTCCATGATTGGTTCTTTATTGTACTTATGTGCATCTAGGCCAGATATAATGCTTAGTGTTTGCATGTGTGCCCGATTTCAAGCTACACCGAAGGAATCACACCATAAGGCCGTGAAGCATATTCTTGATATCTAGCTCACACACCAACACTAGGATTATGGTACCCCAAGTGCTCTACTTTTGATCTCATTGGATATTGACTCGACTATCTTTGGTGATCGTGTGGACCGCAAGTCAACATCTGGTACTTGTCATTTCCTCGGACGATCTTTGGTCTGTTGGTCCTCGAAGAAACAGAACTGCGTATCACTATCTACTGCGGAAGCTGAGTACATTGCGGCTGGCTCTTGCTATGCTCAATTGCCGTGGATGAAGCAAACTCTCAAGGACTACGGCATCAACGTGGAGAATGTGCCTCTCTACTGTGATAATGAGAGTGCCATCAAGATTGCTCACAACCCGATTCGCACTTTCGAAGACAAAGCACATTCAGATTCGTCATCATTTTCTTCGTGATCATGTGTTGAAGGCGACATCTCCATCGAGCATGTGAAGGCGAAGAATAGCTAGCGGTATCTTCACAAAGCCCTTGGATGAGAATAGATTTAGCAAGTTGCGGTGTGAGCTAAATATCTTAGAATCTTCGAATGTTCTTTGAAAAGGACACACATCCTGACACTTATGCAAATTGATGACTTAGATGTGCAACACATGAAGAAACTTTTTCTTCAATCAATGAAGAATAACACTCTAAGTGTGAAGAAATTAATGAAGAATTTGATTCTCAGAACCCTACGACAATTGTACATGGTGTCTGAAATCATCATTCTTATACGGTGGGTCACGCCACCATCAAAATTGAAAATCTTCAATTTGAGTTTTTCCTTAGTTTTGAAATTCTTTAGTTTTTCAAATTCTTCAACTTTGCAAAATCTTCACTGTTTCCGTCGTTTTTCTTCATTGGCTATATATATATATATATATGGGTTTATGTCCTCTACAACATTCACTTATGGCTATTTCTTCAAGTTGCATTTTCTGCTAAGTGAATGTGATCGGACCCTTCCCCCTCTATGTTATACTCAACCCAATATATTCACAAATTCTTCATGTGCGTTCTATTTGAAACTCGTTCAAAATCTTCACTGTGTCCTTGTCAGCTGAAGAAATTGCGAATGTAACTTTTAACTTATCTTATCCAAATTTTCGGCTTTGCCGCTCAAACCGTTCCTCTTCCTACGATAGACTTATATATTCACCCACGATCTAACACGATCTCCACTTTTCAGTACGTGGGTGACACATGTCAAGCGAATGAGAAGGGTCAGGGGCACATTCGTCCAAAATCTTCGGCGAACAGTTTTTCACCGTGGCTATATATACCCCCTCTCCCCTTCCTCACTTCCTTTACTCTGCTCGACCGCTCTCTCTCTCTCGCTCGAGCTTCTCAAACCCTAGCGCCGCCGCTACTCCATCGTCGCCGGTGAGGAAGAGCTTCACTGCCTCGACCTCGTTCTTGTCGTACTTTCGCGCCGATCGTGGAAATCTTCACTCTGCCGCTGCCGTAGCTGTCTTCCTCCGCCGAGTTAGGGCGTGGAAGATCTGAACTGACGAACTTCTAACCTACACCTCTCAGTTTGTCGTGTTCTTCACTTCGGGTAATTAAAAGTTACTTTTATTGCTTGCTTTGATTCTCAAGCCTTCCTGAAAATCTTCAAAGGTGTTTATTCTTCAAATCTTCACACATATGAATACCTCATACGTAATATGCTCTTGATTCGTTTCTCTAAGCAACGATTTTTCTTCAAGATTCCTCAATTGTGTGGATCCTCGATCTATACAACTCTGGAACCTAAGACAAAGATCGCTTAGTGAAATTCTTCAAGGCTCAACTGGTCAAATTCCTCAAACTTGTTCTTTTTGAAAAACCTTACGAGAACGCATATGACCTCTCCAAATTCCTCGCAACTATACTCTGTTCACGGTACTCATGTCATTCTTTGAATCACTAGGTTCTTATCAACTTAACTCATTTGCAGTGTTCCTCGAAGAAAAGTTGCATACTTCTTCAGAGAATTCGATTGTTCAAATTCCTCATCTGAAGACTATGGCTGGCGGTAAGAATCCCCAGAAAGGAGGAAAGAGGCCTGAGGTCATGACTGCTTTTGAAATACCTAAGGACATCTATGCTGACTATTGCACACCTGATGAGGCCAAGTTCGGAAAGGAGAACAAAAATCAGCGCAAGGTGTATCTGACAGAGGATTGAAAGGAGATGGGCAAGAGAATGGAGGGAATACTGACTATGTTACTCCAAAGTACATGAAGAAATTCACACTGAATCCTCCATGCCCAAGAGCTCCATTGGCACTGCCAAGAAGGCCCCCACCAGCATCAAGCGTGGTGAGGATTTTCCTGAAGAATGGGCCAAGCGCCAAGCCAAGTTGGCGAGACAAGCCAAAGAGGCAGTGAGGAAATTCAATGAATACTCTGCTACTGCTGCTGCCACTGAGGCTGCTGTCAAGCCAAGAAAATCTATGGCAAAGAAGCCCGCACACAAGCCAAGTGCTTCAACAGCAATGCCCTCATGGCCAGAACCTTCAAAGCCCTCACGGCCAGTCCCTCATGCTGCTCCTGCTCCTCCAAAATCCTCAGCTCCTCCTCCAAAGTCCTCAGCTGCTCCGGCAAAGTCCTCAGCACCTGTGCATCTGGCCACGTGCCAAAGGACTGCAGGCATCTCCATTGCCTCTGGTGTCTCAGCAAGTTCCTCAGCTGCACCAAATTCTTCATCAGGCCCCACTCTGCTAAAGAAAAAGGCAACGACTGGTCGAGGTCCTCGGCCAAGTCCGAAGAAGAAACAGGTTGCCTTCCAAGTGCCAGCTGATGATGAAGCTGATGATGATGAACTTGCAGAAATCATCAGAGACAGACAAGAAAGGGCCGCTAGAGCCAAAGGCACACCTGTGCCCTTGCTTTTGGATCCAAGGGCGATCCTCGAGTACATTGATCTACGGCACAAGGATCCAGACACCCTATGCCTGATTTTCATTTGACTCTGGCCAAAGTCACATCTTGACCCATTTCATCTCCTCAAGAGAAATGGAAATTTGAGAAGGCTAGGCGAGATCAAGAAGGCTTAGTTCAGAAAGAGAAGTTCACGAGGAAAAATGTTGTCGAATGACACACGATGATCTCCTCAAAATCGATCTGAAATCAAAGCCCTCAGCGATGACTTTGATGCCTACTATGCTGATTGGCAAGGAGCCAAAGTCAGATTTGTAAACCTGACCAAGAAGTTCACAAATGTTACAGCTCCAACGCAACAAGAAGTTCCTCAGGCTGGAGCCTCTGCTCAGCCCTCTTGAAGAACATGCCGGCACTGGCCGTGATGATTTTCGACCTCTTGAAGAAAATGCTAGTTCCAGGGCTGATGACTCCATTCCAGCCACTGAAGAAATTGCCAGGGCATCCACTAGTGGTGCGCCTGAAGAAACTGAAGAAGTCAGGGAAACTGCATCAGTTGCGCCCGAGGAAATTCAAACAGATTCCTCAGCTCCTCCCGCGCCTACACCAACTCCGTTTTTGTCTCAATGACATGCCGCTTGAACATTGTCTGATTTTTTTTAAGAGACTCGATCTTATGTATCTACTTATTGTCTTTTTGCCTTTGCTCGGTAGTTCCTTAGCCGGTTTTCTCGGACGTTTTCTAGGATCCTTCCATCTGCATCAGATGTGAAGAAGACCAAGGCTGCAGAGCGAGCTGCAGTGAAGAAAAGGAAAGCATCAACTGCTTCAGAATCTTCAGCTCCAAAGAAGATGAAGCCTACGACAAGCTCTTTTGAAAATCCGATTGATGCTGTTCCGATTTCCTCCATACCATCAAAGGACCTTGTTCCTTTTGGTGAAGTATATGAGATCCCTAGCAGATTTGATGAAGAAAATCATTCTGCTGCTTCGTCAGAGCAGATTGATGAAGAAATTGAAGTGGATGCGATCCCTTCAACACCAATCATTTCCTCGCCAATGCCTCAGTTCACGGTGAAGAGGTGGCATTGAAGAAATTGAAGAAGATGTGGATATTGGAAGCACAACGCCCGGTGATGAACGATGACTTTTGGGACGATCGACATCCAAATTCTCCACTCTTCACTCCAATACAACAAATTCCTCAGTCCCTGCACCAGCAGTTCAAATGGGCTCAAGAAACTCATCCCACCTCGTCCGTGCATGAAGAAATTCCAGCCCCTAGTCTTTGAAGAACACCTTCTTTGCTACTCCTTTGAACACGCAGATGCATATGGAGAGGAACGAGAAAATCCTCGACTGAAGAACACGAGATTGCGATTCTGAGGTAGTGATGCAACTCACTGACACTCCTCTGCCAAAACCAAAGGATCCATTCTCGCGCAAGCAAAAGTTCAAGGCTGAATACTTCTTTGGCGAGCATGTTTTCTTCACTGACTACAATCCTTATGATTCTGCTCGCATAAGGAAGAGGCGTTTCTGGACTGCTAGTCAAGCCAATTTCTATTCCTCTGTGCTATTCAACAAAGACAAAGTCTTCGATCATGCACACATTCCTCACGTGGACATGGAATCTCTTCCAGGTTTTGAGCCAGTCCTCAGTGTTCTTCACGATGCTGGTTTGCTGAATTTATGCACTGACATCTGTGATTGGAATGAAGAACTCATTCTTCAATACTATGCGACGCTGCACATCACCGGAGATTCTGAAGATGTGAACTCATGGGTACTGGACTGGATGATGAGAAAATACTCACTACAAGGCACCAAAGAACTGAATTGCTTCATGCCCTCCCACTCAGTCCTCCCTTGATGGTGCTCGTTGCATCTACCTGAACACGAGCTTACAAATCATTACATGCAAGTGCTAATGAAGCCTTTGAAGCGAGGCAGGCCTGAACCAAAGTCCTCGTCAAGGAATTACTATATGTGCCTCGGACTGTCTATCGCATTCTGACGAAGACAATGAGTCCTATCAAAGGCCACGACTCAAATGATGAAGGATTCGTTGGCATCATGAAGAATATGCTTTTCAATATCATTCATGGCGTTCCCGTCAACTTCCATGATTTCTTCATGAGGACCTTTTGAGCTGAAGCCTTATGCACCATGGATTATGAGGTTCATCAGGACAAGGTCTTCACTCAATTACAAGGCTGATACTCTGAACCACTGCAGCTACTTGCCTCCAATTGAAGTCCTCAAACGAACATTTTCCTCGGTGATGACAAAGGCAAGGCAAGCTGCTGTGTGGTAGATGAAGGCATTCGTCCATTGGATGGTCAATTTCGCAAGGCTGCATCCTACTCCACCAATGATGACTCGCCACACATGACTCTGCCGCCAACAACTACGCCAAGCAAAATCCTCAAGCCACAACACCTGAGGTGATGGTGATCGTGAGTTACTCCTTAGTCTTCATCAGAAAGTTGATCGCAATCATAAATGGGTCAAGCGTCAGTTTGGTTCAATTCTTCACAACATGACCTCAACACACAATGCAGTGAAGAAAAACCAATACTACCTCCATGAAACCTTCAACCGTACCTGGGCTGTTCTATCTCATGTCTACAGCGCAGAAGATCTGAAGAAAATGGAGTGCGAAGGAAGAATTTGACTGGTCTGCACCTCCACCGAAGAAATACAAGAAGGTCAAGGTTCCTTCCTTGGTAGCCAGCTCCTATTCTTCATCGCGCGACACTGATGAAAATGAAGACTTGGATGACACTGCGGCAGGCCCTACTACGACAACCGACTCCGACAATGCTGGCGCTCCTCCATCAACTTGATATTCTTCAGGGGCGTTAGTCCTCAGTTCCGATCCTTTTGGTCATTCGATGACAAAGGGGGAGAAATTTGAGTTAGTCTTCAAACGGGTCTATTATATGGGCGTTTTTCTGCTAAGTTACAACTCTCGCTCTTCTGAAACTTTTATTGGATCGAGTTGTAATCTTAAACCCGATGGTGCTCTGATACTTTTGATGTGTTCCTCTGCATGCTTATTCTTCGTTATATGTTAATACACGCATGCTGAATTACATCGATCACCATATTTCATCATGCATTTCAAATTCTTCATATTATATGTCAAATGCGTGTATGAATTACAAGATATAGGGGAGATCTCCATGATTCAACTCTTCAAATGTGCATTGCCTCAAAAGCAAATTCCTCACTATGCACATCTTGAGGGAGTTCTTCTATATCTTGCAATAAAATTCCTCAATATCAGTATTTACACTTCATATGTTTATCCCCGTTGAAAACTTAACCTATATTGTCATCAATCACCAAAAAGGGGGAGATGTAAGTGCATCTAGTGCCCCTTAGTGATTTTGGTGTATTGAAGACTCATAGGTTAAGGGACTAATGTGTTTTTGAGTGTACACATGTCTATAAGTCTATGAGGAGTTTGATATTTACAGAGAAAGTCGACACCTAAAAATGAAGTTCTTATTTGAAGACTTTGGTATTCGAAGACTTTACGAAGACTTTGAAAGTGAAGAAATTGGTGCGACCTTGAAGACTTGGTATCCATTTGAGGAACATGAAGCGTGAAGACTTTTATTTTCGTAGTTTCGTTTTCTCTTTCTTGAGTCATAGGAAACACCGTCTTTGTTAAAGGGGTCGAGGAAATACTAAGGAAAAATTTCCATGTGATGCTCAACTCAAAATCCTACACCTACCAATCCCTTCGAGTGAAGCCATTGGAAATCTCATCTGATTCAGTCAATTTCTTGATGTGAGACGAAGTTCTTTTGGTCGTTGAGGAATTTGTTCTGACTGAGGAGTTAGGAATTCACCAGTGCGGATTGCCTACACAGTGAGGAACATGATATCCCTGAGGAATTTGAGAGTCAAATTTCCGACCGTTGCTGTGTTGTGCGCCAGCTGTCCCAAAATATCTTATCCACCTAACGGTCATATCATTGAAGGGCATTTATGTCTTATAATGTCGGGCTGCTCCTAGGCTATAAATAGCCGCCCCCTACAACCACTAGTCGGTTGGCTGCTCAGAGAAGAACTTGACACTTGTCATTTGAGAGCATCCCATCCTCCAGGGACTTTGGCCGAAAATCGTCGAGTGAGGAAAAACCCAAACCCAAACACCTACAAACCCAAAGTGATTGAGCATAGCGAAGAGATTGATCCTGCGTGGATCCGACGCTTATTACCTTTGAAGGCGTGCTTCTTCCAGACGGTTAGGCATCATGGTCTAGAGCATCCAAGATGAATTGTGGATCGCCGAGTGACCGAGTCTGTGAAGGTTTGGAAGTCGCCTGAAGACTTACCACGAGTGATTGGACGAGGTCTGTGTGACCTTAGTTCAAGGAGAATATGGTGAGGACTTGGTGTCCTGAGCTGCGTGCTTTCAACAATCGGGTGTCCGGACTGTGTGTCCTCGAGTTTAAATACTCGGCCGCTCCAACCAGACGTACAAGCTGAGACAACAGTTGGAACTGGTCTACCAAATCATTATCTTCACCAACCTTACTGGTTCTATTTCCTCAACTCTTTCATTTCCTTATTCTTGTGTTGAGTGATTGTTCATATCTGTGTTTGAAGACTTTGACTGAAGACTTTCTCAATTTCCTCAGTTCAATTTCTTCAGTCTGTTTGTCTTCATCTTGTGTTATCCTGTGTTTACGCTTTCCGTGCTCTGTGCGTGTCTTCATTTCATCATGATGACCATGCCTGTATTCTGTTATGCTTACTTCTGAGTACTTATTCTGCTACCAGTAGTTCTTCGCTAAGAAATTTCCTCACCTGCAAATTCCTCAGTGAAGAATTCATAAAAATCGCCTATTCACCCCCCCCCTCTAGTCGATATAACGCACTTTCAGAGAATTGCACACAATTTGTATAAAAACTACTTAGATGCCCTTTGATCCCATATCCAACGACCTCGAAGCTCGTATCACCATAGCATCTAAGATGAAGGAGGACATCATATTCTCCTGTATGTAAGAATATCATGTTCTACCACACCTTAGATGCTTTGGTGATACAAGCTCTTCGGAGGCGTTGGATTTGTGACCCAACACCTCCTCGGTGGTTCGAATGGTTTTTTTGCAGAAAAGCCCCAAAAGAGTTCGGCCATTGCTTACAAGCACAAAGACTGCTCACATGCCATTGGATCTCAGATCAAACGACCTCCAAGCTCGTATCACCGTAGCATCCAAGCTGCGATAGCACCTTATGTTTTCTCGCACGGGAGAGTATGAGGTGCTCCGCACCGTAGATTCTATGGTGATCTGAGTTCATCGAGATCTAACAGCCCACAATAGGAGGTTTAAATGTTTTTGCAATATCTGGTGATAGAGTTTGGGAAATCTTGAGAAAGTACAAGTACTATGCATGTGCCATCGATCCTTGATCATACGACCTAGATGCTCATATCACCGTGGCGGGTAATTAAGCTACGGGAGCACCTAATATGAGCACCGAGGAGCCGTTGGATCGAAGATGCAGCGGCACACACGAACTGAATGTTTTATTTGCAAAAAAACTTTGGAGAGTTTGGAAATTGCATAATTACAAAGACTAGTCCCAAGCCATTGGATCTCACTTCCAGCGGTGTAAAACTTCGTATCACCATAGTATCTAAGCTGCGGTGTGGATGTGATATTCTATTCCGCTGTAATTATTGTTCGTAAAAATGCAAAATACGTGTAACTCGTGGTCGTTACTTGTCTAACCGCGCAAAAGTGTTTGTTCAAAAACCATCCTACACTGAAATATCGAAACAACACACGGGGTCCCACTTGTCATTAATCAAATTTGGACCTAAAACTAACCAATCTGAAAGGCGAGATTCGAGGCGGCAACCTGGACTACAAAGCATAAGTCGATAGCCTGAAAAAAGCGAGCGGTTGTTGGCTTTGTCCCATAACTTGATTTTATACTGATTACTTGTGTTGAGTAGAGTAGAGGAGTGCCTCGTCAACACGTGCATGACCGTTGTCTCACTTACGGGTGGGTCCAGACCGTGATCTCAATCTCTCTTCTCTCCATCGTCTAACTTTGCACGGGCACACATGAAGAGCGTCGCTAGCTTGCCGTGGTGTTATTACAACTAAAAAAAGCTTGGAAAATAGAAGAATCGCCTAGAACAAGAGACGTTGTGGCTGGTCGAGACGGAGCTAGCCGTGCCACGTTTGCATGATGAAGCTGTGTGGCTAGTGGGGTGTTTTTGACCGACTGACTGGGTCCCGAGGTTGAACCATAGGTACTACGTCTGATACAATATATTTTTAGACGCACATTTTTCCTCCGTGCCGAGACGTGGCACACCCTACATGTGGTTTGGGGTCCTCCGGGTGGTGCACACATATATTCTTCCTGACGTGGGATGCCCTACCGCGCGTTTTCTGGGTCCTCCTCGGTCATAGCTCCGAAGCAAGTAAATGAGTCTTCAAATCACGAAAGACCACCTTTCCCGCCGAGTACATCAATGAAGCACGATGGCTAGCTAGTTGGGCTAGTTCGACCGATTAGCTAGGCCGCTGCCACATTTGTTTTTTCACCCTTTTTTTATCTACTTGCCGGCAGGTAAATTTAAATATCCACCGCGGCATTGCTCTGGTGTTTGGGTGCGGCAGGATTTTTAATTTTTTGATTGACGGGAAGCGGTAGCGGCAGGATTTTTAATTTTTGATTGGCGGGAGGCGGTAGCGGTAGCAATTAGTCACGATGACTCCGCTTTGTAAAACCCTTTGCTCACGATGTGAGAAGTCATCGGCTGGTGTTTTACCATGGTGAAAACCAAAAGATTTCCCACTCCTCGGCTGGCTCCCTCCGCCTTCCCGTAGATTGCATTGCCTTTCAGCCGTTCGCCCCTTTGCTTCCTCTCCCCATTGCTTCTACGGTGCCATGGCGCGCAGCAGATCACGGAGTCCGAGGTGAGGCGCTGACATAGGAGCTCCATGCCAGGATGCGGAGCTCAAGGCCAGGGCGTGGAGCTCCGTGAGCTCAAGGAGGAGAGGAGTGCCATGCTCCTCCGTTATGTGCGGGAGTTCACGGAGCTTCAAAAGCGGCAGGCGTCCACCACAAAGATGCTCGAGGCGTCGACGGTGTTGCTGCAGAAAGCGGGAGATATGATATGCCGTTAGGGGAGCCGGCAGGAGCGTGAGCGGGCCGATCGTGACGAGGTCCAGGATCGCCTCAGCCACTTGGTGAACCAAGTTGCCATGCGATGTTCTTGACTGCGCGATGCCTACCGTCGTGCCAGCGTGACGATGCCGGCCGTCGGGCTAAACCCGTTCGACCACCCGGTCAACTTCAACGAGCTGCGGCTTCCTGACCTGGTCTCGTTCTTCACCTATATCTCCAAGGAGCTGAGTCGTCTCCGCGCGATGGTGGGGGCTGAGCTGGACAAGGAAGGGTTGCGCGCTGCCGTCGCTGTTGCCGGTCGAATCCTTTCAGGGCTCCGTCACCGGAATCCATTCATGCCATTGGACGCCGTCTTTGACGAGCTGGCTCCCATCGACCGGGAGCGGGCTCTGCGGGCGGTTTTACCCTGCATCACCAACATCGTGCGCCTCGAGAAGCAGAGGGACTTCGGTGGTGTTTAGGCGCCCTCTGCATGGGCATGTCCATGTCTCGGCGCAACATGACCGTTGGATCAAACTCAGACGGTGCAGATCGATCCTTTGTAGCACAAAGCGTGTGGGTGTGTTTGGTTGCATTCTCATCTCAATATAGTTGTTTCCTCTTCGTGTATTTTGTCAACCTACTAGTGTGGACTCATGCACCCTTCATGCACTCGCCAAACACCGAAAAGTGGGTCGAGAAGGGAACTTTTGCTCCCATCCGTCGCGCCTTCATACACCCTGTCTAACACTATAGGATGTGCTTCATATGGTTCATGTTTCGTGGAGTACTGTAGCACCGTAATCTCCGTGCGCTGTGGACCTAGTTCTGTTAACATTGATCTCATCGTTCATTCTCGAACGGACAGTCGAAAAAGCGGTACTATGTTACATATAGGAGTAGTTGACATGCGTACAACATCATTTGTTATCGTCATATCTTACTACACTAGCAACAAGATTGTGTAATCTTGACGTATGAACCACTGCACATGCCTAGTAGTAGAACCTTTGTGTATGTTCAAGTGGCTGCCGTGTTTCGCACTCCTCCGTCGTAAGAGTGGAAATGCTTGATGTAATCTTTTTTTTCTTCAGAATGAAAAACAGTGGACACACTCTACCGTGCGGATCCTCCTCCAGCCATGCACTAAATTACTCACTTTCACCGATGTGTGGGACAGCCAACACCTGGGTCCACCAGCCATGCACTAAATTACTCCATAGTAGAGTGACGGTAGACTACATGATCGAACACTTGTGATAATACCCAATGAGCCGTCAAATCACAAAACCCCCTCCTTTCCAGCAGTAAGTTGGACGGACGAAGCAACCATCATTTCACTCTTCTCTCTCAGCTTCCTCTCTTGAAGAAAACACCCACTCGCTTCGCTTCTCTCTCATCTTGTTCCTCCTTTCACTCTTCTCTCTTAGCTTCCTCTCTTGGATGGACGCCGGAGCACCGGCCGACGTGATGTCTATGGCTCTGGACAAAACCGCCGAGGATCATGGTACGAAGAAGCGCAAGCACCCCGCCGAGACTACCGCAGACAAGCTCAAAGCCATCGCCCTGTCCAAGCCCCCCTCTCCGGGATCCCTCATTAAGCAAGTCCAGGTAATGTCTCTTGTTGACGATCTTTTCTCGATCTTCATCGTGTTTTTCATCTAACACGCAGTACTAGTACTGGTAGTACAACTTTCTGGGTGATCTTGCATGTGATTTTAGTGTGCCAAATAGCGGTTCTAAATTCCTCTTTGACCAAAACATGCGAGAGGTTGACATTGATTTCTTATAGATTACTTTCAACTACTCCCTCTGTCCCAAATTTCTTGTCTTAGATTTGTCTAGATACGGATGTATCTAATACTAAAATGTGACTTGATACATCCGTATCTAGACAAATCTAAGACAAGAATTTTCGGACGGAGGGAGTACTATGAACATCAATGCTACCTTTTAAGAGGGTATATTTGCCTCGGTAACTTGTGTTATGGATATTGCATGTAATCCCTCTGCTCTCATGCCTTTGAAGACATGTTCTAGTGTCTTTGTTCACTCATTTCTGCGTATATGTAGTCATATATGGAGTATAATATCGAAAATCATCTTATATTTCTAAACGGAGGTAGTAATGAAATATGGTTTCTATTTGAATTAGAACCAGGTCCGCGGTGGAGATGAAGTTCTCAAAGTCATGCCAGTGGAAGACCTGATGATGAGTTCTCTTCTTTGAACTATCCATTTCTTTGTGTCCTTGTCGCATACGTGTCCTGAACTAGTGTTTTCCTGTAGCATTGTTGTCAGGCGTGTTCTCGAGGGTGTACTTGGCCACAACAATTTCCTGGTTGTGCCTTCGATTACGAAGGGTGTGGTTCTTGTAAAGCTTCCCAACAAATCTGATGCGGCCTGTCTTCATCATCATGTTTATGAGTGGAAAGACCACTCTGTTAGGTTCTCCAAGGTTGACAAGATGGTGATGGTGCATGTAGACATCTCACCACGAAGTCCATGGCCTAATCCGATTATCTGGGGTTCATCCCGTGGAGTCGGTGGCAAGAAATAGTCTGCAGAGTTTAGTTAGTGCAACTTTGCTTGTCTGTAGTAAGTACTATTGTTCAGTACTTGATTTATGTTTGTGAACCCTGTATTGTTTATTAGTACTACCGCTTTTGGTGTGTGGTCAGTCCTGAGAATGGTGTATGTTAATGTCTGTCCACTCAATTTAGTCTGTACATTTTGAAGTATCCAGATTATATTTTTTGTGAGGATGGTTTATCAATTATGGTTACACTCCAATATATGTATGCATTGCAAGGTTTATCATACGCACCGAGATTTCCAGTCCATGGATGTTCGGTCCATACGATTTGTCACGACCTTTGGACTGTCACCTTGTGGAAGTAGGCGGGGCCCCTGCATGCCATGCGTAGTTAGGCGATCAATCTTACATTTTAGTACTTCAACATAGTGATTTCCTGGTAAGGATTCACTCGTGTCACATCAAGTAAATCTTATTGATTTCTTGTCTAAATCTTATTGATTTAATGTCATGTTTTCTTTCTTTTCCTGCAATTTTACGATGCAGGTTTTGCCATGTGACATTCATCACAGAATAAACTGTTTGGTTTGCTCTATGATAGCTATTTTGCAGGTTTCACTTCTTATGTCGTGTCGATATGAAGGCACTCTCCATCACTTGTATTACTGGAAAAAATTGGATCAGTCTGTTGTCTGAGTACAAGCTGAATCCCTATGATGAACTGCAGTTTGGTTTAATAGAAACGCCACAATTAGTCCTTCTTGCGTTTAAAAGAAATGAAGAAAAAACTAGATCACGGTCACGGATCCTAGTCAAGTTAGAAATCTGATCATAGCAGACTAGACACGATCGCCGCTGTCTCGCACGGATCGAGCACCGGCAGTTGCTCTAGCAGCGGCAATGCGGCGACTCGATCTGATCGGTGAGGATTGGGCACCGACCGCGTCAGCGGATCAGCCTGATCTACCGGATGATCGGGCATCGACACCGGCACCAACTCTACAAGGAGCACCATCTCCGGCAGCAGCAGCGGCTTCGGCACCTGCACCAACACTTGCACTTGCATTTGGTCCGGCCTGTGCAGTTGCACCGGCAACGGACTGGGCTGCAGTTCGCACTTCATATACCAAAGTCCTACAAAAACTGACATGTCCACCTTCTTGGTAAGCATTGGCCGCCCAAGTGCTTCGTTCTTTTTTCTTTCCGTGTTGTTTCACATGATTCACTGTGTTGATCTAACTGTTTGGGTATGTCTTCTTGTTTGCAAACATAGAATTCCTAGAGCAACGACGGAGTCGTTAAACTATTCGGGCGACCGCGGCCAAGTTTCTCTTACCATGCGCAGCCTTGGTGTGAATGAACCTGCTCAATACACCGTAAGTACAAAGGATGGTCACATGATGATTGATGCTAAAGGATGGTCAAGGTTCAAATCTAAATCATATCTTGCGGTAGGGGATGATGTCAAAATCGAACTTTCTCGGCAAGGAGAGCTGGTCCAAATCAACTTTGAAATTCTTGATGGCAACCGCATAGCCGAACTGATCTATCCTCTAGGAGATTTTGATGTAATAATCTGGCATGGTGAAACAAGTGTCCTGTGTGTATAAGTAGTACGATGGTATTATTTATCACATGGTATATCGTTGATAGAATTGCAACTCTGATTGCTGGTTAGGAACTGTCGTTCGATTTCATTCCAACAGCTGCCATGCTTTATTCAATTTTGTGTATTCGCCTTGTGACAGCATCTAAAACCAGCCTTGATACCGATCGCTTGCAATATGAAAAGCTGAGGTAGAACACATGGGCCCCCAAACATGCGAGGGTCGGCTGCGGCCCAAAAGTCGAGAACCGTGAGCCTATCGAGTATTATATTCTCATTTGAACCCCCATAAAAAAAGCTAAACCCCATAATGCCCGTGCGTTGCGAGAGGAGTATATTTCTCGGCAAGGTGAGCACTGTGATATAAAATATTTGTATATTTCTTTATAGAGGGAGTATCTCTCTGTCAAAAATATATTTATGTGTAACTAGTTACTACATCTTTCTACTTCCTTTTTTGATATGTGGGGAAACCGCAACGGAGGTCCACGTGCCATATGCACAAATTAGAGTGCACAACTTCACGGTAGACACACCGGTCATAAGCGCTGCGATAATACCCAATGAGCCGTCAAATCACACCCCCTTTCCAGCTTTAGCGATAAGTTGAATGAGATGACGGCAATATTTGGTGGGCACTGAATCCCCTTCTCCCTCGTCTGCTTGTTCAGAGAAAAACCCGCTCGGCGATTGCATAGGGTTTTCTCATGGAGAACCAGTGCAATTCTTCATCCATCCCCGATAAATCCAAGTCCCTTGGTCGCAGGTAATCCTAGGATGGCAGCCGCCACTGTTGATGCATTTTTCTTCGTACTGAATCTAGTGTGTTTCAGTTGCAATGCCGAAAGTGCGAGTACCCTACAGATTTCTGCGCCCTCGGTGAGACGCCACACTTGTTCCTTCTCATCCTGCCGCAGCATTTTGAAACGCGCATAGTATGTTCCTAGAATCCTCTTCTCTATCCGGGAGGGTGGGGTTTTTTGAACATGCTGTTGTCGGTGTTCTGGGAACGGGGGTCCCCAGACTTGCCTGCCTGCGGCCTGCGGCGTGGCTCAAAGGAGGCCCAGGACAGCCCATCTTCATCAGCACAAGCTCAAGACCCTCGCAAGGGGCCAAGCCTCGTGGGGCGGATGACAAGGAGCTTCCTCAGGCACGGCCTCGTCAGGCTGGCTCATGAGGAGGCGGAGAGTTCAAGGCAGGATACCTCGCGAGGTGCCCATGGCGCATAAGCCATGGCGACCAAGGGCGCCCGATCGAGGCGCCCGGCCAGCGTGATGTCCTCCTTTCCTCTTTGGTGCAAAGGGAGCAAGCGCGGCGAGAGCATCAAGCAAAGGCATCCGTTTGATTGCAACAAGACCAAGACCAGCCCCAACGGTGGAAGGGAGTCATCATGGAGCCCAAGCGAGCGTCATCACGAGAGCCTTTGGCGGCGAGGACCAACTTTAGTCGGGATAAGTGTACCCATTGTTCCCCTTCAAAATGGCCAATTGTTGGCGCCCTTCCCGCTCAATATTTGGGAAGAGGCCGGGGCCTTCGCCTATAAATAGGAGTAGCCACACTCGAGAGGGGAGAGATCCGAGAGAAAGACAGAGACCCGATCCTCAAGCTAGAGCGATTGAACACCACTTAGCAGTTCATCGCACCCGCCAAGAAACAGAGACCCTCATGAGGCTGTTCTTCCTTGTACTATTCATCATCAGCCCCTGAGGCAATCCACCACACCACAAACTAGAGTAGGGTATTACACCACAACGGTGGCCCGAACTAGTATAAATCTTGTGTCTCTTGTGCCGTTCCATTTAGTAGTTTAGGTCCCTGCGATTCGGCGAGGTACGAGACGGTGGAGGGTTGGATCTCCGCGTGCACCCCAGTGTTCGAACCTCAAGGGTCTGCTGGAACCCGAAATCCGACAGCTGTGTTGTCATATTATTTTTCCTGCAGTGTATTATTTGCTCTGCCAGAACACATGTACTCAAGATGCTCGGCCTTCCCATAACTGAATACACTAGTTTAATGGTCACAGTGAAGACAAGCCATGGATATTACTTCGAGTTGGGTTCATGAACCAAGAAGATCGCTACTTTTTTATGGCGAACTTGGATAAACTTTCTCAAGTGTTCTGGGTGAAAGTTGGCGCACAAATGTTGATGGAAATAGCAGAACCTGCTCTTATCTTCACTGCGATCTACCACCCCGACATCGTTCCAATTGTTCATCCATGTTAGTTTTGTATCTGGTTCTTGCTTGTTGCCTCGATTAATTCTTAATCCACCTATTTTGTCTAACTAATCACAATTTAACTTTAGAAGTAGCAACGAATCTCTCACGAAGATGCTACTTCTAACTAATATTTTCTTATAATTGGTGGCACGTGTAGGTTTTTTCAGAGTTAAGCGATCACGCTTTCGTTTGTTACTCTGTAATAACTTTCATGTTACTAATGGCAGCGTTGACTGGATCGACATCCACAAGTTCCTACACTTTATTGATCGTCTTGAGGTCCTTGTGGGGCGTTTCAATGGTGGAAGGCCACGTGGGATATGTGTGCCACTGCTGCACTCATTGAACAGGTCCAAGTGTGTCGAGAAACTTTTGGTACGAGCTGTTTTCTGTTATATATGTTGTTCATAAACTATTGCTTATACATAGTTTTACAGCTGTGATCTCCTTGAAAGAGGCTGCGAGTTACATTGTTCCTATCTGAGATGCACGACCATGGTCGGGTCAGACTTGCGCTTGGTCACAACATGATGTTTATGTCAACCTACTCAATTCCCCTTGGAGGTGAAAAGATACTTATTTGTGGGTGGTCTCAGATAATGAAGGCTCGTCCATCTTGGAGAATAGAACAGAAGATTATGTTCACGCTTTTCCATGGCTCTAAAGCGAATATCCTGTTTATTGACCACGTTGCCAGATGAATCCGCATTCAGAAGGTTGTGGATGCGCCGGGTGGCGCCTGGGCCTTGGCGGCCTCACCCTTGGTTAACTGTAGGCAAAGTAGCACTAATCGAGGCGTGCTTTGTACGGTTGAACCTGTATAAGTACTCATACTACTTTCACCTTTGGTTGTTAAGTGCCCTGCTGGTTTGATTAAGGTTGTTAAGTACTCCTGCTTTGCTTTTCTGATCTGTCGTGTTTCTTGATCTGTCTTCCTCCGGCCGCCAAAACCAAACCGGTATTTGGCGGGGCCGCTTCTTCCGCCTCCACGGTGGCGGCACCTCGTATACTTGCATCGCCGCTTGTCTCCTAAATCGTTAACGTTGACGTCCTCCGTGCACTTTGATGCGCTCGCCGTGGCGCCGCTCTCTCGCGTTGTCAACATGGTCAACAAACAACAGGAATCGGCGGAAGTACGTGAAGAGGATGACAGTAGGGGCCCACCACATCAGCGTATGGAAAAATAAAATGCTTCCTCCTAGTGTTTTCACGACATACGGGACCCACGACATTGTGGCGTATATAGTCAATAGACAAGAGAAGCGGTACAAGATCGGTGACACACAGGGGCGTAGCTACTCGGCGATATTTTTTTGTTTGGTATTGTTGAGGCCAGACGGGGTTTGCTGGGCTGTGGCCCGTCTAGCCCAGGATTATATTTTATGTTCACCATGTGACCAACCCTGCTATTTTTTCTTTGTGAAAAATGAGCCCGATTTATTTTTTACGAAGAATACCCAATCGAGGCCTACTTATTTTTCTCATACGATGAAATTGCAACTCTTTCAAGGCGCTGCAAATCTTGAAAGTAATATGAAATGGGTTGTAAATATAAAAGCAGATGACAAATTGGCAATTACTTTATTATTTATGATTTTTTCACATTTTCAGATTCCTATTTCCTTTGGGCATTAACCTAATTCAAATATATCTTCAAAGTACTTTAAATCTGGCTCGACATTTCAGTATTAAAAATAGTTTGGAACCCATAGAAATATGCAAAATAGGCCCTGGCCAACCAAAAAACGACTGCAATAAATTGCATAAGAAGTTGCCATGAGCTATATATAAATTATAAAAAAAGAGGGAGTGGTCTGACTTGTGGGCCTGTTTAGTTAACGCATATGCAAGATTTTTTTAGTTATTATATATACTACGTCAACAAACGATTCTAGCAGACATAACCGTTGGATGTCAATCCAACGGCCGTCGTGTTTCTTCAATCTCTGATCTTCTTGCTCCAGCCGCCAAAGCAGTGTCGGCGGGACCGCCTGCTCCCGCCTCCCGTGGCGGCTGTCTTTGCCGCCTTGAGCCTCGGCGCCCCTACTACTCCCACTTTCTTGGCGGGGCATCCCTCTACTCACCCACACCCCCTGTTATTCTGCGGCGACGGCAGCCTCACACCATAGCCGAACCGGTGAACCCTCGTACTCCTCTCCGTGCGGGCTTCCACTACCGCGTCTTCCCCGGCTCCGCGTTGTCCCCTTCCTAGGCCTTGCCGTTGTCCACCACCGTGGTGCTCTCGGCGTGGCGTGGTCAATGTGGTCAACGACCGACTTCCATCGGAAGAGTACTATACGTGGAGAGGATGACAGCTGGGTCCACGGCAGCCGCAAGGAAGTGCCTCCTTATTATGTGGAAAATAATTATTCCTCCACCTGACAGCTGGGACCCTGGGCCGGGCCACGATATTTCATGAAAAAACGTTTCCCGATTGCTAGGACCCACAGGTCGGGCCACCGTATTCAGCGAAAAACGTTCCCCATTGTCATTTCGGACCCAGGAAGTGCCTCCTTATTACGCACAAAAAATGAATACCCCCTGCTAGGCTGGAACCAACCTTGGTGGGAGGCTGACTTGTGGGCCTACTAAGTTGGTGGGATGGAGGCCTTTGTCAACTTTAGTCAATATATGAAGCGATTCTAGCTCCGGTGACCGTCGATGTCCATCCAACGGCCGTAGTGCTTCTTCAACCTCTGGTCTTCTTGCTCGGCCGCCCAAAGCGGTGTCGGTCGTGCCGCTTTGCTCCTGCCGCCCGTGGCAGGCTGTGATGCTGTGAGGCCTCACCGCCTACTACTCCCACTGCTGGCGGACCATCCCTCTACGCACCCACACCCCTGTTATTCTGCGGCGGACGGCGGCCTCACACCGCTTTAACGAGCAGGTGAACCCTCATACTCCTCTGGCGTGGGCATCCCTTGCAGCGTCTTCCCGGCTCGCGTCGTCCCTTCCTAGGCCTGCCGTCGTCCACCGCCACTGGTGCTCTTGGCGCTTGACGTGGTCAAGGTGGTCAAGGAGTGGCTTCCATCGGACATGGGTATGACGTGGAGAGGCCGACAGTGGGTCGACGACGCATGACAAGGAAGTGCCTCCTTATTACGCGCAAAATAATTATTCCTCCACCTGACAGCGGGGACCCATCGGACGGGCCACCGTATTTCACGAAAAAAATGTTTCCCCCTGTCTGCTGGGACCCACCAGCTACATCTTCGCACGCAAGGAAGTGCGTCCGAAAAAAAACTATTCGCCCCCCTGACTGCTGGGACCCACCAGCTACGTCATCGCACGCAAGGAAGTGCGTCTGGGCAAAACCCAAAGCGATTAAGCCCGACTCTGGGACCCTGGCTACATCTTCGTGAGGCAAGGAAGTACGGCGGTCGGGACCCACCTCGTCGAAGTGTACGTGGCGTTGTCATTCGGTCGTGACGATATGCGTACATACTAGTCGTTGTAGAAGCGGCGCCGCGTTAGCCGTAGTAGAAGCGCGCCGCGTAGCATGTACACGCGTTAAATGCAGCGGCGGGGTGCAAGAAAGAAAATACGGCCACGTATATGTACATACGGGCGGGGTCTCGAACGCCTACTCGCGCATACGTACGGCGAGGGCTCGTGTACATGGCTGAGTCGGAACGCAGAAACAACGTCGTCGTCGTGTTCATGGGGAGCCAAACCGGCTAGGTCGGAACGGAATGTGTGGTCGTGTTCATCGGGAGGGCTTGGAAACGGGGCCTGGCGTACCGCACAACGGAGGAAACGGCCTTGTGTTCGACTGACCACGTCGAAACAGGATCCTGTTCATTGGGAGGTGCGGCGTCTGCCAAAGCGGAGAAAGCGGACCTCCTACGGTCGAAAGCGGGGTCTGTTGGCGGGAGGGTGTGGCGTACCGCAAAAGCGGAGAAGCGGACCTCCTACGGTCGAAATGGGGTCTGTTAAGAGGAGGGTGTGGCGTACCCAAAAGCGGAGAAGCGGACCTCCCTACGGTCAAAGCAGGGGTCTGTTGATCGGGAGGGTGTGGCGTGCCGCAAAAGCAGACCAACGGACTTGTGTTGGAGCCTTCTACGGTGAAAGCAGGGGTCTGTTCATTGGGAGGGTGTGGCATACCACAAAGCAGGACTCCACAGGATACTTTTCATCTCCACCGTCGACCTCCTCCGGCCTCCACGGGCTACCGTCGACCTCCTCCGGCCTCCACGGGCTCTGTTCATCTAGCCTCCACCGTGCTTCTCCACCGTCTCTTGTTCAACCACCCCTCCATGGGCACCCCTTCACGGTCTCTGTTCATCCAGCCCTCCACACCACGGGGTCTGTTCAACCACCCCTCCTTGCCACCCCTCCACCGTCTCTGTTCATCCAGCCCTCCACACCACGGGTTCCTGTTCATCCGGAGAGTAACGCCACCGCTCACTTTGTTCATCCAAACCCCCATAGCGCTCATTGTTCATCCTGAGGCAGCATCGATCGGCTTGATTAGCGGCGGCGGCGAAGAATCGCTCCATCCGGTTGATTAACAGCCATCGATCGATCGCTCGGGTTCGATAACAGCGTAACTGCGGTCTGATCGCTCGGGTTGATTAGAGCCCAACGCCTCGCTTCGGGTTGATTAGAGCCAACGCCTCGCTTTTGCTCTGGCGATATGCGTATGAGAGAAGCGCGCATCGCTCGGCCCCCGACCCCCCACCAGAACCGGCAACTCCCCAAAATGTTCCTCCCCCGCGCGTGTACCCCGGTTTTTTCCGTCATGGACGGCCCAAAGCATGTCTTGCAGCTGCGTCTCCGGCCCGCCCAAGACGAAAAGCCCATTTTACATCATGATTTTTTGTCATAGAAGTAGGAGCCCACCACATCTATGATGATACCGGGTTTTGTCACAATTATCGTCATAGAAGTGTCATATGTATGACAGAAAAAATATTCGTTCGGCCCAAAATGTCACAGACGTGTCTTTTTTTTGTAGTGTTACAAGCAAGAATATCTCTAGTTGTCTCCTCATTCATAACATAAACTTCCGGTACCTTAGGCAATTCATATCTAGGAAGGCTAGTTCTAGTAGGTGTTTCAGGAGTTTCAGTTTCAGGCTCATCATCATATTCAACAACATCATGTTGTATTACTCTAGCAATTTGTTCATCAAGAAAATCACCAAGTGGCACATCATTATCATCAAGCAAGGTACTAGTATCATCATAAGCATTATCCATAGCAGAAATAGCATCATCAATAACTTGCGACATATCAGAATTGATGGCATGTGGTGGTGTTGCAAGTTTACTTATAACAGAAGGTGAATCTAAAGCAGAACTGGATGGTAGTTCCTTACCTCCCCTCGTCTTTGAGGGAAAAAATCTTAGTCTTAGCATCCTTCAGATTCTTCATAGTGATAAAGTGATAATAATACCAAGTGACTCAACAAATATAACTATGCTCCCCAACAATGGAGCCAAAATAAGGTCTTGATAACCCACAAGTATAGGGGATCACAACAGTTTTCGAGGGTAGAGTATTCAACCCAAATTTATAGATTCGACACAAGGGGAGCCAAAGAATATTTGAAGGTATTAGCAGCTGAGTTGTCAATTCAACCACACCTGGAAATTAATTATATGCAGCAAAGAGATCAGTAGCAAAGTAATATGATAGTTTTGATAATAGTGACAACACTAATAGTAATGGTAACAGTGATAGCAGTAATTTTGTAGCAAGTGTAAATGTGATGATAGTAGTAGTAACTTAGCAAGAACAATATAAGATAAATTCGTAGGCATTGGATCGGTGACTTGTTGGATGATATTCATCATGAGACAGTTATAACCTAGAGCGTCTGACACTAGCTCCGATTCATCAATATAATGTAGGCATGTATTAGTAAATAGTCATACGTGCTTATGGAAAGAACTTGCATGACATCTTTTGTCCTACCCTCCCGTGGCAGCGAGATCCTATTGGAAACTAAGGGATATTAAGGCCTCCTTTTAATAGAGAACCGGAACAAAGCATTAACACACGGTGAATACATGAACTCCTCAAACTACGATCATCACCGGGAGTGGTCCCGACTATTGTCACTCTAGGGTTGCCGGATCATAACACGTAGTAGGTGACTATACCTTGCGAGATCGGATCTAGAACATGGATATAATGGTGATAACATAAACAGTTCAGATCTGAATTCATGGCGCCCGGGCCCAAAGTGACAAGCATTAAGCATGTCAAAGTCATAACAACATCAATCTTAGAACATAGTGGATACTAGGGATCATGCCCTAACAAAACTAACTCGATTACATGATGAATCTCATCCAACTCCTCACCGACCAGCGAGACTATGAAGGAATACTCACTCCCGATACAGAGCATCATGGAATTGGCGATGGAGAAGGGTTGTTGATGACGAAGAACAAAGATACCCCTCTCCGGAGCTCCAAACGGACTCCAGATCTGGCCTCCCGATGAAGAACAGGAGGTGACGGCGGCTCCGTCTCGTGGATCATGATAATTCTTTCTCCCTGATTTTTTCTGGAAAAATAGCATTTTATAGCGTCGGTTTGAGTGCAGAGGGCCACGGTGGGGACAACCCACTGGGCGCGCCCGAGGAGGCGCCACAGTGGGTTGTGCCCACCCAGGTTTCCCCTCCGGTGGATCTTGGCTCCAGAAATTCTTATTTATTGCATAAAAAGTCCTCGCAATGTTTCGTTCCATTCCGAGAACTTTTATTTTTGCACAAAAACAACACCATGGTAGTTCTGCTGAAAACATCATCAATCCGGGGTTAGTTTCATTCAAATCATGCAAATTAGAGTCCAAAACAAGAGGAAAAGCGTTAGGAGAAGTAGATACGTTGGAGATGTATCACAACCCTGCAACCTAATACAAGAAATCTCTTGTGTCCCCAACACACCCAATACAATGGCATATTGTATAGGTGCACTAGTTCGGCGAAGAGATGGTGATAAAAGTTTAATATTGATGGTAGAAATATATTTTTATAATCTGAATAAATAAAAACAGCAAGGTAACAAATAGTAAACAGGCACAAAAACGGTATTGCAATGCTTGAAAATGAGGCCTAGGGTCCGTACTTTCGCTAGTACAATCTCTCAACAATGCTACTATAATTGGATCACATAACCATCCCTCAACGTGCAACGAAGAATCACTCCGAAGTTCTTATCTAGCGGAGAACATAAGAAGAAATTGTTTGTAGGGTACGAAACCACCTCAAAGTTATTCTTACCGTTCGATCTATTCAAGAGTTCGTACTAAAATAACACAAAGCTATTCTTTCTGTTCGATAAATCCTAGAGTTCGTACTAAAATAACACCAAATAACTTCAGATTCATAATACTCAATCCAACACAGAGAACCTCAAAGAGTGCCCCAATGTTTCTACCGAAAAAACAAAGACAATATCGTGCATCAACCCCTATGCGTAGATTACCCCAATGTCACCTCGGGAATCCGCGAGTTGAGTGCCAAAACATATATCAAGTGAATCAATATGATACCCCATTGTCACCATGAGTATTCATATGCAAGACATATATCAAGTGCTCTCAAATCCAGAAAAGTATTCAATCCGATAACAATGAAATCTCAAAGGGAAAACTCAATTCATCACAACAAGATACAGAGGGGAAAACACCATATGATCCGATTATATTAACAAAGCCCATGATACATCAAGATCGTGACATCTCAAGAACATGAGAGAGAGAGATTAAACACATAGCTACTGGTACAAACCCTCAGTCCCGAGGGTGGACTACTCCTTCGTCACCGTGGTGGCCGCCAGGATGATGAAGATGGCCACCAGTGATGATCCCCCCTCCAGCAGGGTGCCGAAATGGGGTCTAGATTGGTTTTCAGTGGCTACAGAGCCTTGCGGCGGTGGAACTTCTGATATAGGTTAAACCTTGATGGTTTCTCTATTTATAGGATTTTTTCGTGTTGGTTTCACGCTAAGATGGGCCTCGAGGTGAGCACAACCCACCGGGGCAAGCCAGGCCCACCAGGCGCGCCCTGGTGGGTTGTGACCTCATTATGGCTCTTCTGGCCCACCCACGAAGCTTCGGGGGTCTCTTTTGTTCAAAACAAATCATCAAAAATATTCAGCTCATTTGGAGAGCTTTCATTTCTGCACAAAAAACAACACCACGGTAGTTCTGCTGAAAACAGCGTCAGTCCGGGTTAGTTCCATGCAAATCATACCAAAACCATATAAAATTGTTGTAAACATGGCATGAATACTTCATAAATTATAGATACGTTGGAGATGTATCAAGTATCAATGTTCCTAGTCCTTTTACTCGATCAACAGCTACGCAACTAGCAAACTTCCACTACTGGAATCAGCTTCTTTGCCGTCCGCCATGGCGGACGGCAAAGGCATGCATGCTGGATGGCAAAGTCCTTTGCCGTCAGCCAGCAGACGGCAAATTGTCCGTCTGTACGAGTGCCGGCAAAGGCCTTGTGTGTCGTCTGCTTCATAGAAGCGGACGACAAAGGATTGTGTCGTCCGTCGACGGAGGCCGGCAGACAACAAAGATCATGGATGGCAGTGGGGTGGGGTGAGAGCCATTAGGGGTTAACGGCGTGCTTTGCCGCCCGCAAGTGGACGGCAAAGAGGCAAAGCTCTTTGCAGTCTGCTGACGGATGACAAAGAGCTTAGCTCGGCCAGCACTGGGAAGCTGCCACGTGGCCAGCTATGCCATTTGCCAGTGGACGACAAAGAGCTTTTAATCTTTGCCGTCCGCTGACGGACGACATAGCTGGCCCTGTTTGCCAGTCCTATTTGTGCACGTTGCCGTCTACAAGCAGACGGCAAAGTGACCAAATAGGCAGCCCAGTGTTCCCAGTTTGCACAGGTAGCTGCCATGTGGCCTCTTTGCTGTCTGCTAGCGGACAGCAAAGGCATATGGCAAAGAGGCTATATATCCCCTATTTTTATTTGAATCCATTTAATTTGACAAGATTTCACACATAGATATACATACATACATATCCAACATATCCAACAACATATAACATCATGTCCAACAACATATTTCATCAAATCCAACATATCCAACAACATAGTTCAACAAAGTCCATCCTATCCAACATATCCATATATACATAACATGCCAGAAACAAGTTTCCAACAACATATTCATATAGACATACATATCCAAACAAGTTTTCATAAACAACAAGGAAGCACCAGAAGAATAGTACACTCCATCAATGCAAGCTTCCTCATCTAAAGCAAATCTGCAAATTGGGAAAGATGAAAGTTAGAAGAAGAAGAAGAAGACTAGCTAGAAGAAAAGGAAGAGGAGGAAAAGAAGAAGAAGAATTTATCTTCTCTTTCTTTCTCTCCTCTCCTATTATTTATCTTCTTCTTTTCTAACTAATGTAGGCAAAAATGCCATTTTTGGGCTATGGTAGGTAAAAATGCTAAGTGTGTAGGTCAATTTAGAGCTAAGCTAGGTAAATAGGTCATTTTGGAGCTAACGTAGGTTAAATGGATCATATTGGAGCTAACCTAGCTAAACTTGGTCATTTTTTAGCTAACCTAGCTAATTATGCAATTTTTGACCTAACTAAGCTTATTGTGTCATTTTAGAGGACAACAAGCTAAGTATATGCATTTATGAGGTTAGCATGGTTATTATGCCATTTACGAATAAAAACAAGTAAGAGGAGGAAAAGAAGAAGAAGAAGAAGAATTAAGAATTCTTCTTCTTCTTCTTCTTCTTCTTCTTCTTCTTCTTCTTTTCTTCCTATTCCTTCTTTTCTTCCTCTTTCTTGATTTTCTTCATCTTATTATGTCATTTGTGGACTAAATTAGTACAACATAAAAAAATTGAATACCTGACATGAATAATATGTATAAAATTTAAGTGTATCATCATCATGAACATGATAAAAACTTGAATACCTCACATTACTAATATTACTCTGAATCATCTATATATGCTCCGGGATCATTAAATGCATCATCATCATCACTATCAGTGACGTGCTCATCATCATCATCATCAATAAATGCATCAACATGTGGAAGGCCTCCTTTATGTAATCGTTCAAGCATTGACAGGTCATCTGCAGCAGTAACTTCTTCTTGTTCAGGCTCTTCTTGTTCCGGCTTAGGGGTGAAGTCGGATTCACTATCATTGTCTACTTGAATGTTCCGGGGTGGAGTAGAGCAGTTCTTGAAATGTTTTTTGGAAAGACGTGTTTCTTGGAAGAATTCTCCTTTGTCATATATGTCTTGGTTAATGTGAGGTTCATAATCCTGTTCATTGGGGGGAGGTGGTCTAACACATGGCGGCACTTCATAAACGACATTCCAACCACTGAGATTTGGATCACTTTGACAGGCCCACGGTAGATAAGAAACTTGGGTTGCCTGTTGAGCCGTAATATAGACATCGGGAACATCCAAATGGGTGCTTTATTTGATTTTGACTAGCCCTATATGTTCATGAGTCCTTCTAGTCTCCCTCGGCTGGAACCAATAACATCTGAAGACTACGTCGTTTGTTGGGTTTTCACCATAGAATTGAAGTTCATAAATTGCTTCAACTCTTCCATAATACTCGATATCTCCTTCGCCGATAGCAGAGATACATCAATTTGTAGACTTTTGGTCGGCCTTAGATAGCTCTTTGCCATAGGTACGAAAGAGATACCCGTTGATGTCGTATTTGTCAAATGAACGGACCTTATAGTCAAAACCATTAGCTACTTGTCTCAATTCGGCATCCATAATCTCTGAATTAGCCTACAAGTTTAATACGAAAGAATTGTTGCATTAGTCGCAAGTTAGCCAAAGAAATGAAATGGTATAATGGAAATTGCCGTTTTTTCTGAACCAAGAGATGAAACCGGGATATTTGTCTCCTTGCTTTGCCAGAAGCTCATATTCTTCGACGAAATCATTTTGGATCACCGCTCCATATGAGAATATGGGGACGTATCGACTGCATCAAATATCCAGGAATAAGAGCAGTTCAAAGGAATTAGAAGTTGCGAAACAATGTATCGAGATCTTACTCGATGTACGGCCACACTTCTGTTAGGTTGTTGAAGAGATACAGCGAAATGGTCCGCCATTCTTCAACATCCAATGATACTGGTTTCCAACCACTGGCTGGTGCGAGATTCCCTTTGAATAGGCTTAGGTTGGATCGACCCTTTTTAGGGTCATCAGCATTGTATCGAGGCTTCGAATTTTGCAAATGACAATTTTTGGCTTCGTAGTGTGCTGTGACGAAGTTTGCCGCCTCCTTAGTGATGAATGCCTCGGCCATCGATGCTTCAATTCTACATTTATTTTTACAATTTGCTCAAAGCGTCTTCTGCATCCTCTTAGTTGAGTAGCACCAACGATTTTGCACACCCCCCCCCCCCCCCAATCGTGCCTCGGTCGGGAGATGCAAAATCAAGTGTTGCATTGGATTAAAGAAGCTTGGCGGAAAGATCATCTCTAATTTGCAGATCAACTCCGGAGCCAACTGTTCCATTTCTTCTTGGAGGCCAGGCGATAGTTCTTTAGCACAAAGAACACAGAAGAAATAGCTCAGCTCTGCCAGTACTAGCCATTCATCCTCAGGGATGAAGCCACGCAACATCACCGGCATTACCCGCTCAATCCATATGTGCCAATCATGACTTTTTAGACCAAATATTTTAAAATTTTCAAGACTCACTCCCCTCTTTAGATTTGCTGCATACCCATCGGGGAACATCAACTGCATTTTCACCCACAAAATAATTTCCATCATAGCTGGCCTTCCAAGATTGAACCATGCCTTTGGCTTCATCCAGTTCCGCTTTCCTTTCGGTTCTTGCATGTTTTGTAACTTTCTATCACATAGCTCCTCTTGATCGACTCTAGCCTTAGTATTATCCTTTGATTTCCCCTCTATGCCGAACAATGTACCAAAAATGGCTTCGGCGATATTCTTTTCAGTGTGCATCACGTTGATGTTGTGTGGGCAAAGGAGGTCCTTGAAGTAAGGCAGATCCCACAAGCATGTCTTGTGAGTCGAGCGTGTTCCTTATTATACCCCTTGAAATACCACGGGCGCTCTGGATGCAGCTCGAGGCGTTTAAGCGATCTAGGAGTGCATTGGCCTGTCAACGCAGGTGGTGCAGAGTGTTTGACAACTCTACCTTTGATGAAGTTCTTGTCTTTCCCGAACTTATGGCGAGGATCTAGAAATGGTCTATAAAACTCAAGAGATCCCTTGCATGTGGGGCATGGGAACCTTCCATGCACACACCAGCCAACGAATAGCGCATACGCCGGCAAGTCATGCGTCGAGTACATGTACCGAACGCATTAAAGTTACATTTTGCTAAAGGCGTCGTATGTCTTGAACCCATTATCCCAAGCTTCTTGCAATTCGTCCTTAAGCGGCTGCATGTACACATTCATATTCTTCCCCGGATAGTTGGGCCCTAGAATTATCAACGTCAAGAAAATGTTCTTTCTTTGCATAATCTGCCCCGGGGGGGGGGGGGGAGATTGAGTGGAATGACAAACACGGGCCAACAACTGTATTGGGCTACCGTCTAAGCAAACACACAGAACCCATGCGTGCTGACGGCGACTCGAGGATGCCTTGGATCTGCCGTTTTTCCTTATGTAATGCATTTAAGCGCTTCCACGCTTCACCATCCGATGTGTGCACCATCATCACATTCCCATCTGCATCTAGTTCGGTTCTTTTGCCGTTTTGTGCCATGTCATCTGTCTGGCCGTCTCTTTGACCATGAAAAGACGTTGAAGTCTTGGTACGATTGGCATATACCGAAGAACATTAACGGGTATTTTGGTCTGCGTCTTCTCACCCATACCATTGTCTACCACAACATACCTGGAAGACTTGCAAATGGGACAATAGTTCAAGTCCTCATACTGAAGCCTAAATAAGACACATCCTTTCTCACAGGCATGTATCTTCTCATAGGGCATCTTAAGAGCACGGAGGATTTTGTCTGACTGGTACAAGTTTCCAGGTAGAACATGGCCTTTGGGTAGAAATCGTCTGAATACTGTCATCATCGCGTCGTAGCATTCTCTGCCCAAGTTGAATTGAGCCTTCAAAGCCATTATTTGTGAGATGGCATCCGGTGACAAAGCTTCGGTGTGCTCGTGGAAGGGCGTTTTGAGGACTCCAACATTTCGGTGGAGGCCTTTGCACATTCCTCCATCTCCTCGTGCGAGTCGAGCATCGTCAAAGTCTTGCACCATGTCTTCCATCCGGTACCATGCTGCGTCGGTGCGACGACGAACCACCTCGGCTGCACGTTGCGTTAAGCAGACTCACCATGTAATGTCCGGACCGTGTAACGAGGCGTAAAACCAAGCTTCTGCGGTGTTTACTCATTTCAAGCTCGTCCCTCATATTATAGTTATGCGCTTGCCGGACACGGGGCACCGGCTTAATTACGGCCATTTACCGTCTGGCTCTAACAAACCCCTTGGTTTTGTTAACCATTCCTCGGTCCAAACTTTCGACTAGTGTAACGGTGTACATCCAGCGCCGACACTCATATTGACTTCCCTCTTGGACACACAAGAAATATATACATAATTAAGCAAACCATATCCATCGAGTTAATGGAGTTTGTCGGTTTTATTACGTCCATGCAACCTACTGCGCTAATAGGTAAAGATAGGTCCTAATCCCACCCAAGTATGTATGGGTGGGTTCGTTTTCCCATGCTCGCTCCGGATCCAGCATAAAATTTGGCGGCACCTCCCATTTGTTCTCCACGATACGCGCCTCGGCAATAGCGAGAGAGGATGTGTACCGGAGAACAACGAGGAAAACGCCGTAATTACGCATCGGGTCGGGCGAGGCATATGGGAAAGCGAACCCATCTACATACTCGAGTTATCCATGAATAACGTTGGACAATTGAAAGAATCACGATTATAGATATGCAAATGCATGCATATTTATAGATGTAACCCTTTCAAGCGGGAGGCGCATAGTGGTCACGCATGCGATGATTGACACCTATAGCTAGCAAGTTCCATCGACACGAAGGCCGGAGCGAGCAAATGAAGGGGAGGAGGAGATGTCATTTGTGCTTTCGCCAGCGAGCAGCGAGGCGGAGCTAAATCGAGCGCCGCGAGGAGGTCGTCAGACACCACACCCTCGCAGCGATGAAACAACTGCACATTTAAATACACCTGGTCAACACAAATATATATGATGTTCTGCATTACAAAATTGAAAAATATACGACCTAACTCATAATTCACAAATATATGACCCCATCGGGGTCGGGGTCAGGGTCGGGGTGTGGTGTCAGGGTGTCGGGGTCGATCGGGGTGTCAGGGTGTCGGGGTGTCGGGGTCGGGGTCGGGGTGTGGTGTCAGGGTGTCGGGGTGTAGTGTCAGGGTGTCGGGGGTCGGGGGTCGGCGTCGGGGTGTCGTGCCAGGGTATCGGGGTGTCGTGTCGGGGTCGGGGTCTTCTTCTTCTTCTTCTTCTTCTTCTTCTTCTTCTTCTTCTTCTTCTTCTTCTTCTTCTTCTTCTTCTTCTTCTTCTTCTTCTTCTTCTTCTTCTTCTTCTTCTTCTTCTTCTTCTTCTTCTTCTTCTTCTTCTTCTTCTTCTTCTTCTTCTTCTTCTTCTTCTTCTTCTTCTTCTTCTTCTTCTTCTTCTTCTTCTTCTTCTTCTTCTTCTTCTTCTTCTTCTTCTTCTTCTTCTTCTTCTTCTTCTTCTTCTTCTTCTTCTTCTTCTTCTTCTTCTTCTTCTTCTTCTTCTTCTTCTTCTTCTTCTTCTTCTTCTTCTTCTTCTTCTTCTTCTTCTTCTTCTTCTTCTTCTTCTTCTTCTTCTTCTTCTTCTTCTTCTTCTTCTTCTTCTTCTTCTTCTTCTTCTTCTTCTTCTTCTTCTTCTTCTTCTTCTTCTTCTTCTTCTTCTTCTTCTTCTTCTTCTTCTTCTTCTTCTTCTTCTTCTTCTTCTTCTTCTTCTTCTTCTTCTTCTTCTTCTTCTTCTTCTTCTTCTTCTTCTTCTTCTTCTTCTTCTTCTTCTTCTTCTTCTTCTTCTTCTTCTTCTTCTTCTTCTTCTTCTTCTTCTTCTTCTTCTTCTTCTTCTTCTTCTTCTTCTTCTTCTTCTTCTTCTTCTTCTTCTTCTTCTTCTTCTTCTTCTTCTTCTTCTTCTTCTTCTTCTTCTTCTTCTTCTTCTTCTTCTTCTTCTTCTTCTTCTTCTTCTTCTTCTTCTTCTTCTTCTTCTTCTTCTTCTTCTTCTTCTTCTTCTTCTTCTTCTTCTTCTTCTTCTTCTTCTTCTTCTTCTTCTTCTTCTTCTTCTTCTTCTTCTTCTTCTTCTTCTTCTTCTTCTTCTTCTTCTTCTTCTTCTTCTTCTTCTTCTTCTTCTTCTTCTTCTTCTTCTTCTTCTTCTTCTTCTTCTTCTTCTTCTTCTTCTTCTTCTTCTTCTTCTTCTTCTTCTTCTTCTTCTTCTTCTTCTTCTTCTTCTTCTTCTTCTTCTTCTTCTTCTTCTTCTTCTTCTTCTTCTTCTTTATTCTTCTTCTTCTTCTTCTTCTTCTTCTTCTTCTTCTTCTTCTTCTTCTTCTTCTTCTTTATTCTTCTTCTTCTTCTTCTTCTTCTTCTTCTTCTTCTTCTTCTTCTTCTTCTTCTTCTTCTTCTTCTTCTTCTTCTTCTTCTTCTTCTTCTTCTTCTTCTTCTTCTTCTTCTTCTTCTTCTTCTTCTTCTTCTTCTTCTTCTTCTTCTTCTTCTTCTTCTTCTTCTTCTTCTTCTTCTTCTTCTTCTTCTTCTTCTTCTTCTTCTTCTTCTTCTTCTTCTTCTTCTTCTTCTTCTTCTTCTTCTTCTTCTTCTTCTTCTTCTTCTTCTTCTTCTTCTTCTTCTTCTTCTTCTTCTTCTATTTCTTCTTCTTCTTCTTCTTCTTCTTCTTCTTCTTCTTCTTCTTCTTCTTCTTCTTCTTCTTCTTCTTCTTCTTCTTCTTCTTCTTCTTCTTCTTCTTCTTCTTCTTCTTCTTCTTCTTCTTCTTCTTCTCCTTCTTCTTCTTCTTCTTCTTCTTCTTCTTCTTCTTCTTCTTCTTCTTCTTCTTCTTCTTCTTCTTCTTCTTCTTCTTCTTCTTCTTCTTCTTCTTCTTCTTCTTCTTCTTCTTCTTCTTCTTCTTCTTCTTCTTCTTCTTCTTCTTCTTCTTCTTCTTCTTCTTCTTCTTCTTCTTCTTCTTCTTCTTCTTCTTCTTCTTCTTCTTCTTCTTCTTCTTCTTCTTCTTCTTCTTCTTCTTCTTCTTCTTCTTCTTCTTCTTCTTCTTCTTCTTCTTCTTCTTCTTCTTCTTCTTCTTCTTCTTCTTCTTCTTCTTCTTCTTCTTCTTCTTCTTCTTCTTCTTCTTCTTCTTCTTCTTCTTCTTCTTCTTCTTCTTCTTCTTCTTCTTCTTCTTCTTCTTCTTCTTCTTCTTCTTCTTCTTCTTCTTCTTCTTCTTCTTCTTCTTCTTCTCTTCTCCTTCTCCTCCTTCTCCTTCTCCTTCTTCTTCTCTCCTTCTTCGTCCTCCTCTTCCTCCCTCCTCCTCCTCCTTCTACTCTTCTTCTTCTTCTAAACTAAAACTAAAACTAATCTAAAATAAACTAAACTAAACTGAAACTAAAACTAAACTAAAACTATAACTAAAACAGAAACTAAACTAAAAAAGGGGGAAGAACTCACCAGCAGGGGATCACCGGTGGAGGAGGCGCGGGGCTGCCGGTGGATGGGAGGGCGGCCGCTCGAGTCGGCGGCCCGATGGAGGGAGGGCGGGCAACTTGTGGCCAGAGGCGAGGATAGTGATGCGAGTAGAGGCGGGCGGCTAGGCAGTCATGGCTGTGCTGGCCCGGCGTGGAAGAAGCGGCGGGGCAGTGGAGGTCGAGGCGCCTGCAGGGAGAGTCTTGAGGCGGTCGGCTCTGGCCGGCTGGTGTGGGTCGATTGGGAAGGAGACAGAGGGAGAAGAGAGAGAGAGAGGACGGGGCGGGAAGACCGTTTACGTACCAGTGTCTTTGCCGTCCATGACGGTCGACAAAAAGAGTATTTGCCGTCATTGGCGAACTGACAAGAGGTGGGGCGGTGGAGTCGTTACGGTTTAGAACCTCCACTTGACCCCACCCACCTCTTTGCCGTCCGCCATGGCCCGGCGGCAAAAGAGACTTTGCCGTCAGTTGGCGGACGGCAAAGAGCTAGCTGATGGCGAAGGACCTCTTTGTCGTACGCTGACTCTTTGTCGTATGTTTATTTTAAGCAGACGGCAAAGGACCTCTTTGACGTCAGCCAACCGACGGCAAAGAGCTGGCTGATGGCAAATCTCCTGTTTCCAGTAGTGTTCTGTGGGCACTTTGCATTCGTCTCCATATCCGAACCCAAGAAAGTTGATGAAGCCTTCATGGAACATGAATGGATTCAAGCTATGCAAGAAGAGCTCCAACAATTTGAGCTCAACAATGTCTAGGAGCTAGTCAAGCGTCCTGATCCTCGCAAGCACAATATTACTAGCACCAAATGGATCTATCGCCACAAAAAAGATGAACATGGTCAAGTTGTCAGAAACAAAGTTCATCTTGTTGCTCAAGGTTACACTCAAGTGGAGGGAATTGACTTCGATGAAACCTTTGCTCCTGTGGCTAGGCTTGAAGCTATTAGCATACTGCTAGCCTATGCTAACCACAACAACATCCTTCTATAACAAATGGATGTGACGAGTGCCTTTCTCAACGGCAAAATTGAAGAAGAAGTATATGTAGCTCAACATTGTTTTGTCTTCATGAATTATCTTCACAATGTTGTTTGGTCCTCATTGTGAATTAACACACACACACACACACACACACACACACACACACACAAATATGTTATGTCCTCTACATCATTCACTTATAGCTATGTCTTCAAGTTGCCATTTTCTGCACTAAGTGAATGTGATCGGACCCTGGCCCCATCTGTGCTTATCTCTCCAACTCTCTCTATCTTTTCATATGCATTCTATTGACACGCGTCGATTGTCTTCACCGTGTCCTTGCCAGTCTAAGATATAGAGACAAACATTTAAAACGATTTTAATATACTTATCATGTCTGCCTGAACCCAGAGAAGCTGGAACGACCACCCGACAAACCGGGCGCGCGTGGCACTGGTGCGCGTTGGTGCTATACAGACGGGTTTTAACCCCTTTCCGCGACGGCATTTGGAACCGTCGCCAAGTGAGTGTGGGCGATAGGGGGGTTCCTTCCCACATGACCCAGCAACTGTCGGGGATAGGCCATCCTAGCACAAAGGCTGGGGAAAAATGAGCTCGTGTGCGATCGGGCGAGGCATCAAAACCCAATCATTTCCGTTCGTATGTACATCCCTCACAGTGAATCCCAGAAAAACATTTCCGTTCGTATGTATATCACACACACTCAATCCAAGGAATACGTTTCCGTTCTTATGTACATCCCACACAGTCAATCCAGGGAAAACATTTCCGTTCGTATGTACGTCCCACACAGTTTTATGTATAGGCTCGTGTGTGAAAGATGTAACTATCACACACGCTCTGCCTTGGTTAACCCTGTGCTTTTATCAACTACATCTCACATGATTTGATGAAGAAAACTATGTGGCATTGGGCTATCCATCACAAGCGCTTTTACTACTAGAACCGTTTGCAAAGTTCCATCACCCATTTAGCAGTTTTATTAGTTTACAATTAGTAATTCTAGTATTACGAAATTCACATTTCATATCGAACAGTTGTTTGCTAATTTCATATACAGCACATAAATATATTTTAACATCACAGTACGATAGCTACTTGAAAACAACATAGTACATCATATAGCTAGTTCAACTTCATAAGAACAATATTAGAACAATATATACATTTCCCTAATCGAGATCATCCAGGCACGTCTTATCCACCTCTGCTTTCAATTCAGTAAGAACCTATTTTGCACTGTCCAACTGGGAAAGTGCCTCCTCCTTCGCCAACACCATCTTAGCAAAGTCCGATTTAAAAAATCTGAGCTCATTCTCCACCTTCCTCTTTTTATCCCTCATCTTCAAATATTCTTCAGCGTTGACAACACTTTCTTTAAGCCTACCTTTGTTCTCTTCCTCATACATGCTCCAGAGCTTTGCTAGGCACATCTTCAAAGACTGTGGCCACTCTTGATCAACCCACTCCAAGTAAGAACACTTCGATTCATCCTATAATATTTAAAACTAGATCGGTAACAATTGTAGGGGAAATGGGTTTATAATAACATAGGAAATCACCAATACTTACTTTGAAAAACTGAAGAAACATGTTAATTATGACATATCTTCTCAAAAAGATCAATGTGCAAATGAATTAATTGCTACTGAGACAACAACCAAATTCCGAAACATCAGAAGCTATAATTAACTACAACAACGCTACAAGTTCTTACTCATGTACTATAAATAACAAATTGAACATTTTACGAGGATGGTAAATATAACTGCAACAGCACATCGACAGTGTTTGGATGATAGCAAATTGATACTAACAGGTGTGTACATGCACAAATTTAGTAACATAGAACTAATAGCACTAAGGCCGTCCACTATGTATGCCAAAACCAATGTAAAGACAACTGTTGCTACATCTCGCACCGGTGCCCTCCACTGGTGAGCCGATGCAGCGGAAAAAAATCAGGGACCCAGACTCCAGAGCACCTAGTTGCTCTGATGCCCAGTTCCTTCGCGCCATAAAGATTTAGTATTTTACTACTTGGCTTCTTGGATGTGTGGACCAAAGTTGGCGGCACAAACTTCTGAAGCGATGCCAAATAATTTTCTAATGGCACCGCTGATGAGATGGCAACATTTTTAGATACTAGGTACAAACTGTGACACTGTCTTAGGATGCGTTTGGTTGAAGGTGTCGTATGAATGGGTTGGGACCGTGGCAGTGTCTGAATCACATCTAACAAATGATTTGTAAAAACGAAAGAGGTTCTAACCTTCTCTGCACATGCCAGAAACTTCCTCCCATTGTCCACAGATTCAAACACAACTAGCTTCGCGCACGGAGACTGATGGTGACAACGAGCAGACAGATCTTCAGCCATCCCGCTCCATTTTTTGCAACTGATGGTCCTAGGGAGCTACAAGAGGTAGAAATGACTCAAATCGACCGCCGGGTTAAAATCCTTCATTCCAAGTCATAGCCCAAGAGACAGAAGAGAGGCATACCTGGGTGGTGAAGGAGTCGTCGTCGGAGGAGGAACCACCAGAGAGGTTATTGAAGAAGACCATGGCGACCCCGGTGGTAGGATGCGAGACGGCGAGAGCGAGGAAGCAATCGAGGAAGCGGCTATAGCTTAGGAAGGAAGGAAGGAGGAAATAGGGGAAATGTGACTTGTGGTTGGGGAGAAAAGGGGGCGGGGAAGGGGGGTAGATATTTTGGCGGTAGGCCAAAAATTTGGAAATGTGGAGGGAAACTTTGTGCGTGGGGCCGCAAGACACTATTCACTATGAACAATTGTGTGCATCACAAACGATTCTTCTGCTTTACTCGCATGGGATGAGTTTGATCATTCAAATTTTGGTGGAAATTTCCCCGGGTACGTCATTGCATAATTTAACATCGCTTGCTAATTTGGGCACACAAAAGAGCGTACAACACTCAAACCACACTTACTGAATCGAGCAATTTTAGTAATTAAACAAAGCCTAAGTACGCATAATTTTAACAAATCCTCCGCCGCGCCGGCCTATCCATCACTGGTGTGATGAGACGTCGATGACTTGTCCTGGCGAAATGCCGTCGCTGGTGGACTCCGCGCCCCCTGCTGAAGTCGATCGTGTCCTCGTCCTCCTCCTCGGCGCCGTCCTCAAGGTTGTAGTACTCTGCGCCAGAGCTCGTATTGGTACCCGACCGCCGATTCCTCAACATACAAACTCTTCTCTACCTCGACCTCGGCCACGCGCAACTCCTCCTCCCGGCGCTCGTCGATCTCCGCCGCCTCCTGCATCTCGAGCTCCCACTCGACAATCTCATGAGCAAGCAGGTGCTCCATGCTCACCGCCACCTTTTCGTACGTGGGTTGCATGCTGGATTCTGAGGTGGCCTAGAATATCTTGGCGTGTGCGTCCCCAATCTTGGCGTGGATGGACTCGACACGGGCCGGGGCGACATCAACGGCACGGACGGCAGCTCCAGCGCTCTCGGCGTTTGCAGCCGCAGTTGCAGTAGCTGTTGCAGCCGTCTCGGCTGCTGCAGCTGCCCTATCGGCTGCCGCAGATGCGCTCTCGGCGGATGCAGCCGCGCTCAATGCGGATGCGGCGGCACTCTCGGTGTAGGCGGCCGCACTCTCGGCGCAGGCAGCAGCGCTCGGGGAGGACGCGACCATCGTACGGGCCTTCACGAAGCGTTTCCACGGTCATCTTTGCAAGAAGGGGGTGCGGGAATGGGGATCGAGATTCATGGATTCGAGGGTTGCTGGCACTAGAGCAGACGAGCCGGCGAAGCTTAAGGAGGAAGACTTAAATAGACCCAGAAATTTTCATCGCAAAAGGTTCGTACAAAAAAATTATGTCTGATGTTGTGCATATTTTTTATTAGATGTGAAAGACGAATTTGGAGTAAAGTGGCAGCAGATGGTGTTTTAATTGTACGAGAAAATTTGTAGTACTAATACAACTGTCATGTCAAATTCTGAAAAATTTCAGGGGTCATTTGACCTTTTAAGAATTTAAGTGATTTTCTAGCTATTTAATGACCGTAATTCAAATTTGAACTACATGTACATGCAATAGCTAACCATAACAGTTTGAAAAGTCATATTTTGTGTACTTGTGTGTGATTTAATTCCATGTGCAGTAAATTGGAAGGAATTTTCAAACATATTGGTCTTACGGCTATGACACAATTAAGCATCATGTGCCATGGTATTTAAATTTCAAAAAATTAGAAAAAGATCAGAAACACATTAAACCTTGCTTGATGTAATGTCATGCCACCAAGATGATGTGGTAAATTTTTTGGCAAGTTTGACAAAAGTCTGGACACGCACCCCTCACCAACCGAAGCAACTCACTACAAGGCTCGTGTTTCCGAGAGGGAACAATGCATGTTTGATGACGAACGGGAGATAGCTTCCCCTTACGGCCTTCAATTTTTTTACCTTTAACGTGCACTAATACAATTTTCATGTGAAAATTTGGAAAATTTCAAGGGTCATTTGACCTTTTAAAGACATTTAAGTGATTTTCTAGCCATTTAATGACCGTAATTCAAATTTGAACTACACCTACATGCAACGGCTAACCATAACGGTTTGATAAATCATATTTGTGTACTTGTGTGCGAGTTAATTCCATGTGCAGTAAATTAGAAGGAATTTTCAAACATATTGGTCTCACCGCATGGACACAAGCGTGGAGTGCCATGGCATTTTAATTCCAAAAAATTAAAAATTGATCAGAAAAACATGAAACCTTGCTTGATGTAATGTCATGCCACCAAGATGATGTGGTAAAAAAATTGGCCTGTTTTACAAATGTTTGGACACACACCCCTCACCAACCGGAGCAACTCACTAGAAGGCTCGTGGTTCCGAGAGGGAACAATGCATGTTTGATGACAAACGGGAAATAGCTTCCTCTTACGGCCTTAAATTTTTTTCTATGTTTATTAACGTGCACTAATACAACTGTCATGTGAAAATTCGGAAAATTTCAGGTGTCATTTGACCTTTCAAAGACATTTAAGTGATTTTCTAGCCATTTAATGACCGTAGTTCAAATTTGAACTACATCTACATGCAACAGCTAACCATAACGGTTTGAAAAATCATATTTGTGTACTTGTGTGCGAGTTAATTCCATGTGCTGTAAATTAGAAGGAATTTTCAAACATATTGGTCTCACGGTATGGACACATGCATGGAGTGCCATGGCATTTAAATTCCAAAAAATAAAAAAATGATCAGAAAAACATGAAACCTTGATCGATGTAATGCCATGCCACCAAGATGACGTGGTACAAAAATTGGCATGTTTGACGAAAGTTTGGACACACCTGCTACCTCCTGAGCTTGCGCTGGTTTTTCCCTTGAAGAGGAAAGGGTGATGGAGCTAAGTAGAGTAAGTATTTCCCTCAGCTTTTGAGAACCAAGGTATCAATCCAGTTGAAGACAACGCAACAAGCCACCGAATACCTGAACAAACAAACACCAACTTGCACCCAACACGATAAAGGGGTTGTCAATCCCTTCACGGTTATTTGCAAAGTGAGATCTGATATAGATGGATAAACAGTAAAGTAATATTTTTGGTTTATGGAACGGAAAGTAAAAGATTGCAAAGGAAGTAAATAGGAAACTAAGATTGGATCGTAAACTTATATGATGGAAAGTAGACCCGGGGGCCATAGGTTTCACTAGAGGCTTCTCTGAAGATAGAAATTATTACGGTGGGTGAACAAATTACTGCCGAGCAATTGATAGAAAATCGCAAAGTTATGATGATATCTAAGGCAATGATCATGAATATAGGCATCACGTTCATCTCAAGTAGACTGAAAGTGCAACTAATCCATGAGTGCTTTTGGTAATTCTTAACAACATATAACTCATTGAACTAATACTCTTTCAAGATGATCATTTCAAAAATTTCAATGATTGGCATGGCATGGACTAGAGATGTGGACCCTCAAAATGCTAAGGACACAAATTGGCTCAAGCTCAACACTCTACATTTTCATTTTGGTGATCCAAGATCACATTGAGTCCATAGGAAAAGCCAATACTATTAAAAGGGGATGAGGCGTTGCTTAATGGCTTGCTTGCTTGCTCAAAATGCTCAATGATATGCTCCAAAATCCCTCAACCACTTTCTCATATCTACATATGTCCCAAACCAAAAGTCAAACTCAGCCCCACTATTTTGATCTATCCGGCGCCACCGAGTTAATTTGACATAGCCATAGCCAGAAACCCTAATCAGTTCGGTCTCACCGATAGGGATCTCGGTCTCACCAAGATGGGATTGCAAACTCTCTATTTCCCTTCGTAACATTTCGGTCTAACTGAGATGAGCGATCGGTCCCACCAAGGTCGCAATGCAAATTCTCTGTTTCCTTTTCGTAACGTTTTGGCCTCACCGAAATGAGCGATCGGTCGCACCGAGTTTGCCTGACCAACTCTCTGTTTGCCTATTACAGAAATCGGTCTCACCGAGTTCATGTGATCGGTCTCACCGAGGTTACTTTATACCCTAACCCTAATGAAATCGGTGCCACCGAGTTGACATGTCGGTCCCATCGAAAACCCTAACGTTCACATTTTGAACTAAATCAGTCCGACCGAGTTTCAGTATTCGGTCTCACCGAGTTTGGTAAATTGTGTGTAACGTTTAGATTTTGTGTTGAGGCTATATATACCCCTCCACCCTTCCTCCATTCATGGAGAAAGCCATCAGAACGTGCCTACACTTCCAGCATTTATTTTCTGAGAGAGAACCACCTACTCATGTGTTGAGATCAAGATATTCCAATCCAACCACAAGAATCCTGATCTCTAGCCTTCGCCAAGTTGCTTTCCACTCAAATCATCTTTCCACCAAATCCAAATCTATGAGAGAGAGTTTAGTGTTGGGGAGACTATCATTTGAAGCACAAGAGCAAGGAGTTCATCATCAACACACCATCTATTACCTTTTGGAGAGTGGTGTCTCCTAGATTGGTTAGGTGTCACTTGGGAGCCTCTGTCAAGATTGTGGAGTTGAACCAAGGAGTTTTAAGGGCAAGGAGATCGCCTACTTCGTGAAGATCTACCCAAGTGAGGCAAGTCCTTCGTGGGCGATGGACATGGTGGGATAGAAAAGGTTTCTTCTTCGTGGACCCTTCCTAGGTGGAGCCCTCTGTGGACTCGCGCAACCGTTACCCTTCGTGGGTTGAAGTATCCATCAACATGGATGTACGATAGCACCAACTATCGGAACCACGCCAAAAATCTACGTGTCTACATTGCGTTTTCTCCCTCCAAACTCCTCTCATATGCAATGATTTACATTCCGCTGCTATACTCTTAGATTTGCATGTGTAGGTTGATTGCTTTACTTGTGATAAGTTGCTAAAATCTGCCAAGACTTAAAATTGGGAAAAGGCTAGATTTTTATTTGGTCAAGTAGTCCAATCACCCCCCTCTAGACAAACTTTCAATCCCACAAGTGGTATCCGAGCTTTGGTCTCCATTTGCCTTGATTTCCATAGCTTTGGTGATCATAGCCTTGGTTTCACAACCTAGGAGAGTATGGCGTCTAGCGAGGGAAATTACCACCGTAGAGGTCCTTACTTTGATGGTACTATTTTTTCTAGTTGGAAGCATAAGATGAAAATGCATATTCTTGGACATAACCCCGTCGTTTGGGCTATTGTGTGTATTGGCTTGAAAGGTGAATTCTTCGATGGGAGAGAACCTAATCGTGAAGCTACCGCGGAAGAATTGAAGATGCTGCAATACAATGCTCAAGCTTGCGATATCCTCTTCAATGGATTGTGCCCCGAAGAATTCAACAAAATCAGCCATCTTGAGAATGTAAAGGAAATTGGGGATACTTTGATTGATATGCACGAAGGTACCGACTCCGTCAAGGAATCCAATTGGATGTGCTTCAAAGTGAGCTTGACAAGTTCAAAATGAAGGATGGTGAAGGTGTCGCTGAAATGTACTCTAGGCTTGCTCTCATCACAAATAAGATTGCCGGCTTAGGAAGTGAAGAGATGACCGACAGATTCATCATCAAGAAGATCCTAAGAGCCTTGGATGGAAAACATGACACCGTGTGCACATTGATCCAAATGATGCCCAATTACAAAGATCTCAAGCCAAGGGAAGTCATTGGAAGAATTGTTTCTCATGAGATGTCACTCAAGGATAAAGAAGATCTTCACAACAAGTCTAGTGGTGCTTACAAAGCCTCATGTGATGCTCCTACATCATCAAGTGAGAAACAAGTCTTCAATGAGGAATTGAGCCTAATGGTGAAGAACTTCAACAAGTTCTACAAGAGTAGAAGCAAGGAAAGAAGTTCCAAGTCAAGGTCCTACAATGACAAAAGATATTCTAGTCGTGAGCGAAATTGCTACAATTGTGGAAGACCTGGACACTACTCCAATGAGTGTACGACTCCCTACAAAAGAAGAGAAGACTCACCTAAAAGGAGAAGTAGAAGTGAAGAATCACCTCCAAGAGAGATAAGGAGCAGAGATGATTGTTATGAACGAAGAACCTCTCGCAGAAGCAAGGATTCGGAGAGGAAGGACAAGTCATCAAGGAGCTACACAAAATGAAGACATCAAGCTCATGCTGGTGAATGGGTGTCCGGCTCCGACTCCGACCATCACTCCGAGAGAAGTTATCACTCCGACTCAGAAAATACTCAAGATGAAGGTGTTGTCAGTCTAGCACTTGTGTCAACCAACTCCTATGACATATTTGACTCACCAAATGAAGGAATCGGAAGATGCTTCATGGCTAAAGGCCCAAAGGTATCACACCGTATGTTGATTTCAATAGTGATGAAGATGATTTGCTAGGTGATGATGATTTACTTGTTGACAACTCTAGTGATGAAAACTATGATGAGCTTGTATTAATCATGATAATCAAGATAAAGCGAATGATGATGATAAGAAGGAGATTGAGCGTCTAACTAAAGAACTAAACACTCTTTAGTTAGCTCATGAAACTACCATGGAAGATCATCGAGAGCTTTTAAAGACTCATGAGAAGCTACGCTTTGAAAAGCTCAACCTAGATCAAGAGCATGGGTTCTTAAAAGCAATCAATGATGATCTTCACAAGAAAAGTTATTCTTACATTGCCAAGTGCTTACTCTTGTCTACTTACATGCCACAAGTAAAATCTATCAACAAGGGTAATAAAGATTCTTCCTCTAGTAGTAACAGCAATCATGCTAAATCCAATGGTGTTGCTTCTAGTAGTTTCTCTTGATTCCACTAATGATTCTCTTAGCCAAGTTACACTTGAGCAAGAAAATAGCTTATTGATGGGAATTATAGAGAAAGTTGTTTACAAGAGCCTTGCCGGGAGTAAGCAATTTGAGGAAATTGTAAAGCAAGGAAGGCACCGGAAGAATCAAGGTGTTGGTTTTGAACGAAAGTTCAGTGCCAACGGAGTTGAGTGGGAAGAAGATCAATACCCCAAGACGAAGTTTGTTTCTCAACAAGAGAAGTATGATCCTACTTCCTTCAAAGGAACACAAGCTAAAGATGATCTTCCACCACAAGACCACAAGCAAAAAGGCAAGGACAAGCTTAAAGAGGAGATTGATGCATTTGAAGAAGCTCCCAAGGCCTTGGTCAAGTGGGTTCCCAAGATTACATCAAGTTCTACTTCATCAAGTACGACTATAACTCCAAGGATTCCCATCAAGTTGATGTGGATCTCGAAGAAGAAGAACTAGAGAGTTCCCGAGGGTGACTCCTCCAACATGTTTCACTCATATCATTTTGGCGAGAACAAGTGCAAACAACTTCCACATCTTGCATTAGTTCAAGGAGTCACAAACCCTCTTGTTGGTAAAAACAAGGGACAAGGCAACCTAATGCTTTCATGGACATCATCTTGTGTGAACTTCACTCTATGTCTATGGATATCCTTGTTTGTTCCTTATGGGACTAACCCATGTAGGCATTAAAAGTGCAACTCACTCCAATGGATTGCTCCAAATGATCCACATCAACATTGAGCATCCACATCTTCAACACCTACATGAAGTCATCATCGACAAAACCCAAGGTTAGTTCATCCCTCTTTTGGGGGATATCACATCTAGGGGGAGCTTTACTCTAAGAATTGAGCTAAAGCAACTCTAATGGTGTGAACACAACAATGCTTTATGTAAAAGTGGTAACCCCACTTGCGCTTAAACGATGAGTATGACCTATGATCAAATGTTCTCATTTGACTCCTAAGTCAATATACTCATATATAGATGACCTAGTCATAGACAATTGCTTGATAGATACTAGAGTGTTTCTGCATGCTTTGCCACATATTTCATTTGCCATTTTATTGTGTGAGCATGTTGATTGCATATTTTTCTCATTCGAGGACATCCATTTGTTGCTTTGATTGTTTGGCTCTTCTTCTTTTGCCAAATGGATGGACAAGAATGCCTAAGAACTTCCTCTAGCTATCTATGCTTTTCTCGTCTCAAACTCTATTCATGCTACATCACAAAGTTTGATCAAGTCAAATTCGAACTCTCTGGGTGAGGAGCACTCGGAGTCACGATTCGTCATAGACTTAAACATCCAAAACCTCTCTGTGTATTTCGATCTGACCGATTCATCCCTTTCGGTCATACCGAGCTAATTGAGTTGATCTAGGTTTTCAATCTCGGTGCAACCGATTAGAACCGTTCGGTCACACCGAGTTGCAGCAACCGCTTGCGATTCTGCATCTCGGTGCCACCGAGTTGTTCCACTCGGTCACACCGACAGGGTCAGGATATATATTCCGACGGGTCAAATTTTGGAAATTCTCCGAAAGTTTTTCACCTGCGCGTGTCCTGCTCTGCCGACTCGGGTCTCCAGATCATCTCCTCATCGCCAGCGACCTCCTGCCGCTGGTCTCCACCGCCGTCAATGGGAATCGTCTCCGCCGTTGCTGCTGTAGCAAGCTCATCGCCAAGTTAGGGTATGAGTTTGATCCTTTGTGCAATCTTTACCTCCGATTCCTAGCACAAAGTCCATGCCATGATTCTTACCACGTATGAGATTATCCTATCCAGCCAAAACTTCCTTTAGATTAGTTTTGATTCGAAAATTTAGGGTTAGGTTTCTGCCGAACTCATCTCGGACCGACCGAGTTGTAGAAATCGGTCCCACCAATTCGGCTTAGGCCATTGCATTTGTTACTTTCAGTCAGACCGAAACTTGCAAATCGGTGTGACCGAGTTCAACTCTCAGTGAAACCCTAGCAATCTCGGACTCTCCGAACTGTGTCTCGGTTTGACCGATCTCGCTAGTTCAGATTCCAATATTGCTTCGGTGGCACCGAGTTTAACAAATCGGTAGCTCCGAATTTTTTTGTGTGGAAAACTAAAACTAAGTTTTTGACTCAATTGTTTTGCAAAATCTCTACACATTGTGATGCTCATCCACTCTATCTCATATATATATTCATAGGGTTAGCTTTCAGTTTGAAGTGTCAAAAATGTCTGATCAGAGTGATAGCCAGAACAGGTCTGAGGAGCAAGTTAACCTGAGTGAGGGCACTAGTCCCTCTGGAAGTTATGATGAGGGCAGCAGAAGTACTCCTTGCAACCTGCCTAAGGCTGCTACTAGGCAGAGGAGAAAGAGAAATTCTGATTCTGAGGATGAAGATTATGTTGCTGCTGAGGAGGAGGTCAGCTCCAAGAAGAAGGTAGTGAAGAAGGAATTTGGCATAGTTGCTTCAACAAAGCCTGGTCGGAACGGAGCCTCCACTCTTGAAACTTCCAAATCAACTGTTGGAGAGGCTGCTGGTGAGGGCAAGAAGAGAAAGGAAAGGGTTAAGAAGACATGGCCAGAGTTATTAGAAAACCCTCAATGATGATTCAGTAATGAGGAAGAAGAGGATGCTGCACCAGCACCTAAAGCTCAAAAGCTGATGGGGGACGCCATCAAGTCTGGGGCAGCTCCTTCAAAGCCCAAGACTACCCCCAAAACAACTGCTCCAGCCCCCAAAAATGCACCAAAGATAAGCACAAGAAATATTCCAGCTGCTGAGTAGAACAAGGCCCCAGTGCCAGAAATTGAAGAAGAAGAAGAAGAAGAAGATGATGATGATGATCAAGCCCAAGTGCTCAGAAAATTAAAGTCCAAGATCCCTGATCATGATGACAATTAGCCAGTGACTGAAAACAAGAAGATAAGGAAGGATGCAGGTCTCAGATTGTGGAGACAATCAGATACTTATGCTATGAGGAGAAGGACTGCTATGGACTATAGGTTTCACACCAAGGAGCAGCAAGACTTCTATGAGACAATTATTTTTGATAAGAAGTCAATAGTCTGTGACATGAAGTGGGCAGATTGGAAGTACGTTAACAACAACGAAGACCACTTCCCTGGAGTGCATGAGAGGTTCAGACTCAATGGAGTAGGCACCATTATGGGTCAGAAATTGACCAAGTGGAAAGATGAGCTCATTATGCAATTCTATTCTACAGCTCATTTCTATCCTGATGGAAGAATCGTTTGGATGTCTGAAGGTACAAGGTACCAATCTACTGTTGCTGAGTGGGCGAAGCTGATCAATGCCCCTGAAGAGCATGAGGATGACATTGATGTCTATGCCAAGCGAAAGAAAGATCACAACTCCCTGGCCAAAATGTATAAGGAAATTCCTGACAAAGCCTTGGAGACACGCAAGCTAGGCTCAGTGTATTATCTGCTGTCTGGATTGGCCACCATAAACACCATTTAGAGGCACACCTTGTTACCCAAATCAGGATATCACATCATGATCAGAGGCCACTCATCAATTTGCTTCAGCTGTTTGATGTGCCACAGAAATTTAAAGTGATGAATTTGATTGTTGAGACCATCAAGAGAACAACTGCTGACCAAAAGAGATCATGTGGGTATGATCCACACATCCAGTTGCTCATAAACTCCAAGATGGTCACATGCACATATCTATTTGATAAAGAACACCTTCCCTTGAGGCCTGAATTTGAGGACAACATAGTTGTCATGGATGCTGAAGATCCTACATCAGTAGAGGCTCAAGAGAAGAGGGAGAAAGCAAAAGCAGAGAAGGCAGCCAAGATGCCAAGTGCTGAAGAGGCTTCACAAGTTTTTCTCAAGTCAAAACAAGATCAACTTGGATATCTTATTCAAGCCACTTTGAGGATTGAGAAAGGATTGGCCACCCTGACTCAGAATCAAGAGAGTCTTGAGAGGATCATTGAAACAAAGTTCTATGATCTAGACTTGAAGGTCACAGAGATGCAAACAGCTGTTGAGTAGCTCCAGGAAGATGATGAAGAGAGGAAAGGGAAATCTACCACTGAATCTTTCCAGAGAGTGCCTAGGTCACAGAGATCTACAGCAGTGCCAGTGACACACACTCGAGCTACTACGTCAGCACCTGTAGCCAGAGCTTCAGTTGTTCCTCCGGTTGCAACTCCACCAGCTCCAACAACCTCAACAGATGCATTTGTCCTAGGAGTCCTCTCCACGCCACCTCCCGAAGATCAAGCTTAGAGAGCCACATAGAACTATGCATTTTCAATCTTTTTGGTAACTTGTTGCCAGAGGGGGAGAAAGTGTATAGATCATAGGCTTCGAGAGAGAGAGAGAGTTTTGCTTCTTTTTGCTATCTCTTTTGCTACTTGTTGATACTCTATGTGTGTGTGAGATACTTGTATGGTCATGTGTTTGATCATATCATACTTTAATGTTTCTGCTTGGATGATGATATTATCTATTTCTCTTGTATGATCATTCACTATGTCTTGGTGATGAGAGCATATTTCATTTACTATCATTCTGAGCGCTCCACCAAGATGTATGTGACATGGAAGAGTAATGGAAATAATTTGAGAACGGAAATAATTTGAGAATAAAGTAATAATGAGTTTTCTCATCATGAGTAAAAAGGGTGGCTATGTCATTCAACTTAGTAAGATGTGCCACAATAGTTTAAGTTTCATAACCATGGAAAGGATCAGATTCAACCAAAGTAATTAACTCTGGGTCGACAGAGAATTCATAATCCTTATCATCAATAAAGATAGGTAAAGTAGCAAACTTAGCATCATATTTCATTCTAGCATTCAGAGATTTTCCCCCAGGTGGTCTCTGATAATGATCAAAATACCTGGTTTACATACCCGTACGCAACTTGCCCTTGGAAAGGACATGTCAAATGGCCCTATTTTTTTGCTTATTGCACTACTTGTATCCGTACGCTTTGAGGTATTATTTAATAACAATGCATAGCGTTAGCCTATTATTGCATTCCCCTTTCTTTCATTCTTTTTTTTCTTCTTGTCTGACTATTTACGAAAAATTGCACCCGTACATTCTGGTACGACCAGTGCGCCAGGGGCTTCAGTATACCCCATAACACGGCGTGAGAAGTCCGAACACTTTTGACAGTGCGGCACCCCGAACTTATAGCATTACATGCATCAGCTCCGAATCATGTCTTGGGTCAATAGTTGGGTTTGCCCGGCTCCCATGTTTTGGTACCTTACGTTCCGCAATATCGGCTAAGGTAGCACTGGGAGAACTACTGCAATTGTGTCCCGGTTCTTCCGGACGAGCACCTCAGTAGAGAAGCCAAAAACTGACTGTCATGATGAGGCGAGAGCTGGCCGCTGTTCGAGAGGTCTCAAGTCCTTAAAGACTTTTTCCGCTTCAGGCAAGGAGTCGGCCTTGCCTGACTTAGGCGTATATAGCGCCCCAAATTCGGCCTTCCGAATACTAGGGGCTTCGCCAAAATTTAAAATTGTAGACTTCTATGGCTAAGTGAGAGTGATAAAGCTTTATAGTCCGATTGCACGGTTCATTGTCTTTGAACACCTCCTTCAAGGACCCAAAATTGGGATAAAGAGTGCTCAGGTTTATCCGAACACCTCGATACTAGTTACCGGGTGCGAAGTTTAATCGGCCAACTCTCAGATTTCATAAACGGTCGCATAGACGGTAATATTTTAAATTAACAAGTGTTGCATAGCGCAAATGAAGTCATTTCATATTACAGGATCACATGAGTACATTCATTCGAATATTACATCCTTAGCACATTCCTCCGCCACAAGGCAAGCACCATTCAGGACACTGTCATAATACTTTTCAGGGTGGCGATGCTCCTTGCCTTTCGGCGGCCCCTCCTTCACTAGCTTTTGGCGTCGGCCGCCCAGTGCACCTTCGCCGGGCAAAAGCCTGCGCGCACCCTCGATGCAGACGGACCGCTTTATGACTTCAAGCCGTGGGCGAGGCATTCACAAGCTGCCTCACCGCATCAAGTAGCTATCAGCGAGGGCTCGCCAGCCACATCCAGACTATAAGACCCTTCATGGCCTTTTCGGCCACCTTGTGGAGCTTGACCAGTTGCTTCAGCTGGTCGCTCAAGGGCATTGGGTGTTCGGTCCCAGTATACTGAGACCAGAACAACTTCTCCGTCGAGCTCCCCTCCTCAGCCCGGTAGAACTCCACGGTATCCGACACACTGCGGGGTAGATCTGCGAACACTCCTGGAGAGCTCCAAACTCGGGTAAGTAAAAAAGAAAGTTTCCTTCACATGCTTGCTTTGCATAATGAATACCTTACCCGCCGCTATCTTCTTAACCGCCTTAATTTCCCGGAGGGCCTTTTGGGCTTCGGCCTTGGCATGTTGTGTGCTTTTGAGGGCCTTCGCAAGCTCGGACCCTTGCGTCTTAGAGTCAAGCTCCAAGGACTCGTGTTTTTTGGCGAGAGCCTGGAGCTCTTGCTGCACCTCGCCTACTCGGGCTTCTTGCTTTTCTCGCTCGATGCGCTCCTTGGCCGCTTTGTCTTCGGCCTCGGATAGCGCCTTCTGCAGGGCCGCCACTTCGGTCGTGGCCCCTAGCAAAATTCATGACGATCCTATTATTCTAAAACCAAACTTATTTTTTATATATAATATACATACGAGGTATCACTTACCTTTGTTCTCTTCGAGCTGCCTCTTGGTAAGGCCGGGCTCTTCCTTGGACCGCTCAAGGTCCCGCTTGATCTTGGCGACCTCCGCGCACGTCTTGGCGGCAATGCCAAGAGTGAAGCCTGCATATGCACATAGACATATTCTGATTAGACTCCTGCGGTTATTATTTGATCCTCTATTCGGCCTTTCTTCATGAACGCCAAACAGAGCATCAGGGGCTACTGTCTATGCGGTAACATTCTCTTATAATCTGGTTACTTACCTCAAAGCCTGTTAGGAGGCTAGCACAGGCTTCAGTCAGTCCGCTCTTGGCGGACTGAACCTTCTTGACCACCGCACTCATAATGGTGCGGTGATCTTCGTCAATGGAAGCACCGCGAAGCACTTCCAGCAAGTTGTCCGATGCCTCTGGATGAACAGAGGCCATTGGCACAGACGGCTTGCCCCCCTTAGCGAGGGGTTGCCTGACAGAATCCGGAACCACTGGAGGTTCTGGCGTCGTATTCGGCTTGGGGCTAGACTTGTTGCCCCCGGCGTTAGGGCCCAGAGGAGTCTTGCCCTCAGGCGCCTGGCGCTGGAATGTCGCCTTGAAGCGCCTCCGGAACTGTGTCCCCTTGGTTCAGTCCCCTTTGAGACAACACCTCGGCGTCGTCCGTAGGACGGGGGGAGGAGGTGGTCGGGAGTGCATCGTTGTTCATATCCGATGGGCCGGCCTTCCTTTTCTTGTCCCCCCCCCCCCCCCGGCTGGGGGGGGGGGAGAACTTTCCTCTTCTTCCTCCTCGTTTTCGTGGGAGGAGTGCGCCTCGGTGTTTTTGGACGATGAGTCCGATATAACCTTGCGCCGGAGACCCTTCCTGGTCCCCGTGGCCTTCTTCTTGGCCTTCTTCGCCGGCACCTCATAAGGCGCCGGAACCAGCATCTCCATTAGGAGAGCATCTGCTGGACCTTCAGGCAGGGGGGCTGGACAATCGATCTGCTCCGCTGTCGCGACCCAGTCCTGTTAAATGGCATGGAGGCTTAGATCCCGCGCATGGTTGAACTGGGGAAAATGAACATCTTATGAGATATAAAAGACTTACCGGATTGGTAGGGCGCTTCGGGCTGAGTCCGCGGTCCTCGGTAAGGGGAGGAGGTACCTCGGCGCCCTTGAACAACACCTTCCAGACGTCCTTGTGCGTCGTGTCGAAGAGCTCTCGCAGCGTCTGGTGCTCGGCCGGGTCGAACTCCCACAAATTGAATGTCCGTCTTTGACACGGGAGGATCCGGCGGAAGAGCATGACTTGGACCACGTTGACGAGCTTGATTTTCTTGCTCATCTTGTTCTTGACGCAGATCTGGAGTCCGGTCAGCTCTACCGAGGAACCCCAGGATAGTCACTTCTCTTTCCAGGAGGTGAGCCGCATGGGGATTCCAGATGGAAATTCGGGGGCCGCCACCCAGTTGGTGGCACGCGGCTCGGTGATGTAGAACCACCCCGATTGCCACCCCTTTATGGCCTCCACATAGGAGCCTTCGAGCCAGGTGACGTTGGGAATTTTGCCCACCATGGCGTCTCCGTACTCCGCTTGCTGGTCGACCACCACCTTCGGTTTAATGTTGAAGGTCTTCAGCCACAGGCCGAAGTGGGGCTTGATGCGGAGGAAGGCCTCTCACACGACGATAAACGCCGAGATGTTGAGGATGAAATTGGGGGTCAGATCGTGAAAATCCAGCCCGTAGTAGAACATGAGCCTGCGGACAAACGGGTGGAGAGGAAATCCCAGTCCGCGGACGAAGTGGGTAAGAAAAACCACCCTCTCATGGGGTTTTGGAGTAGGGACGATCTGCCCCGCATCTGACAACCGGTGTGCGATATCCGCGGCCAGATATCCGGCTCCCCATAGCTTTGTGATGTCCTCCTCCGTAACGGAGGAGACCATCCACTTGCCTCCCGCTCCGGACATGCTTGGGGTGGTTTGAGGAGAAAATGCGAACTTTGGTGCTGGAGTTCGAGTGCGCAAGAATGGATGAGCAAGGAGGAAGAGGGCGTGGGTGAAAAAGTGGAATCCTTGTCCCATTATAAGGGCGGAAGAAACTATACGCCTCCCCACCTGCCTGGTAAAACTCGCTTATTCCCCAAGCGCCGTAATTGATGGCGCGGTTGGGTTACCCACACCCGTATTGATGAGAATCCCGTGATAAGGGGACACGATCTCTGCTTCGACAAGACGTGCCAAGAAAACCGCCTCGCAATATGTGCAGTGGCTGGTTGAGAAAAACGGTTCGAATAATGACCGGGCCGTAGTCTGATGTCATGCTGCAGAATGTGTCAGCAGATTAGATTTGTGGAAATATTATTCTCTCTACGGTGGTATGTGGAATATTTTTTGCAGAGCCGGACACTATCCTGGTGTTCGAAATCTTCCATGGAGTATTCGAAGGAGGAACCCACCTTGCAATGCCGAAGACAATCTGCGCGCCGGACTCATCGTCATTGAAGCCTGGTTCAGGGGCTACTGAGGGAGTCCTAGATTAGGGGGTTCTCGAATGGCCGGACTATATACTTTAGCCGCACTGTTGGACTATGAAGATACAAGATTGAAGACTTCGTTCCGTGTCTGGATGGGACTCTCCTTGGCGTGGAAGGCAAGCTTGGCAATATGGATATGAAGATATCCTCCCTTGTAACCGATCTGTGTAACCCTAGCCCCCTCCAGTGTCTATATAAACCGGAGGGTTTAGTCCATAGGACAACAACAATCATACCATAGGCTAGCTTCTAGGGTTTAGCCTCTATGATCTCGTGGTAGATCAACTCTTGTAATACTCATATCATCAAGATCAATCAAGCAGAAGTAGGGTATTACCTCCATCGAGAGGGCCCGAACCTGGGTAAACATCGTGTCCCCCCGCCTCCTGTTACCATCCGCCTTAGACGCACAGTTTGGGACCCCCTACCCGAGATCCGCCGGTTTTGACACCGACAGTCCCCAACACACCCAATCCAATGGTAAATTGTATAGGTGCACTAGTTCGGCGAAGAGATGGTGATACAAGTGCAATATGGATGGTAGATATAGCTTTTTGTAATATGAAAATATAAAAACAGCAAGGTAACTAATGATGAAAGTGAGCGTAAACGGTATTGCAATGCTAGGAAACAAGGCCTAGGTTTATACTTTCACTAGTGCAAGTTCTCTCAACAATAATAACATAATTGGATCATATAACTATCCCTCAACATGCAACAAAGAGTCACTCCAAAGTCACTAATAGCGGAGAACAAACAAAGAGATTATTGTAGTGTACGAAACCACCTCAAAGTAATCCTTTCTGACCGATTTATTCAAGAGTCCGTAGTAAAATAACACAAAGCTATTTTTTCCGTTCGATCTATCCTAGAGTTCGTACTAGAATAACACCTTAAGACACAAATCAACCAAAACCCTAATGTCACCTAGATACTCCAATGTCACCTCAAGTATTCGTGGGTATGATTATACGATATGCATCACACAATCTCAGTTTCATCTATTCAACCAACACAAAGTACTTCAAAGAGTGCCCCAAAGTTTCTACCGGAGAGTCAAGACGAGAACATGTGCCAACCCCTATGCATAAGTTCACAAGGTCACTGAACCCGCAAGTTGATCACCAAAACATACATCAAGTAGATCATGTGAATATCCCATTGTCACCACAGATAAGCACATGCAAGACATACACAAGTGTTCTCAAATCATTAAAGACTCAATCTGATAAGATAAATTCAAAGGGAAAATTCAATCCATTACAAGAGAGCATTGGGGAAGAAACATCATAAGATCCAACTATAATAGCAAAGCTCGCGATACATCAAGATCGTGCCGAATCAAGAACTTGAGAGAGAGAGAGAGAGAGATCAAACACATAGCTGCTGGTACATACCCTCAGCCCTGAGGGTGAACTACTCCCTCCTCGTCATGGAGAGCGCCGGGATGATGAAGATGGCCACCGGTGAGGGATCCCCCCTCCGGCAGGGTGCCGGAACAGGGTCCCGATTGGTTTTTGGTGGCTACAGAGGCTTGCGGCGGCGGAACTCCCGATCTAGGTTATGTTCTGGAAGTTCGGGTATACATAAGAGGTGTTGGCGTCGGGAAAAAGTCAGGGGGGTCCACAAGGCGGCCACGAGGCAGGGGGGCACGCCCAGGGGGTAGGGCGCGCACCCCACCCTCCTGGTGGCCTCTGGACTCTTCTGGTCCATCTCCGGTACTCCGTGGGCTTCTTCTGGTCCAAAAACAATCTCCGTGAAATTTCAAGTCAATTGGACTCCGTTTGGTATTCCTTTTCTGCGATACTCAAAAACAAGGAAAAAACATAAACTGGCACTGGGCTCTGGGCTAATAGGTTAGTGCCAAAAATCATACAAAATAACTATAAATGCATATATAACATCCAAAACAGATAATATAATAGCATGGAACAATCAAAATTTATAGATACGTTGGAGACGTATCAGCGTACAATACACAGACCACACTTACTGAATCGAGCAATTTTAGTAATTAAACAAAGCTAGTTGGCCTAAACATTACTCTAACAAAAGACCAACATTAAAAACAAAGCCTAAGTACGCATAATTTTAACAAATCCGCCGCCGCGCCGGCCTATGCATTGTCGGTGCGATGAGACGACGATGACTTGTCCTGGCGAAATCCCGCCGTTGGTGGACTCCGCGTCCCCCCTGCTGAAGTCGACCACGTCCTCGCCCTCATCCCTGGCTCCGTCCTCAAGGTTGTAGTACTCGTAGTAGTGGTTGCGCCAGAGCTCGTGTTGGTACCCGACCGCCGATTCCTCAATAGACAAACTCTTCTCTACCTCGACCTCGGCCACGCGTAACTCTCCTCTCCGCGCTCGTCGATCTCCGCCGCCTCCTACATCTCGAGCTCCCGCTCGGCAATCTCATGAGGAAGCAAGTGCTCCATTGCCATCACCACCTTTTTGTACGTGGGTTGCATGCTAGATTTCAAGGTGGCCTGGAATATCTTGGCATGTGCGTCCTTGATCTTGGCGTGGAAGGCCTCGACCTGGGCCAGGGCGACATCGACGGCATGGACGGAGCTCAAGCGCTCTCGTCATTTGCAACCGCAGTCATAGTAGCTGCTGCAGCCGTCTCGGCTGCTGCAGCTGCCTGCTTGGCCATCAGAAATGCCCTCTCGGATGCCGCGACACTCGGCGAGGGCGGCCGCACTTTGCAAAGCGGCGGCGCTCGGGGAGGACGCGACCATCGTACGGGCCTTCACGAAGCGTTTCCACGGTGTCTTCTTTGCAAGAAGGGGGTGCGGGAATGGGGATCAGGATTCATGGATTCGAGGGTTGCCGGCAATAGAGCAGACGAGCCAGCGAAGCTTAAGGAGGAAGACTTTAATAGACCCAAAAAAATTCATCGCAAACGGTTCGTACAAAAAAATTGTGTCTGATGTTGTGGATATTTTTTATTAGCTGTGAAAGACGAATTTGGAGTAAAGTGGCAACGGATGGTGTTTTAAATGTACGAGAAAAATTGTAGTACTAATATAACTGTCATGTCAAATTTTGAAAAAATTCAGGGGTCATTTGACCTTTTAAGAATTTAAGTGATTTTCTAGCTATTTAATGACCGTAATTCAAATTTGAACTACATGTACATGCAACAGCTAACCATAACAGTTTGAAAAGTCATATTTTGTGTACTTGTGTGCGATTTAATTCCATGTGCAGTAAATTGGAAGGAATTTTCAAACATATTGGTCTAACGGCTATGACACAATTAAGCATGGAGTGCCATGGTATTTAAATTTCAAAAAATTAGAAAAAGATCAGAAACACATGAAACCTTGCTTGATGTAATGTCGTGCCACCAAGATGATGTGGTAAATTTTTTGGCATGTTTGACGAAAGTTTGGACATGCGCCCCTCACAAACCGAAGCAACTCACTAGAAGGCTCGTGTTTCCGAGAGGGAACAATCATGTTTCATGACGAATGGGAGATTGCTTCCCCTTACAGCCTTCATTTTTTTACATTTAACATGCACTAATACAACTGTCATGTGAAAAAATGGAAAATTTCAGGGGTCATTTGACCTTTCAAAGACATTTAAGTGATTTTGTAGCCATTTAATAACCGTAATTCAAATTTGAACTACACCTACATGCAACGGCTAACCATAACGGTTTGAAAAATCATATTTGTGTACTTGTGTGCGAGTTAAATTCCATGTGCAGTAAATTAGAAGGAATTTTCAAACATATTGGTCTCACGGCATGGACACAAGCATGGAGTGCCATGGTATTTTAATTCCAAAAAATTAAAAATGATCAGAAAAACATGAAACCTTGCTTGATGTAATGTCATGCCACCAAGATGATGTGGTAAAAAAATTGGCCTGTTTGACAAAAGTTTGGACACACACCCCTCACAAACCGGAGCAACTCACTAGAAGGCTCATGGTTCCGAGAGGGAACAATGCATGTTTGATGAGGAACGGGAAATAGCTTCCTCTTACAGCCTTCAATTTTTTACTATCTTTATTAACATGCACTAATACAACTGTCATGTGAAAATTTGGAAAATTTCAGGTGTCATTTGACCTTTTAATGACATTTAAGTGATTTTCTAGCCATTTAATGACTGTAATTCAAATTCGAACTACATCTACATGCAAAGGCTAACCATAACGGTTTGAAAAATCATATTTGTGTACTTGTGTGCGAGTTAGTTCCTTGTGCAGTAAATTAGAAGGAATTTTCAAACATATTGGTCTCACAGCATGAACACATGCATGGAGTGCCATGGCATTTTAATTCCAAAAAATTAAAAATTGATCTGAAACACATGAAACCTTGCTTGATGTAATGTCATGCCACGAAGATGATGTGGTAAAAAAATTGGCATGTTTGACGAAAGTTTGGACACACACCCCTCACAAAGCGAAGCAACTCACTAGAAATCTCGTGTTTCCATGAAGGAACAATGCATGTTTGATGGTGAACGGGAGATAGCTTCCCCGTACGGCCTTCAATTTTTTTCTACATTTAACATGCTCTAATACAACTATCATGTGAAAATTTGGAAAATTTCAGGAGTCATTTGACCTTTTAAAGACATTTTAGTGATTTTCTAGCCATTTAATGACCGTAGTTCAAATTTGAACTACATCTACATGCAACAGCTAACCATAACGGTTTGAAAAATCATATTTGTGTACTTGTGTGCGAGTTAATTCCATGTGCTGTAAATTAGAAGGAATTTTCAAACATATTGGTCTCACGGCATGGACACATGCATGGAGTGCCATGGCATTTAAATTCCAAAAAATATAAAAATGATCGTAAAAACATGAAACCTTGATTGATGTAATGTCATGCCACCAAGATGACTTGGTAAAAAAATTGGCATGTTTGACGAAAGTTTGGACACACCTGCTACCTCCTGAGCTAGCGTTGGTTTTTCCTTTGAAGAGGAAATGGTGATGCAGCAAAGCACATTAATTATTTCCCTCTGCTTTTGAGAACCAAGGTATCAATCCAGTAGAAGACAACACAACAAGCCACCGAATACCTGCACAAACAAACACCAACTTGCACCCAACACGATAAAGGGGTTTTCAATCCCTTCATGATTATTTGCAAATGAGATATGATATCGATGGATAAACGGTAAAGTAATATTTTTGGTATTTTTGGTTTATGGAATGGAAAGTAAAAGATTGCAAAGGAAGTAAATAGGAAACTAAGATTGGATGAGAAACTTATATGATGGAAAGTAGACCCGGAGCCATAGGTTTCACTAGGGGCTTCTTTGAAGATAGAAATTATTACAGTGGGTGAACAAATTACTGCCGAGCAATTGGTAGAAAAGTGCAAAGTTATGGCGAGATCTAAGGCAATGATCATGAATATAGGCATCACGTTCATCTCAAGTAGACTGAAAGTGCAACTAATCCATGAGTGCTTTTGGTAATTCTTAACAACATATAACTCATTGAACTAATACTCTTTCAAGATGATCATTTCAAAAATTTCAATGATTGGCATGGCATGGACTAGAGATGTGGACCCCTCAAAATGCTAAGGACACAAATTGGCTCAAGCTCAACACTCTACATTTTCATTTTGGTGATCCAAGATCACATTGAGTCCATAGGAAAAGCCAATACTATTAAAAGGGGATGAGGTGTTGCTTAATGGCTTGCTTGCTTGCTCAAAATGCTCAATGATATGCTCCAAAATCCCTCAACCACTTTCTCATATCTACATATGTCCCAAACCAAAAGTCAAACTCAGCCCCACTGTTTTGATCTATCCGCGCCACCGAGTTAATTTGACATAGCCATAGCCAGAAACCCTAATCAGTTCGGTCTCACCGATAGGGATCTCGGTCTCACCAAGATGGGATTGCAAACTCTCTATTTCCCTTCGTAACATTTCGGTCTAACTGAGATGAGCGATCGGTCCCACCAAGTTCGCAATGCAAACTCTCTGTTTCCTTTTCGTAACGTTTCGGTCTCACCGAAATGAGCGATCGGTCCCACCGAGTTTGCCTGACCAACTCTCTGTTTGCCTATTACAGAAATCGGTCTCACCGAGTTCATGTGATCGGTCTCACCGAGGTTACGTTATGCCCTAACACTAATGAAATCGGTGCCACCGAGTTGACATGTCGGTCCCATCGAAAACCCTAACGTTCACATTTTGAACTAAATCGGTCTGACCGAGTTTCAGTATTCGGTCTCACTGAGTTTGGTAAATTGTGTGTAACGGTTAGATTTTGTGTTGAGGCCATATATACCCCTCCACCCTTCCTCCATTCATGGAGAAAGCCATCAGAACGTGCCTACACTTCCAGCATTTATTTTCTGAGAGAGAACCACCTACTCATGTGTTGAGATCAAGATATTCCAATCCAACCACAAGAATCCTGATCTCTAGCCTTCCCCAAGTTGCTTTCCACTCAAATCATCTTTCCACCAAATCCAAATCTATGAGAGAGAGTTTAGTGTTGGGGAGACTATCATTTGAAGCACAAGAGCAAGGAGTTCATCATCAACACACCATCTATTACCTTTTGGAGAGTGGTGTCTCCTAGATTGGTTAGGTGTCACTTGGGAGCCTCTGTCAAGATTGTGGAGTTGAACCAAGGAGTTTGTAAGGGCAAGGAGATCGCCTACTTCGTGAAGATCTACCCAAGTGAGGCAAGTCCTTGTTGGGCGATGGCCATGGTGGGATAGACAGGGTTGCTTCTTCGTGGACCCTTTGTGGGTGGAGCCCTCCGTAGACTTGCGCAACCGTTACCCTTCGTGGGTCGAAGTCTCCATCAACGTGGATGTAAGAAAGCACCACCTATCGGAACCACGCCAAAAATCTCCATGTCTACATTGTGTTTGCTCCCTCCAAACTCCTCCCCTTTACCTTCATATGAAATGATTTACATTCCGCTGCAATACTCTTAGATTTTCATGTGTAGGTTGATTGCTTGACTTGTGATATGTTGCTAAAATCTGCCAAGACTTAAAATTGGGAAAAGGCTAGATTTTTATTTGGTCAAGTAGTCTAATCACCCCCCTCTAGACATACTTTCAATCCTACAAGTGGTATCAGAGCTTTGGTCTCCATTTGCCTTGATTTCAACAGCTTTGGTGATCATAGCCTTGGTTTCACAACCTAGGAGAGTATGGCGTCTAGCGAGGGAAATTACCATCGTAGAGGTCCTTACTTGATGGTACTAATTTTCCTAGTTGGAAGCATAAGATGAAAATGCATATTCTTGGACATAACCCCGCCGTTTGGGCTATTGTGGGTATTGGCTTAAGGTGAATTCTTCGATGCGAGAGAACCGAATCGTGAAGCTACCGCGGAAGAATTGTATATGCTGCAATACAATGCTCAAGCTTGCAATATCCTCTTCAATGGATTGTGCCCCGAAGAATTCAACAAAATCAGCCATCTTGAGAATGTAAAGGATATTTGGGATACTTTGATTAATATGCACGAACGTACCGACTCCGTCAAGGAATCCAAATTGGATGTGCTTCAAAGTCAGCTTGACAAGTAGATCCTAAGAGCCTTGGATGGAAAACATGACACCGTGTGCACATTAATCCAAATGATGCCCAACTACAAAGATCTCAAGCCAAGGGAAGTCATTGGAAGAATTGTTGCTCATGAGATGTCACTCAAGGATAAAGAAGAACTTCACAACAAGTCTAGTGGTGCTTACAAAGCCTCATGTGATGCTCCTACATCATCAAGTGAGAAACAATTCTTCAATGAGGAATTGAGCCTAATGGTGAAGGACTTCAACAAGTTCTACAACAGTAGAAGCAAGGAAAGAAGTTCCAAGTCAAGGTCTGTCGGATGTGGGGTTCCGGCAAACCCTTAAGGTTCGAACACTGGGGTGCGCGCGAAGCCTCTCCCTCCTACCGATCTACGCTCTAGCTTGCTAAGATCTTGCGGACAAACTCGATGAACTTGCAACATGAAAAGTCACGGGGTTTGTACTGGTTCGGGCCACCGTTGTGGTGTAATACCCTACTCCAGTGTGGTGGTGGTGGATTGCCTCTTGGGCTGATGATGAACAGTACAAGGGAAGAACAGCCTCCTGAGGTTGAGGTGTTCTTGTGCTTGTGAACTTGTGGCGTGAGGATTCGATGCCTCTACTGTGGTGGCTAGCTCTACTTATATAGGCCCTGGTCCTCTTCCCAAATATTGAGCGGGAAGGGAGCCAACAACGGCGGGCAAATTTGAAGGGGGACAGCTAGTACAAGCTATCCTGACAAATGCGGTCTTCGCGTGCGAAAAGCTCTGGGGTGACGTCGTCGTGGGCTTCATGATGACCTCCGCCTTGCCGTCCTCCCGTCTTGGTCTCGTTGCACCAATATGGCAACCTTTTCCTGATGCCTCGGTACTCTTCGCCTGCGCTGGCCTCCTTAGCACCAAAGAGGAAATAGGGATGCTGCATGCACTGGCGCCCGCCTAGCACCCGCCTGGTGCCGTTCGTCATGGCTCACGTCATGAGAGCCTCGTGAGGTTCGCCCCGCCTTGATATCTCCGCTCCTTGTGAGCCTCCCTGGCTAGGCCACTCCAGAGGAGGTCTTGTCTCACCCGCCTCGCGAGGCTTGGACCCTCGCGAGGGTCTTGGGTGCCTTGTTACGAAGATGTGCCGTACGGCCTACTGCTTAGCCACGCTGTGGGCCGCAGGCAGGCAAGTCTGGGGACCCTTGTTCCCAGAACGCCGACAGTAGCCCCCGGGCCCAAGGCGCGCTCGGGCTTGGCTTAGCGGTGAAGCAAAGGGTCAAGTTCGGAGCACCGCGGGCACCAAAAGCCCGTGGCCTCGGTCGATGCGTGGTGGTTGATTGGACGTGGGCGTCTCCGCTTCCCCACGCTGCCTTCGAATCCGCCTGGCTATGCGGCCCTGCGGCCTACACAGTTATTCCTCCGCCTCCCGCGCCTCACTTCCCCAATTTCCCTGCTTCCTCGTGGCTCCGCTTCTCTTCTCCAATCTGACTTGCGCTCCGCCTGCTCCGTCGCCATGGCGCCGAAACAAGCTGAGAAGGGGAAGAGTCATTTGCCTCTTCCAGCTGCACCTCCGTCCTTTGCGCCGGTGCTTGGCCGGTCTCGGGTGCTCAATGACGAGGCCATGGACAAGGTGCACCCGATGCTTGCTTCCAGCTTCAATGAGTGGGGGGAGACGGTGGCTTGGCCTGCGTCTCGCACTCGCACGGCTCAGACGGCCACCGAGGTCCCAATCTTCATAGATACCCTCTGGGCTGGCCTGAACCCTCCCTTCTCTGCCTTCTCCAATGCTGTGCTTGAGCATTATCAGATCCACATGCTGCATCTGGACCCTCAGTCTGTGACTCTTCTTGTTGTCTTCGCCTTCATGTGCGAAGCCATGGTGGGCATCGCTCCTTCGATGGCTCTCCTCTATCACTTCTACTCATTGCATCTGGCCGACCCTCAGCAATGCTCGGGGTGCATGAGCTTCCAGGCCGTGGCTACGACTGCGGCGAGGGGATCGGTTTCGAGCTTCCTCCATCCACGAGCGAATTCCGGACACGATGGGTGTTCATCGATGCCGGTGTGCTCAGTCCTCTACTTCAAGCTCCGACTGGAGCCATCAGCGGCTCGCGAGCCCCGACCTTGCCCGTGTCTGGCTCAGGTTGAGGTAGCTGAAGGATCGCGGCGTAACTGCACCGATGGTGGTGAAGGAATTCGTCCAACACCGGGTCGCTCCGCTTCAGCGCCATTCTCGCCCAATGTGGACCTTGCTCAGCAGCCAGGACCACATGAGGTTTCAGGAGTCCGGGCTCCTCCTCGGACGCTAACAAGGTGCTCAAGGTCCTGACGGGTGTCTTTCTACCGGCCGAACTGCCTGGGAAGAACTATTTGCTGTACTGCTGCAAGAATAAGAATGAATTTGTAAAGGACATGCCTCTCTTCGATGAATGGGGGCCGCGGCCGATCGGCCTGGAGGGGCCTCGTGAGAATCCCGTCATCGTGGTTCCCTTCCTTGCCCCTGATGCTGAGCTCGCCCCAAGTGACGGTGCAGGCGGGCAAGCTCAGGCGGAGGCCGGCGGCTCGAGTGCTGAGGAGCACGTGTCGTGTGGTGATCCCGGGGCATCGTCCTCAGGAGCCTGCCACTCCCCTCCTGAGGCGTCGATTGCTGAGGATACGCTGTATGCGACTCCCTAGGCCAAGGCTCCAGGAGCCTCGGGAGGTCGTGGTGAAATGGTGCCCGGCTGTTCGCCGCAACCGGGCACCCCTGAAGATATTCTTCTGAGCTCCTCTTCGGCCCCGCTGCGCACCGGCCGTCACGTCCAGCGCTTCGGTCGCCTTTGTGTGGACTTCGAAGAGCTCCGCAAGAGGAAGGGATCCCCTAGCAGCAGCAGCATCTTTGGACCGCTGAAGCGGAGGAAGTACATCGCTGTCGACGTGTAAGTATCGTACCGCTGTGGCTTCTTGTGTAATGTTTTTTCGTCCCCTGACACCAGTTCTTCAGGGCTCCTTCCATCGAGGCGACTGCGCCTCCCGAAAAGCGGCTTCCTTCTTCCTTAACTCTTCCGCCGGCCACGAGTACTCCGGGTCCGCTGGTTGCTCCTGGAGCAAGGCTGGTCGAAGGGGTGCTCCTGCCCCCCTGGCACGCTGAACATGCAGCCTTGTCGCCCCTCCCCCTTGGTCTGGCGTGGAGCCTGGCAGGCGTGCCCAAGACTCCTCCGCTGGTCTTTGATGGCAATTTGTTGGCTTCAATCCTCGGCTCCTCTTCAAGCAGCGAGCCCCGGCCGGCTTGGGCTTCTCACGAGGACGGGCTGGTGTCGGGTGTGGCCCCAGCCCCCAGCCCCCTGCCGAGGGGTGGCACGCCGCTTGGCGCCCCGCCCGTAGCCCCCGAGGTGGAGGACGAAGAAGGTCGGGTGTTCGACCTTGAGCGCGGGCGGAGCATGGTTCGCCATGAGCTCTTCCAGGAGGCGATGAACCCGATGAGCCGACTTGGTGAAGAGCTCGCGAGTGTTGATTCGCGTCTTGAGGCTGAAAGTCTCCCGATGGCGGAGGAGCGGCACAAGCTGAAGGTGGCCATCAACCTCGGCCACTATCAGCGTGACCTCAAGAACGCGAAGGCCGAGGCGTCTCTCAAGGTTTCCCACGAAGCCCGCTCCCGAGCCTTAAAAGAGGCTCGCGAGGCTGATCGCCGCCGCGAGGCTGTGGAGAAGCGCACATGGGAGCTCCAGGCCTGGAGCGCGTCTCTTGGGCAGCAGGTGGAGGCGCGCAGGGCCGCTCTTGTGTCGCTGAGGGGGATGCGTGCGGAGGAAGAGGAGGTCCGGAAGCGTGAGGAGGCGCTGGCCTTGGAGGCCATGGAGCGTAGCCGCGAGCTCGAGCAAGTGGAGATGAGGGAGCATCAAGTTTCCCAAGCAGAAGACGTCGTCGGGGCTCGCGAGGCTGGAGCTTAGGAGGAGGTGAACCGCCGGGTGGCCGAGGTTCACGCGGACCTGGAGGGCAGGTACGACCTGAAGCTGAAGCTTGCGGGTGTGGAGGATGAGGGCAGGGCCGCTGCCCTCAGGTCCAGGTTGGACGAGGCTGAGAGGCGTGCGGGAGCCACGGCCGTCGCCCTGGTCACAGCGCATGCGGACTTGGCCTCCGCCCGCGCCGAGCTGCGTTCCCTCCGGAGGCAGGTTGATGACGCAGAGGCCGCCGCGAGGCAAAACACGGAGGAGGTGCTCCAACGTCGAACGCTGGAGCGCGAGCATTCCCCTATGCTTCAGGATCTCAGGAACAGGGCCAATATCATCCTGGGCCATATCTACGACGTGGAGGCGCCGACCCCTCACTCAAATGATTATGCCAGCCACCTGACCTTCTTCACCACGGTGGTGACGCGCCTGGAGGCCCGATCTGCCAGAGCTCACCAGCTGGTGGAGGAAAGGGGGCGCGGACTGCTCGAGCGTGCTTTCTCCCGTGTCTTTAGCCACCTCCTGAATGCCGACCCCAACTTTGACTTTGACGCCGCCATCGCCTGCATACCACGGTTATGCAGGGGTGACCTAGCGCGCTGGGTTGAGGACCATGTGGACGCGTTGGTTAGGGCCTTCGCTTCAGAGGATGACGCGGTGGTGGTCGTCGCAGACGAAGGCGACGTGGTCGACGGTGGTGACGGGGGCGTCGCCGATGGCGGCGATGATGCCAATGAAGACGAGGACGACGCGAGTGACGCGTCTGCGGGTGATGCAGCGAGCGACATTTCTGGCTGATCCCTTGTTCTCCTATCATTTCTTCCTGCACACAAACTCGGGTGTGGCCCTTGGAAACTTGTAAGAGCATTTTGAGAGGGGGATCCCCTCATGTAAGAAAATTGCAGTTTTTACTTTTCCATGCGATATGAGTTTGTGTCCTCGTGAACTTGTGAATCCTGATGCGAGTTTTCTGTTTTGGTTTACCTTAGTCAGCGCCAGCTTCGAGCCGGGCTGCGATTTGTCAAGTTCCTGAGAACCTTGCGGAGCTCGTTGCCCCGTCGGAAGGGGCCCCACGTGAGGTGAGCACCAGTTAGAAGGCCACTGTATGCAGCTGCTGCCAGCCATGCAGTCCCGCTTGCGAGGAGCTCGTGGGGGAAAGGCGATGGACATGAGTCCCAAACAAAACGAGATCCAGAAGGCAAGAAATTTCTCAAACAATAAAAGGCTCCCCCCGCGCGCATCGATAAAAACATAGCTTCAACTCAAATCCAGATCCAGAAAGCAAAGCTACAGAAGGAGAGATCCAAAGCAAAAGGCCGCGTCCGGCACCTAGTCTAGTCTTCTGATCTTCAAGTCTTCTCACCAGCGCGGAGCTAAGTGCTGCCACTAGGCATGGGAGGGAGCCCCAGGGCCTGAGACCGGCACCCCTGAGACTCCGGGGCGTGTACAACCCCAACTCATTATTACGTGAGAGTGTCACGGGCGGCAAGCTTCACAGGCACTGGGCCTTCTTCACTAGTACTGGCCTTGCTTCATATCGCCAGATGAGGGCCCCGCCTTGCACCACTCTTGACCTCCTCTGAGCCGACCGGTCACCAGGACGACACAGAGGAGGGAAAGAGGACGCCAGCGGTTCCCTCGGCAACCACAGGTCCTCTGCCGGGGGAAGGGTTGTCGAGGCCTCCCCGGCAGAGGGCCTACCTCCTCGTGTCGTCAGGCGCCGCATGCTGCGGGGAGGGGCCTTGCTCCTGGCTCCCTCTCGGTGGCCCCCAGCGTGTCTCCCTTGTTGGGACGGGTGCCGCCGTGCCTGGGTCGTGGATCGACGCTGCAACCTGATTCTTCTGTAGTCCATGGTTAGCATAAGCTTGTTCCTGAGACACTAGCGGTACCCTGTAGTTGCCGCTGCCAGCGCGATCGTTGTGGTTCTCTGTTGGTTCTTGGAAGGCTTCGGCTCTTAGCGCCCCATCTCCCCACTCTTCTCCAATGAATGAGCCGAGGTCGTCCTCTGGTGCGTACCCTTGGTCCATCATGCGGGGCATGTAGGCTTCTGGGGCCGTCACCCCGAACACCTCGCCGTGGTGCCCCACGCTCCATGTTGCCCCACCCACGACGGCGTTCTGGGGATGACAAGACGGGATCCGACCGGGACCATGGGGGGCGACTCTTGTGCTTGTGCTTGTCGAGGGCGGCATGGGGGAGCTGGAGCCCCCTACGCCGCCGGCCGTGCTGATGTTGATGAAGCCCCCGGGCGTAGTCGATGGCACGCGGACATGGTGAGGTTCGCCGCGCGGCCCTGCAGTGGCCTGGGGAGGAAGTCGATAGCAGAAGGGTGGTGCTCCCGACGCCGCTGCGTCCAGCAGCTCGGCAACACGCTCAAGCAGCGTGTCCCGGCCGCTCTCCATCAGCCTGCATCGCAGCAGCTCCCTTGCCACGGTGAGCGCTGCCCGCATGTTTGCTTGGTCCCGCCGTGAGTGCGGCGCCGTTGCTGCGGCATGACTCACCGCTCTTGCCGCGGCTCGTACCTGTCGTGGGGTGAGGGTGGATGACGCCTGGCTGCGCTGCTCGCGCCCGGCGGGGTTTGGCGGCACCCGTGCCGCTTGGAGTGCAGGGTCGAGACCTTCATGGGCAGGCGGCGCTATCCGGGCTGGCCAGGCTGCCCAGCGGTCGGAGCCAGCCCTTGAATCGCTAGACATCATGGCTGGGGATCGTCGGAGAGCTGACTGGTGGAGAAGAAGCTCCTGCGCACCCCTACCTGGTGCACCAAATGTCGGATGTGGGGTTCCAGCAAACCCTTAAGGTTCAAACACTGGGGTGCGCGCGAAGTCTCTCCCTCCTACCGATCTACGCTCTAGCTCGCTAAGATCTTGCGGACAAACTCGACGAACTTGCAACACAGAAAGACACGGGGTTTATACTGGTTCAGGCCACCGTTGTAGTGTAATACCATACTCCAGTGTGGTGGTGGTGGATTGCCTCTTGGGCTGATGATGAACAGTACAAGGGAAGAACAGCCTCCTGAGGTTGAGGTGTTCTTGTGCTTGTGAACTTGTGGCCTGAGGATTCGATGCCTCTTCTGTGGTGACTAGCTCAATTTATATAGGCCCTGGTCCTCTACCCAAATATCGAGCGGGAAGGGAGCCAACAACGGCGGGCAAATTTGAAGGGGGGCAGCTAGTACAAGCTATCCTGACAAAAGCGGTCTTCACCTGGGAAAAGCTCTGGGGTGACGCCGTCCTGGGCTCCACGATGACCTCCGCCTTGCCGTCCTCCGGTCTTGGTCTTGTTGCACCAAGATGGAAATCTTTGCCTGATGCCTCGGTACTCTTCGCCTGCGCTGTGACACTCCAAAAAAATTATTTAATTTTCAACAAAAACCTTGCTTGATTTGAAGAAGGTCATTTAAATCCGTCCTAAAATCTCTCTCTCTCAAAACTTTTCCCCATGGCAAGGATTTCATTTTTCTTGTATCTTCTTCAACCCTGGTGTTTGGTTATTAAAAACCTTTATTCTGAGTTTCCCATCTCAAAAATATTTTTGGAATTTATTTTCTTTTAAAAAAGAGAAACCCTAAGGGTTTTGGAGCTACTCTTTTGTTTGAAACCATCCTTGGTTTTACCATGCCTCATGTGGTAAATTCTCCCAAAACCCCTCCCTCCACTTTGGGGCAACCCAAACATTCTGTCCCAACAAGTTCAATCCATTTTTGGATTTTAATTCATTTATTTTACTCCCCAAAACAATTCTGTCATTTATTCTAAGCCTAGATGATTTACAAAGGAAGTACCTGTTTTCCTTTGAGTTTTGATCTCAAACCAACTCCTCTAGATAGTCCTTAGCACCCCCAACCTAGATCCATCAGGATCCACTCTTCCTCTTTTCAAATTTTTTAAGCTTCAACCTCTGCAAGTTTGGACCAGATTCATCATTTTTGGTGAAATTCATATTTTACCTTCTCCAAAAATTTCACAAAAATTCAGGCAGTCCCCAGGTGCTTTGAGAGACCACCACACCAAAGATCAGCCCCAGATAAATTTTTCTCATGCTTGAATCATTTCATCAAACACTTGGCCAGCACTGTTCCTGTACACTTTCAGTAAAATTCAGAGTTTCAGAGTTATCTTCAGTGTCGTTTTTCGTCAGTGGCTTGTCATCGATCACCCGTGCAATCTGGCGCGTTGCGCACGGCCCCTTCTCCTTGACCAGAGCACCGCACGCCCTCTTGGACGGACGCAGGTGTCAGTGGCGGCGAGCATCACCGACGCCGGCAGCTTCTGCGGTGGCAGAGCCACCCGTGGCGGCCAACGGAGCCAGCGCCGGCTCGCTACACCGTCCTGCGCCGCCCAACGCTCCTTAGCCCTCCGCGTGGCCTCATGCATGCGAGCACACACCGCAGCACCGTCGCCGTGGCCCGGCAAGCACAGGGCGCGCCCTCTGCCACCGACGGGCCCGCACCGCCCCGTTCTGTCGAAACACCCTTGCGCGCCAAATCCAACCTGGTTTAGCCTCTAAACGGAGCCCGTGGACCTCCACGTTGATGCCGAACCCCCTAAACACCCCGACCAAGCACTACGCTGCTGTAACCATCGCCGGAGATCCCCGTTCTCGGCCACCGCCTCGGATCGCCTATAAAATGGAGTCCCGAGCTCGTCCTCGAGCACGCACCACCACTGCAACCCACCAGAACCCCGCCAAGCCACTAGGAGGACCTCGAGGAGGTCTCCTCCCCCAACTCCGGCCGCCTCGATCCGCCTCGGCCACCAGCTCGATCCACTCCGGTGAGGCCATCCCCGCCGCCCGAATCTCGTCAGTAGTCTCCTCGGGAACCCAGTGATCTAACCCTAGCTTCAATTTGACCTCCGCAGCCCTCCCCGACGAGATCAAACTCCACCCGAGCCGCCGTCCGCCGGAGCAAGGACCGCCGTCGACGTGGTGCTCGCCGACGACCACCACCACCCACCGACACCGGAAGGACACACTGAGCACGAGGGTACTCGCCGATCCTCCCAACTCGCCGTGGATCGCCGCCGGCGACCACCGCAGCTCTCGGGCGCCGACGAGCTCTGTTCCTCCCCGTTTGAAATTTCAAACCTGACGGGTGGGACCCCTCGTCACTATTTTCTTTTTATTCGAACCGTTTTCTGAAAACGCCTTCGGGCAGAGTACGTTTTCCTTTGCAGTTGACGGCTTTTTAGCCGAAGCTTTTTCTGTTTTTATAAGTTGGCCCTGAAACTTTCGTTTCATTCTGAGATGAGTCCCTGGATTAAAACCTTTATAACTTTTAAACAGAAACTAATTTTTGATTGATTCTTTTTCTGTCATCTTTATTTTTCTGTCTAGTTGTTTGTCATATTTATTTGAAAAATATTTGTAACAATTTTCTGTGCACTCACGGTATTTACGTTAAGTACGTATTTTATTATACCATAGATACCGGAGGAGGTGACGGAACCGCGAACTTCGCCAAGCTAGACTCCGACTACTCCGAACCAGGCAAGCATGTTTGAACTTTTGATATGATGAGTGTTTGTTGCATGTTTGCATTAAGTAGTTACATGGCATGTTTATGAGCATTTCGATAAGTGTTATAATACATGCAAAGTTGAGGCAAGTGAGTTCGAAAATCCATATGTTGTTGGATATGAGTTGCATGGCCATGTGTTGGCATGAGAATGGGTAAGATGGCAGTGTTGTAGCATGCCAGTCTTATGCCAGACTATTTGACTCAAGTGTCAACGTGAATCAAGTCATGTTTTCATCTGTTTTTCCTTCCTGTACTACCACATGTTTTCCGCAAGGGATATGGCTTAGTAAGTTGAAAACCGCTTTCCTGGTACACACCAAATAGAGAGGCCGTGATGAGGGTTCCATGGCCCTGGATTAAAGCCAGTCATCCGGTCAGGGGGCATTGGTGTTTCCGGTTGGGACCGAGAGGGGGGCACCCCTTAGAGCGCGCGTATATAAATTTGATCCCATGCTATTCGAGGTTGTGATCTCCCCGTCTCAAAGTTTTTATTGTACGTTGTCTAGGGTGATTCCTGGCATCGTGAGGTGGGATGGGTGTGTACTGGTTAGATGTGTTTCTACCGAAATACCGTAAACGGAACTAGTCCTCGTGACTACGGAAATCCGTTGGCTGTGGATAATTAGTACAAACTCTGCAGAGTCAAGATCCTTTGAATCATCTTATCCATGTCCAAGTACTGTGTTCAACTTAACTTATCAGGTGTCAGTCTCAGTGACAAAGACTCCGGTGAAACACTTGAGTGTTAAGTGCTTATTCCTGTGGATGGACTAACCCGTTTATTATTATGTGTTGAATATTTTCTTTGAGTATTATATCCTTGTGAATTTATCAGATATGAATAATGAAATTTAAGCCCTTTCTGCGATGTCGCTCAGACCTCCGACTGTGGCACGCTTGTTATTTACTTTCGATATAAGCCCTTTCTGCGATGTCGCTCAGACGTCCGACTGTGGCACGCTTGTTATTTACTTTTGATATAAGCCCTTTCTGCGATGTCGCTCAGACGTCCGACTGTGGCACGCTTGTTATTTACTTTCGATATAAGCCCTTTCTGCGATGTCGCTCAGACGTCCGACTGTGGCACGCATGTCATTTACTTTCAATGTAAGCCCTTTCTGCGATGTCGCTCCGACGTCCGATTGTGGCACGTATGTCATTTACTTTTCAATATAAGTCCTTTATGTGGTGTCGCTTAGACGCCCGACTGTGGCATGATTATTTTTTGTTCGCCTTCGAGGCGCCGCCCGCATAATTCCAATTGGTTTTACATTATTTTGTTGGGACTTTGGGAGGACTACCGCCCGACTTCCTTTTTACATATCATGTTGTGCAATATTCATTATTTGAATGTGCATTGTTATTTGCTCATGACGCATTCATGCATGCATTTGTTATATCTTATGTCCGAGCTGTCTTGCGAGTACTTTCAAAGTACTCACCTGGCTTGTTGATTTGGCCAGATGTTGACGAAGGCGATCTCATGGATGAAGAGTTCGATAGCGAGTCCGACGCCTAGAGGAGTCGGTCGGTCTCGTGCGATCCTGGATTTGGTCATCGTATTATATTCGCTTCCGCTACCCAAATAAAATCATCGAGCCTCACCTCGACGCTCGATGAGCTGCCAGTTTAGGAGTCATGTTATCCACTCCATTGTGATATATCCACCACCACTTTTATCTCGAGTCAGTAGTATGCCACCACACCCCTGTATCTTAACCGCCCTTATGTATAATATTGGCGTGTTTGTAATAATTGTTGAGCAGCCTCAGCTCAACCCTGTAATATATTTAATGCTACTGGCCTTCTATATCAAGTATTTGTCTACCAGTAAGGATAATTCTTCTTATACTGGGACCTGAAGATCGGTTTCTCAATAAGTATTTTGTTGAAAATCTGGTCGTGACAAACTTGGTACCAGAGCCAGCCGATCAGAGGAAGCCACTAGGTGCGATCGCTAATCGGTTATTAGCATAATAGAGTTAACTTATTATTTTTGCAAATGTAGTCATTTTCTGACAGTCAGCATAAATTTATGATATGACCATTCAGAATTTTTGCCTACTTTTGTAGATGGCTGGCAACGACTGTGAGTCAGGTGTGTTCGCCAACGATGCTGAGGGGTTCGTCAAGCTCCTCTCCTTCATCGTCGATCTTCACACTCTACCCGCACAAGATCAACGACAGTCGACCATGCACCAGGGCAGCGGTGCAATTCAAGGGAGGCGTGTTGAGTTACGCCGCTTCCGGTTCTTGGGGAGAGCCATGCCTACGGAGAGGCATGCTATGCAGATGGCTGCCCGTGAGGCGATAGCCCGTCTCCGGGATGTTCTTCCTTCAATGAAGACTCGTCGCTAACGCTACCTTCCATGCCACGTGCCATACGCCTGTCACTACTCATTCGCTTGCCCCAGAGGAGAGCAAGACGAGGCTATTGAGATGCTTGTCGAGTACCTCCGAGCTCTGGAGGCAGCCTTCGACAACCTGGTGGACGACCTTGTGGCTGCCCGCATGGACTCGATCCCATGGCTGTGCCGCCAACAGGAGGGAGCTCCTGCACACCACACCACCGCTGACTTTCGTCTCGTCCTCGGCATCTTATTCTCCTACCATTCTCGCCACTGCTCGTCGCCTGCCTACCACTTAGGAGTTCAACCAAGTCATTGCACCCACTTCAGTCCGTTCTGCACCACCTATTGCGCCCACTCCAGTCCGTGTTGCTCCGCCTATGGCGCCCGCTCCATCAACTCAGCGCAGCGCTTCACGTCTGGAGCCTATTAGCAAGGAGGAGGTTGAGTCCCGAGCCTCACTGCGCCTCACCCTCGGCAGGCCAAGGGAGATCCTTACCATCTCCGACTGAGTACGCTTAGCCGCCATGCGATGTACCGACTTGTACGATATGTTTATATGTACATAGGTTGTGAGAAGTAGCTTGTTTGCGCATCATGTAGGAACTGGAGGAGTGCACTAGCCTAAATAACATGTCAGGAATATGTACGCATATCCTGAGTGATGTATTGTATAATTACTGCTTATGCGTGTAAGATATGTAATGAGCAGTCCTTCTCCGTGCGCAATCGTTTATTCTCTTGAAAAATCTTGGAGCATTTAAAATTTCCCGTATTTATGAATTTATTGACTTTTGCGACTCATTTTCTTTTCTTATGAGTTTTACAACATATATCCCCAGAGTGAAAAATGTCTCGTCCTTGGACGCGCTCCATGCCAAATCCGCTAGAGGAAAATTATGGCACACCACCAAGCAACAATTTCACACAGGCGCAGTCAAGTCAACAGGGCAGTGAAACAGCATTTACCCAAGTATGCCGCCTTTATGAACAGAGTCAGCAACAACATCAGGAAATGATGAACCAAGTCATCAATATGGGAAATCACCGTGGACAGTATCAGCAGCAATCCAAGTTGTCTGAGCTACAAAAGACGCGTCCCCAACATTTTCTCATCTTGACAAACCTCTTGAAGCCGACGTGGCTTGAGATATGGAAAGAAAATTAATTATTGCACAGTGTTCAGACCGTGAGAAAGTACTATATGCACCGCACTATCTCACTGGAGCAGCTGCATCATGGTGGGAAAATTTCCTACACATGCACCCCAACGAAAATGATATAACCTGGGAGGAGTTCAAAGAAGGTTTTCGTGGGGCGCACATTCCTAAAAGTGTTATGAAGATCAAGAAGAGAGAATTTGATGACCTCAAACAAAGGACCATGACGGTGTCAGAATACAACAGTCAGTTTACTTTGTTGTCTCGCTACGCCAACGAAGAGCGTATGACTGAAAGCAAGAAGATGGAAAAATTCTTGGACGGCCTGGAACCCGCGTTTAAATGCAGCTGGTTGTGCACACTTTCCCAGATTTCAAAACACTGGTGGATAAGGCTATTACCTTGGAAAATGAGCGATGCAGCTTGGAGGATTTCCGCAAACGCAAAAGGGACCAGACTACTCTTGCTCGCAATCATCAAGCAAGACGGAATTTCAGAAAAGTGGGACACATGCATCTACCCACGAATATTTCACACCTAATCAAGAATTTCCATGCAAGGGACAAGGAGTTCACATATCGCCCAGGCGTTACTTGCTACGCTTGTGGAGAAGAAGGGCACTATGCCAAGCAATGCCCCAAGCCAAGGAACTCGACCCCAAAGCCGAACAACGGTGGCAATAATTCAGCGCCCAAGCGAAACAATTTCAACCCCAATAACAATCACAGGAAGGGTCATCTGAACCACGGGACCAGAGAAGAAGCACGAAACGCCCCGGATATCGTACTCAGATGCGTTCCTGTCAACACAATACCTGCCACAGTTTTGTTTGATTCTCGAGCTTCTCACTCGTTCATTTCAAGAGATTTGCTTTGCAAAATAATTTTTCGATGCTTCCCTTGGAAAAATCCATGATCATCAAGTCCACAGGATTAAGCAAGTGACTTCGAGTTACCGCCAAGGTGTGGTTATTGGATTTGAAGGATTGAAGTTTCACGCCAACCTTATTGTATTGGAAAATAAAGGATCGGATGTCATCCTAGGGATGGATTGGTTAACCACCAACAAAGGTTTTATTGATCGCTTCAACCGGACCGTAATTCTCACCCACCATCATGGGAAGACAATAAAAGTTTCAGCCAAAGAGAGGCGAATATCTCGGCAACCGAGGTTGAACAAGGTGGACGTTTACGAGTTAAGCAAAGTTCGATGGTGTGTGAATTTCCGCACGTATTTCGAAGAACTACCGGGCATGCCACTGCACCGAGAGATAGAATTCAGCATTGAGCTAGCACCGGAATCGCTCCCATTTACAAGAAACCATCTGAGAATGGCACCATCCGAGCTGGTAGAATTGAAGAAGCAAATAAAAGAATTCTTGGACAAAGGATATATACGAGCCAGCTCCTCACCTTGGGGTTCACCAATTTTATTTGCCAAGAAAAAGGATGGGACACTGAGATTGTGTATAGACTATCGAGCACTTAACATGGTCACAATCAAGAACAAATACCCAATGCCACGGATAAATGATCTGTTTGATCAACTCGCTCAGGCCAAGGTCTTCTCAAAAATTGACTTAAGGTCGGGATACCATCAATTAAAAGTACGAACAGAGGATATCCCCAAGACAGCCTTCACCTCTAGATACGGACTATATGAGTTCACAGTAATGCCGTTTGGACTAACAAACGCCCCCGCATATATTGTTCACCTCATGAACAAAGTATTTATGAAGTTTATGGACAAGTTTGTTGTGGTATTCATCGACGATATTCTGATATACTCCAAGACACCAGAAGAGCACGCTGAACATCTCCGAATTGTACTAGGAGAACTCAGGAACCATCATTGTACGCCAAGTTCAGCAAGTGTGAATTTTGGCTAAGACATGTAGGCTTTCTGGGCCACGTACTGACCCAAGAAGGTATTGCCGTAGACCCGGAAAAGGTCAAGGTCAGACTTGGCTGGAAACCACCAGCCAAACAGAACGGACGAAGTTTCTTGGGAATGGCAAGATACTACCGAAGGTTTATTGAAGGATTCTCCACCATAGCAAAGCCAATGACGCAGATTACTCAAGAAGGACAAGAAGTTTGAATGGACGAAGCTTGAGAAAAGTTTCCAAGGAGCTAAAAAGGAAATTGACGACAAAGACCAGTATTAATTGTGCCCGACATACACAAGAATTTTGAGGTGTATTGTGACGCATCCCGGAAGGGCCTCGGATGCGTATTGATGCAAGAAGGCAAGGTGGTCGCATATGTCTCCAGACAACTTCGCAAGCACGAAGAAAATTACCCTACTCATGACCTGGAATTGGCAGCAGTCATCCATGCACTCAAAGAGTGGAGACACTTCCTACTTGAAATCGCTAGAAATATACACAGACCATAAGAGCCTCAAGTATATTTTCACACAACCAGAACTCAACTTACGGCAACGACGCTGGTTGGAATTAGTGAAGGATTATGATGTTGGAATCCACTACCATCCAGGAAAAGCAAATGTAGTGGCAGATGCTCTAAGTCGGAACCCTAGCTCGGACAACAACAACCTACCAAAACTGAGACCTGAATTTCGACAGGAGTTTGCTAAACTCAATTTGATGGTGGTCACCGAAGGCAGTTTGTCGAATTTGGAAATACAGCCTACCCTGATAGAAAAGATTAAGGAGGCTCAGCATGGAGACCCCAAAGATTGAAGGCATAAAAGGAAAGTGAGTTTGGGCAAGGCCCCGAGTTCATCATAGATTTAGCAGGGAATATTGTGGTACGGAGAGAGGCTTTATGCATCAAATATCAAGGACCTTAAACAGCAAATTTTAGCTGAAGGCCACACCGCTCCGTATTCAATCCATCCCGGAGGAACAAAATGTACAAGGATCTTCGGAAAAATTTCGTGGCACGGTATGAAAAGGGACATAGCCACGTTCATTGCATGTTGTGACTCTTGTCAACGCATCAAGGCCGAGCACCAGAAGCCGGCCGGACTTTTACAACCAAATAAGATACCCGAGTGGAAATGGGACGAAATTGGAATGGATTTTATTGTTGGACTACCTTGGTCACGATACGGGAATGATGCCATATGGGTCATCACACATAGACTGACTAAGGTAGCACACTTCATCCCTGTGAAGACAACCCACACCACTCAGAAGCTTGCCAGACTTTACCTTTCCCGTATCGTCTGCTTGCATGGAGTCCCAAAGACAATAATATCAGACAAAGGCACTCAATTCGTCTCCCGATTTTGGGATCAATTACAACAAGCTCTGGGAACTCAACTGGCGTTTAGTACCGCATACCACCCCCAGACTGATGGACAAACTGAACGCGTAAACCAAATTCTAGAAGACATGCTGAGGGCATGTGTCCTCACCTATGGAACACGTTGGGAAGGAAGCTTGCCATACGCAGAGTTCGCATACAACAACAAGCATTAAGCCAGCCTACAAATGGCACCATTTGAAGCTCTGTACGGGCGAAGATGTCGTACCCCGCTAAATTGGTCAGAAACCGGAGACAGCCATATCTTCGGCCCAGACATGCTCAAGGAGGTTGAAGATAAAGTTAAGATAATTAGGGATCGACTCAAGACAGCTCAAAGTCGACAGAAGAGTTATTACGATCAAAAACATCGGGGAGTCAGCTTTTGAACCCGTGAGTTTGTGTACCTAAGAGTATCTCCTATGAGGGGCCTGCAACGGTTCAAGGTTAAGGGAAAGCTAGCACCAAGATTCATCGGACCCTTCTGTATAGTGGCACGAAGAGGCACAGTAGCCTACCAGCTAGACCTACCCGAAGAATTATCCGATGTCCATGACGTGTTCCACGTCTCGCAGTTGAGGAAGTGCGTGAGCAACCCAAAGAAGCAAGTATCTCATGAAGACATTGACGTGCAACCAGACCTCACTTATCGGGAACGTCCAATAAAAATATTGGAGGAGTCTGAGAGGAGGACCCGACAGACAACCGTCAAGTTTTTCAGAGTTCAGTGGAGCAATCACACCGAGAATGAAGCGACTTGGGAAAGAGAGGATTTTCTTCGGACACAGCACCCACACTTATTTGAGGATCAGCTGAAATCTCGGGACTAGATTTTTCCTAAGGGTGTAGGTGTTGAGACACTCCACCAAAAATTATTTAATTTTCAACAAAAACCTTGCTTGATTTGAAGAAGGTCATTTAAATCCTTCCTAAAACCTCTCTCTCTCAAAACTTTTCCCCATGGCAAGGATTTCATTTTTCTTGTATCTTCTTCAACCCTGGTGTTTGGTTATTAAAAACCTTTATTCTGAGTTTCCCATCTCAAAAATATTTTCGGAATTTATTTTCTTTAAAAAAAAGAAACCCTAAGGGTTTTGGAGCTACTCTTTTGTTTGAAACCATCCTTGGTTTTACCATGCCTCATGTGGTAAATTCTCCCAAAACCCCTCCCTCCACTTTGGGGCAACCCAAACATTCTGTCCCAACAAGTTCAATCCATTTTTGGATTTTAATTCATTTATTTTAGTCCCCAAAACAATTCTGTCATTTATTCTAAGCCTAGATGATTTACAAAGGAAGTACCTGTTTTCCTTTGAGTTTTGATCTCAAACCAACTCCTCTGGATAGTCCTTAGCACCCCCAACATAGATCCATCAGGATCCACTCTTCCTCTTTTCAAAATTTTCAAGTTTCAACCTCCGCAAGTTTGGACCAGATTCATCATTTTTGGTGAAATTCATATTTTACCTTCTCCAAAAATTTCACAAAAATCCAGGCAGTCCCTGTGTGCTTTGAGAGACCACCACACCAAAGATCAGCCCCAGATAAATTTTTCTCATGCTTGAATCATTTCATCAAACACTTGGCAAGACTTTGTTCTGTACACTTTCAAAGAAAATTCAGAGTTTCAGAGTTATCTTGATGTCGTTTTTGCGGTGGCTTGTCATCGATCACCCGTGCACTCTGGGCGCTGCGCGACGGCCCTTCTCCTTGACCAGAGCACTGCACACCCTCTTGGACGGACGCAGGTGTCGGTGGCGGCGAGCATCGCCGACGCCGGCAGCTTCTGCGGTGGCAGAGCCACCCGTGGCGTCCAACAGAGCTGGCCAGCTCGCTACGCTGCTTGCGCCGCCTAACGCCTCCCTAGCCCTCCGCGTGGCCTCATGCATGCCAAAGACACACCGCAGCACCGTCGCCATGGCCCGGCAAGCACGAGTGGCGCGCCTTCTGCCGCCGACGGGCCCGCGCCGCCCCGTTCTGTCGAAACCACCCTTGCGCGCCAAATCCAACCTGGGTTAGCCTCTAAACGGATCCCGTGGACCTCCACATTGATGCCCAACCCCCTAAACACCCCGACAAAGCACTGCGCCGCCGTAACCATCGCCGGAGATCCCCGTTCTCGGCCACCGCCTCGGATCTCCTATAAAATGGAGTCCCGAGCTCGTCCTCGAGCACGCACCACCACTGCACCCCACCAGAACCCCGCCAAGCCACTAGGAGGACCTCGAGGAGGTCTCCTCCCCAAATCCGCCGCCCGATCCGCCTCGGCCACCAGCTCGATCCACTCCGGTGAGGCCATCCCCGCCGCCCAAATCTCTTCAGTAATCTCCTCGGGAACCCAGTGATCTAACCCCGGCTTCAATTTGACCTCCGCAGCCCTCCCCGACGAGATCCAACTCCACCTGAGCCATCGTCCGTCGGAGCAAGGACCGCCGTCGACGTGGTGCTAGCCGACGACCACCACAGCCACCCACCGATGCGGAAGGACACACTGAGCATGTAGGTACTCTCCGATCCTCCCAACTCGCCGTGGATCGCCGCCGGCGACCACCGCAGCTCTCGGGCACCGACGAGCTCTGTTCCTCCCCGTTTGAAATTTCAAACCTGACGGGTGGGACCCCTCATCAGTATTTTCTTTTTATTTGAATCGTTTTCTGAAAACGCCTTGCGAAAGTACGTTTTCCTTTGCAGTTGACGGCTTTTTAGCCGAAGCATTTTCTGTTTTTATAAGTTGGCCCCTGGAAACTTTATGTTTCATTACAGATGAGTCCCTGGATTGAAACCTTTATAACTTTTAAACAGAAACTGATTTTTGATTGAGTCTTTTTCTTCATCTCTATTTTTCTGTCTAGTTTTTTGTCATATTTATTTGAAAAATATTTGGAACACTTTTATGTGCACTCACGGTATTTACGTTAAGTACGTATTTTTCTTATACAGTAGATACCGGAGGAGGTGACGGAACCGCGAACTTCGCCAAGCTAGACTTCGACTACTCCGAACCAGGCAAGCATGTTTGAACTTTTGATATGATGAGTGTTCGTTGCATGTTTGCATTAAGTAGTTACATGGCATGTTTATGAGCATTTCGATAAGTGTTATAATACATGCAAAGTTGAGGCAAGTGAGTTCGAAAATCCATATGTTGTTGGATATGAGTTGCATGGCCATGTGTTGGGATGTGAATGGGTAGGATGGCAGTGTTGTAGCATGCCGCCTTTATGCCGACTATTTGACTCAAAGTGTCAATGTGAATCAAGTCATGTTTTCATCCGCTTTTCCTTCTGTACTACCACATGTTTTCCGCAAGGGATATGGCTTAGTAAGTTGAAAACCGCTTTCTGGTACACACCAAATAGAGAGGCCGTGATGAGGGTTCCATGGCCTGGATTAAAGCCGGTCATCCGTCAGGGGCATGGGTGTTTCCGGTTGGGACCGAGAGGGGGCACCCCTTAGAGCGCCAGATATAAATTTGATCCCATGCTATTCGAGGTTGTGATCTCCCGTCTCAAAGTTTTTCTTGTACGTTGTCTAGGGTGATTCACGGCATTGTGAGGTGGGATGGGTGTGTATCGTTAGATGTGTTTCTACCGAAATACCGTAAACGGAACTAGTCCTCGTGACTACGGAAATCCGTTGGCTGTGGATAATTAGTACAAACTCTGCAGAGTCAAGATCCTTTGAATCATCTTATCCATGTCGAAGTACCGTGTTCAACTTATCTTGTCAGGTGTCAGTCTCAGTGACAAAGACTCCGGTGAAACACTTGAGTGTTAAGTGCTTATTCTTGTGGATGGACTAACCCGTTCATTATTATGTGTTGAATATTTTCTATGAGTATTATATCCTTGTGAATTTATCATATATGAATAATGAAATTTAAGCCCTTTCTGCGATGTCGCTCAGACGTCCGACTATGGCACGCTTGCTATTTGCTTTCGTTATAAGCCCTTTCTGTGATGTCGCTCAGACGTCCGACTGTGGCACGCTTGTTATTTACTTTCGATATAAGCCCTTTCTGCGATGTCGCTCAGACGTCCGACTGTGGCACGCTTGTTATTTACTTTCGATATAAGCCCTTTCTGCGATGTCCCTCGGGACGTCCATCGCGGCACGCATGTCATTTACTTTCAATGTAAGCCCTTTCTGCGATGTCGCTCGGACGTCCGACTGTGGCACGTATGTCATTTACTTTTGAATATAAGCCCTTTATGTGGTGTCGCTTAGATGCCCGACGGTGGCATGATTATTATTTTTGTTTGCCCTTCGAGGCGTTGCTCTAGACACCCGATTGGTTTTCTGTTATTTTGTTGGGACTTCGGGAGGACTACCGCCCGACTTCCTTTTTACATATCATGTTGTGCAATATTCATTATTTGAATGTGCATTGTTATTTTCTCATGACGCATTCATGCATGCATTTGTTATATCTTATGTCCGAACTGTCTTGCGAGTACTTTCAAAGTACTCACCTGGCTTGTTGATTTGGCCAGATGTTGATAAAGGCGATCTCATGGATGAAGAGTTCGATAGCGAGTCCGACGCCTAGAGGAGTCGGTCGGTCTCGTGCGATCCTGGATTTGGTCATCAGATTATATTCGCTTCCGCTACCCAAATAAAATCATCGAGCCTCACCTCGACGCTCGATGAGCTGCCGCTTAGGAGTCATGTTATCCACTCCACTGTGATATATCCACCACCACTTTTATCTCGAGTCAGTAGTATGCCACCACACCCATGTATCTTAACTGCCCTTATGTACAATATTGGCGTGTTTGTAATAATTGTTGAGCAGTCTCAGATCAACCCTGTAATATATTTAATGCTACTGGCCTTCTGTATCAAGTATTTGTCTACCAGTAAGGATATTCTTCTCATACTGGGACCTAAAGATCGGTTTCTCAATAAGTATTTTATTGAAAATCCGGTCGTGACATGCGCTGGCCTCTTTAGCACCAAAGAGGAAATAGGGAAGCTGCGCGCACTGGCGCCCGCCTGGTGCCGTTCATCATGGCTCACGTCACGAGAGCCTCATGAGGTTCGCCCCACCCTTATATCTCCGCTCCTCGTGAGCCTGCCTGGCTAGGCCACTCCAGAGGAGGTCTTGCGTCGCCCGCCTCGCGAGGGTCTTGGGTGCCTTGTTGACGAAGATGGGCCGTACGGCCTGCTGCTTAGCCACGCTGTGGGCCACTGGCAGGCAAGTCTGGGGACCCCCGTTCCCAGAACACCGACAAGGTCCTACAATGACAAAAGATCTTCTAGTCGTGAGCGAAATTGCTACAATTGTGGAAGACCCGGACACTACTCCCCTACAAAAGAAGAGAAGACTCACCTAAAAGGAGAAGTAGAAGAGAAGAATCACCTCCAAGAGAGAGAAGGAGTAGAGATGATCGTTATGAACGAAGAACCTCTCGCAGAAGCAAGGATTCGGAGAGGAATGACAAGTCATCAAGGAGCTACACAAAACAAAGACGTCAAGCTCATGTTGGTGAACGGGTATCCGACTCCGACTCCGACCATCACTCCGAAAGAAGTTATCACTCAGACTCAGAATATACTCAAGATGAAGGTGTTGTCAGTCTAGCACTTGTGTCAACCAACTCCTATGACATATTTGACTCACCAAATGAAGGAATTGGAAGATGCTTCATGGCTAAAGGCCCAAAGGTATCACACCCCGAGTATGTTGATTTCAATAGTGATGAAGATGGTTTGCTAGGTGATGATGATTTACTTGTTGACAACTCTAGTGATGAAAACTATGATGAACTTGCTATTAATCATGCTAATCAAGATAAAGCGAATGACGATCATAAGAAGGAGATTGAGCGTCTAACTAAAGAACTAAACACTCTTTAGTTAGGTCATGAAACTACCTTGGAAGATCATCGAGAGCTTTTAAAGACTCATGAGAAGCTATGCTTTGAAAAGCTCAACCTAGAGCAAGAGCATGGGTTATTAAAAGCAATCAATGATGATCTTCACAAGAAAATTTCTTCTTACATTGCCAAGCGCTTACTCTTGTCTACATACATGCCACAAGTAAAATCTATCAACAAGGGTAAGAAAGATTCTTCCTCTAGTAGTAACAGCAATCATGCTAAATCCAATGTTGTTGCTTCTAGTAGTGTCTCTTGATTCCACTAACGATTCTCTTAGCCAAGTTACACTTGAGCAAGAAAATAACGTATTGAAGGGAATTATAGAGAAAGGTGTTTACAAGAACCTTGCCGGGAGTAAGCAATTTGAGGAAATTGTACGCAAGCAAGGAAGGCACCGGAAGAATCAAGGTGTTGGTTTTGAACGAAAGTTCAATGCCAATGGATTTGAGTGGGAAGAAGATCAATACCCCAAGACGAAGTTTGTTCCTCAACAAGAGAAGTATGATCCTACTTCCTTCAAAGGAACACAAGCTAAAGATGATCTTCCACCACAAGACCACAAGGAAAAAGGCAAGGACAAGCTTCAAGAGGAGATTGGTGCATTTGAAGAAGCTCCCAAGGCCTTGGTCAAGTGGGTTCCCAAGACTACATCAAGTTCTACTTCATCAAGTACGACTACAACTCCATGGATTCCCATCAAGTTGATGTGGATCCTGAAGAAGAAGAACTACAGAGTTCCCGAGGGTGACTCCGCCAACATATTTCACTCATATCATTTTGGCGAGAACAAGTGCAAACAACTTCCACATCTTGCATTAGTTCAAGGAGTCACAAACCCTCTTGTTGGTAAGACAAGGGACAAGGTAACCTAATGCTTTCATGGACATCATCTTGTGTTAACTTCACTCTATGTCTATGGATATCCTTGTTTGTTCCTTGTGGGACTCACCCATGTAGGTATTGAAAGTGCAACTCACTCCAATGGATTGCTCCAAATGATCTACATCAACATTGAGCATCCACATCTTCAACACCTACATGAAGTCATCATCGACAAAACCCAAGGTTAGTTCATCCCTCTTTTGGGGGATATCACATCTAGGGGGAGCTTTACTCAAAGAATTGAGCTAAAGCAACTCTAATGGTGTGAACACAACAATGCTTTATGTAAAATTGGTAACCCCACTTGCGCTTAAACGATGAGTATGACCTATGATCAAATGTTCTCATTTGACTCCCGTCGGTGTACAAAAAGAGGGGCACACTTTTGTACCCCTTTACCTGTGCACGGGCAGTCGGAGCCGCACCCACGACCACACCAAGCAGAACAGGGGAGGTGAGCCAAGGTAAGACCGAAGCCCAAGACAATCAAAGCAACGCCAAGGCCAAGACCACAAAGAGCAGAGGGACGAAGCAGGTTCCCCCGGCAAGACCCTTTGTCGGGCGGCTCAGCTGCCCCTAAGAAGACCCTGTCGGGCAGCTCAAGACCACACCAACAGAGCGAGCCACCTTGAGCCCACGGCCCCCAACGCCACATCAACATGGGGCCAGGGCTCGGGAAGGCACCTCTGTGGTGGCATGCAGATCTTTGTGAAGACATATTCAAGATCAGATGAGGATCAGAAGACAACGATTCTCGGCAAGATCCCTGCTGAGGAAGGCCACCAGACCCCTGGCAAGGTCCTTGCCGGGGGACGACAGCGCGCCATGACAAGACCCTTGCCGGGCAACCCGTCAAGACCCTCGCCAAGGACGCCAGTGGGGCCACCGCCAAACCCGCGCCAGATGTAGGATCGAAAGTATGTCTAGAGGGGGGTGATTAGACTACTTGACCAAATAAAAATCTAGCCTTTTCCCAATTTTAATTCTTGGCAGATTTTAGCAACTTAGAACAAGTCAAGCAATCTTAACACAATTCAAGCAAGCACGCAAATAGTATATGAGCAGCGAAAAGTAAAGCATGCAACTTGCAAGAATGTAAAGGGAAGGGTTTGGAGGATTCAAACGCAATTGGAGACACGGATGTTTTTGTCATGGTTCCGATAGGTGGTGCTATCGTACATCCACATTGATGGAGACTTCAACCCACGAAGGGTAACGGTTGCGCGAGTCCACAGAGGGCTCCACCCACGAAGGGTCCACGAAGAAGCAACCTTGTCTATCCCACCATGGTCGTCGCCCACGATGGACTTGCCTCACTAGCGGTAGATCTTCATGAAGTAGGCGATCTCCTTGCCCTTACAAACTCCTTGGTTCAACTCCACAATCTTGTTGGAGGCTCCCAAATGACACCTAGCCAATCTAGGAGACACCACTCTCCAAGAAGTAACAAATGGTGTGTTGATGATGAACTCCTTGCTCTTGTGCTTCAAATGATAGTCTCCCCAACACTCAACTCTCTCTCAAAGGATATGGATTTGGTGGAAATAAGATTTGAGTCGAAAGCAACTTGGGAAGGCTAGAGATCAAGATTCATATGGTAGGAATGGAATATCTTGGTCTCAACACAAGTGTAGGTGGTTCTCTCTCAGAAAATGTAGGTTGGAAGTGTAGGTTCGTTCTGATGGCTCTCTTCACGAATGAAGAGGAGGTGGAGGGGTATTTACAGCCTCCACACAAAATCTAACCATTACACACAACTTGCCAAACTCGGTGGGACCGAATTGGTGCACTCGGTCGGACCGATTCAGCAAATCTAGTGACCGTTAGGATTTTTGGTGGGACCGACATGCAACTCGGTAGGACCGATATGGTTAGGGTTAGGGCATAACATAATCTTGGTGAAACCGATTACACAAACTCGGTGAGACCGATTTTGGTAATAAGCTAACCAGAGAGTTGGTCAGGTAAACTCGGTGGGACCGATTCGCTCATTTCGGTGAGACCAAAATGTTACACAAGGGAAACAGAGAGTTTACATTGCAATACCGGTGGGACCGATCGCTCATCTCGGTGGGACTGAAATGTTAGAAGGGAAACAGAGAGATTACAATCCCATCTCGATGAGACCGAGATCCCTATCGGTGAGACCGATTTGCCTAGGGTTTTTGGCAGTGGCTATGACATCTGAACTTGATGGCGTCGGATAGAAAGAATCGGTGGGGCCGAGTTTGACTTTTGGTTTAGGTCATATGTGGATGTGAGAATGTAGTTGAGGGCTTTGGAGCATATCACTAAGCACTTTGAGCAACAGCCTCATTAAGCAACACCTCATCCATCCTTGGTAGTATTGGCTTTTCCTATAGACTCAATGTGATCTTGGATCACTAAAATAGAAAATGTAGAGTCTTGAACTTTTGATCTTGAGCCAATCCTTTTGTCCTTAGTATTTTGAGGGGTCCACTTTTCTCATCCATGCATGCCAATCATTGAGCTTTCCTGAAATATTAGTCTTGAAATAGCATTAGCTCAATGAACTATATGTTGTTAGGAATTACCAAAACCACCTAGGGATAGTTGCACTTTCAATCTCCCCCTTTTTGGTAATTGATGACAACATATAGATCAAAGTTTCGACAAATGATAATAAGAGTGAAAAACATTGTCGCTTTGAGAAGTATGTGAAAAGCAAGAGCTCCCCCTAAATTTGTGCATAGTTTAAGATTTGCTTTGGACTACATATGCACAAAGAGTTAGGATCATGGGTTACCCTTCCATGTCACATACATCTTGGTGGAGCGCTCAAAATGATAATAATTAAAATACATGCAATCATCACCAAGCAAAGTGAGTGATCATATGGAATATAAAAGGATAATGTCATCCAACAAGCATTAAGGTAGCATATGATCAAACACATGATCATCCAAGTATCACACACAAGCATAAAGTATTTCAAACAAGCAAATAACAAAGTTCAACCACCAAAGAGAAACGCAAGAGAGAACAAAAGCAACACTCTCTACCGAAGCCTATGATCTATACATTTTCTCCCCCTTTGGCAACAAGTTACCAAAAAGTTCATATAAAATGCATAGTGCTAGATCGACACTCAGGCTTGGTCTTCGTGTGGTGGTGTAGATGTAACTCCAAGAACGAAGGCATCGATCGATGTAGATGGTGCTTTGGAGGAGTAGGTGCCGAGCTGGTGGCATTGAAGTTGTAGCCGGTGCAGATGAAGTTGCTCGTGTCTATGACAGTGCATAGCAGCACCTTCTGTCCTCAGGGCACTCTAGCAAAAGCATCAGTGGTAGTCTTGCCCTTCTTCTCCTGCACTTCTTCCTGAAGTTGCTCAACAACAGACTGTATCTCAGTGACCTTCACATCTAAGTCGTAGAACTTCCGCTCCATGATCCTCTCCAAGCTCTCCTGGTTTTGAGTCAGGGTGGCCAGTCCCTTCTCAATCCTTAGAGTGGAGGCAATCAAGTAGCCAAGCTGATCTTGCTTGCTCTTCAGAAGATACTGAGATGCCTCATCCATGGTTGGCATCTTTGTAGCTTTCTCGCCTTTTTTGCTTTCTCCCTCTTTGCTTGTGCTTGCACAGAAGATGGTTCATTTTCATCCATGACCACAGTGTTATCCTTAAAGTCTGGGTAGATGGGCAGGTGCTCCTTGTCCAAAAGATATGTGTCAGTGCCCATCTTGGAGTTGATCAGCTCCTGAATCTGCGGGGCATACCCACAACTCCTCTTCTGATCTACAGCTGTTCTCTTTATGGTTTCCACAATTAGGCTCATGACCTTGAACTTCCGTGGAACATCAAAAATGTGCAGCAAGTTGATGGAGTGTCCTCTGATCATTTTGTGATCATCTGACTTGGGCAGAAGTGTGTGCCTGAGGATCCAGTTGATTGTAGGCAGGCCTGACAGCAAGTGTTTCATTGATCCAAATTGGTGAGTCTCAAGATCTGCATCAGGAATCTCCTTGTACATGCTAGCCATTGAGTTGTGATCCTTCTTCTTCTTGGCATAGACATCCAAGTCATCTTCACTCTTCTCAGGAGCATTGATCAATTTGGCCCATTCTTCAACAGTTGACTGGTACCTAGTACCTTCAGACATCCAGACAATCCTTCCATCTGGGTAGAAGTGAGTTGTGGAGTAGAACTGCATGATAAGCTCATCATTCCACTTTCTGAGCTTCTGAGCCACAAACTCATCAAGTCCACAAGCCTTGAAACTATCATAGACTCCAGGATAGTGCACTTCATTCTCCTTGATGTACTCCTAGTTGACCCATCTCATGTCACACACTATTGGCTTCTTGTCAAGCAACACTGTCTCATAGAAGTCCTGTTGTTCCTTGATATGGAACCTGTAATCCATAGCAGTTCTTCTTCTGGTGGCATATGGATCTGACTCTCTCCATAGCCTCAATCTTGAATCCTTTCTTATCTTCATGTTCTCAGCTACTGGGTGAACATCATTGTGATCTGGAATTTTTGGTTTCAACTTCCTCAAGACATGTGACTCATCATCTTCTTCTTCCATTGCAGCTTCAGGCACTGGGGCCTTGTTCTTCTCTGCTGCAGGGATGTTCCTGGTGCTCCTCTTGGGTGCAGTTTTGGGTTTTGGAGTAGCTGGCTTGGGAGCTTCTTTGGGCTTAGATGAAGCAGCCCCTGATCTTATGGCATCTCCCATGAGCTTCTGGGCTTTAGGTGCTGGTGCAGCAACCTCTTCCTCTTCCTCTTCCTCTTCAGAGTCTCTCATCATAGAGGGCTTGCCTAGAACTCTGGCGGTGGTCTTCTTGACCCTCTCTTTCCTCTTCTTGCCAACTCTAGCTTCCTTGGGTTCAAGAGTGAACACCATTTTCTCACCTGTGGCAACTTTCCTTGGCTTAGACATTGGCTGTCTTCCTGCTGGCCTCTTGGTCTTCAGACTTGGCTTAGTTGCAGCACCTGTGCCATATTCCTTTTTGAGCACCTTCTTATTTGAGGTGGCTTCTTCCTCCTCAGCCACATAGTCCTCATCCTCTGAATCCAAGGTTCTTTTCTTGCTGGCCCTTGTGGCAGCCTTTGGCAAGTTGTTGGGTGTGCTCCTGCTTCCATCATCTGAGCTGCTAGAGGGACTAGTGCCCTCACTCATGTGAACCTGCTCCTCAGACTTGTTCTGACTGTCACTCTGATCTGACATGATGCAAACACTGGCGGCTGACCCTGTGAATAGATTATAGATGAGGTAGAGTGGATGAACATCACAAAGTGCAGAGGTTTTTGCAAAAGAATGAATCAAAAACTTAGTTTTAGTTTTCCACAGAAAGCATTTTGGATCTACCGATTTGAAATCTCGGTGATACCGAAGCAGCTGTTGGAACCTAAACTAGTGAACTCGGTCAGACCGAGTCACAGTTCGGTGGCACCGAGACTGCTAGGGTTTCACAAAGACTTGAACTCGGTCACACAGATTTGCAATTCTCGGTCAGACCGAGAATCACGGTGCAATGGCCTGAGCCAAATCGGTGGAACAGATTTCAACAACTCGGTCGGTCCGAGATGGTTTCGACGGAAACCTAACCCTAAATTTTCAATTCACAACTAAACTACAGAGCGTTTTCATTGGATAGAGTGATCTCAACCGTGGCAAGATACATGGAAAAACAATGTGCTGGGGAATCGGAGTGAGATCAGCACAAGGATCAAGTCCATACCCTAGAGCGGCGATGGACTTGCTACGGCGGCAACGGCGGAGATGATCCCGTTGACGGCGACGGAGACCAGCGACTGGAGGCGGCTGGCGACGAGAAGAACGATCCGGAGACCCACAGAGGCAGAGCAGGCTGAGCGCGGGCGAAGAGGTTCGGAAAGTTTTCCAAATTTTGGCCCGTGGGTATATATAGCCTGACTCTGTCGGTGTGACCGAGTGGAACAACTCGGTGGCACCGAGATGCATAACTGCAAGCAGTTACTGCAACTCGGTATGACTGAAAAGTTCAAATCGGTTGCACCAAGATTGAAAACCTAGATCAACTTAGTGTTCTCGGTATGACCGAAATGGATGAATCGGTCAGACCAAAACGCAGAAAAAAGTTTTGGAAGTTTAAATCTACGACGAATCGGGGACTCCGAGTGCTCCTCACACAGAGTGGTTCGAATCTGACTTGATCAAACTTCGTGATGGAGCATGAATAGAGTTTGAGACGAGAAGAGCGTAGATAGCTAGAGAAGGTTCTTAGGCATTCTTGTCCATCCACTTGGCAAGAGAAAAAGAAACCAATCAATCAAAACAACAAGTGGATGTCCTCGAATGAGTAAATTATGCAACCAACATGCTCACACAATAAAATGGCAAATGAAATATGTGGCTAGGCATGCACAACCAATTCTAGCATCTATCAAGCAATTGGCGATGACTAGGTCATCTATATATGAGTATATTGACTTGGGAGTCAAATGAGAACATTTGATCATAGGTCATACTCATCGTTTAAGCACAAGTGGGGTTACCACTTTTACATAAAGCGTTGTTGTGTTCACACCATTGGAGTTGCTTTAGCACAATTCTTAGAGTAAAGCTCCCCCTAGATGTGAGATACCCCCTAAGAGGGATGAACTAACCTTGGGTTTTGTCGATGATGACTTCATGTAGGTGTTGAAGATGTGGATGCTCAATGTTGATGTAGATCATTTGGAGCAATCCTTTGGAGTGAGTTGTACTTTCAATACCTACACGGGTTAGTCCAACAAGGAACGGACAAGGAATATCCATAGACATAGAGTGATGCATACACAAGATGATGTCTATGAAAGCATTTGGTTACCTTGTCCCTTGCCTTACCAACAAGAGGGTTTGTGACTCCTTGAACTAGTGCAAGATGTGGAGGTTGATTGCACTTGTTCTTGCCAAAATTATAAGAGTGAAGTATGTTGGCAGAGTCACCCTCAAGAACTCTCTAGTTCTTCTTCTTCAGGATCCACACCATCTTGATGGGAATCCTCGGAGTTGTAGTTGTACTTGATGAAGTGGAACTTGATGTAGTCTTGGGAACCCACTTGACCAAGGCCTTGGGAGCTTCTTCAAATGCATCAATTTCCTCTTGAAGCTTGTCCTTGCCTTTTTCCTTGTGGTCTTGTGGTGGAAGATCATCTTGAGCTTGTGTCCCTTTGAAAGTAGTAGGATCATACTTCTCTTGTTGAGGAACAAACTTCGTCTTGGGGTATTGATCTTCTTCCCATTCAACTCCATTGGCATTGAACTTTCGTTCAAAACCAATACCTTGGTTCTTCCGGTGCCTTCCTTGCCTGCGTACAATTTCCTCAAATTGCTTACTCCCGGCAAGGCTCTTGTAAACACCTTTATCTATAATTCCCTTCAATAAGCTATTTTCTTGCTCAAGTGTAACTTGGCTAAGAGAGTCATTAGTGGAATCAAGAGAACTACTAGAAGCAACTATATTGGGTTTAGCATGATTATTGTTGCTACTAGAGGAAGAATCCTTCTTGTTCTTGTTACTAGACTTGACTTGAGGCATGTAAGTGGATAAGAGTAAACGCTTGGCAATGTAAGAAGAACTTTTCTTGCGAAGATCATCATTGATTGCCTTTAAGAACTCATGCTCTTGCTCAAGATTGAACTTCTCAAAACGTAATTTCTCATGAGTCCTTAAAATTTCTCGATGATCTCCTAAGATAGTTTCATGAGCTAACTTAAGAGTGTTCAGTTCTTTAGTTAGAGACTCAATCTTGTCCTTATCACTGTCATTCGTTTCATCTTGATTAGCATGATTAATTGACGTTTCATCATAATATTCATCACTAGAGTTGTCAACAAGTAAATCATCATCACCTAACAAGTCATCTTCATCACTATTGAAATCAACATACTCGGTGTGATACCTTTGGACCTTTGGCCATGAAGCATCTTCCAATTCCTTCATTTGGTGAATCAAATATGTCGTAGGAGTTGGTTGACACAAGTGCTAGACCGGCAACACCTTCATCTTGAGTATATTCGGAGTCGGAGCGATAGCTTCTCTCAGAGTGATTGTCGGAGTCGGAGCTGGATACCCATTCACCAACATGAGCTTGACGTCTTCGTTTTGTGTAGCTCCTTGATGACTTGTCCTTCCTTTCCGAATCCTTGCTTCTCCGAGAGGGTCTTCGTTCATAATGATCATACCTACTCCTTCTCTCCCTTCATGGTGATTCTTCTCTTCTACTTCTTCTTTTGGGAGAATCTTCTCTTCTTTTGTAGGGGGCCGTACACTCATTGGAGTAGTGTCCGGGTCTTCCACAATTGTAGCAATTACGCTCTCGACTAGAAGATCTTTTGTCATTGTAGGACCTTGACTTGGAACTTCTCTCTTTGCTTCTACTCTTTTAGAACTTGTTGAAGTTCTTCACCATTAGGCTCAATTCTTTATTGAACTTTTGTTTCTCACTTGATGATGTGGGAGCTTCACATGAGGCTTTGTAAGCACCACTTGACTTGTTATGGAGCTCCTCCTTATCCTTGAGTGACATCTCATGAGCAACAATTCTTCCAATGACTTCCATTGGCTTAAGATCTTTGTAATTAGGCATCATTTGGATCAATGTGCATACGGTATCATATTTTCCATCCAAGGCTCTTAGGATCTTCTTGATGATGAATTTGTCAGTCATCTCTTCACTTCCTAAGCCGACAATCTCATTTGTGATAAGAGAAAGCCTAGAGTACATTTCAGCGACACCTTCACCATCCTTCATTTTGAACTTGTCAAGTTGACTCTGAAGCACATCCAACTTGGATTCCTTGACGGAGTCGGTACCTTCGTGCATATCAATCAAAGTATCCCAAATTTCCTTTGCATTCTCAAGACGGCTGATTTTGTTGAATTCTTCGGGGCACAATCCGTTGAAGAGGATATCACAAGCTTGAGCATTGTATTGCAGCATCTTCAACTCTTCCGCGGTAGCTTCACGGTTCGGTTATCTCCCATTGAAGAATTCACCTTGCAAGCCAATACACACAATAGCCCAAACGGCGGGGTTATGTCCAAGAATATGCACTACAAAAAAATACACTTCCGTGATGATACGTGTTTGTCACAGTAGGTCGCGTTTTTTGTCATGCATGTACATCCATGACGATTTTATGACAGAATCAAGATAGTCATACATGTGTCGTCAGAGAAGTGTTCCATGACATTACCAAAATTATCATCATGGAAGTGTCCACTTCCATGACGATAAATCGCGTCACGTAAGTGATTTCGTCAAGGGTGACCGACACGTGGCATCCACCGTAACGGAACGCCGTTAAGCTATCGGGTCGGGTTTTGGATCCGATAACCTGCTAATGCCCCGACCAATGGGGATTTTCCACGTGTAAAAGCATCATTGGTCGGAGGAAACACGTGTCGGCTCATCGCTGGGATGATGTCATCCACTCATTGGATGTATACGCCTATGCTACGTCGACACGTGGCACGGCCAAACAGAGGCAGATTCCTGTGATTAGGCCGGCCCGTTTGACTTGGTCAAAAGGTTGCGGGCCGGCCCATGGAAAGCCTGTTAACGGCATGTTCGCATATAGCCCATTTACAGCCCGCTAACCCAAGGCCCGTTATGCCTTATCCGCTAACGGGCCATCCAATATGACTCCAGCCCGTTTTCACTTCTGGCCCATGTATGGCCCATGACGTCTTTCGGCCCATATGAGGCCCTATGTAACTCTTGGCCTATTAATGCCCATGGTGAACGGCCCGCAATGAACAAAGGTATCACTTTACACCCATTAACGCCCGTGGTGAACCGGCCCGTAATGAACAAAGGTATCACTTTATACCCATTAAGGGCCCGTTATTCGCTTGGGCCAATGCTTCAAATTTCATGTTATCTTTCGGCCTTCTCGTGAGCCCATTTATTCTTGGGCTCATTTCAAAGATTCGTTTACTTACGGACCATTCTTGTCATTTTCCGGTTGTGGGCCAAATTCAGCCCGTGGTTTGATCGGCCCGTTTGTGGTCCGTTAATACGTTGGGCCGTTTTCATAGTGTCATCAACACGGCCTATTAACGATGGCCCATTATGGTCGGCCCATGAACGGACGATTCCAACTCTAGCCCGCTTACGTACCATAATGCGGCCTGTTATTGGCCCATGTTTGGTCAATCGATCATACGGCCCGTATAAGGCCCAATGATGATACGGCCTGTATAAGGCCCATTGTTTCTACGGCCCGTAGAAGGCGTACTGTTTCTACGGCCCGTAGAAGGCCCATTGTTTCTCCGGCCCGTAGGAGGCTCAGTGTCACTACAGTAAATATTAGCCCATGGTTATTGTGGCCTAGTTTTAAAAAATAGGTTATTGCAGCCACTAGCAAACCGCGGAAAAAGAACTGCACTAACTACAAGCAAACAAATAAATAAGACAACAAGGAAATAAATAAGCAAGCAACTTATGCTAGGCTATCACGGCTATTACACATATTACATCCACCGGGCATCAAAGTTCGCCACCAGTGCAAATATAGGGAACAAATCAGCATATAAACGCCGTAGCAAAACAAGTCCAGAACTGAAACCACTTCAGAAGAGTTCAATAAACAATATCCTAGGTACCCATAATGCTGGCAAGATGCTTAGCAAGCTTATTAACTTTCTCTTGTTTGGCGCTTAAATCCTCCAGCGCTTGTTGTTGCACAAGAAAGTACACATCTGAATTCTGCAGGGACTTCCTCAGTCCTTCGGCTTCTTGCCGCAGCACAGATGACTGATGCCTTTCAGCTTGTAGCTGAGATGTATAGTCAAGTGATTCGCATAAATGAGTTCGAAGAGCTTGTGCCCGGTGATCGCCAAGAACTTTCGAACACTACATCAACGCAGGACTGTGGGGTTTTCTCACTATCTACAAGATCATTTTTATCACCTTTCTTGGAGACTAATAGGGTTGTCTCACTATCTTGAACCATATCTGCATTACTTTCTCTACCATTGCATAGTGGGGTGCTCTTCTCCAATATTCTGTTTGCATACTACAAGAGAAACAAGCATACACATCACAGGTTTAGCTTGTAGTATACGAAACTCATTTTGGTAAACCGGTTCAGTAGTAAGGTGGACAGGATAACAGCATAAAAGAAACATATATCTATGTACTATGGTCACTGTATTGTCCATATCATTCTAGTTTATGTTCCCTAATCAAGATAGAGACACAGTTCAACTCATATATTTTTAAGACACAAAGAAGATAGATGTAATATAAGTGTGAGAAACTACACAAGATTGGCAAAGACTTGTAATGTGCATCACATGAGAACATAACTGTTTATACAACTTAAACTGAAATCAACATAGAGCAAGAAGTTAGAACAGCAATCCAGTTAAAGAAATAGGTTTAAAACATACCTGTTGTGACATTGGAGTTTCAATTCGATCCTTCTAATTCGAAAGTAGTTGGTATGAGTAAATACAGTGATGCAACAGCAAAGGAGTATGGACCATAGCTACGGAATCTGACCTGAGAACAGTTGCTCTTCTGCTTTAAACGTGGAGTTTGGGTTAGCGGTGGTGGTCTTCGTGCTTTGGGCACCGCAGCAGCTTTACAAACCGCTCTTGTGGGGGTACTGTGGTGGACATGGTGCTTTGTCAACTATAAGTGGGTTACTATCCATTTGGGGTTGCGGTTAGATGGGTTGTAGCTGGTTCTCTCGCCCAATGGTGTAAGTGTGCAATCTAGAAGAGTCTCGATTATGTGTGGTGGGGCTAGTTTGTGGGCACATACAACCATGGTTCTATCTGCATCGATGGGTAGCTTGTCTTTTGTGAAGAACGGGTTTCGCTTCCCTTAGATAACGCCATCACCCCTCCAATTCAAATGGTCGATAAACAAGAAAAGAAATTGAACGTTACATACATTGTATGATAGATGATGTGGTAATTCACATATATGTTGTATAACCAAACAGACAAAGATGACACAATTTCACATATATGATGCCTAACTAAACAGGATAGCATGACACAGCTTTTAGATATATGATGGATAACTTAACAGGATCTAATGGCATAATTCAACATATGATGAGTACCTAAACAGGATGACATGACAAAACTATATGATGTCTTTCTAAAATAGGTTGGGATGAAATAATTCACATACATGTTGTCTAAGTATACAGGATGGCATGATATAATTGACATAATTGATTCATATACTAAGCGGCACTTTCGCATGTATGATCTCGAAACTAAGCAGATAGAATTCAATATTGTGCATATGATGTCTAAACTAAGCAATGCAAGACACCATATGCATCATATGAGAAATATAAACATTGCAACTTAGAGCATACACCTCAGGTGGGATATAGGACTGGTCATCTGTCTCTGAATCCTCCTCTAAGGAGCTCCCTGTGACCATCGAGATATATGCTTCAACAGGTACCATTGCCTGCTCTGAAGACCTTGTTTTCACTCTAGATTTTTCCATAACCGGCTCAAATGGCCGATACACATGAAGAGTAGTTCAATATACACAGATTGTCGACAAATGGAATACGTAATGAAAAAAACAGATGGCGTGAGCTAATTCACATATATGATGCCTGGCTCCATGGCGGTGCATAATTCACATATATGATAACTGGCTGAAAAACATGGCATTGCATAATTCACATATCTGATATAGAAAGCAAATAGGAGGCATTCAGACAAAGCATGTCTAATCTAAGCAGATGGCATGGCAATGCAAGACACCATATGCATGATATGAGCAATATAACCCAGCCAAGTTAGAGCATGCACCTTGGGGGAATACGATCGTCATCTCTCTGAATCCTCCTCTAAGGAGCTATTCAGTAACCAGCAAGAAATCTGCATTGACAGGTAGCACCGATCGCCGTAAGACCTTGTTTTCACTCCAGATTTTCCCATGACCGACACAAATGGCTGATGCACAGGAAGAGTAGATGAATGTATAAACGTTGTTGACAAATGGAATACATTATGGAAAAAAATATGGCACGATACAATTCACATATACGATGGTGGCTAAACAGGATGGCATTGCATGATTCATGTATATGATGCCCGGCTAAAGAAGATGGCATTGCATAATTCCCATATACTCCTCTCATTCTGAATATTTGTCTTTTTAGAGATTTCAAATGGACTACCACATACGGATGTATATAGACATATTTTAGACTGTAGATTCACTCATTTTGTTCCGTATAGTCACTTGTTGAAATCTCTAAAAAGACAAATATTTAGGAATGGTGGGAGTATGATATAGAAACCAAACGGGTGGCATTCACACAAAGCAAATCTAAACTAAGATGATGACATATAAGATGTATAATGTAAGCAATTCAAGGCGCCATATGCATGATATGACCAACATCAGCATGCCATGTTAGAGCAAACACCTCGTGGTAAACAGCGTGGTCGGCTCCTTCCGAATCTCCATCCGAACAGTTATCTTCCTCCGGAATACAATCTGGAAATGCAGGAGAGGGGGCCACTTCGCCCCACCATGGAGCTGCGGCCTCATGACATTATATTCAAGCACTAACGGTCTTCTCTTTTCTCTACATGTTCAAGACGATTGTGTACAATATCCGACATGCATAATAAAAAATAGTTAGATTTTGTAAGGCCTAAGGGTGCATGCAAAAATCAAGACCGATGGTAGCGTATTTAGTGGATGGATCCAAAACTAATGATAGCGTGTAGATTATAGCTTCAGCTTTAAAAAGATAAACAATGGATCATCTATTGTTTGTTGCCCACCCAACATGAACCACACGAAGACCCCAGATGAACCAGATAGTAGATAGATACTATTTGTTGCTGGCTCGATATGAGACCCATGGGCAATTCAAAACTCAAGATTGAACGATAAAGTAGCAGGTAATAATAACCGATGTATAACGTAAGCAAACACGAAAGACTGCGACCTCTCTTCCGGAACTGTGTAGTCCTCAGGTTCATCTGCTCAGTCTATGATGGTAATGCAGTTGGCGTGGCTGCCGGCAACGGGGAAGATGATCTGAGGCGGCGAAAGAAAGTCTGCAGGGGGGATCTCTGCTGCAGTGAACGCTTCTATCGATGGTGCACCTCAGGTTGGGTGGATGACGGCACGGCAGAAGCAGGACTTAACACACAGAGTTTTCTTTTACACCAATCTGAAAATGAAGTAAACCTGTAAGGGCTCCTTAGAATTGGAGGATTCTATAAACGCAGGGACAGGAAAAACACATGAATAGGATAGGAATGCACGTGCAAAACAGAGCATTTGGAAACATAGGATTTCACCAACCCGGTGTTTGGCTCACATGAATTGGAAGAACATAGGAATGGAGAAACAAAGTGACACGACGAGTGTACAACCTCTTTGGCATAGCCTTGTGGACCTCAAAGATCATTGGGTTGGACGTGGAGGATGGTGATGATCTTGGTGTGACTGTCGGAGGCGGGAAGAAGATCCGAGGCCTCTGGAAACGGCGCCGAGGGTATCGCTCATTGTGATGGACGGTTCCGTCGTTGGAGCAGCTCCGCTTAAGGTGTACGGCGACGAGGTCAAGCATGACAAGATGCATAACGTTAATCTGAAGTGGGACCCTAATATCATACGCAATAGATGATGTAAAATACATCACCAAAAAGTGCTAGATATAAACGCATCGGCTTACCGGTCGCTCCGGCGGATGTTGTAAGTACTGCTCACTCGAACTTAATCAAGAAAATGAACTTCACAAATCGAAACTGAATTTTACCGTTGAAACTGATTGAACTAGTAACAGAGCATTGCAATAGATGTTTAGGGCGTTCGAGCACTAGTAGCAGAGAAGCGATGATCTAAATCGCCAGATGCTCGGCGAGGAACGACTAGCAGAGAGCAAGTCATGCAAGAGCACCATGAAGCGAGTGCAAAAGCAGCAATTCCTCAGAGCTGCCGGAGGTCGGCAAAGAAGAAGAAGAAAGAACAAGAAGCGAGAGCAAGAGCAGAGCAACAAAGACGAACGAAAGCAGAGCGGCAAAGAACAAGTAAGCGGCAAAGAAGAACAGAGCCGCAACGCGAGCGAGAGCCGGAGTACCGCAGCTTAGTGTTGTGGAAGTCGCCACCGAGGAAGCAACGACATGAGGGAGAGACGACGTGGATGATGTGGCGGTGACGGCGCCCGTCGATGGAGACGCCATGTGCGCTCGCAGACGAGCACCGGCAGCCCCGTGAGATCGAATAAAAGATAAAATGCAGCGGTGAGTGCAGAACCTCCTTGGTGGCGCCGAGTTGGCCTCGGCGTCATCGGAGGAATTGGTGAGGGTGCTGCGGTTCCGGTGGGGCAGGTCAAGACGATGCTGTGGGGATTGAGGGGGCGCGATAGACGAGGCGAACGCCAGGGCAACTCCTTGGAGGTGGAGGACGGGGCGGCTGATCCGGTGGGACGACGAGATCGACAACGGATCCTCATCCGGTGCAGTGGATGAGGGACGTCGAGCTATTGCGATGGACGACGTAGTCGGGGAAGAGTCTCCGGCTGGGCGGCGGTCGGGAGGCCGACGGAGGAGCGTGGGGTTTCACGGGTTTTGGCAGCCTCGGTGTACGAATGGGGCGAAGGGGAGGAGCCAAGCTTAGGGACGCGCTTGTCCAAAATGTAGGGTAAGTTACCAGCGTACCCCCACCGGTTTTGACACCGCGACGTGGAGCTTCATTTCCGACTAAGGGGTAGAAGGGGGATTTCGTGTGTCTGGGCTGCGGGAGTGATTTCGGATGAGGAGGGAGTTCTCGCGCGCGTCCAAATTTATGGATAACAAGGCGCGACGTGGGTTGAAGAAGCGGGAGTTTCAAAGGTGTGAGACAAAAGATACCGAGCTTGAAAATTTCGGGATAACAAGGTGCGGATTCCTTGTTCGTGAGAACAAACTTAACGTGTAAAAACAATTCATACAAGACACAGGAGAGTCATGTCCCTTTTACTATATTGCTATAGATGCCATTGAAAAACTACAAGAAAAATGTACAAAAATCGGGAGAATAAGATTACCCTCAAGACAGTACCAAATCAATTCGCACTTCCCTCAACAACAACAAAAACAAATCAATTCCCACCAAAGAAAGAGTAATGTCCCTTTTTATATGATTACAGATGCCATGATCTCGAATTTCAATTTTTGAATCCACGTTATGTTGAATTCGAATATATCATTAGGTGACCTTGCGGTTCATAATTGATGTAGTCGTACATTTTGATCTTCCATCATATATGAACATTTTACTCCACCATGTGAACATATATATTGTCGTCTACCATATGGACTAAATTTGAATCAATTTTCCTTATTTGAATACGACTGTTGTCAAGTTATACAATAATTTAAATATTATCTTGATAACAAAAAGACATGCATATAGCAGTAATCATATTTCACTATGAACTACATGTACCATACGCTCTCCAATTCAAATATTTGTATCCATTTTATGTTGAATTCAAGTCATAGTACATTATTGGTCTAGGTAGCGAGATGTTCGGGATAATCTAAACCCTGTTTTCATATGTATAATTTTTGGCTGAATTGGGACAAGTTTTGGTATAAGCCTCTTGCAAAACTGGAGATTCTCTCAACGAGCCTCGTGGTTCCGAGAGAGAACGTGTCACCTTTGTGTGTGAAACGATATACACTGCCTCCCCCCTGATTTTATTTACAGAGGCAACATAAAACTATATGAGTGCGCTGTTAAATTTTGGAATTATTTCGGGTTCATTTGGCCTTTTTATACACTAGTTGACCCGTTGCGCCAAATGACACAGAGACCCGCTGAAGCCATGTAGTCGATGAAAATAGTTTCATGCTGCAAGGACCATCAGTTAAATCATGCTACTTTTAGAACATGTTTATCACGTTGTGAAATATTAGTTTGGAAAAGGGAAATATTTGTATAATATGGACATGTTTAGTTTGAATATATGGCTATTATGATGAGAACTTAAGTTGGTATGGTTGTATTTTTTTAGCAGAGGGTCTGGAAAAAGAAAATATTTGTGCAACATGGGTAGGTTTACTTTTAAAATATGGCTATCATGATACATGTGTACAATATCAGACAATATACCTCTTGTAAAGTACTTCATAAATATATACTTTTTCCGAGAAAACTTTCAATCTATTTATCAACTGTCAAGGTGGTACAAAGAACACCAGAAGCAAAAATTATATCCAGATTCGTAGACCATCTAGCGACTACTACAAGCATTGGAGGGAGACGAAGGCGCGACGCCATCATTTTCCCTCCCTCGCCGGAGTCGGATAAACATTGTTGTAGTGGACAGTCGGGAAGTTGTCGTGTTAAGGCCTCGTAGAACAAGCGCACCAGAACAACAGTCGATACCGAGATCGAAAGGATCCAACCTGCAGACACACATACGTAGGCAAACGCCGACCGGATCTAGACGGATCCACCAAAGACAAACGCCGACCGGAACCCACGAGATTCACCGAAAACACACCTCTGCACAACCTTCAATGACGCTAGAGGTGTTGCGCAGACGGGAGCTAGGCGGAGAGGACCTTATTCCACCTTGAAGAAACCGTTGTCGCCTCGACTTCTTTAGCACGGCACAAATCCTAACAAAACTTCAAAAAAACAACTAAAAACAAAGTCCTCTTGCCGGCAAGGACCGAGATCCACCATGCCTACATGAGCCGACAAGGGCGACGAAACGCAGAGAAACCCTAGATGAGAGTTCTCAAGTGCACGTAAAGAAATATAAGAGCTTTATTACTAAAGTAGTGATCTAAATGCTCTTATATTTGTTTACAAAGGGAGTACTCCATAAAATTTAACGTCCACAGACCACAAGATGATCTGCATGAATACATAACCTAAATATATTTGATAATTTTTTAATCAATTTTAGATATTTATATATAAACTTTCAAAGTAATCAAACGATCATAACGGTAAAAAAAGCCATGCTGATAAAAAGATCTCACCCACGCAGGTGAATGGGACACGGCCCATAAAAAATAATAGATTTTTAGAAGAAAAATGAGTGAATTCTTTTAAAAAGAAAAATTAGGCTTGGCTCCAGCCGTCCAAATCCAGGTAGGAATCCATTCCCACCGCTTAAACCAATTTTATTTTAGTAGAGAAAAGAAACGGCCACTGGTAACTGCCTGATGTAGTAGTTTAGTACTCTATACGTAACAGTATTAAAAAAAAAAGTCAGTCATCCTCCTCACATCTCCCTTGTTCCCCATTCTCCCATCGCTAGCTCCGCCCATAGCCGGCTGTCCCAGGTCAGGCCGCCCCTCCCCCTTGTCACCACAGCCTGCGCGAGCTTCGCAGCCACTGATCTTCCTCCCCTTCTTATTGAATCCGGGCGCGGAAGTGGCTGAGGAGGCCCTCAAGCTCGGCATGCTCGCGCCAGCTCTAGGCGCCATCGGAGGCTGATGTGGAGGCACAGGACTCGCACGCCCCTCCTCTTCCCTGCTCCTTCAATTCGGTCACCGAAGTGTTCGAGGAGGCACTCGACTCGGCATGCTCGCCGGGGATGCTGGGCCCCTCCCTCCTCCTGATGCCCTTGCTGTTGCCGCCTTGAGCCTCTCCACCCTCTCCCGCGCGATCATCCGGGTCCAGTTAAGTCTCTCTCTGCCCCGCCGCCTGCTCCTCCCCGTAAATTCGGTTCGTCACAAGGTGCATCGCCTCACTAAGAAATCATCATGAATGTTCCCTTTCAAGACTCTGCATAATTTGTTCTGTTACAGGGCTTTGTTAGATAAGCTGATTTAACTGAATATTATTCTGCTCTAGATTGCTGCACCTTCTGGTTGTGAGTGGATCCTAGAGTTAACATGGTACACTATTCAGTCTCATGTGTTTCTCAAGTACTAAAATGGAAGCAGAGAGAAACAAGCCCAGTGAGAGTGGATAACAGAAGAAACACTTCAACCAAATCCAGAGATATAGAGTGTATGTCCAGGAACTTCTCACTAAAGTAACTGTGTGTGACATCTCATATTCACAGTAGGTGGTTGCATGAAGTTCATGTAAAAATATATGTAAATCGAGCAAGGATCCCTACATTCCAGCAAAAAATGGAATAAAAAAATCTGCATTCAACAAGCATGTGGATAAGAAGGAAATGCAACATTCGAATATGCATAAAATTTTCGAGTTCACTCATAAAAATTAACGGACCACCAGAAATCGCTGGAAAGTAGCATTCATAGTGATTATCTCTTTTCTCAAGGATTTCTGCACACCTCTCCCAGGTTACACTTCCTTATTGATGGTTTGTTCTTGACCAAAGTTTGATGTTCAATCCATTTTAGATATAGAAAACAGACACTCCTAATCGCCACGGATGTGAAACCTTATGTGTTCGTAAAATTAGGTTTTAGAAACCACCCAATTTTACCTGTGTGAAAGGCAAGTCATATGCATGAAGAACATCAGATTAAATTCAAGGCTAAATACAGAACTTAATCTTATAGAACTAAAAAAGAACAAAATAAATCAGGAACATTCCACATATGAGCAAATAGATGTGTCGACGGCGATGCTATTCTCACCAACATCGGCCGATTTTGAAAAAGTAAAAAAATCAAACATGGGAAACATATCACCCATCCAAAAATTCCTGGAGCGCGGGGCTATCATACATCATGTAATAATTAACTAAAGCATGGTATTTCTCATCACAATGGACATAAAGAACTATCACATATAAGCCTACAACCCAAACACTACTTTCTCCAGCGTCTATTGCCGACAAAATTGGAGCTTCTCATGTACATCAGACCAACAAATGAAACTGCAGTTTTAGAAGTAAATAGGAATACAGTGAAGCAAGTACAAACATGAGAAAGCAAAGGTAGGAAACACTACCCTTTTTGCATAGCAGAACTACTATCCCACCCATTCTTTTGGATGTAGAAGAACTACTATTATACCTTGCTAAAGTAGTAACCACTAAACAATACAAAAATGACATGTTGCTGAGACCAGCAGCTTGTGCAGAACTACTATCCAATCCATTCCTTTGGATGTAGAAGAACGACTATTATAACTTTGCTAAATCAGTAATCAGTACAGAAATGTCATGTTAATGAAACGAGCAGTTTGTTTACATGATAGGTCCACAGTGATCCATACCAAGAAAACAAAAACAAAAGGCACTATTAACTCACCATCACAAAATCTATGAGCATGCAAGAGAGTGGAGGGGGACAAAGAAGCATACCATACATGATGCTTCCTCTTATCTCCATGGAAACAATCATCATATGCAATATAAGGAGCCACCAGGGACGAAGGAGGAGCATGGACATGGGCCAACCAAATCCAGTTGATGCTGCCATGGAGGAGCTCTCCACCAGCAAGTTCTAGCTGAGCAAAGATGGATGAAAGGCATTCACCTGCATCTTATCCCGCCTTGTATTGATATATGAATATGAAAGCCTCCAATAATTAAAGAATTCATAGTCCAGGGCATCTGATATCAAGTTCGCTAGTTCTTGTCTGTCCCTATATACATTCACCATCTATACACATCGAAGGTTCCTCGTGTAGTCATCATGGAGAAGGGATGAGCAAGCATTGCAATAAATTTCTCCTGTAGTAAGACCTTGAACCTTAGCAAAGCAGCAGTAATCAGCTCGAGCAAGCACGAGATCAATTTGACAACTTTACCTACAACCACCTTGCAACAAAGAGAATACAAACATTAAAAACAGGAGCGTCAGTTATGAAGAAAACCTCACAATGCTGCCAATAACGCACTCCTAATATGATCATTCAGTTACTATCATCTTATATATGCAAAATAAAGGTAACTCATTTTCTAGGATAAATATTTGCCTAACTCTTGCTGCAAACGGTCAACACTACAACACAATGACACATAATAGCAAGTTCATATAGGAAGAGAAATGGAAACTAAGATTACAACACAATAAGACAACTCTATATATAATTATATATGTATATATATATAAATATTTGTCTAATGGCATATGTCAGTATTTCGATTAGATTGGTGAACCAAGAGCGATGGATGGATTATAGTTCTGTGAACACAAAAATTGCGCTGTCGAAAGCAAAACGAAAATACAGGACATAGTCTATATTTCACCCAGTAACTCCTGTTTGAATTGGACAAAACAAAACCCAGATTTGCAATTGTTGAACTTATGTTGTGCATATTTTATAATCCGCCATAACAATTAGCAACAAAAGGTTGATAATTGGCCCAAATAAATGTGAAAATAGACAAAACTGAATGAGGCAAAGAGGTTACCATAATCCTCCATAGTGCCACCATTATAAAGCAGTTTTTGATGTGTTGATGTGGTCTCAATCACAGAAGATTCTCCATTTTTTGTAAACAAAAGTCATTTTGTATGTGTTGATATGAAGGACTAAAGAAACCTGATAATGAACCAAAGATCGTACTTGTCTCTCCGGCATTGTTTCCTATGAATAGCAGCACTGGATTATGATGATCTTAGGAGAGACCTCCGACCTACATCATATATCAAATTCGAAGATTACGAATACCCGACGAAGGAGGAAGAACCAAAGAAGATGATCGCATATGCAATTATGCATACCAACAAGCAGAATAGAAGAGGGATCTAACATACTAACCCTTCAGCAAGCCAAACTAAATTTATCAAACAAGCCAAAAATCAGGAAAAATGTGAGCAAAAGTAAGAGATGATATAATTAGAGGAATCTGGGATAAGAAGATGGCATCTGTACTAATAACATGCACAGACACAAAAGACAATATCATTACATCCCCTCCTCGAAGATTAGGCCTATGAAATATTACACAGAAAATTTAATCTGTAGATCCATGAACATGCCAGCACACACAAAAAAATACATAGGAGAAGGAGGGGTAGGCAGAGAGGCAAAGCATGGGATTGGAAGAGGGGGCTCACGTGGGGACATGGAACCAGGAAGAGACGAGGAAGGTGTTGTCAGCAACTAAAAGAGGAAGAGGCAGAGTGGCTTGGAGCGGCACGCTGCTGTCGGGCGTCGCTCTGCGTCTTGGCGGCTGGATCCATCCCCGTTGTGGTCGTCGTCGACGCCGCGAGGAGGAGGCGCTGCCGGGTTGGGAAGACCTCCTGACTCTCTCGTGCCCCTCCCCCATCTTGAAGACCCGCCGTTGTCCCTGCTCTACCACGGCGGCGACCTGCGCGTGAGCGACAGGAAGGCCAGGAGGAGGAGGAGGCGAGGTGTTGGCGGGGTAGCAATCCGTCGTAGTCCTCCTAGGACGGAACTAGCCGTGGTGACGAGCGAGGAGAAGGGAGGGAGGGCGGCGGCGGAGGAAGGAGCGAGGAGGAGTGAGGGGCGTGGGGGCTGTGGATTGGGGCTAGGGTTCGTGCGGTTGCCCAATGGGCCCTCTGCGAGGAGCAACCAATCACACCCTTTCACCCCACACCCAGCCAACACAAACAGACCCCACCCACGAATTGGCCCACATGTCATACACGCGTTAAAGAAATAACAAGGTAAACCAGACAATGAATATCCAACGAACGAGGAGAGCCGAGGTGGGATTTTACATCGATCGGACGGTCAACGAGGCCCGAATCGGGGGAGCTCTGTGAGGCCAAGTGCTTCCGCAACCTTATTGGTTTAAATTAATTGAGTTTCTGGACTTTTAATGTGCATAATCTAAATATGAATTACATGCACATGCTCCGGTGCACTAAAGTGGGTTGAAGAATCACATGTGTGTCTTTGGTTGAATTTCTAGGTCCCATGGAAAAAATGAGAATGAAATTCAAACATCTGGGCGTCATGACTCTGCCGAGAACATCGAGAAACTTAGATTTTAAATTCATGTAAATCCAAAACTCTACCGGAAATAATGAATCTTGTCATGGTGTCATGTCATGGCACTAATATGTTGTGGTAAAAAATTGGACCGATTTGGAAGCTCGTGGTTCTAAGAGGGAACGTGCCACCTTTGAGTGTGAAACGATATACGCTGCCCCCCCCCCTGAGTTTCTTAACAAAGGCAACATAGAACTACATTAGTGCCCTGTTAAATTTTGGAATTATTCTGGGTTTGTTTGTCGTTTTTTATACATTAATTGAGTTTCTGGTCATTTAATGTGCATAAGTCAAATTTGAACTACAAGCACATGCTCCCGTGCACCAAAGTTGGTTGAAAAATCACATTTGTGTCCTCGGGTGAATTTCTAGGTCCCATGCAAGAAATGAGAATAAAATTAAAACATCTGGGCATCGTGGCTCGGCCGAGAACATTGAGAAACTTGGTTTTAAAATTCTTGTAAATCCAAAACACGTCTGAAAATCATGAAACTTGGCATGGATGTCATGTCATGGTACTACCATGTTGTGGTAAAAAATGGCCGAATAGGAACAAATTTTGGTATAAGCTTCTTGCAAACCAAGCTTCTCTCAAGAAGGCTCGTGGTTCTAAGAGGAACGTGCCACCTTTGAGTGCGAAACGATATACGTTGTCCCCCTTGAGTTTATTTACAAAGGCAACATAGAACTACATGAGTGGCCTGTTAAATTTTGGAATTATTCCGGCTTCGTTTGGCCTTATTTACACATTAATTAAGTTTTTGGTCATTTAATGTGCATAATTCAAATTTAAACTACAAGCACATTCTCCCGTGCACCAAAGTTGGTTGAAAAATCACATTTGTGTCCTCGGGTGAATTTCTACTCCCTCCTTCCATCTATATAGGTCCTAATGCGTTTTTCAAGGCTAACTTTGACCAAACGTTAGAGCAATAATATATGACATGCAACTTACACAAAGCATACCTTCAAATTTGTATGTCAAAGGAGTTTCCAATAATATAATTTTCATATTATGCATCTCATGTGCTATTAATCTTGTCAATAGTCAAAGGTTGTCTTGAAAAACACATTAGGCCCTATATAGATGGAAGGAGGGAGTAGGTCCCATGCAAAAAATGAGAATAAGATTCAAACATCTGAGCATCGTGGCTCGGTCGAGAACATTGAGAAACTTGGTTTTAAAATCATGAAACTTGGCATGGTGTCCTGTCATGGTAGTACCACGCCGTGGTAAAAAAAATTGGCCGAATAGGAACAAATTTTGGTATAAGCTTCTTGGAAATCGGAGCTTCTCTCAAGAAGGCTCGTGGTTCTGGGAAGGAACGTGTCATCTTTGTGTGCATAATTCAAATTTGGAATACAAGCACATGTTCCAGTGCACCAAAGTTGGTTGAAAAATCACATTTGTGTCCTCGGGTAAATTTCTAGGTTCCATGCAAGAAATGGGAATGAAATTCAAAATTACAGGCGTCGTGGCTGGGTTGGAAACAGTGAGAAACTTAGTTTTTTAATTCCTGTAAATCCAAGACACGCATGAAAATAATGAAACTTGGCTTGGTGCCATGACATGGCACCAACATGCTGTGGTAAATTTGCAGTCCGATTTGTGAAGGCGCACACATTAACAAATCAACAAAGTCATTTTGGAACAAGTGTACAAGTATTATTGAAACCGTGGGTGTTCTACGTACTAGTACCATTTACGTGACGCCACGCGTCCCCATTTTTTATTAGCTAGGTGGCGCCGTGCAGGGTAGCTATTTGAGTACGAGAGGCGTGCGATCAGACCCCTGCGCGTGCTTATCGGGAGGAGAGCCCTTTGACCTCCATCTGCCGTCCACCTCTCTCCCAAGTTCTCCATTAATGGCGCCCGAGCCTCTCTTTAATGGCGTGGCTATGTCTCACTCGACTGAGATTTAAGAGAGAAAAAAGAAAATCTGAAAGCACGGATCTTGATGTAAGATCCGACGGACCTATATAGCATCTACTGCGACTTATAGCAAGACTGATGAATATATAAGGACGAGTAAATTTATTTTATCAAAGAAGGGCTTGCCCCTTCCGATTTTCATTACTGAAAACCACCACAATTCACAAGAAGTTCAGCACAACTCCAGCCTAACACGAAGGACTAAAAGCTACCAGATTGAAATCGCAACATCCCAAGAGGCCAACAAAGGCCAAACATCCGCTAGAACCCAACATTTCACAACCGACGACACAATCCACATCCTAAACCGATTATTACATCAAAAGAAACCAGAAATCAAGGAAGCCCAAAGACAACTAGAAGAACAAAGAACGCCTGTGGTCGCCACAGTAAGAGTTTTCTTCATTCTAGCCTCGCAACATTGATCTTCCATAGAAAGATAAGGACGATTAATTGTCTTACATAATTAGAAAGATAATTAAAAAATCCACATGCGGCTACGCCTGAAATACACAAGGGCAAAAGAAGAAGGAAGACAAGGATCTGACTCACTGATCTCTACTTTCTTGATGCGTTCTTTGCACAGTCATGTAGTCTCCGGGCGAAGCGGCGATGAGCTCTTCGTGTCCTCAAGACGCCGCTTGAGAACATCCACGGATTCCTCCACCAGCCTTTGGCGCTCGCTATGGAGCATGTCATTCTCGTCGATAAGTTTCTTGGCGATGACCGGTCCTCTTCCACAAGGCAATCGGGTCTCTCCCCGCCGATCCGCGACCGGACGATCTTCTCCCTCGGCAGGTCACGCCGCCCGAGCCTCTCATTGCCTCCCTTAGTTGGCGGATGACGCCGTAGCCTGTTCAAACGAGGCTTTCACGCCGCCCCGCAACCTCACCCAGCCGGAGATCCGATCCATCGGCTATGGACGATCGCATGCATGCGCCTTCTCTTGATCGTCGCCGCCCGCGAGAAATTTTCACAGGCTGCCGCGGCGCGGGACATCTCTCGCATTCGTGGCGGCGGCGGGACATCTGCTGCTTCATGGCGCCGGGACAAGTTTGTTGCATCGACGGTGCGCGGACCTCCGTGTGCTACTTCAGCCGCGGGCGGGACCTCTCAGGTTGCTACTTCGCCACAAGGGACATGTGGGCTGCTCGCAGCGAGGCGGGACATCTCTCGTGCTTCCGCTTCCATGCTCGCCTCTCCCTGGTGGCAATCTCTCGACCCAGAACTCACGCTGGCCATGGCAGACGCAAGGGAAGGATGGTGAATGACTTGTTTGTTTTTGTGGATGCGGAGTTGAGGAAGAATGTGCAGTCATATTGGCATACTAGTATTTATAACCGAGTACTAATACACTCCTGAGTGGGAAACCATTTAGGTTGTGATCGGTGTGAACAGGTTTGGAATTCAATATAGCATGGTACTAATACGCTCCTAAGTGGGAAACCGTTTAGGTTGTGATCGGTGTGAACAGGTTTGCAATTCAATATAGCGTGGAGTAATTTGGAATGTGACGAGGCATAAGCTACTTTATGCATGCATGCATTGCAATTAATACATTGATAAACATAATTTTTGAGAAAAACAAGAGCATTAGTTAGGTGCTTTTGCAAACTACAAAAAATATTCCACCACTCACCATCTTGGTTGGTGAGATTTTGAATTAAGCCCTATAAACCGGAAAGGAGGAGTATCATGCGTGCAATAACTGGCACCGTCGTATACATATCTTATGATTAATGGGGCGTTCGACAGGGATAGCCGCGTGGCGAGCTCTATGCTAGTCCTTTTTTCAGACGCATTAAACATATCTCTCGGGACTTCTCGCACGCACCATCATGCCACCCACAAAAACTTGTACTGAAGTTTAGTAGTCGTTATACAGAAGACAAGAGGTGCACGCACACACTCGCCCTCTCACACACGCGTCTGTTTTTTCTCGAAAAGGAGGATGATGACCCCGCCTCTGCATCCGGGAGTCACACACGCATCTGTAGCTACAATTGTAGTGTTCTCAACCATCTGATTGGCTCTATCATGGATGTACCTATATACTAAAACATGTCTAGATACATCTATATTTTGACAAATGGAAGGCATGTATTGTGGAGCGGAGGGAGTGCTTGGCATCGAGAATGGATAAATGGACGTATCTAGAATTAAAATTCGTATACATACATCTCCTTTTATCCATTTTGATGACAAGTAGTACTTCTTACCCAAAGGAACTTTATATCCAACAGACACAGAATATCCGTTCGACTATTGGAAATTACTGATCTGATGTCGAAGTAATTGCTGCATCGCCACCAAAACCCACCATCTCTTAAGCTAAAGTACACCAAGGTAATCCCTATATTAGCATATTACTAAGATAAACAGAAGGCACTGGAGAATCATTTAGGACGTGAGCTTGTCAATCTGAATGTGGAGGGACACAAGCTTAGCCCCGCCGGCAGACTTAGGCGGAATCGTCAAGAAGGTCGGCTCACCGCGTCGACGTCACCGGGATCCTTGCTGCTTGTCACCTCCATTTCCACCTTGATGGCGTCGGTCATGCCTTTGGGCTCCCCCGGCGGGCCGTTCGCTCACAGCTTGGCCAAGTAGTGCGGCAGTGGAGACGCCCCCGCTCTGATGCAGAAGACCGACACGGCGATAGGCACGCCGATGTCGAGCACGCTGCCGACCAAGAAAAACGCGCGGTGGTCCTCCTCCGCGAACAGCAAGAGCCGTGGCTCCGGCAAAGGGCACTTGTACCGGAGCACCTTGCCGTCTTGGATCCCGTGCACGGGCATGGGATGCGCGGTGTCGATGCGGTGGTAGATACGCGCGTGGCCTTCAGAGCCGCAGACGGGCACGGGCATTTGCGTGGCGCGAGCGACACACGCCCGTGATCGGCGAGCTTGTGGTAAGTGACGAGAGTCCATGACCTTCGTTCGGGCACTCCACCCTCACCGACGAAAGGGCGGAGTCCACCGCCGTGTTCCGCACATCGAAGCCACCGCCGCGCTTCCGCATCGCCGCTAGTTCCCGGGCGCTCGACGCGGTAGTCCGCATAGGTCAGGTGCCCTCCCTTGCACTGCAGAAATCAATCGAACAGCACATCAATCAAGAAACCTGCACCTTGCTCAATCAGCCGAACGGACGAGGTGTATTCGAACCTCATACACTAGAGGCGTCAAGGGGCGGAGGCACAAGGGGCAATGGAGCACGGTGAGGTCCATCGAGACCTTAGAGAGCTCCATCGTCGGGTCCTGTTCGGTCTGCATGATCTCGCCCTCCTCGTGCACAACCATCTCTCGACTTGGGCCGGGGTATTACAAAGCTTTACCGTCACATATTTTATAGTACTACTTCAAGGTGCATTAAATCAACACATGCAAGTATCAAAAGAAGAGTCACGGCATGCATGCATGCATTGTAATTAATGCATCGGTAAACGCAAATTATTGAAATACTCCCTCCTTTCCGGTTTATAGGGCTTATCTCAAAATTTCAGTTTTTCCATTTTATAAGGCTCAATTTGGTTGTTCCCCATCACATGTTCAGATTCCAAGGTGCATTAAATCATGCATGCAAGTATTAAGAGAAAATTGACCAATGCATGTAATTTATACATGCATGCATTGCAATTAATGCATTGATAAACATACTTTTTTGAGAAAAACAAGACCACTAATTGGGTGCTTTTGCAAACTACAAAAAATATTCCACCACTCACCATCTAAAGTACCTTGGTTGGTGAGATTTCTGAATTGAGCCTTATAAACAGAAAAGGAGGGAGCATATCGAGTGCAGTGCTTTGATGTGTCGCGTCAACTCGTACATCAACGAGAAGTTTGATTATCCTCTCCCTCGCAGACTTAACTGCACCTGCCTTTGGCTATATGACAGGTTGGCCACACACCTGTCGGGCCCACCTGTCATACACGCAAAGGCAGGAGCGTTCCTCCCTCGCCCATGAGCGTGGTGGCTGGCAAGACTAGGAGAAGCTTTCGCTACGCTCTCCCTCCGCACACGGTGGACATGCAGCAGTTCAATCGATGTCGGATGGCGGAAGCGTCTTGTAGTACTCCTCCGGTCTTGATAGTACTCCATCATTGTCCGACTTCCTGAAGAGGCGAAGAGCCAAGCGCAGCCCGAACGCTCGTGTGGCAGTTTCATGTGTAGAGTAGTCTAGGATAGCGTGTACCATGCCTGTAAGCTTAAAATTTTTGGGGTCAGCTCCATGCTATGTGGCCGTCTCGAAGTTTTAAAAAAATTAAAATAGTCTTCTGGCCCTACCTGTCACCCTGGTGATTGTAGTTTGCACGCTCATTTGGTCAAGACAGGAATATATATTTTATTTTATTTTTGAAAAGGCGGGACTCCCCGGCCTCTGCATCAGAACGATGCATACGACCACATATATTTTAATTTGTGGTGGGTAAATGTTAGAGGTTGCAGCAAATATATTGTACACTGCGGGTCTTTCAACCAAGTTTAGAGGTAAGCATGTGGGGCCAGTGCTATGATGTGTCACACAACTCGCATACAACAAGGAGAAGCTTGATTTTACTACACGCCTTCTCCTCGCCCATGCTGTGTGATTGCTCGCAAACAAGGACGAGCTTTTGCTTAGTAGTACTTCTACAACAAGCTATCCGTCTGGCCATGGTGGACGGACATGCAGTAGTGGATTCGACACTGTAGAAGTAGTAGTAATAACATCATTGTTCGTCTTCTCGAAGAGGCGAAGGGCCAAGCGCAGACCGAACGTTGCAGTTGCAAACATTGGAGCACGCATATAGCCAGGCTCTTGCATGAGACAAAATTGCTGTGTGAGCCCACTATTGTACTAGTACGTACAACTACTTGCTAGTATAGCCCTGTAAACTAGAAAGGAGTATTTTCCCTTCTAGAGATTTCAACAAGTGACTAGACTACACCGAGACGGAGTACATATGGAGCAAAATGAGTGAATCTGCACCGTAAATAAACACGTACTAGTTCTATCGTTTTACTCTCCGAGGTGCACAATATTGAGTATACTGACTAGTCTCTTTTTGACACGCATTTATGTTTTTTTTGACACAGTACAGACGCAAGCGCTCATATACACACGTATACACTCACCCCTATGAACGCACACACGCATAACACTATCATCTTGAAATTTACGAAGTCACCATAGGCACCTCGTCGTCGACGGGTCCATAGGTGCTTGAATGCCAAGGAGGAAGAGGGTAGCGGTTTAGACGTTGAACGGTCAATGATGCATCCTCAATTACATGTAGAGGGAATTAATTGGAGAAGCGAGAATAGAGCCAAAGACGATGTGAATGCAACAGAGTTTGGACTCTCATATAATAAAGGCGCCCACCACTCCAATCCATCTACTCCCAAGTCTCTCGTGGCAACACCTGTTCACTCCAATCCAAGACCAAGTGACCGAAGCCACAAGCACCTATGGAGGCGATGGACGCGAGCAGCGATCGGTGTGCCAAATAATCCTAGGCGCCGCCATGCCCCAAGACCGCCAGCTGCTTTCTAGACGCAGTGGCAACCGCAGTATCGTAGCCCTTGCCGACGCCGGCCGCCTCTCGCATGGACGACATGATGGTCAACTCCATCCGCAAGTTCACCGCCGTCAAGAAGCGGCAGGACGACCTTGTCTTGCTCGGCTTCCAGCGCTACCAGGCTCCTCATTGCCCGCCACCCTCATCGGCCTACATGGTGACGAACTCTTTCAAGCCACGGTGGCCCTGCAGGTGCCGTAGGTCGCGACGAAGAATGTGCACCTCGAGGCCGCTGGCCACAGCACTCGCCATGCAAGAAACCGTCGACCTGCACATCCACGTCTACGAGGAAATCGTCTACATAGGCCACTACAAGGCAAGCAAGGAAAGAAAGACGTTGGCCTTCTTCTAGCGGCTGGAATCTTTGGACGCCATTGTTTAGAAGCACGTCGACCTGGCCACGAAAGCCGCTGCTACTTAGGCGCCGTTCGGTGGGCCGCATACCGAGTCGAGGAGGTGGACGTCGTCGATGGATGCATCTCTTCTTCTTGCCTCCTGTAACCAACCTTTGCATCGCCTCGTGGCCTTAATGTTTTATTAGTATAGTACTCCCTCCATTCCCAAATAGAAGTCTTTCTAAAGATTCCAGCAAGTGACTACTACATACGGAGCAAAATGAGTGAATCTACACTCTAAACTATGTCTACATACATCTCAGATGTCAGTATTCCATTTGAACTAGTATCTAAAAAGGCTTATATTTATGAACGGAGGAGTATATGGCATTTTCATCCAATGTAACGCTTTTCACTATGAGGTGGGGTCAGCTGAGCAACCCACCACCCACCCCAAGGCGTCGGGCCGAGTTTAGAATTAGAAGAGAGAGCGAGGGAGGAGAGCTAGTCAGTAGTAGCACGGACATTGTTGTCACATGGGACTCGTGTTTATAGAATAGGAGTACTGAGCACTCGTGCCTCTTTTTTTATTTTGAGGGAAAAATTAGTCGTATGTCTAGTACCACTAGTTGGGTGCGTGCGACCTATAGCTGTCATCACTTTAGGTCTCCTTTTCGAACCGCGGCTACGCTTCACAGTACATATTTTTTCACGCGTTTATCCTCCTATATGTACTCCTAGGCTATTTCCACGTGCTCCCATTTGCCGACCTGTGGGGCATAGAGCATCTGGGTCGTAGTGCATGCACGACTCGGAGCATATGCCGGGGTACTTTACATTTCAGACCTCACGAATTACATGCAAACCCCCGCAGAAGAATAAATAAATGAATGAATTACTACATGAAACCGGATTATTTTCATGGAAACCGGAGCACGTTCATTAAATTTTGGACATAACACGTTTATAAAAAATGACCGGACCTAAACCAGTCTAAGGGCCTCTTTGATTTTTCCCAAAAAAAAAGGGCCTCTTTGATTCGCAGGATACTGAAAACACAGGAATGGGGAAAGTATGATGGCGATGAACCGAGACGAGGAGAACTCTAACTCAGTTAGAGGTTAGAGTTAGATTCTAACCCTGAACTAACTATAAACCAAAGAGGTGTATGGATGGCGGTTAGATTGACAATAAATGCTCTATCTCAATCATTTGACTACTTGGACCCTATTTTTAGTCAGGACTAAAATAAGTCCCTTGGATCCAAGCACCCTCTTGGTGTGGCGGCTCTTTTGTGGCCTCCTCCCGCTCACAATTGACATAAACGAACCATCTATACAAATCAAGCATGCAAAACATGATAATTTTACTTTGTCCATACAAATAAGATATCCCACTTAAACATACAAGTCGTCAATCAAGCTTCACAAAATAAAAAACACTTCATGAAACAAAGAATGAGCTAACTCATCACGGAAGTCATTCACGATAGGGAGGGAGCCGGAGCCCCTCACGCACCGAGGGAGGAGCTCGCCATCGTCGCTCTGTAGGAAGGCTCAGAGAGCCCAAGCCTGGGAACCCCTCCGACGCCTTGGGTCCTTGCGAGTTGAGGTCAAACCTTTGGCATGGGTAGCGGGGCCGCTGTCAGCCGACTAGGAACTTAATCTTTGGGCCTCTAGAAATAATGCAAGCACGTAACTCAAAATACATACAAAGGTGAACTGAATCTTTGGGCCTCTAGAAATAATGCAAGCACAAACTGAAATACCTAGAAAGGTGAACTGAATCTTTGGGCCTCTAGAAATAATGCAAGCCTGAAACTAAAATACCTAGAAAGGTGAACTGGATCTTTGGGCCTCTAGAAATAATGCAAGCCTGAAACTGAAATACCTAGAAAGGTGAACTAAAACTTTGGGCCTCTAGAAATAATGCAAGCCTGAAATTGAAATACCTAGAAAGGTGAATCAATCTTTGGGCCTCTAGAAATAATGCAAGCTAAAATCGAAATACCTAGAAAGGTGAACTCAATCTTTGGGCCTCTAGAAATAATGCAAGCTCGAAATGAAACACCTAGAAAGGTGAACTGAATCTTTGGGCCTCTAGAAATAATGCAAGTTCGAAATTGAAATACCTAGAAAGGTGAACTCAATCTTTGGGCCTCTACAAATAATGCAAGCCTGAAATTGAAATACCTAGAAAGGTGACCTAAATCTTTGGGCCTCTAGAAAGATTTATTACCTCCTCAAGCAAAGATCAAACAATTCCATGCGTGCACCACAAATCTATAGCAAGTTTGATCGGGATCTACTTTTCCAAATCAGAATTAGCGCTAGAGCAAGCAAGATCAATGATATGGTCGTGAGGCAGTTGAAGGAACGAACAAACTCACCCTCTCGTGACCTCCTCGGTAGATGCGCGCCCGCCAAGGCACGAGGGAGGAGAAACGACCGGTGAAGGGGGAGCGGGCGACCTTGAAGGTCGGAGGAGAGGGCGGCCGAGTAGGCGGTGGAGGCCGGAAGGAGAGGGCGGCCGGAGGAGAGAGAGGGCGAGCGGCACTTGGTCGGGCGGCCCTATGGGGAACAGAGAGGAGTCGTGCGAGAGGGGGGAGCGATCTGGTGCGGGCAGGTGAGATTTTTTTAGTTCTCTTTTAGTGGGCCCGAGGATAACTAACCCAACTAGAACCTCTCCACCGGGCTAGTTTTTTAGCTGGGTTAGAGCAAACTAGCTCAAACTAACCCCTCTTGTTTCGATAATTTGAGGCTATTTCAACCCAAACTAGCTCTAACTCGAGGATCCAAACAAAGAGAAGTGTTCTTTGTACATACAAAGTTGTGGACCGTATCACATTGTTTTTTATGGCCATATCACCACATTGTTTTCTCCGCTGTTTCAACTGGCTACCGTGGTTCGTGACCGCTGGTTCACTGGGTTGCCGTGGTTCGCACTCCTCCGACCTGAGTAGTACTCCCTCCATTCCTAAATATAAGTCTTCGTAGATATTTCACTGTGGACCACATACGGATGTATATAGATGCATTTTATGTGTAGATTCACTCATTTTTCTCCGTATGTGGTCCATAGTGAAATCTCTCCAAAGACTTTTATATTTAGGAACGGAGGGAGTAGTATAGTACTAGTATATACCGCATCATTCTTTGCTCCTTCTTACTACTACGACATGTGGGAGAGCCGGCATCCGGTTCGACGTGTCATGCACCAGATTAGAGCGCGGAACGGAAGGGGGGCATCACCCCGGTCGGAGCGCCAGTAATTCATGACTATAGTGAGTGGTCATATCACAAGTATTTCCAAAGATAGAATGCGTCGTCAAATCGCACAACCCCACTCGCTCACCCTCCTCGCCTCTCTGTCACAAACCGCCTGCAAAAACTGCAGCGTCTTTGCCGGAAAAGCCCCGCCTCAACTTTTAACTACGCGAAAATAGTTCGAGCTTGTTCGTTTCTATATAAATACTGATTTCATCAGTATGTTTATTCACCCGTGGGTTGTTCAATGAATGGAGGGCGGGAGCACAAGTGACCCTTAAATATAGAGTTCCTTTTTTAATGCCACGTACACAAATTGAAACGCTTTGTTGTGGAGAGAAAAAGATAATCACTCCACTATATATGGTCATAGGGCCTGAGCGCTTGCTTTACTAGGGTTGCTCTCTTCATTCTCTCATCCTCTCCAGATATAAACAAGACAGCGGTAGCAACATTTTCTCTCTGCTCACCATCGGTCATAGATCCGCCGGATCCTTCGGCCGTGTGTGTAGAGGACCGAAGGTGCATCGTTCACGCGGTCATCGCCATGAGGAGGAAACCCACAGCTGCCGGAGGGGCTCGATCCTCTGCCCATGCCGTTTCTCTCGACACAACGCCGGCTCGGAGGTCCTCCGACCCTTCTTCCTCCCCGCCAGTATTGTCCATGCAGATCCGACTGCCGACGCCGACATCCGGCGACCCTCGTGTATAAGTTCTTCAAAGCGGCCTTGTTTCTACCGCCTCAGCCTCCCCACGTGTCTGCATGTGCATCTTTTTCTACTCCCGTCAGCTCTTCCAAAGCCACCTAAATTTTTAGTATTCTTAGAGGTAAAGCTACTTCATGCATTCGAATCTAGGGCTTTGCTCAAACAACAAAGAAAGGGGGGAAAGTTGTAGCATGAATCTAGGACCTGATTCAAAGAGGAAATAATATGGTGAAAGTAGTAGAGACCGGATACCCAACCGGTCTCTTGGTTGAAAAGGGAAAAATGGGAAAACGCAGTACAAACTGGATAATGAACAGATCTATTATTGGTTGAAATAAGGATAGAAAGTGGCGGCTGGTGGACAAGTCAACAGAGTATGTCCAGGATTAGATTTGCTGCCATCACATAGTAAAAGGTCTCCAGGATTAGATTTGCTGCCCTCACATAGTAAAAGGTCTCGGATTAGATTTGCTGCCTCACATAGTAAAAGGTCTCGTGATTAGATTTGCTTCCTCACATAGTAAAAGGTCTCTGTGATTAGATTTGTTGCCCTCACATAGTAAAAGGTCTCAGGATTAGATTTGCTGCCCTCACATAGTAAAAGGTCTCTGTGATTAGATTTGCTGCCCTCACATAGTAAAAGGTCTCGAGGATTAGATTTGCTGCCTCACATAGTAAAAGGTCTCTGTGATTAGATTTTTGCCCTCACATAGTAAAAGGTCTCGTGATTAGATTTGCTGCCCTCATATAGTAAAAGGTCTCTGTGATTAGATTTGCTGCCTCACATAGTACAAGGTCTCTGTGATTAGGTTTGCTGCCCTCACATAGCGTGAACAAGCTCGGCATCACCACTTTATGCCTCCTTGTAGGTACATTGCGCTGATGCATCCACTGTCGCATGTCCTTATACCAACCTTTTGTTGTTGTTAATGTAAGGGCGCATGTAAAATGAAGCGATCACATTGTCACCTTAGGGACATGTCTAACCAGTGTTATTGTTAATCTAATGCCTCCAGTGATAAGATGCAATTAAACTGTGTTACAAATGGCACTCTGTTGTTTTGCCCAAGATGATAAGTAAGTTGCTCCTTCTGTTGCTTGAGTGTCCCGGTGTCCCCACGGCCCATGCCCTTAAACCAACTCTTTAGTCTTGTTGATTTATCGTGTCCGTAAACAAGCAATGCCACCAAGTAATCCCATATTTGAGGAACCTCATTGTTGATCGTAATGCTTCTGGTAACATGAAGCATTGCTGACGTTTTAAAATTTCTACTGTCCTTGTGTGATTGCCATGAACATAATTAAGATGCATCTTTTCATTTTGTATATGTTTCATATATTCTTATTGACCAAAGAATCGTTTACTTTCTATCATTTTGTGCGTATAGGGATATCCATTTTACCTTGTTGCTATTGTGACCTTTTGGTGAACTACACAAAACACTTTTTTGGAATGAGTGTCTTGTGTAGTTCAACTAAAATGTCACGGGCAACATCTCTCAATTTTGGTGGAACTGCACAAAATGGTGATTGGAGTTTCCAAAATCTCCATCAAGTTCTCATTTGGTAATCTCGTGCAACATTTTATTAGCCTTTGCAAGATGGAGCCGTCCTTTGTCACCACAATGGCACTTTATTTTAGTGGAACTGCATAAAAGGATAAGAAAATTATAGTTGCACCTTACATGAGCCGACAGCCAACCTTAATGTTCCTCAATTTTAGTGCAACTACTAAAGAAGAACCTGCCTTGACTCACAAGAGCAAGTACTTCTTGCTAGCTGAATGATGCAATCTTTGCTTCATTTCGTGAAGCTGCAGAAAAAGGCGCATGAATTGAATCATGGAACTCCAGGTAGACCTCATCCAAGTAGAGCTAGAGGTTGAGTTCAAGGAGGCCGCTATTAAAGTGAAATCATGCTCTCCTGCCTCCTTGTTTGTGATGTGCAAACATGCTGTGCAAACAAGAATACTCAACTACAGATGTTGTGACGGTCAAGAGCATTCGCCAAGTTCTTCGATTGTATGACATGGCTAGTCAAGATGGATTTAATCCCGATATTCACTTTATCAAAAGGCTCTAATGGGTTGGTTCTGAATCTTGCAAGTCGGGAATCGGTGAGATGTGTAGGCATCTTTGTTGTACTTATTATTTGAATCTTATTTGTTGGTTACGAATCTTGCTAGCTGGGAATCAATGAGATGTGTAGGCATCTTTGTTGTACTTATTATTTGGATCTTATTTGTTGGTTACGAATCTTGCAAGTCGGGAATCAATGAGATGTGTAGGCATCTTTGTTGTACTTATTATTTGGATCTTATTTGTTGGTTCTAAATCTTGCAAGTTGGGAAACACGGCATGATGATGCAGAGGACAACAACCATAACAAACAGTTCAAACTTGGTAGTATTATCTTTGTGAAAGTCACGACAAATGTCGCGATCGTGTGCGTCCTGAGAATAATAATTCTATTTGTTGTGCATGTTGATCCTGTGGCACTGATAGAACGAGTGAATGCATTGCTTGTTTTAAGTATAAATTTCTATTAAAGCTAATTAAATTTAAGTAAAGTGACCACTCACTCCTGTTATTACAATGCCAATACAGACCGCCGTGAACCGACGTGTGGCGAGTAGGTTTCTTAATGGAGGCGTTTGAATGCGCCGAGGGTGCATCTTCCGCCGGGCGTGCGGCAGCGGACGAGGGAAGGGTAGTAATTGTTGTCGCTGTACACACTCACCATCGTTGAATCCAGTTCCTCAAGAGCTGAAAAACAAACCGCCGCCGCCGCCGCCTACACACTCGTTTACTCGAAGAGACTCCAATGGCGATCCGAGGGTGAGCTGCTGGATATGGACTTCAGCAAGGAGTTCCCCTTTGAGTTCGCCATTCAGTCCTATGGCCGCACCAAGTTGAATGTGATGTACACCAACGATACGGACTCGGTGAAGCTCTGCCTCACCTCAATCCTATGGTTGCACCAGGTTCTGGAGCATTCGCCCGTTTCATCGGCAAAGATCGACCGCACCTTCGCTACGGTGGAGAGAAGGAAGAACGCGACGATTCGGCCATCTGATGCAACAAGCTTGTCGACATACAGAAGCCATATAAGATCATCAGCAACGGGCAGGAGAAGGACTTCGTGGTTGACCTCGCTGAGACCATCATCGACCCCTGATACACCAACATGAAAGAAGACGACCTGAACACGTGGGAGGTACCTCTGAATCTAGCCTACATAACCTACGCGGCCAAGGACGCATATGCATGCTACGACATGTACACGCAGATCTTGGACATGAGGGCGTGTCTGCTTCCCGTAACCGGCGAGTACACGGACAAATTGGCGTCATGATCAAGCATGCCAGAAGCTCTAGATGTTGTACTTTATATGTTTATAAGCACCTTTATCATCCGAAAGTGTTTCATGCATTAGCCTATGTGTCTTAATTATCTGTTTTGTTCGAAATATTTCTTTTAAGAACCCATTAACCTGATTGCTTTTTTTAGTGGCTATTTGCTTATGTATGTAAACTAGTTTACTTGTCCATAAAAAAAACTAGTTCACTCGGCTGCCGTGCTTTGAATCTCCTTCCTCCCAACATATTCCTCTCCTCAGGTGGACCCAGCAGGTCTCTGAATTTTCTCCCACTTTCTTTTTCGATATAAACTGAGTTTTCTCCCAGTACTTTCCCTAGAACCAACTCAACTGTCCCACGCCTAGCCTAAAAAATAATAATACCCCAATACTATTAACTCATCAAATTAAAATGATATTTTATTTCGTAAGTTGAAAGTTCTTACAAAATAATACTCCAATAATAATTGTTTATATATAACTTGTGAAGTTAACTCCTAGTGATTGCGTACATAAGCTTGCAAAGATTTTACTGACGTGTAATCATGTGTTTATGTTTTTATAACATTTCTTCGTCTAGCCCAACATGATATTTTCACCCAGCCCAGCAAGTCCGCGGATTTCGAGAAAAATGCAAATGGGATTTAAACGGGCTGCATAGATGCTACATCATTGTTTCACCCAGCCCACCAAATGGACTAAAAAAACAAATGGACTAGCTGACATGTGGGCCAGTAGTTCGTAGCCTAAGAAGGCGTTGGATTTACATCCAACGGTCGGCATTCTTCGTCAATCTCTCATCTTCTTCCCACAGCGCTGTCGGAACTGCCTGCTCCAGCCTTCGGCGTCCAGGGGCGTTGTTTTGCGCTCCTCAGCGAAACGCTACCCCGTCAAAACCGGCGGATCTCGGGTAGGGGCCCCCGAACTGTGCGTCTAGGCGGATGGTAACAGGAGACAAGGGACACGATGTTTTTACCCAGGTTCGGGCCCTCTCGATGGAGGTAAAACCCTACTCTTGCTTGATTAATATTGATGATATGGGTAGTACAAGAGTAGATCTACCACGAGATCGAGAGGCTAAACCCTAGAAGCTAGCCTATGGTATGATTGTTGTTCGTCCCACGGACTAAAAACCCTCCGGTTTATATAGACACCGGAGAGGGCTAGGGTTACACAGTCGGTTACAATGGGAGGAGATCTACATATCCGTATTGCCAAGCTTGCCTTCCACGCCAAGGAAAGTCCCATCCGGACACGGACGAAGTCTTCAATCTTGTATCTTCATAGTCTAGGAGTCCGCCAAAGGTCATAGTCCGCCATCCGTCACCCCCTAATCCGGACTCCTCAAGAGCCCCGAACCAGGCTTCAATGACGATGAGTCCGGCGCGCTGATTGTCTTCGGCATTGCAAGGTGGGTTCTTCTCCAAATTTTGTGTACCTGTTGAATAGTGTCCGGCTTCCCATGAATATTGTGCTCCTCGGCTTCCACGCCCAATAATGGCCATCTTCCATGTGTCAAACGAATGTGAAAAGCCAGGGTGTTTTTACATTTATCCCCCTGGCTGCGCAAATAAGCTACCCTATAAAAGAGACGAGGATTTAGATCCGAATCACACCATCTTCCCTTTGCGAGCATTCATCGGAGCGCGTCTGACAGAGATCCATTCCATCATGGCCAGTCGACGCAGCTCCTCCTCTTGCCCTCTCAGTCCTCAGCCTGGGGGTTGGGGGAGATGTTCCATCCTGCACAGCGAGCTAGTGAAGCTCCAAACCAAGGGATTCCTCCCCCCAGCCTTCATGGTCCCGGTTCGAGCCGGACTCACCACCTATAATGGCGGAAAGCAGGCGGAGAGTGTCCCCAATCCCTCCAAAGGAGAGCGGGTATGCCTTGTCCCTTATTTGATAAGGGGGCACGGATTTCCAATTCATCCGTTTCTCCGAGGGCTCCTGGATTTCTACGGCCTCCAGCTGCACAACTTCACGCCTGCCTCCATATTGCATATTGCGGGCTCGTAGCCCTTTGCGAGCTGTTCTTGGGCGTCGAGGCTCATTTCGCGTTGTGGAAGAAACATTACGCCTAGTGCCCCGTTCTCGAGGGGTCAATATATCAAGTGGGCGGAGCGAACTATGGCGCATCGCCGGGACCGGATATCTATCCGGAACCTCAAGTAGGCGTCCCCAAGACCGGCCTTCGTAATGGTTTTATATAGAAGATGTCCTCCTACCGGACCTCGCTCGGATCGGCCTTCCCGAGTTCAATAATGCTCCTTTGAAGAAGCGCCTAAGCCGGGCGCCCAAGGAGCCCTCAGAAGGAAAACGACAGGGACGTCCTTTACCTGATGAGCCGGATAAGATTACTAGCTCATTCCGGACTGACCATGATCGGGGTCATGGCCACATGCATTATGCGAGGGGTGCAGCCGCTCCAGTATAGAGGCAACCCCATGTGGGATTTCAACGGGGAGGATGATGCCACCCGCTGCGGCCGTAAGGGGCCGGGATCGGTCGCTGCTCTGACGAAGGCGTTGTCCGCATTGTACAAGGGAGAAGAGGAGGAGTTCCTCCGCGTCAATCCACAGGGCGGATTTTCTATGTACGATCCTCCAAGCTGGGTAAGCGGACACATCTTTATGCCCATCCGTTCCATATTCCCATAGTCAAGTACCTTATCTTGTGATTTTGACGCAGGAATTGCGCCGGGCTGTGAAGGACATGAACAACCCTCCTCCACAATCCGATGATCTGGAACGGTCCCTCGATCCGGCCTCCCAAGAGGACCTGGACATAGCCGTGGAGCTGATTGATGGGGTATTTTACCAACTGAGCATCGACAATGCCTTGGTCGCCATTACGGCCGACCCTTTAATACTTCACCTCGCAGTAATCGAGACCAAGTCTCAATACTTTGAAAATGGTCCATCCGCGCTTATTTTCGATCACCGTATACCAATGGTGTTTTGCGGGGGAGCCCGTGAGGCGGAGGCCGAGTCATGGTGGCTAGCCAACAAGGGCAGCAAGGCCCAACAGGTTGAAAAGAAGTGCGGTCCGGATTGAGATGCAGGCGCAATGGTATGGCGTGCCATCTTATTCCTGTGTTTTATTCCCGAAGGCATACTATCGCTCGTGCTCTCTTCAGAAAAAAGCGCTCGCCGGACTATGTCCGGAGAGGTTGCCAATCGAGCCTCCACCAGCTAGGCTCCAAAGCCAGGTCCGGAAGCGGAGGCAAATACGAGGCGTGCGTCGGACGCTCCTCCGACAGAGGATGGCGATAGACTGTCTGCTACCAATTCCGAGGTGGAGAGTGCCATGAACCACAGGCGTCGCCGGACGGTTCTTCATGACGCATGTTTCTCCCAAGAGGCGCTAGATGCCTTCAATTCGGGCGATGCGCACCTCCGTGCCGCTCAAAATGGTCTAGCCAGAGCCACGGAGCAGTATGTGAAAGACATACGGGTGAGAAAATTTGATGGTTACATATGCCAGTAGCCCCCGAGACTTGGAACAGTTATAATAACTGATTTAAGGATCATTTGATATGCAGGATCTTACAAAAAAGAATAGCCAACTATCCCAGGAGCTGGAAGAGTGCAAAGCCCAACTCAAGGCCGCACTAGCCGCTGCAGGGGAGCCAAGGAGACCCCCTCTGGTAATATACGCTTTGAAAGATAAGTATGTTGTGAAGTGTGGCGTGTGTGTAAATCTGACAATATCATTGCAGATGGCGCCGGAGTGGATCCGGACAAGTGACAACTCTTGCGACGGTTAAAGTCCGGCGAGAGCGTGCTTACGAGGGTGAGGCGGGAGAAGAATAATCTCCAAGATGCCAACACCCAGCTGGGCGAGGAACTAAAGGATGTTCGTGCCCAGCTGTCGGACTCCGTGAAGGAGAATCGACGGCTTCAACGCGGCATTTTTAGTAAGTGCTTGAGCGAACTTTGAAAAAGAGTTCGGTGAGGAAGTCGACTAACAGAGTTATTATGCAGAGGTATGCTCTGCTGTGTCGCCCCGCAGAGGAAATGCCGGTTCTACGGGTGACCTTCTTCCCGAGCTCTTACAACTGCATGAACGAGTTCGGGCAGTGATGAAAGGTGTCGCCTGTGCCTTGTGGCCATCATCTGCCCTCGCCTCAAGGCCTTGAAGAGCTTGTAGAGAGGCTTAAGGGAGCTCGGTGGCGCTTCCGGTTATGGAAGATATCGGCCTGCCGTCAAGGCGCCAGGGAGGCCTGGGCCATGGTGAAGACGCGGTACACGAAGGCTGACCCAAACCACATGGACGAGGTCGGACTGTGGGGCCCGATGGGAAGGAGATCCTGTGAGCTTAGTGTACGGCCAAGTAGAATTGATCGCAAAGTATTCCCAACAGATTTGTAAACTAGACAGCCTATTAGATGGTATTGAGGAGGAATACACCCAGTCAAATTGACTATGTAATTTAAGATGACATGTAAAAATGCCTTCTAGCCGGATTGTAGATCGTTTGTCATGGAGGACCTTTTCGCTTCAACCTCGGGACCCTATAGTCCGGAGTGTGTCCGAATACCATCACGGTTATGTAAGAACCAGGGCATGCGTGGAGACCAGGCGTAGGGGTCATTAGTGCTTTAATGCACAAGTGCCCAACTAGTTATGTTATATTACATGGTTAGTAAGAAACATCTTCCAGGGAGAATAGTTTCGTTAGGGGTTCCTTTCTCGGGAGGCATGCCTTAAAGTGCATGTCGGATCAAAAAAAGCAGAAAAGCATCTGGGGGCAGATGAATAAATAAGTGAGAAATCATCTTCAGTTCACCGACCGAATATTCCCTTAAGAACGCTAGCTTTTGGCTTCACCCAGTCTGAGGTACACATCCGGCTGACCCGGCAGTAGCAATCGCAGAGGTGCTCCCTTTACCACCTAGCCGAACAATCGGGAACGTAGGGGTAAGCACAGGAGCCAGGCAACCCAGCTTGGACAAAACTTAAGTCATATCGATGCATATAATGGTGAATAAAAGGTACATGCGGAAGCGTGACACATGAAGCCCATACAAGTAAGTTTCTGGTAAAGAAGCCCCCAGGTATAATGTGTGCGAACAATGCGCGAACGAGCCCTTAAAGGCTGTAAGAGAAAAAGAGGGAGAAGGAGAGAAATATAAGACAACTAATGTGTAAAAAATAGACAGAGGAAGGAGACGAACTCAGAATCCGGCGCTAGGCGTAGAATCTTCGGAGACGGGCTGCGTTCCATGGGTTCGGCTCGAGTCGGTTATCTGATGCATCTCGCAGACGCAGACGCTCCACCGGTTAGGACTTGGTCTATAATAAAGGGACCTTCCCATTTGGGCTTGAGTTTGTCCTTTTTCTTGTCCGGCAGGCGTAGAACTAACTCACCAACATTGTAAGTTTTGGCCTGTACTTCGCTTGCTGTTGATAGAATGCGGAACGGGCTTTTGCCACGTCACGCTCCTCCTCCAAGGCGTCCAAACTGTCCTGCCGATCGAGCTCGGCTTCTCTTTCTTCGTACATGCGCACGCGAGGTGAGTCATGAATTATGTCGGAAGGCGAATCGCCTCTGCGCCGTATACCATAAAGAATGGTGTGAATCCGGTGGTGCGATTCGGCGTGGTCCGCAGCCCCTGTAGTACGGAGTCGAAGCTCCTCTACCCAAAGGCGTGTTAGATTCCTTGAGGGACCGCACTAATCTGGGTTTGATGTCGCTCATTATTAGACCATTTGCTCGCTCGACTTGACCGTTAGTTTGAGGGTGATAGACTGAAGCATAGTCGAGTTTGATGCCCATGTTTTTGCACAGTAGTTTGACCTCGTCGGCCGTGAAGTTCGTGCCGTTATCGGTGATGATGCTTTGTGGGGACGCCAGAACGGTGTACAACCCCGATATGAAGTCTATCATCGGTCCGGATTCGCCGCCTTAATGTGCTTGGCCTCTATCCATTTGGTGAATTTATCCACCATGACCAATAGGTATTTTTCCTTGTGGGTTCCTCCTTTAAGGGGTCCAACCATGTCAAGCCCCCAGACTGCGAAGGGCCAGGTGATGTGTATAGTTTGGAGGGCGGTGGGTGGCATGTGACTTTGATTAGCAAAGAGCTGGCAACCGACGCATCGTTGGACTAAGTCTGAAAGCATCTCAGACGGGCCGTCGGCCAATAAAATCTCAGACGGAAGGCCTTGCTTACAAGGGCCCGGGCTGTGGCGTGGTGTCCGCCGAGTCCGGCATGAATTTCAGCCAGAAGATTCCGCCCTTCCTCTTTAGAGATACACCTTTGAAGGACTCCGGTGGTGCTTTTCTTATAAAGCTCTCCCTCATGGACTTTATAGGCTTTAGATCGCCGCACTATCTTTGCGTGCCTCATTTTGGTCCTTGGGGAGTTCTGCCTGGTTAGGTAGGCTAGCAATGGTTCCGCCCACGGGCAATGACTGCCATTATCACGCAATGAAGATGTTATCGTTGGCGAGCCTCCAATTGTGTCGAAATTTTCGATTGTCGAGGCGGTGCGGTTGGGTCCGGGCTGTTATTTCGAACTCCTTCCCATAATAATAATGGCTTGAACAACCGCTCTAAGAAGATATTGGGGGACGACATCGCGCCGATGCCAATGCGTGCCAAGACGTCTGCCGCTGATTGTTTTCCCGAGCTATGTGGGGAGATTCGAGCCCTTCAACCGAAATGACATTTTTAGGACGGCGTTGTGATAAGCTGCCATTTTCGGATCCTTGGCATCAAAGTCTCCATTTATTTGGGATATCGCGAGGTTCGAATTCCTGCGCACCTCTAGGCGTTGAATGCCCATGGATACTTCCATCCGGAGACCATGTAGAAGGGCCTCGTATTCGGCTGCGTTGTTGGAGTCCGTATACATTATCTGGAGTATGTATTGAACTGTATCTCCTGTTGGGGATGTCAGAATGACGCCAGCCCCCAGACCAGCCAACATTTTGGAGACGTCAAAGTGCATGATCCAATTGGAATATGTGCCGTACTCTTTAGGGAGTTTGGCTTCAGTCCGTTCGGCTACGAAGTCGGCCAAAACTTGCGACTTAATGACTCGCTGTGGCTTATAGGTTATGTCGAACGGGAGGAGCTCAATGGCCCATTTGGCAATCCAGCCTGTCGCGTCGCGGTTATTTATAATGTCGTTAAGAGGTACTTGAGAGGCTACCGTTATTGAACACTCTTGAAAGTAGTGTCGCAGCTTAGGGATGCCATAAACACCGCGTACGCTATCTTTTGATAATGCGGATACCGTGACTTGCATGGGGTGAGGACAGTGGACACGTAGTAAACTGGTTTTTGAAGGGGGAACTTGTGTCTATCCGTTTCTCGTTCGACAACGAGCACCACGCTTATAACTTGATGAGTTGCCGCGATGTATAATAGCATTGGTTCGCCCATGTTGGGCGCGGCCAGGACCGGGTTTGTTGCCAATATGGCTTTTATTTCTTCGAGTCCGGCCGTGGCGTGTCAAATCCACTCGAAGTGTTCGGTCTTGGCCGGAGGAGGCGATAAAGGGGTAATGCCTTTTCTCCCAAACGGGAGATAAAGCGGCTTAGAGCCGCCACGCATCCAGTCAGTTTTTGTATTTGTTTGAGGTCTTTTGGGATATCCAATTGTGACAGAGCTCGGATCTTGGCTGGGTTTGCTTCAAATCCTCTACCAGATATGATGAAGCCCAAGAGCTTTCCGGCTGGTACGCGGAAAACGCATTTTTCCGGGTTAAGCTTGATGTCATATGTTCGGAGATTATCGAATGTGAGCCTCAGGTCGTCTACTAGAGTTTCGACATGCTTGGTTTTGACGACCACATCATCTACGTATGCCTCCACTATTTTGCCGATCTGGTTGGCCACACATGTCTGAATCATGCGCTGATATGTTGCGCCGGCGTTTTTGAGCCCGAAGGGCATTGTGTTGAAGCAGAATGGGACGTATGGGGTGATAAATGCCGTTGCGGCTTGATCAGGCTCTGCCATCTTAATTTGATGGTAGCCGGAGTATCGTCGAGGAAACACAATGAATCGTGTCCTGCGGTAGCATCGATAATTTGATCGATGCGGGGGAGGGGGAAGGGTTCCTTTGGGCAAGCCTTGTTGAGGTCCTTGAAATCGACGCATAGGCGCCAGGATTTTTTCTTCTTTGGTACCATCACCAGGTTTGCTAGCCAGTCCGGATGTTTTATATCTCTGATGAATCCGGCTTCCAATAGTTTTGCTAGCTCCTCTCCCATGGCCTGTCTCTTAGGTTCGGAGAAACGCCGAAGAGCCTGTTTGGTAGCTTGAATCCTTTAGGATATTTAGGTGTGCTCGGCCACCCGACGCGTCGATTCTGGCATGTCTGAAGGGTGCGGAACAAAAATGTCCCAATTTTCGTAGGAATTCTCGTAGTGCAGCGTCTACATCAGGGTTTAATTGTGCCCCGATGGAGGACATTTTTGTAGGGTCCATTGGGTGGACTTGGAATTTGACTATTTTGTCCGCTGGTTTAAATGAGGTGGACTTGGATCTTTTATCGAGTATCACATCGTCCCTGTTCACCGTGGAGCGCAACGCAGTTAGTTCCTCGGCCGCTAGGGCTTCGGATAGTGCCTCAAGGGCTAGTGCGGCTGTCTTGTTTTCGGCGCGGAGTGCTATGTCCAGGTAACTAGCAAGAGTGATGATTCCGTTGGGCCCGGGCATTTTGAGCTTCATGTACCCGTAATGGGGTATGGCTTGAAAAATTGTGAATGCCTCTCGCCCTAATAGAGCGTGATATCCGCTGCTGAACGGGGCCACATGGAACGTGACCTCCTCGGACCTGTAATTATCCGGCGTGCCGAACACCACATCCAGTGTGATTTTTCCTATGCAACACGCTTCCCGACTGGGTATTATTTCTCTAAAGGTTGTGCTGCTTCGCTCAATGCGGCTCCAGTCTATTTCCATTTTTCGAAGGGTTTCGTCATAAATGAGGTTCAATCCGCTGCCACCATCCATGAGTACCTTGGTAAGGCGAAAGCCGTCCACTATTGGACCAAGGACCAATGCTGCTGGTGCTCGGGCTGTTCGGAGTTTAGGTTCATCACTAGCATTGAAGGTAATAGCCGTGTCACTCCATGGATTTATTGTTGCTACTTGGTAGACTTCAGCAAGGCTACGGAGTGTTTGTTTTCGCATATTGTTTGATGCGAAAGTCTCGAAGACTGTTAATACCGTACTGGTATCCCTGGGCTGGTGCTCTGTGGATGCTGGGGTTAGAAGCTCTGCGCCACTTTTGGCCACCTGCCGGAGTATCCAACATGCTCTAAGGCTATGAGTTGGTGTGGCGCCCTCTGTACTATGAATTTTACAGGGTCCGTTGAGCCATCCCCCCTGTACGGTTCCATGTCCCGTAGGGGCTTTTTTTAACCCGGGTGGTTGGCGATAATGCACCCTTTTATTTCGGACTGGGTTTGTATTCGCGGCCGGATTGTCCCAAAATCTTACTTCGGTTTTCCAGGCGCTTTCCATCGCACAGTACTTTCGTACTATGGACGCCAAGTTAGCAAAGCGTGTAATTTCACGGTGACCTATGGCGTTGAGGATTCCCTTGTCCGTGCAATTATTGCAGAAGAATGAAATTGCGTCTTCCTCGCGGCAGTCCTTTATCCTGTTCATAACCAGGAGGAATCTGGCCCAGTAATGATGTATTGTTTCTTTGGGCTCTTTCCTAATATTGGATAGATCGCCTATGTACGGGTGGGTGGGTGGAATTAGATCCGAAACCTCACCCAATATGAGGCTCAAGGGCCGAGGAGTTTCCGAACTCGGAAGCTAGGATTCTTGGATGCTGTCCACTGAATCTAGCCATTGCACGACTCTAAGTTCAGGTCTTGAGGACGCCCTCCCCTCATGGTATCTGGATTGGAGGGATTGGGAATCCGGACATAGTTAGTCCTTAAGATAGATGAGGGGGCGCCGCATTGTTCCTCCACCATATCAACGTGATGGGTGACCTGGGGAGAGTTAATCTCTCTCAGATCGGGTTTAGGCCCAATCTGATCGTAGTCTGTAGTGACTCCCAGGGCGGCGATGCGATCCAAGAGCTCGTTTAAAGAAGAGAGCTCCATCGGATCTAACTGCTCGGCGAGTTCCGAGTTGACGTGAAGATTGCTTTTAATGACCCGAGAAGTCATCATCGGTAGCGGCGGCGAACAAAGGTCATAAGAAAACCGCCTAAGCGGAGAGTTTGGCCGATATCCAAAGCTCCTTTAGCAACAATGCCGTCTTTAAAGACGGGATGAGGCATCCTTCCTGATGGCGACAGCACAACGGAACTCTCAATGAAAGCACCAATGTCGGTGTCAAAACCGGCGGATCTCGGGTAGGGGGCCTCGAACTGTGCGTCTAGGCGGATGGTAACAGGAGACAAGGGACATGATGTTTTTACCCAGGTTCGGGCACTCTCGATGGAGGTAAAACCCTACTCCTGCTTGATTAATATTGATGATATGGGTAGTACAAGAGTAGATCTACCACGAGATCAGAGAGGCTAAACCCTAGAAGCTAGCCTATGGTATGATTGTTGTTCGTCCTGCGGACTAAAAACCTCCGGTTTATATAGACACTGGAGAGGGCTAGGGTTACACAGAGTCGGTTACAATGGGAGGAGATCTACATATCCGTATTGCCAAGCTTGCCTTCCACGCCAAGGAAAGTCCCATCTGGACACGGGACGAAGTCTTCGGTCTTGTATCTTCATAGTCCAGGAGTCCGGCCAAAGGTCATAGTCCGGCCATCCGGACACCCCCTAATCCGGGACTCCCTCACGCCTGCTCCAGCCTTCGGCGTCCAGCGGCGTTGTTTTGCGCTCCTCAGCGAAACGCTACCCCGCCGACGGCCAGGCCATCCCTCCACTCTGCACCTCCTGTTATTCTCTGCCGAGTGTAGGCCCACCCCGCACCCGAACCAGTCAAGTTTCTCACTCCTCTTCGTCTGTGACTCCACTGCCACGTCTTCCCCATCTCCGGGTCGTTCCAGTCTGGGGCCTCACCGTCGTCCACCGCCTCGGTGCACTCGGTGCGGTGTGGTCAACATACGAGAGTCATCGGAAGAGGACTGTACATGGAGAGCCTGACGGCTGGGACCCACGAGGTCCATGGTCGCACGCAATGAAAGTTCCTCCTTATTACACACTGTACGTGGGAAGGGCTTCTGTATTTCGCAAAAAAAAACATTCCCCCCGCTGACAGGTCGGACCCACCAGCTATATCTTCGCACGCAAGGAAGTGCCTCCTTATTACGCACCAAAAATGAATACCCCCTGCTAGTTGCGACCCACCATAGTGGGTGGCTGACTTGTGGGCCTACTAAGTTGACGAGGACGGAGGGCCTTGTCAACTTAGTCAATATGAACGATTCTAGCTCCAGTGACCGTACGATGTCCATCCAACGGCCATTGTGCTTCTTCAACCTCTGGTCTTCTTGCTCCGGCCGCACAAAGCGCTGGCCGTCGTGCCGCGTGCTCCTGCCTCTCGTGGCCGGCTGTGATGTCGCGGAGGCCTCACCGCCCCTACTACTCCCACCGCTGGCCCAGGGTATCCCTCTACTCACCCACACCCCATGTTATTCTGCGGCGATGGTAGCCTCACGCCGCAGCCGAGGCAGTGAACCCTCGTACTCCTCTCCGCGTGGGCATCCACTGCCGCGTCTTTCCCGGTTCCGCGTCATCCCCTTCCTAGGCCTCGTCGTCGTCCACCGCCTTGGTGCTCTCGGCGTGGCGTGGTCAATGTGGTCAACGACCGACTTCCATCGGAAGAGTATCAGACGTGGAGAGGTGACAAGCTGGGTCCACGGCCACAACCCAGTTTTTTGTGATTAGCCAAGTAAGTCGCTTGTCAGCCTGTTGGGCTGCAAATCTTTCAAGACGAGGAGAGCTTCATTAATTTGGCGAGAAAATGGCCTATCGATAATGAGAAATGGGTTGTACATTTTAAAACACATAAACCCCGCATTTTGTTTCAAATATCTTTTTTTCATTTCAAGATTTTAAATTACATTAATTTTTATGCATGGAGAATTTGTTGGATTTTATATTGATATATATTTATTTTTAAAATCAGTTTGAATGTGAGTCAAAATTTCGGGATTAAATATAGTTCGGACACTTTTGAAATATGCAAAATTTCGTATAATTTTTAACCGTGGCCACAATATGGGCTGTAATGCTAACAAAAAGAATATGGGCTCCGAAAAAAGCCTTAAGAATTAGCAAATGGGCTGTAAATTATTAGAAATAGTGGCAGATGGGTTGTATGTTTTCCACAGATTTGAGGCTTTCCTAAAAAAGGTTGGCCTGGCAAAGGATCGTTGGATGTCCATCCAACGGCCGTCGTGCTTCTTCAATCTCTGCTCTTCCTGCTCCAACCGCTCAAACAAGCACCGGCGGGACTACCTGCTCCCTCCTCCCCGCGGTCGACTGTGCTGCCGCGCAGGCCTCACCGCCCCATCGTACTCCCATCGCTGGCCTAGCCATCCCTCTACTCACCCACACCTGCTGTTATTCTCCGATGACGGTAGACGAACTAGTAAACCCTCGTACAGTCGTACTCCCCTCCGCGTGGGAAACAACTGCCAAGTCTTCCTTGCCTCCGTGTCGTACCCTTCCTAGGCCTTGCCGTCATCCACCGCCCTGGTGCTCTCGGCACGGCCTGGTCAACATGGTCAACGACCGACATGCATCTGAAGTGGACTGTACGTGGAGAGGCCGACAGCTGGGTCCACGGCCGCACGCAAGGAAATGCCTCCTTATTACGCGCAAAATAATGATTCCTCCACCTGACATCAGGGACCCACCGAAAGGGCCTCTGTATTTTGCGAAAAAACGTTACCGCCGCTGACAGCTCGGACCCACCAGCTATATCTTCGCACGCAAGGAAGTGCCTCCTTATTACGCACAAAAAAATGAATACTCCCCCTGTTAGCTGGGACCCAGTATAGTGGCAGGATGACTTATGGGCCTACTAAGTTGACGGGGACGGAGGGCTTTGTCAAATTAGTCAATATGCACGATTCTAGCTCCAGTGACCGTACGATGTCCATCCAACGGCCGTAGTGCTTCTTTAACCTCTGGTCTTCTTGCTCCAGCCGCCCAAACCAGCGCCGGTCGTGCCTCGTGCTCCTGCCTCCCGTGGCCGGCTGCGATGCGGCGGAGGCCTCACCGCCCCCTACTACTCCCACCATTGGCCAAGCCATCCCTCTACTCACCCACACCCCCTGTTATTCTGCGGCGACGACAGCCTCACACCGCAGCGAACAAGTGAACCCTCATACTCCTCTATGCGTGGGCATCCACTGCCGCGTCTTCCCCGGCTCCACGTCGTCCCCTTCCTAGGCCTCGCCGTCGGCCACCGCCCTGGTGCTCTCGGCGCGGCGTGGTCAACGTGGTCAAGGAATGGCTTCCATCGGACGTGGACTGTACGTGGAGAGGCTGACAGCTGGGTCCACGGCCGCAGCAAGGAAGTGCCTCCTTATTACACGCAAAATAATTATTCCTCCACCTAATAGCGGGGACCCACCGGGCGGGCCAATGTATTTCACGAAAAAAATGTTTCCCCCTGACTGCTGGGACCCACCAGCTACATCTTCGCACGCAAGGAAGTGCGTCCGGGCAAAAAAAAGATTCGCCCCCCTGACTGCTGGGACCCACCAGCTACATCTTCGCAGACAAGGAAGTGCCTGACAGTCGGGACCCACCTGGTCGAAGCGTACGTAGCGTTGTCATTCTGGTCGCGAACGTGTACGTACATACTGCTCGTTGTAGAGGCGTGCACGTATCGTAGTAGAGGCGCGCACATAGCATGTACACGTACGTACAACGGCGAGGGTGCAAGAAAGAAAATACGGCCACGTACGTACTGTCACGACCAGATTTTCAATAAAAATATTTATTGAACAACCGACCCATGAAATCCAATATGAGGATAAATCCTCCATATCGGTAGACAAAACTTTGATACAAGAAGCCAGTAGCATTACAATATTACCAGGGTCGGACTAAAGATGCCCAACCAATTATTACAACACGCCAATAATTATACATGATGGCGGATATGGCACAAGGTGTAGGGTGGAAATACTACTGACTTGGAGTATGCGTGGTTGGTGGAATAACACAGTGGGGTGGTTAATAAGTCTACTGCACTGGTGGCTCATCGAGCGTCGAGGTGAGGCTCGATGAATTTATTTGGGTAGTGGAAGCGGATATTTCACAAGGACTAATCCAGGGGTCGCACGAGACTGACTGGAATTCCTCTAGGCGTCGGACTCGCTATCGAACTCTTCATCCATGAGATCGCCTTTTCACAAGATTCCGGCCAAATCAACAAGCCAGGTGAGTACTATGAAAGTACTCGCAAGAAAGTTCAGACAAAAGATATAACAAATGGAAGCATGAATGCGACATAGTTAATCTTAACAATGCTCAAATAAAGCAGTATAGAAAAATAATTAAAATGGGAGTCGGCGGTAATCCGCTCGAAAACCCAAGGAGGCAAACTTAAAACCGATCCGGTGTCTGAAGCGACGCCTCGAAAGGTGAATAAATAAGCAAAATATTGCCACAGTCGAGCGTCTGAGCGACACCTCATAAAGGGCTTATATTGAAATAAAAATGCATGCGTGCCGCAGTCGGACGTCTGAGCGACATCACAGAAAGGGCTTATAATAAAAATAAGTAACATCAATGCCGCAGTCGGACGTCTGAGCGACATCACAGAAAGGGCTTATAATAAAAATAAGTAACGACAATGCCGCAGTCGGACGTCTGAGCGACATCACAGAAAGTGCTTATAATAAAAATAAGTAACATCAATGCCGCAGTCGGACGTCTGAGCGACATCACAGAAAGGGAAAAATAAGTAACAACAATGCCGCAGTCGGACGTCTGAGCGACATCACAGAAAGGTCTTTCATCACCAAGATATATCACTCATAATAAATATTCAACACATGAATATAAACAGGTTAGTCCATCCACAGGAATAAACATTTAACCGGACTTAGTACTCATGTGATTCACCGGAGTATCTGTCACCAAAACTGACACTTGTCAGGATAAGATATCTGAGAACTTGGACATGGATAAGATGGTTTGAGGATTTATGACTCTGCAGAGTTTGTACTAAAATTACCCACAGCCAACGGAATTCCGTAGTCCAGAATGACTAGTTCCGTTTATTGTATTTCGGAAGAAACACAGCAAACCAGTACACACCCAACCTACCTCACGATGCCAGGAATCACCCTAGACATCGCCCAAGAAAAACTTTTGAGATGGGGAGATCACAATCTCGAATAGCATGGGATCAAATTTATATTCGCGGCGCTCTAAGGGGTGCCCCTCTCGTCCCAACCGAAACACCCATGCCTCGACCGGATGATCGGCTTTAATCCAGGGCCATGGAACCATCATCACGGCCTCTCCATTTGGTGTGTACCAGAAAGCGGTTTGCTACTTACTAAGCCATATCCCTATGCGGAAAACATGTGGTAGTACGGGAAGGGAAATGGATGGGAACCGAATCGACACGGGTTGACATCAAGTCAAATAGTATGGCATAAGGCGGCATGCTACAACACCGCCATCTTACCCATCCTCATGCCAACACATGGCGTGCACATTCACATCCAACACGTATGGATTATCAAACTCACTTGCCTCAACTTTGCATGAAAAATAACATTCATCGGTATGCTCACAAACATGCCATGAAACTACTTAATGCAAACCTGCCAGAACACTCATCATATCAAAATTTCAAACAAGCTTGCCTGGTTCAGAGTAGTCGGAGCCTAGCTCGGTGAAGTTTGCGGTCCCGTGACCTCCTTCGGTATCTACGGTATAAAGAAAACATACGCGCTAACGTAAATACCGTGAGGTGCACAAAAATTACTCCAAATATTTTTCAAATAAATCTGATAAAAAACTAGACAAAATTAAGAATCAATAAAAAATACTCTTCTGTTTAAAAGTTATTAGCGTTTTAGTCCAGGGACCTTTCTGTAATGAAACAGAAACTTCCCAGGGTTTTCTTTATAAAATGTAAAACGCTTGATCTTTAATACGTCGGTCCGATTAGGGGAAGACGATTTTACCCAAAGGCGCTTCTTAAAACGATTCAAAAGAGGAAAAAGCTGACGGGAGGACCCACCACGGGTTTGAAAACGAAAAGGTAGATTTGGCGCTGAGGGTCATGGTGATCGCCATGGCGATCTACCGCGAAAGGTGGAGGATCGGAGGTTACCAATGTGCTCACCGTGTCCTTCCGCACCGGTGGGTGGTGGAGTTGGTCGCCGATGAGCACCACGTTGACTGTGGTCTCAACTCCGGTGGACGGTGGTTCGGGCGTTGATGGATCTCGCCGAGGAGGGCTGCAAGGATCGAATTGAGGTGGGGGTTAGAGCACTAGGTGTAAGAGAAGGCTACGGACGAGGTGTGGGCGCCGGAGATGGCATCACAATGATGAATCATGGTGGAGGCCGAGGCGGAACGAAGTGGCCGGAGTCGGGGAAGGAGAGCTCCCCGTGGCCCTTCCAGGGACTTGGCGGGGTCTGGAGGGGTAGAGGAGGTGTGCGGGGGCGAGAGCAAGCTCGGGGTGCTATATATAGCCGCCCCGAGGCGGTTGCCGAGAACGGGGTTCTCCGGCGAGGTGATTACGGGCGCGCTTGTGGTTGCACGGGAGGGTTCGAGAGGTTGAGCGTCGTCGTGGGTGTTCCCTAGTTCCGTTTAGGTGCTAACTACGTCGGGATTTGGTTGCTTAGGGGGAGCTCGACGGAACGGGGCGGCGCGGGCCCGTCGGCGGCACGGAGCGCGCTCTATGCGTGCCGCGCCACGGCGACGGTGCTGCATGCGTGTGTTGGCGAGGAAATGGCCACGCGGAGCCACCAGGGGGTTTGGGCGGCGCCGAACGTCGTTATGCCGCCGTTCTGCTCCCGGTCGGCCGCTACGGTGGTTCGGCATGAGACACGCCGTTAGCGGGCCAGGGCGCCACCGACGCCAGGAACGCGCCAAGCACGCGTGTGAGGCTCCGGACAAGCAAGCTAGGCCGTGAGCAACGTGCCAAGTGCACTGTGATCATGTGACTGAATTTATCGATTTAAGATCGATTAATCAAACTACGAACTTAGCGAAAATGAGCGAAGCGATTGCATGTAAGGTGTTCACAGAATGATCTAGGCATGTAGGGATTTTTCCTTGAGCTGGTTTTGGTGGAGGGCCTCTCATTGCATCTAGAGGCTGCCTGAATATTTGTGGAATTTTTGGAGTAATGTAGATATGAATTTCACCAAATTTGGCAAATTTGGTCCAAACTTGCAGGGACTATAATTTGAAATTTTTGAGCAGAAGAGGTGGATCTTGATAGTTCTAGGTTGTGGGTACCAAGGACTATCCAAGGGAGTTGGTTTGAGGTCAAAATTCAAATGCATTAAGGTACTTGCTTTGCAAATTACCTAGGCTCAAAATAATAGAGCAGAAAAGATTTGGGAGAGAATTAATTGAAATAAAAATTCAGAAGAGGGTTGAACTAGTAGAGATAGAGTGTTTGGATTGCCCAAAGTGGAAGGAGATATATTTGGGAAGATTTTACCATGTGGTGTATGGCCAAATCATGAATGATTTCAAATATGGGAGAGAATGAAAAACTCCTAGAGTTTCTTTTTGAAAGAAAAAATAAACTTCAAAGATTTTTCTTGAATCCTTGAGAAGAGAGCAATTAGAGGAAACATTAAAAACTAAACACCAGAGGTTGAAGGAGATGCAAAAGTAAAATATTTGCCAGAGGGAAAAAGCTTTTGATAGAGATTTTTTTGGAAGGGTTTTGGTGACCTCCTTCAAATCCAACAAAGTTTTGAAGAAAACCAAAGAAAAAAATTGGAGTGTCACAACACCTACCCCTTAGGAAAAATCTAGTCCCAGATTCCAGTTGATCCTCAAATAATTGTGGGTGCTCCGCTCGAAGGAAATCCTCTCTTTCCCAAGTGGCTTCACTCTCGGTGTGGTTGCTCCACTGAACTTTGAAGAACTTGATGGTTTTCTGTCGGGTACTCCTTTCTGACTCTTCCAAGATTTTTATCGGATGCTCCCGATACTTAAGGTCTGGTTGCACGTCAATGTTTTTATGGGGTACTTGTTTCTCTGGGTTGCTTACGCACTTCCTCAATTGGGAGACGTGGAACACGTCGTGGATGTCGGATAATTCTTCGGGTAAGTCCAGCTGGTAGGCCACCGTGCCTCTTCGTGCTACTATGCAGAAAGGTCCGATGAATCTTGGTGCTAGCTTCCCTTTAATTTTGAATCGGTGCAGGCCTCTCATGGGTGATACTCGTAGGTACACAAATTCACCGGGTTCAAAATGGACTCCACGATGCTTCTGATCATAATAACTCTTTTGTCGACTTTGGGCTGTCTTGAGTTGGTCCTTAATTACCTTGACTTTATCTTGACCTCTTTGAGCAGTGTCTGGGCCGAAGATATGGTATCTCCGGTTTCCGACCAATTTAGCGGGTACGACATCTTCGTCCATACTGAGCTTCAAATGGTGCCATTTGCGAGGCTGGGTGATAGCTGTTGTTATATGCGAATTCTGCGTATGGTAAGCTCTCCTCCCAACTGGTCCCATAGGTGAGGACACATGCTCTCAACATATCTTCAAGAATCTGGTTTACTCGCTCGGTCACCGCCCATCATGCAGGGGATGGTATGCGGTCTTGAATGCCGGTGAGTTCAGAGCTTGTTGTAAGTGATCCCAAAACCGGAGACGAATTGAGTGCCTCCGTCTGAGATTATTTTCTTTGGGACTCCATGTAGGCAAAGCGACACGGGAGAGGTAGAGCCTAGCAAGCTTCGAGTGGTGTGTGTTGTCTTCACGGGGATGAAGTGAGCTACTTTAGTCGATCTATCGGTGATTACCCATATGGCATCATGCCCGTGTCGCGACCGAGGTAGTCCAACAATAAAATCCATTCCAATCTCGTCCCATTTCCACTCGGGTATCTTATTTGGTTGCAATAGCGGCCGATTTACGGTGCTCGGCCTTGATGCGTTGACAAGAGTCACAACATGCAACAAACATGGCTATGTCCTTTTTATACCATGCCACCAAAATGTTTCTGAAGATCTTTGTACATTTTGTTTCTCGGGATGGATTGAATATGGAGCGGTGTGGCCTTCAGCCAGGATTTGCCGTTTAAGGTCATGGATATTTGATGCATAAAGCCTATTCCGTACCACAATATTCCTTGCTCATCAATAATGAATTCGAGGCCTTGCCCAACTTCATCTTCCGTTTTATGCCTTCAATCTTTGGGGTGTCCACGTTGAGCCTCTTTAACCTTCTCTATCGGGGTAGGTGTACTTCTAAGTTTGACACACCGCCTTCGGTGACCACCATCGAGTTGAGCTTTGCGAATTCCTCGCTGGAATTCAGGTCTTAAGTCCGGCATGACGTCGTTGTCCGGACTGGGGTTCCACTCGAGCATCTGCTACAACATTTGCCTTGCCGGGTGGTAGTGGATCCCAACATCATAATCCTTTACTAATTCCAACCAGCGTCGCTGCCGTAAATTTAGTTACGGTTGTGTGAAAATATACTTGAGGCTTTTGTCGTCCGTGTATATTTCTAGCGATTACCAAGTAAAAGTGTCTCCATTCCTTGAGTGCATGAATAACTGCTGCTAATTCCAGGTCATGAGTAGGGTAATTTTCCTCATGCCTGCGAAGTTGTCTGGAAACATATGCGACAACCTTGCCCTCTTGCATCAATACGCACCCGAGGCCCTTTCGAGATGCGTCACAAAATACCTCAAATTTTTTGCGTATATCCGCACAATTAATCTTTGGTCTTTGCCGTCAGTTTCCTCTTGAGTTCTTGGAAACTTTTCTCGCAAGCTTCCGTCCATTCAAACTTCTTGTCTTTCTTGAGTAGTTGTGTCATTGGCTTTGCTACCGTGGAGAATCCTTCAATAAATCTATGTTAGTATCCTGCCATACCCAAGAAACTTCGTACATCCGTCATTTGGCCGGCGGCTTCCAGCCAAAGACGGCCTTGACTTTTTCGGGTCTCTGGCGATACCTTCTTGAGTCAAGACGTGTACGAAGAAAACCTACTTGCTTTAACCAAAATTCACACTTGCTGAATTTAGCGTACAACTGATGTTTCCTGAGTTCTCCTAGTACAATCCGGAGATGTTCAGCGTGTTCTTCTGGTGTTTTGGAGTATACCAAAATATCATCGATAAATATCACAACAAACTTATCCATAAACTTCATGAATACTTTGTTCATGAGGTGAACAAAATATGCTTGAGGCGTTTGTTAGTCCGAATGGCATCACGGTGAACTCGTACAATCCGTATCTGGAGGTGAAAGCGGTCTTGGGAATATCCTCGGTTCGTACTTTCAGTTGATGATATCCCAATCTCAAGTCAATCTTTGAGAACACCTTGGCCTTAGTGAGTTGATCGAATAAATCATTTATTCGTGGCATCGGATATTTGTTCTTGATTGTGACCATGTTTAGCGCTCGATAGTCTATGCACAATCTCAGTGTTCCATCCTTCTTTTGGCGAATAAAATTGGTGAACCCCAAGGTGAGGAACTGGCTCGTATGTACCCTTTTTCCAACAGTTCCTTTATTTGCTTCTTTAGTTCCACCAATTCGGATGGTGCCATTCTGTATGGTTTCTTGTATATGGGAGCGGTTCCGGGTGCTAGCTCTATGCTGAATTCAATCTCTCTATCCGGTGGCATGCCCGGTAGTTCTTCGGGAATACATCCGGAAATTCACACACATCGGGCACTTTGCTCAATTCAAAAATATCTACCTTGTTCAATCTCGGTTGGGGCATATTTTTCTTTCCTTGGCTGAAACCTTTATGGTCTTCCCGTGGTGATGGGTGAGAATTACGGTCTGTTGAAGCGATCAATAAAACCTTTGTTGGTGGTTAACCAATCCATCCCTAAGATGACATCCAGCCCTTTATTTTCCAATACGATAAGATTTGCGTGGAACTTCAACCCTTCAAACTCGATAACCACATCCACGGCAATAATTCGGGTAACTTGCTTGATTCCGTGGGGACTTGACAATCATAGATTTTCCCAAGGGAAGCATCGAAAAATTATTTTGCAAAGCAAAACTTTTCAAACGAACGAGTGAGAAGCTCGAATCAAACAAAACCATGGCAGGTATTGTGTTGACAGGAAACGCGTCGAGTCACGATATATCCGGGGCATTTTGTGCTTCCTCTTTGGTCACGTGGTTCAGATGACCCTTCCTGTGGTTGTTATTGGGTTGAAATTGTTGCGCTTTGGTGCGAATTATTGCCTCCGTTGTTCGGCTTTGGGGAAGTTCCTTGGCTTGGGGCATTGCTTGGCATAGTGCCCTTCTTCTCCTACAAGCGTAACAGTAACGCTTTGGGCGGTATGTGAACTCCTTGTCCCTTGCGTGGAAATTCTTGCTTGGGCGTGAGGCGTTTGTCGTGGGTTTGGGTGTCCGGTTTTACGAGCGTCTGTCTTCTTTGCTGCGGTGGTTGCGGGTGTGTTTAGACTGGTCCCTCTTCCGTTTGCGGAAATCTTCTAAGTTGCGTCTCTCATTTTCCAAGGTAATGGCCTTATCTACCAGCGTCTTAAAATCTGGAAATGTGTGTACGACCAAGCGACATTTAAGCGGGTGTCGATCCGTCTAGGAACTTCTCCATCTTTTGTTTTCGACATTCGTTCCTCGTTGGCGTAAGCGAGACAACAGGTAAACTGGTATTATATTCGGACACTTTGTCATTGTTCTTTGCTTGAGGTCATCAAATTCTCTCTTTTGATCTTCATCGGACTCTTAGGAATATGTGCCCCACGAAAACCTTCTTTAAATTCCTCCCATGATATATTATTTTCGTTGGGGTGCATGTGCAGGAAATTTTCCCACCATGATGCGGCTGCTCCAGTGAGATAGTGCGGAGCATAAAGCACTTTCTCAAGGTCTGAACACTGGGCGATAATTAATTTTCTCTCCATGTCTCGAAGCCAGTCCTCGGCTTCCAGAGGTTTGTCAGTGCGAGAAAATATTTGGGGACGCGTCTTCTACAGCTCGGATAACTTGGATTGCTGCTGATACTGTCCGCGGTGATTCCCCATATTGATGACTTGGTTCAGTATTTCCTGATGTTGTTGCTTACTTTGTTCGTAAAGACGACACATACAGGAAAGTGCCGTTCAACTGTCATGTTGACTTGTCCGTCCTCGTGTGAAATTGTTGCACAGGGTGTGCCATAATTTTCCTCTGTCGGAGTTGGCATGGAGCGCGTCCAAGGACGAGACATAATTTACTCTGGGGATATATTTTGAAACACTCATAAGAAAGTGGAAGAAGTCGCAAAAATTAAGTCCATAAATGCATAAGGATGGCAAATAAATTAAAAGCCCAAGATTTTTTTTCACGAAAACAGGTCGATTCTTGCGGAGAAGGACTGCTCATTACATATCTTACACGCAAGCAGTAATTATACAATACATCACTCGAGGATATGCGTACATAAATCCTGACATGTTATTTAGTCTAGTGCACTCCTCCGGATCCTACATGATGCTTAAACAAACTACTTCTCACAGCCTATTTACATATAAACATATCGTACAAGTCGGTACATCGCATGGCGGCTAAGCGTACTTAGTCGGAGATGGTAAGGATTTCCCTTGGCCTGCCAAGGGTGAGGCGTAGAGAGGCTGGGGACTCAACCTCCTATTGGAGATAGGCTCCAGACGAGAGGTGCTTTGCGGAGTTGGTGGAGCAGGTGCCTGTGTGGGACAACTCGAATCTGGCGGGCACGAGGGGTGGTGCAGAGCTAACCGGAGTAGGTGCAATGACATGGTTGAATTCCTCCGTGGTAGGCGGTGACGAGTAGCGGTGCAAGCAGTAGGAGCGAACGATGCTGATGGCGAGACGAAAGTCGATGGCGGTGCGACGCAGGGAGTTCCCTCTGTTGGCGGCACTGACCATGGACTGAGTCCATGCGGCAGCTACAAAGTCGCCCACCAGGTTGTCGAAGGCTGCCTCAAAGCCCGGAGATACTCGATGAGCATCTCAAAAGCTTCGTCCCGTTCTCCTCTGGGGCAAGAGAACGCGTAGTGGCAGGTGTATGTCACGTGACATGGCAGGTAGCGGTAGCGACGAGTCTTCATTGAAGGCAGGATATCCCTGAGACGGGCTATCGCCTCACGGGTTGCCATCTGTAGCGCGTGCTTCTCTGTGGGCATGGCTCTCCCCACGAACCAGTAACGCTCAACTCGTCCTCTCTTGAATTCCACCGCGGCTTGGTGCATGGTTAGACGGTCATTGACCTTGTCTTTGAGAGAGAGAGAGAAGGCTGGCGACATCCGCCCCATCGTGACTTGGACGATGAAGGAGAGATGCTTGACAAACCCATCCGGCATGTTGGCGAACATCTGCGACTCGCGATCGTTCTTGGCCATCTACAAAAGTAGGCAAAAATCCTGAGTAGTCAAATCATAAATTTATCTTGGTATCAGAAATTGACTACATTTGTAAAAATAATAAACAGCTCTATTATGCTAATAACCGATTAGCGATCACACCTAGTGGCTTCTCTGATCAGCCTGGCTCTGGTACCTAGCTTGTCACGACCGGATTTTCAATAAAAATATTTATTGAACAACCGACCCATGAAATCCAATATGAGGATAAATCCTCCATATCGGTAGACAAAACTTTGATACAAGAAGCCAGTAGCATTACAATATTACTGTGGTCGGACTAAAGATGCCCAACCAATTATTACAACACGCCAATAATTATACATGATGGCGGATATGGCACAAGGTGTAGGGTGGAAATAATCTTGACTTGGAGTATGCATGGTTGGTGGAATAACACGATTGGGTGGTTAATAAGTCTCTTTGCCTTTGGCGGCTCATCGAAAGCCGAGGTGAGGCTCGATGAATTTATTTGGGTAGCGGAAGCAGATATTTTACAAGGACTAATCCGAGGGTCGACGAGACTGGTAGGATTCCTCTAAGCGTCGGACTCGCTATCGAACTCTTCATCCATGAGATCGCCTTCGTCAAAGACATCGGCCAAATCAACAAGACAGGTGAGTACTATGAAAGTACTCGCAAGACAGTTTGGACAAAAGATATAACAAATGGAAGCATGAATGCAACATAGTTAATCTTAACAATGCTCAATTAAAGCAGTATAGAAAAATAATTAAAATGGGAGTCAGCGGTAGTTCGCTCGAAAACCCAAGGAGGCAAACTTAAAACCGATCGGGTGTCTGAAGCGACGCCTCGAAAGGTGAATAAATAAGCAAAATATTGCCACAGTCGGGCGTCTGAGCGACACCTCATAAAGGGCTTATATTGAAATAAAAATGCATGCGTGCATGATGGACGTCTGAGCGACATCACGAAAAGGGCTTATAATAAAAATAAGTAACATCAATGCCGCGATCGGACGTCTCGAGCGACATCACGAAAGGGCTTATAATAAAAAGTAACGGCAATGCCGCGATCGGACGTCTAAGCGACATCACGAAAGGACTTATAATAAAATAAGTAACATCAATGCCGCATGATCGGACGTCTGAGCGACATCACGTAAAGGGCTTATAATAAAATAAGTAACGGCAATGCCGCATGATCAGACGTCGGCGACATCACAGAAAGGGCTTATAATAAAAATAAGTAACATCAATGCATGATCGGACGTCTGAGCGACATCACAGAAATGGCTTATAATAAAATTAAGTAACAACAATGCCGCAGTCGGACGTCTGAGCGACATCACAGAAAGGGCTTTCATCACCAAGATATAGCACACATAATAAATATTCAACACATGAATATAAACGGGTTAGTCCATCCACAGGAATAAACATTTAACCGGACTTAGTACTCATGTGATTCACCGGAGTATCTGTCACCAAAACTGACACTTGTCAGGATAAGATAATACAAAACTTGGACATGGATAAGATGATTCGAGGATTTATGACTCTGCAGAGTTTGTACTAAAATTACCCACAGCCAACGGATTTCGTAGTCTGAAGGACTAGTTCCGTTTATGGTATTTCGGAAGAAACACAGCTAACCAGTACACACCCATCCTACCTCACGATGCCAGTAATCACCCTAGACATCGTCCAAGAAAAACTTTTGAGACGGGGTGATCACAATCTCGAATAGCATGGGATCAAATTTATATTCGCGCGCTCTAAGGGGTGCCCCCCTCTCGGTCCCAACCGGAAACACCCATGCCCCTGACGGATGGTGGCTTTAATCCAGGGCCATGGAACCATCATCACGGCCTCTCCATTTGGTGTGTACCAGGAAAGCGGTTTGCTGCTTACTAATATCCCTTGCGGAGAACATGTGGTAGTACGGGAAGGGAAATGGATGGGAACCGAATCGTCACGGGTTGACCTGAAGTCAAATAGTATGGCATAAGGCGGCATGCTACAACACCGCCATCTTACCCATCCTCATGCCAACACATGGCCGTGCACATTCACATCCAACACGTATGGATTATCGAAGTCACTTGCCTCAACTTTGCAAGAAAAATAACATTCATCGGTATGCTCACAAACATGCCATGAAACTACTTAATGCAAACCTGCCAGAACACTCATCATATCAAAAGTTCAAACATGCTTGCCTGGTTCAGAGTAGTCGGAGCCTAGCTCGGTGAAGTTTGCGGTCCCGTGACCTCCTTCGGTATCTACGGTATAAAGAAAACATACGCGCTAACGTAAATACCGTGAGGTGCACAAAAATTACTCCAAATAATTTTCAAATAAATCTGATAAAAAAACTAGACAAAATTTTAAAGAGGACAGAAAAAGAATGAATCAAAAATACTCTTCTGTTTAAAAGTTATTAGCGTTTTAGTCCAGGACCTTTACGTAATGAAAACGAAACTTCCTGAGTTTTCTTTATAAAATGTAAAACGCTTGATCTCGAATACGTCGATCCGATGGGGAAGACGTATTTTTTCAAGGCGCTTCGAAAACGATTCAAAATGAGGAAAAAGCTGATGGGAGGACCCACCGTCGGGTTTGAAAGCAGCGTAGATTTGGCGCTCGAGGGTCGCGCGGTGATCGCCATGGCGATCTACTGAGGCAGGAGGATCGAAGGTTACCAACGTGCTCACCGTGTCCTTCCGCACCGGTGGGTGGTGGAGTTGGTCGCCGATGAGCACCACGTTGACGGTGGTCTCAACTCCGGCGGACGGTGGTTCGGGCGTTGATGGATCTCGCCGAGGAGGGCTGCAAATATCGAATTGAGGTGGGGGTTAGAGCACTAGGTGTAAGAAGGCTACGGACGAGGTTTGGGCGCCGGAGATGGCATCACCATGATGAATCAAGGTGGAGGCCGAGGCGGAGCAAGTGGCCGAGTCGGGAAGGAGAGCTCCCGTGGCCCTTCGAGGGACTTGGCGGTCTCGAGGGTAGAGGAGGTGTGCGGGGCGAGAGCAAGCTCGGGGTGCTATATAGAGCCGCCCCGAGGCAGTTGCCGAGAACGGGGTTCTCCGGCGAGGTGATTACGGCAGCGCTGTGGTTGCACGGGAGGGTTCAGAGGTTGAGCATCGTCGTGGGTGTTCCCTAGTTCCGTTTAGGTGCTAACTGCGTCGGGATTTGGTTGCTTAGGGGAGCTCTCGGCGGAGGGCGACGCGGGCCCGTCGGCGGGGGAAGCGCGCCAGGCGTGCTGCAGCGCCACTTGCCGACGGTGCTATGCGTATACCGGCAAGAAATGGCTACGCTGGACCCACCGAAGTTTTGGGCGGCGCTGAACGGCGTTATGCCACCGTTTCGCTCCCGGCCGGCCGCTACGGTGGTTCGCCGCCGCGAGACACACTGCCAAAGCGGCTGTGGCGCCACCGATGCCGTGAACGCGCCAAGCACGCTGTGAGGCTCCCGGACAAGCAAGCTAGGCCGTGAGCAACGTGCCAAGTGCACTTTGTGATCATGTGACTGAATTTATCGACGAAGATCGATTAATCAAACTCGAACTTAGCGAAAATGAGCGAAGCGATGCATGCAAGGTGTTGACGGAATGATCTAGGCATGTAGGGATTTTTCCTTGAGCTGGTTTTTGGTGGAGGGGCCTCTCATTGCATCTAGAGGCTGCCTGAATATTTGTGGATTTTTGGAGTAATGTAGATATGAATTTCACCAAATTTGGCAAATCTTGTCCAAACTTGCAGGGACTATAATTTGAAATTTTTGAACAGAAGAGGAGTGGATCTTGATAGTTCTAGGTTGTGGGTACCAAGGACTATCCAAGGGAGTTGGTTTGAGGTCAAAATTCAAATGCATTAAGGTACTTGCTTTGCAAATTACCTAGGCTCAAAATAATAGACAGAAAAGATTTGGGAGAGAATTAATTGAAATAAAAATTCAGAAGAGGGTTGAACTAGTAGAGATAGAGTGTTTGGATTGCCCAAAGTGGAAGGAGATATATTTGGGAAGATTTTACCATGTGGTGTATGGCCAAATCATGAATGATTTCAAATATGGGAGAGAATGAAAACTCCTAGAGTTTCTTTTGAAAGAAAAATAAACTTCAAAGATTTTTCTTGAATCCTTGAGAAGAGAGCAATTAGAGGAAAAATTTAAAAACTAAACACCAGAGTTGAAGGAGATGCAAAAGTAAAATATTTGCCAGAGGGAAAAAGCTTTTGATAGAGATTTTTTTGGAAGGGTTTTGGTGACCTCCTTCAAATCCAACAAAGTTTTGAAGAAAAGCAAAGAATTTTTTTTTGGAGTGTCACACGTACATACGGGCAGGGTCTCGAACGCCTACTCGTGCATACGTACGCCCATGGGCTCGTGTACATGGCTGGGTCAGAACGGTGAAACAGCGTCGTCGTCGTGTTCATGGGGAGGCAACGGAATGCGTCGTGTTCATCGGGAGGCAACGGAATGCGTCGTGTTCATGGGGAGGCAACGGAATGCGTCATGTTCACCGGGAGGCAACGAAATGCGTCGTGTTCATCGGGAGGCAACGAAACGCGTGGGAGCCAACCGGCTTGGATGGAACAGGCGATGGAAACGAGGTCTGGCGTACCGCACAACGGTGGAAACGGACCTCCTACGTTCAGAACGGGGTCCTGTTGATCGGGAGGGGTGAGGCGTACCGCAAAACGGAGGAAATGGACCTCCTACGGTCGAAACGGGGGTCCTGTTGATCGGGAGGGGTGTGGCGTACCACAAAAGCATTTAAACGGACCTCCTACGGTCGAAACGGGGTCCTATTGATCGGGAGGGTGTGGCGTGCCGCAAAAGCGGACCAAACGGACTTGTGTTGGAGCGCCACGGTCAAAACGGTGGGTCCTGTTCATCCGGGAGGGTGTGGCGTGCCGCAAAAGCAGGACTCCACGGATCTTGTTCATCTCCACCGTCGACCTCCTCCAGCCTCCACGGGCTACCGTCGACCTCCTCTAGCCTCCACGGGCTCCTATTCATCCAGCCTCACCATGCGCTACTCCATCGGCTCCTGTTCAACCACCCCTCCACGGGCACCCCTCCACCGTCTACTGTTCATCCAGCCCTCCACACCACGGGGTCCTACTTTCAACAACCCCTCCACTGCCACCCCTCCACCGTCTACTGTTCATCCAGCCCTCCACACCACGGGGTCCTGTTCATCCAGAGGCAACGCCACCGCTCCTTTATTCATCCAACCCCCGCAACACTCACTGTTCATCCCAGAGGCGGCATCGATCGGCTTGATTAGCGGCGATGGCGAAGAATCGCCGATCGGGTTCGATTAAGAGCCATCGATTGATCGCTTGGGTTCGATAACGTGTAACTGCGGTCTGTCGCTCGGGTTCATTTAGAGCCCAATGCCTCGCTTCGGGTTGATTAGAGCCAACGCCTCGCACACACGCAGCGTCGTCTCACGAGAAATGCGCATCGCTCGCCCCGACCTCCCACCGTGAATCGGAACTCCCGAAATTTTCCTCCCCTCGCTTCGACGGCCCAAAGAATGTCATGCAGGCTGCGTCTTGACCCGCCTGTGACGAAAAGCCCATTTTCTTTCATGATTTTTTGTCATAGAAGTAGGAGCCCACCACATCTATGATGATACCGGGTTTTGTCACAATTATCATCATAAACGTGTCATATGTATGACAGAAAAAAATTTGTTCGGCCCAAAATGTCACGGATGTGTCTTTTTTTTGTAGTGATGCATTTTCATCTTATGCTTCCAACTACCAAAATTACTACCATCCAAGTAAGGACGTCTACGGTGGTAATTTCCCTCGCTAGACGCCATACTCTCCTAGGTTGTGAAACCAAGGCTATGACTACCAAAAGCTATGGAAATCAAAGCAAATGGAGACCAAAGCTCTAATACCACTTGTAGGATCGAAAGTATGTCTAGAGGGGGGTGATTAGACTACATGACCAAATAAAAATCTAGCCTTTTCCCAATTTTAGTTCTTGGCAGATTTTAGCAACTTAGAACAAGTCAAGCAATCTTAACACAATTCAAGCAAGCATGCAAAGAGTATATGAGCAGTGGAAAGTAAAGCATGCAACTTGCAAGAATGTAAAGGGAAGGGTTTGGAGGATTCAAACGCACTTGGAGACACAGATGTTTTTGTCGTGGTTCCGATAGGGGGTGCTATCGTACATCCACGTTGATGGAGACTTCAACCCACGAAGGGTAGCAGTTGCTTGTGAGTCCACGGAGGGCTCCAACCATGAAGGGTCCACAAAGAAGCAACCTTGTCTATCCCACCATGGCCGTCGCCCACGAAGGACTTGCCTCACTAGCGGTAGATCTTCACGAAGTAGGCGATCTCCTTGCCCTTACAAACTCCTTGGTTCAACTCCACAATCTTGTCGGAGGCTCCCAAGTGACACCTAGCCAATCTAGGAGACACCACTCTCCAAGAAGTAACAAATGGTGTGTTGATGATGAACTCCTTGCTCTTGTGCTTCAAATGATAGTCTCCCCAACACTCAACTCTCTCTCACAGGATATGGATTTGGTGGAAAGAATATTTGAGTGGAAAGCAACTTGGGAAGGCTAGAGATCAAGATTCATATGGTAGGAATGGAATATCTTGGTCTCAACACAAGTGTAGGTGGTTCTCTCTCAGAAAATGTAGGTTGGAAGTGTAGGTTCGTTCTGATGGCTCTCTTCACGAATGAAGAGGAGGTGGAGGGGTATTTATAGCCTCCACACAAAATCTAACCGTTACACACAACTTGCCAAGCTCGATGGGACCCGAATTGGTGCACTCGGTCGGACCGATTCAGCAAATCTAGTGACTGTTAGGATTTTCGGTGGGACCGACATGCAACTCGGTAGGACCAATATGGTTAGGGTTAGGGCATAACGTAATCTTGATGAAACCGATTACACAAACTCGGTGAGACCGATTTTGGCAATAAGCTAACCAGAGATTTGGTAAGGTAAACTCGGTGGGACCGATTCGCTCATTTCGGTGAGACCGAAATGTTACAAAAGGGAAATAGAGAGTTTACATTGCAATCTCGGTGGGACCGATCGCTCATCTCGGTGGGACCGAAACGTTACGAAGGGAAACAGATAGATTACAATCCCATCTCGGTGAGACCGAGATCCCTATCGATGAGACCGATTTGCCTAGGGTTTGTGGCAGTGCCTATGACATCTGAACTCGGTGGCGCCGGATAGAAAGAATCCGTGGGGCCGAGTTTGAATTTTGGTTTAGGTCATATGTGGATGTGAGAATGTAGTTGAGGGCTTTGGAGCATATCACTAAGCACTTTGAGCAAGAGCCTCATTAAGCAACACCTCATCCCTCCTTGATAGTATTGGCTTTTCCTATAGACTCAATGTGATCTTGGATCACTAAAATAGAAAATGTAGAGTCTTGAACTTTTGAGCTTGAGCCAATCCTTTTGTCCTTAGTATTTTGAGGGGTCCACTTTTCTCATCCATGCCATGCCAATCATTGAGCTTTCCTGAAATATTAGTCTTGAAATAGTATTACCTCAATGAACTATATGTTGTTAGGAATTACCAAAACCACCTAGGGATAGTTGCACTTTCACCAGACAAACTTCCACCACCGTTCACATGCAGCTGCCAGCCCAACCAGCTGGGCGGGCACCTGCATGGCAACATGCAGCTCCCATGCCAACTCATCGAGCGCCTGCATGGCGGCATGTAGATCTTCGTGAAGGCTCCGCCACCGCGCCACCTCAGCTGCCTGGCTGCCTACATGGCACCACACACCTCACTGGCCAGGGCGCGTGTCAAGGAGAGGAGGAGCGGCGACGGACGGGACGGGCCTCGCCCCCGTCCCCAATAAAGCAAGGGGACACCTAAGCTACGCATTAAATGCATCTTGTCATGTAATATAAGCGATAAGCTCAGGGCACTGTACGCCTTTCCACCTCCTGTGTGCCACTGTGGCAGCCCGTTCCGAGTATAAAAGGAGGCCCATGGCATACTGGAAGAGGATTCGGCTCTTTCGAACCAGGCACTGACCACAGCTAGTTCGAGAGCTCAAGAACTCTCAGAAATACACCCACCAAAGCAGGACTAGGGTTTTACACATCCTCGCGGCCCGAACCTGGGTAAACGATCCTTGTGCTGTCTACTAGCCCTGCTCTCCTCACAACCTCGCCACAGCAACCGTAGTAGGGATTCTTGTGATCCCATAGGTGTCGTTCCACACCGACATCTTTGGCGCGCCAGGTAGGGGGCGCAATTGTGAGAATCTGGTCTGGTAGTTAGCCTAATAGTTCTTCGTCGCCGTGGCCCCTAACAAGAAGATGGCCACGGCGGTCGGCTCGTGCCGGTGCTGACGAGCAGCGGACCAGTCGCAGACAGGACCCGGCGACCCGAAAGCACCAACATCGCCCGAGTGATCGAACTGGCGAAGCGGGCGCCGTTCGCCGCCGGATGACCCGGCTACGTCGCCCGGATCCAAAGACGGAGTTGGGCCCCCCACAGGCTGCGCGGGGCCCTCTAGGGGCCTCATTGTGCCGACTCAGGGTGGCGCAGCGACCTCCAGGACGCCTACACCGGCGACCACCGCGCGTTCTTCCCATGGTGTGCGCGCCGAGAAGCGTCACCACATTGGTGACCCTAGGCACCGCCGTGGGAAGAGCCCTGTGCGTCATCAGCAAGATGAAGGGGTTCAACACGCTCTCCGAAGCGCTATTGAAAATGGCACGCAGCCACTGGGTCGTGACGGAGCTCCTTCTAACATAGTTAGAAGTCGAAGGATGCCGTGATCCACGCAGCTGTCGCCGTCGCCCACACCAGCGGAAGCTTTGGCGTGCGCGCAACTGCTCCTCGATTTCCCTCCTGCTGCTGAGAAGCTCGACGAGTGGAGGGCCACCATCCGGAGCCTCGTTGCCGTCGCCAACAAAGACGATCCGCGACCAGCGGGGCCCTCGGGGCGGCGCCCCACCGAGCCACCACATGCTGGCGCTGGGAGGACCGAGGAAGCTGCGGCCACGGTGCACCCTCCTCCTCGTCCTCGCCAGCCGCCGCGGGCGTCGGCCCGTCGTGACAACGCTTCTGATAACATCTCCATAGCACCGTCCGACCTGCGGACCCTCCGCGACCAACGCCAGGTCCTTCGGGAACGAGCTCACGAAGACGCTCGAACCACCGTCGAGCGTCGGCACGAAACGCGCCGCCAGTCGGACAAGCGGGCAGGACCCGCTATGGACCACCCGGCACCGGGGGGCTCCGGCGGCCTACCTTACAAGGTGGGCTTCGCGGCCTTTACCCGTGAGCTGCGGCAGTTCCTGTGGCCGTCCCACCGCGCGTTCAAGCCCGCCGTCGGCGAGAAGTACACTAGCAAAACCCATCCGTCCGAGTTCCTCAGCATCTACACCATCGTGATGCAGGCTGCTGGGGCTCACGACGACAAGGTGCTTGCCAACTATTTCCCGCTGGCGCTCAAGCCCAATGTGATGTCTTGGTTGATGCACTTGCCAGTGGATTCCATTTCCTCTTGGTCGGATCTGTGCCATGAGTTCGTTGGCGCCTTCACAGGAGGCCACCAAGCTCATGGCGAGCCGATGATCTGCACATCATTCCCGGAAGGAAGGGGATACCTGCGCCAAGTACATCCAGAGATTCGATCGGGTGCGATACAACATCCACAGCGTTCATCCGGCTGTGATTAGCGTGTTCCACCAGAACGTGCGCAATCACAAGATGCATGAAGAGCCGGCGATGACCAAAGTTAAGGACGTGGCCGAGCTCTACGTTCTGGCCGATAGGTGCGCCCGGGCTGAAGAGGGAAGGAAGTACCCCGGCAAAGACGCCGGCGCGGAAACCAACTCTACCGATGAACACACCGCTACCCCGATGAGGAAGGGCCGGCGTCGCAACAGGAAATGCAAAGGCAAGACCGTGCTTGCCGTCGAGGGATCTGACGACACCGGCGCCGGCAAGAAGGTCGAAGCAGACGCCCCCGGCAAGGAGATTGCCGGGTGCGCCACCTGCCGAGCCTTGGCGGCTACTAACAAGCCAGGAAACTCTGGCAAGCAATACTGCAAGATCCACCGCACCAAGGGCCACGACCTCCAGAACTGCTGGCAAGTCGAGCTCCTTGATGAGAAGCAAAAGGCTGAGTATGAGAGGTGGGACAAGGAGAAGGACCAGGACGGTGCGGAGGGGTCCGGCAAGAAGCGTGGCGGCTAAGGAGGCCGCCCCGGCAAGGACAACTTGACAAGAGAGGCCACTACCGGGCCACAAGAAACAAGAAGACGATGATCACGACGAGGACGACGAGTCTGGTGAGCAAGGGTTCCAGAAGGCTACGGAGGCCATGTGCTTCGATGGCAGCGCCTTGCTGCCTACCTCTCATCGCCAGCTCAAGCAGTGGGCGCGTGATATTACAACAGCAGAGCCGTCGTTCAACGCTCAAAAGCCGCTGAAGTGGTCCAGCACGCCCCTCATCTTTGATGCCGAGGACCACCCTGACCACACTACCGCAGTCGGGTGTTTGCCATTGTTGGTCTCACGAATGATACGTAACCTCAGAGTGAACAAGATGTTGGTTGACGGCGGGGCCGTCCTGAACCTGATCTCGCCTGTCGTGATAAAAAATTTGCAAATCCCTGATGGAGACCTCGAGGAAACGGGCACGTTTCAAGGGGTCAATCCGGGGGGGAGCCAACTGAAGGGAAAGGTCACACTGCTCGTGACGTTTGGAGGAGAGTTGAACTACAGGACAGAGAGGATCGTCTTCGACGTAGCCGAGATCCCCTTGCCTTACAATGGGATCCTCGGCCGCCCAGCGCTAGCCAAGTTCATGGCGGCGTCACACTACACCTACAACATGCTAAAGATGCCTGGGCCGTCAACCATCATCTCCGTCCCCTCCGACAAGAAGGACGCGCTGATCTGCGCCGACCAGCTCTACCGGGAAGCAGTTGCAACGGCTGCCGCCAAGGCACCTGCTCCTGCCGCTGAAGCCCGGGGAGGGAAGAAGAAGCCCGGCAAGACCTCTCGCACCCACTCCGGCAAGCGCACCTCCTCGGAGTGTTGTGCTACCGTCTAGGACGTGCCAAAGAGCTCTACCGACAAGAGCAAGAGACGCAGGGCCGAGCCGCCGCAGACCAAGAAGGTGCCCGTCAAGGAGGATGGCACGGGAGGGGTGTCGGTGTCAAAACCGGTGGATCTCGGGTAGGGGGTCCCGAACTGTGCGTCTAGGCAGATGGTAACAGGAGACAAGGGACACGATGTTTTTACCCAGGTTCGGGCCCTCTCGATGGAGGTAATACCCTACTCCTGCTTGATTAATATTGATGATATTGGTAGTACAAGAGTAGATCTACCATGAGATCAAGGAGGCTAAACCCTAGAAGCTAGCCTATGGAATGATTGTTGTCCGTCCTACAGACTAAAACCCTCCGGTTTATATAGACACCGGATAGGTTAGGGTTACACAGAGTCGGTTACAATGGTAGGAGATTTACATATCCGTATCACCAAGCTTGCCTTCCACGCCAAGGAAAGTCCCATCCAGGACACGGACGAAGTCTTCAATCTTGTATCTTCATAGTCTTGGAGTCCGGCCAACGGTGATAGTTCGACTATCCGGACACCCCTAATCCGGGACTCCTCGGTAGCCCCGAACCGGGCTTCAATGACGATGAGTCCGCGCGTTGATTGTCTTCGGCATTGCGAGGCGGGTTCTTCTCCAAATTCCATATACTTGTCGAATAGTGTCCGGCTTCTGATAAATGCTGCGCTCCTTGGCTTCTACGCCCAATAATGGCCATCTTCCACGTGTTTGAATGAATGCGAAAAGCTAGAGTATTTTTACACTTACCCCTGTAGCTGCGCAAATGGGCTGCCTATAAGAGGGGCGAGGATCTAGATCTGAGTCACACCATCCCTCCTTGTGAAGCTTTCATCGAGCGCCTCGACCAAAGCCCATTCCATCATGGACAATGACGGATCCTCCTCTCGCGCTCCCAGCCCTCAGCACAGAAATTGGGAGAGATGCTCGATCCCGCATAGCGAGCTAGTTATACTCCAAACCAAGGGATTTCTTCCCGCGGCCTTCATGGTTCCGGTTCAAGCCGGACTTGCCACTTACAAGGGCGGAAAGCAAGCGGAGAGTGTCCTTGATCCCTCTAAAGGAGAGCGGGTATGCTTCATCTCTTATCTAGTAAGAGGACTCAGATTTCCAATCCATCCGTTTCTCCGGGGGCTCTTGGAGTTCTACGGCCTCCAGTTGCACCACCTTACTCCTGCCTCCATCTTGCACATCGCGGGCTTCGTGGCCCTTTGCGAACTGTTCTTGGGCGTCGAGGCTCTTTTCGGTCTGTGGAAGAGATTATTCTTCCTAGTACCCCGTTCTTATGTGGGGTCAATATATCTAGTGGGCGGAGCCGAGCTATGGCGCATCGCGGGACGGATACCTATCCGGAACCCCGAAGAAGGCATCCAAGACTAGCCTTGAATGGTTTTACATGGAGGACGCCCGCTCTGCCGGATCCTGTTCGGATCGGCCTTAGGAGTTTAGCAATGCTCCTCTGAAGAAGCGCCTAAGCTGGCGCCCTCGGAGCCCCCGAAGGGAAAATGACCGGGATGTCCTCTACTTGATGAGCCGAATAAGATTACTGGCTCATGCCGGATTGGCCATGATTGGAGTCATGGCAATCTGCATTATGAGGGGAGTGCAACCGCTCCAATATAGGGGCCACCCCATGTGGGACTTCAACGGGGAGGACGATGCCACCCGCCATGGCCGCAAAGGGCAGGGATCGGTCACCGAACTGGTGAAGATCTTATACGCCATGTATAAAGGGGAGGAGGAGGATTTCCTCCGCGTCAATCCACTAAAGGAGTTTTCTTCGAATAATCCTCGAAGCTGGGTAAGCAAACATCTTTGTGACCTGTCCGATCCATGTTCCCGTGGTTAAATATCTCATTTCATGGTTTCTACGCAGGAACTGCGCCGGACTGTGGAGAAGATATACAGCCCGCCCCCACAACCCGAGGATCCGGAACGGTCCCTCGATCCAACCTCCGAAGAGGATCCGGATATAAAGGTGGAGTTGATCGACGGGGTATTCCATCAACTTAGCATCGACAATGCTTTGGTTGCCATTACGGCCGATTACCCCGGAATACTTCCAGCCTCGCAGGTAACTAAGACCAAGGTCCCAATATTCTCATAATGACCCATCCGTGCTTATTTCTCGATCACTGTATACCAATGGTGTTTCGCAGGGGGTACCTTCGAGGCAGGAAGCCGAGCTCATGTACTGGCCAACAAGGGGCGTCTGGCCTCAAGTTGTCTAAAGGAGTGCGGTCCGGATCAAAACTCCGCCGCATAGCGGTATGGCGTGTCACCATGTTCCTAGGATTGATTCACGGAAGGCGTACTAACCGACGCTCTTTTCAGGAAAAAGAGCGCTCACGGATCGAGTCCGTAGAGGTTATAATCGAACCTCCGCCGGTCGAGGCTCAAAGCCGGGTCGAAGCGGAGGCGAACACGAGGCATGCGTCGGATGCTCTTCCGACAGAGGATGCCGACAGATTGTCCGCCACCAACTCTGAGGTGGAGAGCGCCTTGAATCACAGGCGCCGCCGGACAGTTCTTCGTGACGCGTGTTTCTCCCAAGAGGCCTTGAATGCCTTCAATTCAGGAGATGCGCACCTCCGTGCCTCTCAAGATCGTCTAGCCAGAGCCACGGAGCAGTATGTAAAGGACATACGGGTAAGGAAATTTGATAGTTATATATGCCAGTAGCCCCCGAGACTTAAAATAGTTAGAATAACTGATTTAAGGATCATTTGTTATGCATGATCTTACAAAAAAGTATACCCGACTGTCCCAGGAGCTTGAATAATGCAAGGCCCAACTTGAGGCCGCACTAGCCGCTTCTGAGGGAGCCACGGAGACCCCTCCGTAATATACGCTTCAAAAGATAAATAGTTTATGAAGTGCGGGTTTGTAAATCGACAAAAACATTGCAGATGGCGCGGACTAGATCCGGACAAGCAGCAGCTCTTGCGCCCGGCTAAAGGCCGGCGAGGCGTGCTTACGAGGGTGCGGCAGGAGAAAAATAACCTCAAGATGCCAACACCAAGCTGGGTGAGGAACTAAAGGATGTTCGTGCCCGGTTATGCGACTCAGTAAAGGAGAATCGGTTTCGTCGCGGCATTTTCAAGAAGTGCTTGAGCGAACTTTGAAAGAATTCATGAGGAAGGCGACTAACATAAACATGTATGTAGGTTTGCTCACAGTCGTCTGAGGAGGAGATGCCCAGTTCTTGGGTGATCTTCTTCCCGATGCGTCGACTACCGCACTAACGAGTCCGAGGTGATGAAAGGCATCGGCCAGGCCTTGTGGCCATCTATCTCCCTGCCCGAAGGCATTGGGGAGCTGGCAGAGCGGCTTCAAGGAGCACGGCGGCGCTTTCGACTATGGAAGATATCGGCCTGCCGTCAAGGCGCCAGGGAGGCCTGGGCCATGGTAAAGACGCGGTACACGAAGGCTGACCCAAACCACATGGCCGAGGTCGGACCTGTGGGGCCTGATGGGATGGAGATCCCTGTAAGGTTAGTGTACGGCCAAGTAGAATTGGCCGCCAAGTATTCCCAGCAAGATTGTAAATTAGATAGCCTATTGGATGGCATTGAGGAGGAATACAATGAGTTGAGTTGACTATGTAAAAATATGACATGAAAAAATGTCTTCTAGCCAGATTGTAGATCGTTTCTCATAGCGGACCTTTTAAGCCGACCTCGGGACCCAATAGTCCGGAGTGTGTCCGAATACCTTCGTGGTTATATAAGAACCGGGGTATGCATGGAGACAAAGGCGTAGGGGTCATTATTGCTGTATCGGACAAGTGCCCAACTAGTTATGTTATATTACATGGGTAGTAAGAAACATCTTCCAGGAGAATAGTTAGTTAAGGGTTCCTTTCGCTGGGATGCATGCCCTAAAGTGCATGTCAAAGCTGCTATGAAAGCAGAAAATCATGTGGGGGCAGATGGGTAAATAGTTAAAAATCATCTTTCAGTTCACCGACCGAATATTCCCTTAAGAATGCTAGCTTTGGCTTCACCCGGTCGAGGTACACATCCGGTGACCGGCGATAACAATCGCAGAGGTGCTCCCTTTACCACCTAGCCGAACAATCGAGAACGTAGGGGTAAGCAGTGAGCCGAGCAACCCAGCTTGGCCAAAACTTAAGTCATATCGATGCATATAATGGTGAATAAAAGGTACATGCGGAAGTTTAACGCATGTGTTGGGCATGAAGCCCGTATAAATAAGCTTACATTAAAGAAGCCCCGAATATAATGAGCGGACAATGCGTCAAGTATGTGCGAAAAAAGCGCAAACGAGTCTCTAGAGGCTTCAAGAAGAAGGAGGAGGAAGGAGAGAAATAAAAGACAGCAAAAATAGAAAATGTGGACGGAGGAAGGAGACGAACTTGGAGTCCGGCGCTTAGGCGTAGAATCTTCGTGGGCGGGCTGCGTTCCATGGGTTCGGCTCGAGTCGGTTATCCGATGCATTTCGGCAGACGGTATGCTCAGCGGGTCTGGACCTGGTCGATGTTGTAGGGTCCTTCCCTTTTGGGCTTGAGTTTGTCCTTTTTCTTGTCCGGCTGGCGTAGATCTAGTTCGACAATGTTATAAGCTTTGGCCCGTGCTTCCCTCGCTTTGATATCTTCGAGCCTTTGTTGATAGAATGCGGAACGAGCTTTTTGCCACGTCAGCGCTCCTCCTCCAATGCGTCCAAACTGTCCTGTCGATCAAGCTCGGCTTCTCTTTCTTCATACATGCACACGCCGAGGTGAGTCATGTATTATGTCGCAGGCAAGACTGCCTCTGCGCGTACACCATAAAGAATGGTGTGAATCCGGTAGTACGATTCGGCGTGGTCCGCAGCCCCGTGAGTCTGAGTCGAAGGCTCCTCAACCCAAAGGCGTGTTAGATTCCTTGAGGGACCGCACTAGTGCAGGTTTAATGCCGCTCATGATTAGACCATTTGCTCGTTCGAATTGGCCGTTGGTTTGAGGGTGATAGACTGAGGTGTAATCGAGCTTGATGCCCATGTTTTTGCACCATAATTTGACCTCATCGGCCGTGAAGTTGGTGCCGTTATCAGTGATGATACTATGGGGGACACCATAACAGTGCACTACCCCTGATATGAAGTCTATCACGGTCCAGATTCAGCCGTTTTAACGAGCTTGGCCTCTATCCATATGGTGAATTTATCCACCATGACCAATAGGTATTTTTGCTTGTGGGTTCCTCCCTTAAGGGGCCCAACCATGTCAAGCCCAGGACCATGACGGCCAGGTGATGGTTATAGTTTTGAGGGCGGTGGGTGGCATGTGGCTTTGGTTAGCAAAAAGCTGGCAACCGACGCATCGTTGGACTAAATCCTGCGCATCTGCCCCGGCTGTGGCCAACAAAATCCTGTATGGAAGGCCTTGCCTACAAGGGCCCGGGCTGCGGCGTGGTGCCCACCCAGTCCGGCATGAATTTTAGCCAGGAGGTTTCGCCCTTCCTCTTCGGAGATACACCTTTGAAGGACTCCTGTAGTGCTTTTCTTATAAAGCTCTCCCTCATGGACTTTGTAGGCTTTAGATCGCCGTACTATGCAGCGAGCCTCATTTTGGTCTTCGGGAGTTCCTGCCTAGTTAGGTAGGCTAGGAATGGTTCCGTCCACGGGGTGATAACCGCCATTATTTCGTGAGCGGAGGGTGTTATCTCGGGCGAGCCTCGGTTGTGTCGAGTGTTGGCGTCGGGTAGTGCGGTTGGGTCCGGATTGTTATTGCGGACTCCCTTCCCATAGTAATGCGGATGGCTTGAAGAGCCGTTCGAGAAAAGATATTGGGTGGGGCGGCATCGCGTTTTGCACCGATGCGTGCCAATATATCCGCCGCCTGGTTGTTATCCCGGGCTATATGATGAAATTCGAGCCCTGCGAACCGTGCTGACATTTTTAGGACCGCATTGCGGTATGCTGTCATTTTTGGGTCTTTGGCATCAAAGTCTCCGTTTATTTGAGATATTGCGAGGTTCGAATCCCCGCGCACCTCTAGGCGTTGAATGCCCATGGAGACTGCCATCCAGAGGCCGTGCAGAAGGGCCTAAATGTTGACTGCGTTGTTGGAGTCCGTATACATTATCTGAAGGGCGTATTGGACTGTGTCCCGGTTGGGGATGTCAGGAATGACGCTAGCCCCTGTGCCGGCCAACATTTTGGAGCCGTCGAAGTGCATGATCCAATTGGAGTATGCGCCCGTACTCTTTAGGAGTTCGAACGGTCCATTCGACCCGCGAAGTCGGCCAAAACCTGCGACTTGGTAGCTAAATGCGTGGCTTGTAGGTTATGTCGAATGGAAGGAGCTCTATCGCCCATTTAGAAATCCGGCCCGTCGCGTCGCGGTTGTTTATAATGTCATTAAGAGGTACTTCGGAGGCTACCGTTATCGAACACTCTTGAAAGTAGTGTCGCAGCTTCCGAGATGCCATGAACACCGCGTATGCTATCTTTTGATAGTGTGGGTACCGGGACTTGCATGGAGTTAGGACAATGGACACATAGTAAACCGGTTTTTGAAGAGGGAACCGGTGTCCGTCTGTTTCTCGTTCGACAACGAGCACATGCTACCGACAACTTGATGTGTTGCAGCGATATATAATAACATTGGTTCGCCCACATTAGGCGTGGCCGGACCGGTTGTTGCCAATATGGCTTTTATCTCTTCGAGTCCGGCCGTGGCGTATCAAATCCACTCGAAGTGTTCGGTGTGGCGGAGGAGGCGGTAAAGGGGTAACGCCTTTTCTCCCAAACGGGAAATAAAGCGGCTTAGAGCCGCTACACATCCCGTCAATTTTTGTATTTGATTGAGGTCTTTTGGAATATCCAATTGTGACAGAGCTCGGATCTTGGCTGGGTTTGCTTCGATTCCTCTACCGGACACAATGAAGCCCAGGAGCTTTCCGGCTGGAACACCGAAGACGCATTTTTCCGAATTGAGCTTGTCATATTTTCAAACATTGTTGAATGTGAGCCTCTAGTCGTCTACTAGAGTTTCGACGTGCTTGGTTTTGACGACCACGTCATCTACATATGCTTCCACTGTTTTGCCGATCTGGTTTTGCGGACATATGCAGATCATGCTCACGATATGTTGCTTGGCGTTCTTGAGCCCAAAGGGCATTGTGTTGAAGCGAGCGGGCGTATGGAGTGATGAATCCGTTGCAGCTTGATGCAGCTCCGCCATCTTGATTTGGTGGTAGCCAGAGTACGCGTCGAGGAAGCACAATGAGCCGTGTCCTGCTGTAGCGTCAATAATTTGATCAATTCGGGGGAGGGGGAAGGGATCCTTTGGGCAAGCCTTATTGAGGTCTTTAAAATCAACACATAGGCGCCAGGATTTATCCTTCTTTGGTACCATCACCAGGTTTGCTAGCCAGTCCGGATGTTTTATATCTCTGATGAATCCGGCTTCCAAAAGTTTGGCTAGCTCCTCTCCCATGGCTTTATCTCTTGGGTTCGAAAAGCGTCGAAGAGCCTGTATGGTGGCTTGAATCCTTTTAGGATATTTAGGCTGTGCTCGGCCGGCGACGTGGGATTCTGGCATGTGCGAAGGGTGCCAGCAAAGATGTCGATTTTCTTATAGAAATTCTTGTAGTCTGGCGTCTACATCGAGGTTTAATCGTGCCCCAATGGAGGCCGTCTTTGCGGGGTCCGTTGGGTGGACTTGGAATTTGACTATTTCATCCGCTGGTTTAAAAGAGGTGGACTTGGATCTTTTATCAAGTATCACATCGTCCCTGTTCACCGTGGAGCGCATCGTGGTGAGTTCCTCGGCCGCTAGGGCTTCGGATAGTGCCTCGAGGAGCCAGACCAAGTGTGCATCATTATCAAGCACCTGGGTTAAATACCTCGAGGCACCAAGTTTTGGTTTTTTGGTATTTAACCCAGGTGCTTGATAATGATGCACACTTTTATTTCGGACTAGGGATGTATTCGGGGCCGGATTATCCCAAAATTTACTTTCGGTTTTCCAGGCGCTCTCCATCGCACAGTACTTTTGTACTATGGTCACCAAGTCGACCAGCGTGTAATTTCATGACGACTTACGGCGTTTAGGATTCCCTTGTCCGTGCAATTATTGCAGAAAATTGGGATTGCGTCCTCCTCTCGGCGATCCTTTATCCTGTTCATAACCAAGAGGAACTGGCCTTGATAATGATGTACTTTTCAGCGGGCTCTTGCGAATTCGAGAGAGATCGCTAATGTTTGGGTGGGCGGGTGGAACTAGATCCACGAACCCGTCCAATTTAGGACTCGAGGGGCGAGAAGTTTCCGAACTTCGGAAGTTTGGATTTTGAGTGTTATCCAATGAGTCCAACCCGTACCGACTTTAAGTTCAGGGCTTGATCGTCATCCGTCCCTCTGCGGGAATCCGGCATGGAGGGATCGGGAATCCGGACGTAGCTAGTCCTTAAGATAGAAGAAGAATCGCCGCATTGCTCCTCTATCACAGCAACATGATGGGTAGCCTGGGGAGAGTTGATCTCTCTCAGATCGGTTTTAGGCCCGATCCGATCGTAGTCTGTGGCGACTCCCAGGGCGGCGATGCGATCCAAAGCTCGTTACGGAGGAGAGCTCGATCGGATCTAACTATTCGGCAAGTTCGAATTAATATGGAGATTGGTTTCGATGACTAGAGAGGTCATCGTCGGTTGTAATGGCGAGCAGGCGGTCATAAGAAAACCACCTAGCGAAGAGTCGACCAGCGGCCAAGGCTCCTTTGGCGATAGTATCGTCTTTAAAGGCGGGATGCGGCATCCTAGCGGCGGTGGCAGCACGGAAGGAACTCTCAATGAAAGCACCAATGTCGGTGTCAAAACCGGCGGATCTCGGGTAGGGGGTCCCGGTATGCGTCTAAGCGGATGGTAACAGGAGACAAGGGACACGATGTTTTTACCCAGGTTCGGGCCCTCTCGATGGAGGTAATACCCTACTCCTGCTTGATTAATATTGATGATATGGGTAGTACAAGAGTAGATCTACCACGAGATCAAGGAGGCTAAACCCTAGAAGCTAGCCTATGGTATGATTGTTGTCCGTCCCTCTGGACTAAAAGCCTCCGGTTTATATAGACACCGGATAGGTTAGGGTTACAGAGTCGGTTACAATGGTAGGAGATTTACATATCCATATCGCCAAGCTTGCCTTCCACGCCAAGGAAAGTCCCATCCGGACACGGGACGAAGTCTTCAATCTTGTATCTTCATAGTCTTGGAGTCCGGCCAACGGTGATAGTTTGGCTATCCGGACACCCCCTAATCCGGGACTCCCTCAAGGGGCCTTCACCATAGGCTCCACCCTCGACAGCAAATAGGAAGGCGCGCTCATCACCTTCCTGCATGCGAATGTCGACGTGTTTGCATGGAAAGCATCCGACATCCCCGGTGTTCCCAGGGAGGTGATTGAGCACCACCTAGCTGTCTGCCCCCACACGCGGCCCGTCAAGCAGAAGGTCGGAAAGCATGCTCTGGAGAGGCAGGAGTTCATCACAGAAGAGATCAGGAAGTTGGAAGCAGCAGGTTTGGTGAGAGGAGTGCTCCACCCGACGTGGTTGGTCAATCCGGTAGTGGTGCGCAAGGCGAATGGGAAGTGGAGACTGTGTATTGATTACACAGATATCAACAAGGCTTGCCCTAAGGACCCCTTCCGTTGCGGCGCATCGACCAGATTGTTGACTCCACGGCCGGGTGCGATCTGCTATCATTCCTCGACGCCTACTCAGGCTACCACCAGATCTTCATGACGAAAGAAGATGAAGAGAAGACAACATTCATCACCCCATGTGGTATGTATTGCTTTTTACGGATGCCTTTCAGGTTGAAGAGTGCTGGCTCAACGTTCGCAAGAGCAGTCCAAATTGGTTTGAACCTCAGCTCCATAGAAATATGGGGGCCTACATGGATGACACAGTGGTCAAAACCAGGGCGGGCCAACTCTTGTGCAAGATACGGAAGAGGCGTTTGTTAGCTGCGCAAGATCAACCTCAAGCTGAACCACGAAAAGTGTGTCTTGGCGTTCCGTCCGGCAAGCTTCTTGGGTTCTTTGTGTCCTGGCGGGATCGAGGCAAACCAGAGACAAGATCAAGGCTATTGAGCAGATCGAGGCGCCCAAGCGGATCAAGGATGTGTGTCGGCTCACCGCCTGCGTTGCCGCCATGAGCCGATTCATCTCCAAGTCCGCCGAGCGCGCCCTTCCATTCTTCAAAATCTTGAAGAAGGCAGGCCCAATAGAGTGGACCCCAGAAGCCAAGGCAGCACTGCAGGATATGAAGAAATACCTTTCCTCCACGCCAATACTGGTTGCGCCTAAACCACAAGAGCCGTTCTTCTTTGTATCTGGCGACGAATCAAGTGGTCGCGCCGCCTTGGTGGCATAGAGGAGGTCGATGAGGAGAGCGACAATGGTGGCAGAACGGTGGATGGCAAGCCAAAAGATTCCCTGGCAGGGCCTGGTGCCGACAAAGCGCTGACCCCGGCAGGCCTAGTGCCGACAAGGCGCAGCCCGGCAGTCTGGTGCCACCAAAGGCGGTGCCACCTTGATCGAGTGAGGTGGTGCGAAGAAGAAGATGATCTGACACCGGTTTACTTTGTCAGCTCCCTCTTGTAGGGGGCTAGGTCGAGGTATTCCGGCGTGCAAAAATTGCTCTTCGGCCTCCTTATGGCCTCGAGAAAGCTGCGTCACTACTTCCAAGCCCACGAGATCACTGTTGTCACCCGCCTCCCGTTGCAACGGATACTGCACAACCCAGACGCAACCCGAAGGATTGTGGAATGAGCCTTGGAGCTGTCAAGCTTCGGTTTAAAGTTTGAAAGTACCTCGACAATTCAGAGCAGAGTCTTGTCAGAGTTCATCGCAGAATGGACCTCGACGCCTAACGAAGAAATCCAGGAGACCACTCTCCTCGGCGAGGAAGCAGACCGCGACTGGATCATGTACTTTGATGGGGCTTTCTCGCTGCAAAGGCGCCCGGTGCGGTGTCTGCTCGTCGCACTCACCGGAGAACACCTCAAGCACGTGATCGGATGCACTTCCCTAGGGAGATGTCCACCAACAACCTTTCTTGAGTCTGAGGATTGCTTGGCGGTCTCAGGATCGCGGCAGACCTCGGGGTTAAGAAGCTCATCGTCAAGGGTGACTCGCAGCTCGTTGGCAGGAAAGTCAACAAGGATTATCAGAGCCCATTGATGGAAGCTTACATAGATGAGGTGAGGAAGCTGGAGGAATGCTTTGACGGTATCTAGGCGGAGCACGTCCCTCGAGAAGAGAACGACATCGCTGATTACCTATCAAAGCATGCCGCATTCAAGCTACCTGTGGAACCTGGTACCTTTTTGCTCCGGTTAACTCAACCATCCGTCAAACCATCAGCGGGACAGAACAAGCGGAGGAGATTAGGTCCCGGCAAGTACTTTCCTACCGAGCCCCACAGGGCTGCACGAAAGTCTTCTGCAGACGCCGAGCACTGCCAAAGAGCAAGCGCTCCGGCAGTGTTAAGCCACTGGCCGTGAAACCGATCGCTCCCATGGCGGAAGAGATGCCTTTGGTCCTTGCCGTCGAGCCCCAGGCTCCGACATAGGCGCAACATACCGTCCAATTCCTCCAAACAGGGGAGCTTCCTGAGGAGCAGGAAGAAGCGGAGAAAGTAGCCCGTCGGTCCGCCATACGGTTCGTCGATGGCGTCTGTGCAGAGAAGACCGAACGGTATGAAACTCAAGTGCATCCCCCGGGAGGAAGGACTGGAGCTGTTGGCAGAGATACATGGAGGCATATGTGGCTCCCACATAGGGTCGAGGGCCCTTGCCGGGAAGGTGTTCCGGCAAGGTTTCTTCTGGCCCACCGCCCTCCAGGATGCGACGGCACTAGTAACCAAGTGTGAAGCATGCCAGTTCCATTCAAAGAAGCTTCATCAACCAGCCCAAGCCCTTCAAACAATCCCTCTCTCCTGGCCATTCTCGATGCAGGGGCTCGATATCTTGGGCCCTTTCCCCCGCGCTGTCGGGGGCTTTGAGTACTTGTACGTTGCAATCGACAAGTTCACAAAGTGGCCGGAGGTGGAAGCAGTGAGGAAGGTGACTACTCAGTCAGCCGTCAAGTTCTTCAAAGGACTACTCTGCTGTTTTGGTGTGCCAAACAAAGTCATCACCGACAACGGCACGCAGTTCACAAGCTACACCTTCATGCAGTACATCCAAGACCTCGACAGCAAGGTCTGTTTTGCTTCCGTGGCACATCCACGAACAGCAATAGCCGGAGAGGGCAAATGCTGAAGTGTTGCGAGGCCTGAGAACGAAGACCTTTGACAAGCTGCACAAGAGTGGAAGGCGCTGGATTAATGAGTTGCTGGCGGTTCTTTGGTCGATCAGGACGACGCCAAATCGAGCCACTGGCCAAACACCTTTTGCCTTGGTATATGGGGCAGAAGCAGTTCTCCCCATGGAACTCATATACGGGTCACCTCGAGTGCTCGCTTATGATGAGCTTGAGGAAGAGCCGTTGCGCCAAGATGACGCGACGCTCCTTGAGGAAGATCATCTTGAGCGGCTGTGAGGCTGACACGCTACCGACAAGCCTTGCACCGCTACCATAGCCGCAAGGTTCATGCCCGAAGCTTTGAGGAAGGCGACCTTGTTCTTGGCGCATTCGATTCGGCCAAGATTTCCAACAAGTTGGCGCCAAAGTGGGAAGGCCCTTATCAGATGTCTGAGTCACCGGGCCTGGTGCGGTCCGCCTAGAGACCGAGGATGCCGTCCCGATGAGCAACTCTGGAACATTGAGCATCTTCGCAAGTTTTACCGTGGTAGCGGCTTCTTTGGGCCTCCCGGCAAGCCACCTTTTGTACAAGCTTTGCCGGCAAGGCATGTGACCCTTTGTACAAAGCGGGCGCAGACCACGAGCATAAATAAATGAAGCCGCGCCCTAAGTCATAACATGCATGCTAGGTCGAGTCTCTTCCTCGGTTAGGGTTGATAGTGCTCGGCTGACTAACCCCTAGCTTAGAGGTCGAGTGCGTGTCTATTTGTTCCTCTTCTGTCCTTATTTGGTTCGCAGGGCACATGAGCACTTCTGCTGAGCTACTTGGAAGAAAGGAAACGGACCGGCGTCCCGACCCCGGCAAACCAGAGTTGTCGGGGGCTACAAACTCGAGGATCCAACCACGGCAAGATAAGACTGCCGGGGGCTGCAGATCCAGATAAGTCTTTTTATCCCCTGTAATGCATTTCGAAACAGGACTGGGGTATGTGAAGCCTCGTTTTTATCTCTAGGCTGTCGTGCTCCCTTTTTTCCCATACCTAAGGATTATTTCCTGGGTCCGGATTTGGTTGTAGCCGCGGCGGCAAGGAGGTAGAACGAGGAGCCTGAAGCCCACTTCATCCCTGCCTCCGCCAAGAGTGCGAGAACGGTAGAATAGAGTGGGGGGAACAGCAAGGCCTATTGCCGGGCGGAAAACGTTTATCTTAAACAATAACGAGGATTCGCTCCTTGTCGCGGGATTTACCCACGAACGAAAAGCCTGGCAAGCATCCCTTTTTCATTAAAAACATCCCATACAGTGCAGTTCGTACAAAATGAAAAACATGGACAAAGGGGATTACAAGCTTTAAATTTAACAAGGCCCATGAACTTACAGATTAAAGAGATAAGGTGCCCGTGATCCCTTTCTTGTCCCTCTCCTCGGGAGGCAGGTCAAGGAGGCGAGAGGGCAAAGGGGCACCTAGGCGAGCTCTGAGCAGCAGAAAGCACCAAGAGAACACCTCGGTGGCCGCCTGGCGGGCTGGTGATAACAGTCTTGGAAAGGAATTTGGAAGGCAGAGGCGGCAGGACTGGCAGTACGCGATGAAGGCGTCGGTGCCCGCGTACTCCGAGTTGATGGCCTTGCTTCCCGCCCTCTTCCTCTTCCGCAACCTCCCGACACCATCTGCCCAAGGTGACGGCCCCGAGAAGTTCAAGGAGCTGGCCCTGCCCCCGGCAAAACCCTGCCGGAGGAGCGGCCAGGTGCAGATGCTGCTGCTGCCGCACCCGCCCAAGCGCGGGGCGTCCGATGCCTAGTCGGACTCGTCCCTGCTGTCCTCCTCGTCACTTTCGCTCGAGGAAGAGCTTCCATCGTCGAAATCTCCATCAGAGGAGCTCTCCATGCAACATTTCAGGCGAGTTCCAAACTCTCTGAAGACCTTGACGGAGAGCAGGCCGTCCTCCATCAATCTGAAGTAGAGGACGAGCCCCGCCCGTCATTTGTGGATCTTGAGCGACGTCTTCCATCCACGGAGGAGGTACATAACCCGAGGAGCCGGGAAGTCGACGTCAACCCGCGTACCCCCATTCCCACAACCCCTCATGTGCAACCTGAGGGTCTGGGGCGGGTCGCGCTCCATCACTCGAGCAAACAGGGCAGGGAGACGAAGACGACGACGCGGAGGCCGGCGCAGCCTAATGAAGAACTCGCAAGGCTGGTCTTCAACGTGGCCCTCCATCGGGAAGGGCATCGTTGGCAGGGGCAAGGCCGGCATGCCGCCCCGTCCTCCTCTTCCCCAAGCGCTACGGCCTCCGCCCCCGCCTCGCCCACTGCCTCGCCCCCTCCCCCTTCCCCTCACGGCCGGTTCCACCACCTGAGCTCGGGAGGAGGAGGGGCCTTGTTGTCGGCAGCGACCCTCGCCGCCACCGTCGAGGGACCAGGATTCCCCTTCTCCATGGCGGGTGAGAGGAAGAAGCAGAAGCAGGAGGAGATAGAAGATGGAAGAATGCGGGATGCCATCCCCCCTTCCCCCTCTTTATGAAGGAACCGGGTTGAGGCTCGGCCGCCCCGCTCGGCCAATCCAGACACCGGAGGCGCAGGGAATCAGGACCGACCTGCTGCCCCAACCAGCGACAGCCCAGTTTCCCGCCTCCACCGTTTGCCACCCCAAGCGCATGGAAGACACGTGGCAGACGTGCAGAACTGAGGGGACGGGTGAGGCGACCTCTCCCCACCCTGTGATCATGGGGAGTGAAAGCCTTGAAGACCGCACCCCGGCCCCGCTTAGTAAATGAGCCGTGCCTCCACGCCTCCCTCTTTTTACGGGGAGGGCGTGAGCCGCCTCTTTACTGCGATATGACGCATGCGTGTGGAAACCGCCCCACGCATGCCGCCCACGTCACGCACACCCCTCCACGCCGCGCCACGCGCGCGGGTCGTGAGAAGCGGAGCGCGCGAAGAGTTTTACCACGGTAAAAACTGCCCCACCTGCCCGCGCACCGTTTTGGGCCTGGCCCAACAACGTGTCGCGCTTATGTGTGGCCCAGGCCCGGGGGCTCCTGTCGGTGTACAAAAAGAGGGGCACACTTTTGTACCCCTTTACATGTGCATGGGCAGTTGGAGCCGCGCCCACGACCACACCAAGCAGAACAGGGGAGGTGAGCCAAGGTAAGACCAAAGCCTAAGACAATCAAAGCAACGCCAAGGCCAAGACCACAAAGAGCAGAGGGACGAAGCAGGTTCCCCTGGCAAGACCCTTGCCGGGCGGCCTCAGCGGCCCCGACAAGACCCATGCCGGGGCAGCTCACCCCACACCAACAGAGCAAGCCACCCTTGAGCCCACGGCCCCCAACACCGTCATCAGCATGGGGCCAGGGCTCGGGAAGGCACCTCTGTGGTGGCATGCAGATCTTTGTGAAGACATATTCAAGATCAGATGAGGATCAGAAGACGACAATTCTCAGAAAGATCCCTGCCGAGGAAGGCCACCAGACCCCCGGCAAGGTCCTTGTCGGAGGACGACAGCGCGCCACGGCAAGACCCTTGCCGGGCCACCCGGCAAGACCCTCGCCAAGGACGCCAGCGGGGCGACCGCCAAACCCGCGCCAGACAAACTTCCACCACCGTTCACATGCAGCTGCCAGCCCAACCAGCTGGGCGGGCACCTGCGTGGCAACATGCAGCTCCCAGGCCAACTCATCGAGCGCTTGCGTGGCGGCATGCATATCTTCGTGAAGGCTCCGCCATCGCGTCACCTCGGCTTCCTGGCTGCCTACATGGCACCACGCACCTCACTGGCCAGGGCGCGTGTCAAGGCGAGGAGGAGCGGCGACGGACGGGACAGGCCTCGCCCCCGTCCCCAATAAAGCAAGGGGACACCTAAGCTATGCATTAAATGCGTCTTGTCCTGTGTCTGACGATAAGCTTAGGGCACTTTGTAGGCCTTTCCACCTCCTGTGTGCCCTTTGTGGCAGCCCCTTACGACTATAAAAGGAGGCCCATGGCATCTTTGGAAGAGGATTCATCTCTTTCGAACCACGCCTTGACCACGACTAGTTCGAGAGCTCAAGAACTCAGAAATACACCCACCAAAGCAGGACTAGGGTTTTACGCATCCTCGCGGCCCGAACCTGGGTAAACGATCCTTGTGCTGTCTACTAGCCCTGCTCTCCTCACAACCCTGCGCCCCGGCAACCGTAGTAGGGATTCTTGTGATCCCATAGGTGTCGTTCCACACCGACAACTCCTAAGTTAATATACTCATATATAGATGACCTAGTCATCGCCAATTGCTTGATAGATACTAGAGTGTTTGTGCATGCTTTGCCACATATTTCATTTGCCATTTTATTGTGTGAGCATGTTGATTGCATATTTCTCATTCGAGGACATCCATTTGTTGCTTTGATTGTTTGGCTCTTCTTCTTTTGCCAAATGGATGAACAAGAATGCCTAAGAACTTCCTCTAGCTATCTATGCTTTTCTCGTCTCAAACTCTAATCATGCTACATCACAAAGTTTGATCAAGTCAGATTTGAACTCTCTGGGTGAGGAGCACTCGGAGTCGCCAATTCATCATAGACTTAAACTTCCAAAACCTCTCTGTGTATTTCGGTCTGACCTATTCATCCCTTTCGGTCATACCGAGTTCATTGAGTTGATCTAGGTTTTCAATCTCGGTGCAATCGATTAGAACCGTTCGGCCACACCGAGTTGCAGCAACCGCTTGCGATTCTACATCTCGGCGCCACCGAGTTGTTCCACTCGGTCACACCAACAGGGTCGGGATATATATTCCGACGGGTCAAATTTTGGAAATTTCTCCGAAACCTTTCGCCTGCGTGTGTCCTGCTCTGCCGATTCGGGTCTCCGGATCATCTCCTCATCGTCAGCGACCTCCTTCCGCTGGTCTCCGCCGCCGTCAACGGGAATCATCTCCGTCGTTGCCGCCGTAGCGAGCTCATCGCCAAGTTAGGGTATGAGTTCCATCCTTTGTGCAATCTTTACCTCCGATTCCTAGCACAAAATCAATGCCATGATACTTACCACGTATGAGATTATCCTATCCAGCAAAAACTTCCTTTAGATTAGTTTTGATTCGAAAATTTAGGGTTAGGTTTCCGCCGAACTCATCTCGGACCGACCTAGTTGTAGAAATCGGTCTCACCGATTTGGCTTAGGCCATTGCACTTGTAACTTTTGGTCTCACCGAAACTTGCAAATCGGTGTGACCGAGTTCAACTCTCAGTAAAACCCTAGCAATCTCGGACTCACCGAATTGTGTCTCGGTCTGACCGATCTCACTAGTTCAGATTCCAATATTGCTTCGGCGGCACCGAGTTTAACAAATCGATGGCTCCGAAATGCTTTGTGTGGAGAACTAAAACTAAGTTTTTGACTCAATTGTTTTGCAAAATCTCTACACTTTGTGATGCTCATCCACTCTATCTCATCTATATCTATTCATAGGGCCAGCTTTCAGTTTGCAGTGTCAGAAATGTCTGATCAGAGTGATAGCCAGAACAGGTCTGAGGAGCAAGTTAACCTGAGTGAGGGCACTAGTCCCTCTGGCAGTTATGATGAGGGCAGTAGAAGTACTCCTAGCAACCTGCCTAAGGCTGCTACTAGGCAGAGGAGAAAGAGAAATTCTGATTCTGAGGATGAAGACTAGGTTGCTGCTGAGGAGGAGGTCAGCTCCAAGAAGAAGGTAGTCAAGCAGGAATTTGGCATAGCTGCTTCAACAAAGCATGGTCTGAACAAGAAGGATCCTACAAGGAGAGTGCCCATGTCAAAGGCCAGAGCCTCCACTCTTGAAACTTCCAAATCAAATGTTGGAGAGGCTGCTGGTGAGGGCAAGAAGAGAAAGGAAAGGGTTAAGAAGACCATGGACAGAATTATTGGAAAACCCTCAATGATGATTCAGTCTGATGAGGAAGAAGGGGAAGAAGAGGATGCTGCACCATCACCTAAAGCTTGAAAGCTGATGGGGGATGCCATCAAGTCTGGGGCTTCTCCTTCAAAGCCCAAGACTGCCCCCAAAGCAACTGCTCCAGCCCCAAAAATGCACCAAAGAGAAGCACAAGAAATATTCCATCTGCTGAGAAGAACAAGGCCCCAATGCGAAGAAGAAGAAGAAGAAGAAGAAGAAGAAGAAGAAGAAGCCCAAGTGCTCAGAAAATTAAAGCCCAAGATCCTTGATAATGATGACAATCAGCTAGTGGCTGAAAACATGAAGATAAGGAAAGATGCATGCCTCAGATTGTGGAGACAATCAGATCCTTATGATGTGAGGAGAAGGACTGCTGTGGACTATAGGTTTTAGACCAAGGAGCAGCAGGACTTTTATGAGACAATTCTTTTGGATAAGAAGTCAATAGTCTGTGACATGAAGTGGGCAGATTGGAAGTACATTGACAACAATGAAGACCACTTCCCTGGAGTGCATGAGAGCTTTAGACTCAGTGGAGTAGGCACCTTTGTGGGTCATAAATTGACCAAGTGGAATGATGAGCTCATTATGCAATTCTATTCTACATCTCATTTCTATCCTGATGGAAGAATCGTTTGGATGTCTGAAGGTACAAGGTACCAATCTACTGTTGCTGAGTGGGCGAAGCTGATCAATCTTACGAAGAGCATGAGGATGACATTGATGTCTATGCCAAGCGAAAGAAAGATCACAACTCCCTGGCCAAAATGTATAAGGAAATTCCTGACAAAGCCTTGGAGACACACAAGCTAGGCTCAGTGTATTATCTGTTGTCTGGACTGCCACCATAAACACCATTTTGAAGCACACCTTGTTGCCCAAATCAGGAGATCATAGGATGATCAGAGGCCACTCCATCAATTTGGTTCAGCTGTTTGATGTGCCACAGAAATTTAAAGTGATGAGTTTGATTATTGAGACCATCAAGAGAACAACTGCTGACCAAAAGAGATCATGTGGGTATGCTCCACACATCTAGATGCTCATCAACTACAAGATGGGCACATGCACATATCTGTTGGATAAAGAACACCTTCCCTTGAGGCCTGACTTTGAGGACAACACAGTTGTCATGGATGTTGAAGATCCTACATCAGTAGAGGCTCAAGAGAAGAGGGAGAAAGCAAAAGCAGAGAAGTCAGCCAAGGTGCCAAGTGCTGAAGAGGCTTCACAAGTTTTTCTCAAGTCAAAACAGGATCAACTTGGATATCTTATTCAAGCCACTTTGAGGATCGAGAAAGGATTGGCCACCGTGATTCAGAATCAAGAGAGTCTTGAGTGGATCATTGAAACAAAGTTCTATGATCTAGACTTGAAGGTCACAGAGATGCAAATAGTTGTTGAGCAGCTCGAGGAAGAAGCTGAAGAGAGGAAAGGGAAAGCTACCACTGAAGCTTTTCAGAGAGTGCCTAGGGCACAGAGATCTACAGCAGTGCCAGTGACAAACACTCGAGCTACTATGTCCGCAACTGCAGCCACAGCTTCAGTTGTTCCTCCGGATGCAACTCCACCAACTCACAACCTCAACAAATGCATTTGTCCTAGGAGTCCTCTCCACGATACCTCCCAAAGATCAAGCTTAGAGAGCCGCATAGAACTATGCATTTTCAAGTTTTTTGGTAACTTGTTGCCAAAGGGGGAGAAAGTGTATAGATCATAGGCTTCGAGAGAGAGAGAGAGAGAGAGAGAGAGTTTTGCTTCTTTTTTCTATCTCTTTTGCTACTTATTGATACTCTATGTGTGTGTAAGATACTTGTCTGGTCATGTGTTTGATCATATCATACTTTAATGTTTGTGCTTGGATGATGATGTTTATCTATTTCTCTTGTATGATCATTCACTTTGTCTTGGTGATGAGTGCATATTTCATTTACTATCGTTTTGAGCGCTCCACCAAGATGTTTGTGACATGGAAGAGTAACCATGATCCTAATCGATTGTGCATTTGCATTCAAAAGAAAATTTTAAGTAAAGCACAAATTTAGGGGAGCTCTTGCTTATCACATACTTCTCAAAGCGACGATGTATTTCATTCTTATTATCATTTATCAAATCTTTGATCTATATGTTGTCATCAATTACCAAAAATGGGGAGATTGAAAGTGCAAATAATCCCTGGGTGGTTTTGGTAATTCTTAACAACATATAGCTCATTGAACTAATACTCTTTCAAGATGATCATTTCAGAAAGTTCAATGATTGGCATGGCATGGACTAGAGATGTGGACCCCTCAAAATGCTAAGGACACATATTGGCTCAAGCTCAAGACTCTACATTTTCATTTTAGTGATCCAAGTTCACATTGAGTCCATAGGGAAAGCTAATACTATTAAAAGGGGATGAGGTGTTGCTTAATGGCTTGCTTGCTGAAAATGCTCAATGATATGCTCCAAAATCCCTCAACCACTTTCTCATATCCACATATGTCCCAAACCAAAAGTCAAACTCGGCCCCACCGATTTGATCCATCTGGCTCCACCGAGTTCATTTGACATAGCCATAGCCAGAAACCCTAATCAGTTCAGTCTCACCGATAGGGATCTCGGTCTCATCGAGGTGGGATTGCAAACTCTCTGTTTCCCTTCGTAACGTTTCGGTCTAACCGAGATGAGCGATCAATCCCACCGAGTTCACAATGCAAACTATCTGTTTCCTTTTCGTAACGTTTCGGTCTCACCGAAATGAGCGATCGGTCCCGCCGAGTTTGCCTGACCAACTCTCTATTTGCCTCTTACAGAAATCGGTCTCACCGAGTTCATGTGATCAGTCTCACCGAGATTATGTTATGCCCTAACCCTAATGAAATCGGTCCCACCGAGTTGACATGTCGGTCCCATCGAAAACCCTACCATTCACATTTTGAACTAAATCGGTCTGACCGAGTTTCAGTATTCGGTCTCACCGAGTTTGGTAAATTGTGTGTAACTGTTAGATTTTGTGTGGAGGCTATATGTACCCCTCCACCCTGCCTCCATTCGTGGAGAAAGCCATCAGAACGTGCCTACACTTCCATCATTCATTTTCTAAGAGAGAACCACCTACTCATGTGTTGAGATCAAGATATTCCAATCCAACCACAAGAATCTTGATCTCTAGCCTTCCCCAAGTTGCTTTCCACTCAAATCATCTTTCCACCAAATCCAAATCTGTGAGAGAGAGTTGAGTGTTGGGGAACTATCATTTGAAGCACCAGAGCAAGGAGTTCATCATCAACACACCATCTATTACCTTTTGGAGAGTGGTGTCTCCTAGATTGGTTAGGTGTCACTTGGGAGCCTCCGTCAAGATTGTGGAGTTGAACAAAGGAGTTTGTAAGGGAAAGGAGATCGCCTACTTCGTGAAGATCTACCCAAGTGGGGCAAGACCTTCGTGGGCGATGGTCATGGTGGGATAGACAAGGTTGCTTCTTCATGGGCCCTTCGTGGGTGGAGCCCTTCGTGGACTCGTGCAACAATTACCCTTCGTGGGTTGAAGTCTCCATCAACGTGGATGTACGATAGCACCACCTATCGGAACCACGCCAAAAATCTCAGTGACTACATTGCATTTGCACCCTCCAAACTCCTCCCCTTTACCTTCATATGCAATGATTTACATTCCGCTGCTATACTCTTAGATTTGCATGTGTAGGTTGATTGCTTGACTTGTGATAAGTTGCTAAAATCTGCCAAGACTTAACATTGGGAAAATACTAGATTTTTATTTGGTCAAGTAGTCTAATCACCCCCCCCTCTAGACATACTTTCGATCCTACATAGACCGAAATGATTCTGCATGTAGTACTATTACTCCACACATCGACCGCTATCCAGCATGCATCTAGAGTATTAAGTTAATATAGAACAGAGTAACGCCTTAAGCACGATGACATGATGTAGAGGAATTAACTCAAGCAATATGATGAAAACCCCATCTTTTTATCCTTGATGGCAACAATACAATACGTGTTGGTTCCCTTTTTGTCACTAGGATCGAGCACCGCAAGATTGAACCCAAAGCTAAGCACTTCTCCCATTGCAAGAAAAACCAATCTAGTTGGCCAAACCAAATCGGTAGTTCGAAGAGACTTGCAAAGATATCAAATCATGCATATAAGAATTCAGAGGAGATTCAAATAATATTCATAGATAAGCTGATCATAAATCCACAATTCATCGGATCTTGGCAAACACACATAAAAGAGTATTACATCAAATAGATCTCCAAGAACATCGAGGAGAACTTAGTATTGAGAATCAAAGAGAGAGAAGAAGCCATCTAGCTACTAGCTATGGACCCGTAGGTCTGTGGTAAACTACTCACGCTTCATCAGAGAGGCAATGCTGTTGATGTAGAAGCCCTCCATGATCGAATACGCCTCCGGCAGGATGCCGTAAAAGGCCCCTAGATGGGATCTCACAGATACAGAAGGTTGCGGCGGTGGAAAAGTGGTTTCGTGGCTCCACTGCAAGTTTTGGGGATATTTGAGAATATATTGGAGGAAGATCTAGGTCAGGGGTTCATCGAGGGGCCCACAAGGTCAGGGCGCGCCCTCCACCCTTGTGGCCACCTCGTGGCTCTTCTGACTTGCACTCCAAGTCTCCTGGGTGTCTTCTGGTCCAAGAAAAATCATCGCGAAAGTTTCATTCCATTTGGACTCCGTTTGGTATTCCTTTTCTACGAAACTCTAAAACAAGGAAAAAACAGAAACTGGCACTAGGCTCTAGGTTAATAGGTTAGTCCCAAAAATCATATAAAATAGCATATTAATGCATATAAAACATCCAAAACAGGTAATATAATAGCATGGAACAATAAAAAAATATAGATACGTTGGAGACATATCAACACCCCCCTCACAAACCGGAGCAACTCACTAGGAGGTTCGTGGTTCAAAGAGGGAACAATGCATGTTTGATGACGAACGGGAGATAACTTCCTCTTACGGCCTTCAAATTCTTTTCTATGTTTAACGTGCACTAATACAACTGTCATGTGAAAATTTGGAAAATTTCAGGGGCCATTTGAACTTTTAAAGACATTTAAGTGATTTTCCAGCCATTTAATGACCTAATTCAAATTTGAACTACATCTACATGCAATGGCTAATAATAACGGTTTGAAAAATCATACTTGTGTACTTGTGTGCGAGTTAATTCCATGTGCAGTAAATTAGAAGGAATTTTCAAACATATTGGTCTCACGGCATGGACACATGCATGGAGTGCCATGGCATTTAAATTCCAAAAGATAAAAAAGTGATCAGAAAAACATGAAACCTTGCTCGATGTACTGTCATGCCACCAAGATGATGTGGTAAAAAAATTGGCCTGTTTGACGGAAGTTTGGACACACACCCCTCACAAACCGGAGCAACTCACTAGAAGGCTCGTGGTTCCGAGAGGGAACAATGCAGGTTTGATGAGGAACGGGAAATAGCTTCCTCTTACGGCCTTCAAATTTTTCTATGTTTGTTAACGCGCACTAATACAACTGTCATGTGAAAAAATGTAAATTTTCAGGTGTCATTTGACCTTTTAAAGACATTAAGTGATTTTCTAGCCATTTAATGACTGTAATTCAAATTTGAACTACATTTACATGCAACGGCTAACCATAACGGCTTGAAAAATCATATTTGTGTACTTGTGTGCGAGTTAAAAAATCATCAGACGATGTAAATATCTGGTGTTCAAAAAAGAAAATGCAAAGATCTGGCAAGACAACCGGCCCCCACATGATTGGCACTCTATTTCGTGGCTCGAGGTTTGGTAGGTGAGTGGCGGGGGTCATTAATCAGACACTGTTCTGTATTGGAAACCGTCAGCTATTACGTTCACACACGGATTTTGCTGCGGGAATCGTGTGTAAGTCAAACTACAATATTCGTAAATTCGGGCGACCGACGTGTGTACTGTTCCCGTCGACCTAGATTTCGTCCGCCCATAAATACTACCTTGCTCACGTCGTCCCGCATGCATTCTCATCTACATCCTCCCCTCGCTCTCCATCTCTCTCTCTCTCTCAAATCTCTGCCATGGCGCCGCCGTTCTGCCCACGCGCCGACGAGGAGTCGCCGCCCCCCGAGGACGCTCACTCGAATAACAGCGACGAGGAACCCTACGCGCCGCCGGACGAGGTTGCGCCATACCCCCCAACTTTGGATTGGTTTTGGGGCCAGTACAATCTTTGTCTGTGGAAGTCGCTCCCGCCGGCTGAGAAAGCCGGGCAAGTGGCGTTCAAGAAGGAGATAGCGGAGAAGGAAGTCAGGTACCAGGCGGCATGTGAAGCCTGTGATGCCGCCTGGAAAAAAGAGGCGGCGGAGCTTTGGGGGCAGGCGCATCGTCGTGCGGAGGAGGTGTACGAAGACGGGTACTTTGCGAGGAAGGTCAAAGGTGTTGGGCGCCTCATCGCTGCATGGAGGTGGGTCGATAAGCTCCAGCGTGCCACCGACGAGGAGCTCCGGAGGGTGCCCAATGAAATGGCAAGATCGTTCGCGCTCGTCCGCCAGCAAGAGGCAGATTGGTATGTCAAGCGCTGCGAGGTGGAGGAGGCGGAGTACTGCCTCCGCACTGGAAAATGCCGCGCACCAGGGAGCTGCTGGCGAGGGGCTACCGGAATACTGGCCCCAAGAGGGATTATTAGTTTTAGTATTGTTCGTTTTCAATTTTATGCATTGTACCTAGTAGTTAAGTATCATCACGTATATGTGATGATATTATATATATTCTGTGATGAACTAATGAACAATTAATATATATATATATTATGAATTCCATTTTCTATCTATTTTTGTATACTAATTTGAATCTAGTTGTTATCATCCACATACAGAATGGAAAACGAATATACACACATTGAAATAGAACATATAAGAACGAAAAACAGAATACACACATTGAAAAGGAGCAATAAATAGAGCAATATTATGATTGTTGTGAATACATAGCTATCCATGTCAAAACAACTCAGCAAAATAAAATGTGTCCACGAGACCATGACCAGCTGCCCTTGCCTACGGTAGCTCTTGGCTCTGCCTGAACTCATGCAGGCGTTCGTCCAAGCGGTCAACACGCTCGTGGTACATCTGGAGCGCGATCTCGAGCTCCAAGTTGGCTATTTTATCGGAGATCACCAGCTCGAGGATGCAATGGCCATGTTCCTCTACTGCACCCAGGTGGACACCTGGGCCAAGGAGGCGGTCAAGCCTATCGACCAACGCGTTGGCATCGAGCGGGTTGCGGACAAGGCGAACAGCGTGACCCATGCGAACGGCACGGTGGGCATTCGGTGCAAGTACGACGCGGCCGGCCTCTGGTGCAAGTACGGCGCAGAGGGTCTCTTCCCACTCCTGGCGAAGAATGGGGGTACTGACGGGACGTGTACCCAGCTACGACACCCTGTCGATAGCACGCAAACGCCGATGGATCCGCTCTTGCTATGCAGCACGCCGCGCCTCTCGCTCTGTGGCGCTCCAACGGTCTCGCTGTGTCGCGAGCCGCAGCCTATCGGCGCGGACGGGCCTAGCTTGCTCTACGGCACGCCATCGATCATGTTGTGCGGCGAGCTGCAGCCTCTCGGCGCTGACATGCCTATCTTGATCCACGGTGCTGAAGCGCCATGCACCAAGGGTGTGCTCAACCCTAGTGATGACGCGCATCATGGCGTCGTCCATTGCGTTGCCGAGAAGCGCCTCGGCCTCGACGGGCGGTGGCACCTGCTCGTTTTCCTCATCGACGAGGTTGATGGCAGAGGCGGCACTTTGGTGGGTTGGCATGCTTGGAAAAGGTGGATGTGCTACAGGTTATGCTTGTTGCCTCCGTGCATCGCGCGCAGCCTAGGTTTATGCGCAATATCGCTGGGTGGCGGGAAACCGGTGAGGAAATGGCGGGAAAAGGTGGCATGTTCATAAAATGCCATCAATTAATGGAAACTTAGAATAGAAGGAACATCGAGCTAGCACAAGAAGTAGATGATGATCAGATGATCGTTTATCCTAGTTAATTATGCATGTAATAGTTTACTTTGGTGTGTGGAAATCTTATGTGGGTACAAGCCACCTATGTAATTGGATGTTTGCCGCGTATTACACACATCCTGTTTTTGTGAAACGTTTCTATTCTCTGGCTCAACACAAACAATTTATCGGAATGAACTGCATGCCCTCCATTGCACACGCCTTGATCTGGTTGAACCATTTCTGTTGCGTTGCCTAATCGAAAACAGTTCATCCGAGTGAACCGTATGCCGTATATCGCACACACCTTGATATGGCTGACCGTTTCTCTTGTGTTGCCTAATCACAAACAGTACATATGAGTGAACCGTAAGCTGTATATCGTACACGCCTTCATCTGGCTACCTGTTTCTTTTGTTCTGGCACATCGCAAACAGTTAATTGAACTGAACTGTATGCCCTCCATCACACACGCAACTAAAATCTGAACGGTGTTTGATGCATCCGTCATCGCAAACGTTTTGCACTTTTTTGACGATTTTTTACACCACCGTTTGCGATTAATGCATCGCACACCGTTTCGTCAAAGGGTCTCTGGTCATAGTGTCGCGTTAGCAGCAACCTGCAGTAGTGTGGGGTCGTGGCACAATATTTGAGTTGTTGCATGCATTCCACGTGTCCCTCAGATGTGAACCACCAGGGGTAGCTGAGTAAATTCACTCAGCCGTCACCTTGCTTATAAATACTCAACGCCCTGTGGTCATTATTTCCTACTCCCCTCACTACCTCGCTCAAAAAGTAGTGCCGTCGCTAGCTTCCGTCATCGCTGGAGATGAATCGCTTCGCTGCCGCGAGTTCTCCATCGTTGTCGTACGCCGGTCGCGGTCTTCTTCCGTTTGCCACCGACGTAGGTGTCTTTCACCGCCAAGTTAGGGCGCGGGAGATTGGACTGCTCGGCCTCCATCCACGACTTGTCTAGCAGTTATCATCTGCTCTTGAGCGGTAATTAAAATTCTATTTTTGCCGCACGTTTAATCCGTTAAAAGTTTCCATATCTTCTGAAAGTTGTTTCCTCACTTCCAAATTGGGATCTTCCATACTCTGCATCTCATAACTTGCAAGTGCTTTCACTTATGCTTCACAACTAGTTAGATTCCTCACTTGTACTTATTCATGGATTCGTACAAATATGGAACCAACTTACATCAATAAGTGAATGTCTTCGTGCTATGAGGCCAATGTCTTCAAACCGATTTATCTTCAAAATCCTCTGAGAATGCATATGACCTCTTCCCCTTCCCTCGCATCTCTAATGTTGTCACATGTACATGTCCGTCGGAGAGTCTCTTGGTTCTCATTGTTTGAATTCATTTGTAGAATTCTTATAGCATCACATTGAGTCTCCTAAAGCCAGTTCTTGTCTGACCAGCAAAACGAAGCCAATCAGTTTTCTGAAGCCTTTCAGTCTTGTGAAGCTAATGGTCGGTGGAAAATCTGCAAAGAAAGGAGGCAAAGGTGGCAGACAACACCGTGATAATACTGCATTGGACCTGCCTCCTGATCTTTATGAAATGTACAAGTCTGATCCAGATGAAAGCTATGGAGAGCACAAATCCAGAGTTCAATGGATTCGCAGGTATTGGGCTGAACAATGGTTTCTATGTCACTTTGTGACTCCAGAATACGCGGACAAGAATGATGTGAGGCAACCCTGGGCTGACATTGTGTACAGTAAGCTTCACCCCAAGATCAAAGCTGAAGCCATTGAGAGAGGTTTCTTTCCTTGTATGGTCAGAGGACCAATGCCTCAGAATGCCGACCCATCCAGTCTTCGATGGCGTCGTGAGAATGATCTGTTTGAAGAAAATTATAAGTTTGCCTGGGCTTCAGCAATTCAAAATAAGGACCTTGGGATTGACTTCAACCCAGGGCCCGTTGAGCCAAGGCCCGATGGCCGCCGGGAGGCAGACCCAAATCTCATTGGCCCCTTTGATGGTTTCAACTCATTTCTGTCACATTGTCCGGAACAGAGGGCCAACATTGAAGATACTGCTGAGGATGAGGAACAAAATGAAGCTCAAGAGCCTCCGAAGCCTGTGAAGAAGGCTAAGGCTTCAAAGTCTTCTGTTGCACCAAAAGCTTCAAGAGAGAAGCCACTGAAATCTGCACCTCCTGAATCCAGTGTGCAGTCTGAAGATTTGTCTCGTACCTCTATGAAGACTAAGAAGATCTCAGGGCAAGGCCTTACTCCAGCAAGCATCCTGCGCCATGATGAAGATCTCGGTGATGATGCCCTTGAGCTGCTGATCAAGAGAAAACAGGAGGCTGAAATCTTCAAAGACTTGCCTCTGTTTGATGCGGATATACTAAACAATTTCATTGATGAATGGTTTGAAGACACTTCACTTACCATTGATGATCTGCAGCTTCCCATTGGCATCAGTGTGATGTTCCAAGGCTGCATTGCAAAAGAGCTTGCCATTGCTCAAAAGGTTATTGAGCAGAAAAACAAGATTGATCATGAAAAGGCTGTCTTCAAGAAGCACATGGCCAAGATTAGTGTCACAGATGTTCAGAACTTCAAGAAGATGATGGCTGACCTCAAGGTTGAGTCCCATAGGCGTCGTTATGAAGCCAAGGGCTCCCGAGAGCGCCTCAAATATTATGCTGAGAAATGTGTTCAGGCTCACAATGAAGCCTTGAAGAGAAAAGCACTTGGGTGTCCAGGCATTGACCCCAAGTTGGCTGCTAAGAAGAAGAAGCCAACACAAGCTGAAGCTGAGGCTCCAAGGCAGGAAAGGCCAAGCATTGTCTTCCCTACCAGTCTGACTGGCTCAAAGCCTAAGGTTCCATCAACTGCTTCCGAAAGGAAGAAGACAAAGCAGGCAGAGGCTAAAGCTAAGAAGCACAAGCATTAAGAAGCCTCTGATGCTGCTCCATCTTAGAAAAGGCTGAAGACAAAGCTCTCTAAGGCTTCAAGAAGGGCCCAAGCACCAACTGCCTAATCTGCTCCTAGTGAGCCACTACTAGTTGAGCCCATCTCTGTTGCCTTACTAGCCTCCTCCAACCGCGAGAGTCGTCTTGTTGTGCATGAGCCTGCTCCCACAGAGGCTCATGAAACTGAAGAAATCCCAACTGCTGACACCATCACAGCTGAAGACATTGGTCGTGAAGAAAATGTTGTTGATGATGAAGTTATTCCTCAAGTCCCCCAGATCATGACAAAACCAGTATAATCGCCTGCTTCCACGAGCAGTGAACAAATTAGCATTGGTGGTCCCACAACGCCAATCACTCAAGATGATTTCTGGGAAGAGCAGCACCCCAACACCCCGCTCCATGAAGTCATTCCGCGCACTCCACCCGTTCAAGTCACTACTCCAGTGCTTGAGACTCCCCAAGAAACCCCTGAAGACATGGAGAAGACTACTCCCTCAACCATATTTCATGAAGCCATCTATGCACCATAGGTTATGCGGCTGATTAGGCTTCACTCCACCATCAACTATCAAGCTTCAGCGCTCAATCATGTTGTCTTTCTGCCTAAAGTTGATATGTCTCATGAAGCCATCTATCCATAGCCTGCTAAGGAACCAGTTCGTGAAGACAATGCTGCCTTTCAAAGCTTCTCAACACCGCTTGAAGCCATTCATGTGCCTAATCCAACTACTGTTGCCGGTCCTCTCGTCAGTCAGCTTTGGCTGCCGCATCGTGCTCCCGCTGATGCAACAGCCAACACAATAGCTCAGAGGCCTAAAAAATGTGCTCGTGTGCTGAATGACCGAGAACTTCTAGTTTCTCTTCACCAGAAGCATGATAGGCATCATGACTGGATGAAGCATCAGATGCAAAGTCTTCTTGTGGATGTCAATCGCATTCGCAACCTCTCCACCAAGAATTATTTTGTTGCTCATGAAGCTTGTCGGCGTGCCTAGAAGAGCCTCACTCTGCTATGCTCTGAAGATGAACTTACTACATATGGCTTCACTAAAAGGTTCAAATTTGACTCCAGGCCTCCGCAATCAGCAAGCTGGCATTCTACACCATCGATTGAAGACTCTGGCTACTCATCTTTGGCTCCACCTATTGTTGCTCGAGTCATTGATGAGGAGGTCGACGCCACTTCACCAGCTATAGCTTCACTGCATCATGATTCTGCATCAGGCCCTTCTGCACCGCCCAACTCCAACATCTTCACCAACACCTCCTGGGAACGTTTAGACACTCTATGTCTTCACTTCTTTTTGGTCATTCCTGACAAAAGGGGGAGAAGCATATGAGTTGATAGTCTTCAAGTGGGTCTATTTAAGTTTTGCAACTCTCGTTCTTGAACTGTTGGTTTTGAGTTGTAACACTTAAGTCTTGATGGTCGTCTGCTACATTTAGCTGCTACCTTTTATTGCGATGATAAATACCGTATGAAGTCATTCTGCAAACACCCTTTTTTCATTGTGCATGTCATTATCTTCAATACATTTTTGTATGCACGATGAATTGTATTCATGAATTGAGGGAGATCTCCACAAAGCAGAACCTGCCATGTGCATTTGCATTCAGAGGCAAATTACTTATATGCACGTCTTCAGGGGGAGCCCTTTCAATTCATGAAGCCAATGGGTCGGGTTCTTTAACTTTCACGTATTTTTCTCCCCATTGAAAACTTCAACCAGTTTGTCATCAATCACCAAAAAAGGAGAGATTGTAAGTGCATCTAGTGCCACCCCTAATTGGTTTTGGAGTATTGACGACAAACATGGTTGAGGGACTAATGTGTTGGTGAGAATTGTAGTATAACATAGGTAGAATTCCCTCATTGATTTGGTTTACTTACCAGAGATAACTTATGAAGACATTGAAGAAAATGGTGGTTCATGAAGGCATTCACATCGAACATAATGACGTGTGAAGGCATTCACTTGAAGACAATGGAGTGCGAAGACATAGTTTCTTTCGTAGTTTCATTTTCTTCTTTCTTGAGTCTTAGGAACCACCGAACTGTTAAGTGGGGTCCAAGTGAACAAAGTCAGAAAAACGGATGTGATGCTCAACCAAAGTCCTATGTCTTCGAGTGAAGACAATGAGAGCAAATCTTATCTAGAGTTGGATGAGTCAGCTTTGCTTGTAGCCCAAGTCAAGCTACCGCATGTGTTTGAAATCCGACCGTTGGACAAGTGTCATTTCCTTAGCGACCCAGGGTCATTTCGGACATATCAGGTCGGGTTGCCTCCTGACTATAAATAGCCCACCCCCTACACCATAAATTGGTGGCTGCTCAGAGTAAGTGCATGGCTTTTGTCGTTTGAGAGCAACCCACCTCCGAAGCCTTTGAGAGAGAAAACCTTGCGAGGACAAAGCCCAAAACACTCAGAGCCCAAAGAGTGTTTGGCATCACTGAAGTCTTTCTGTTCGCGTGATCTGAAGACTTATTACACTTGAAGACTATGTATCTTCCAGTCGGTTAGGCTTCGCGTTCTGAGGATCCAAGAGTCCTTGTGGATCGCCGGTGAACGAAGTCTGTGAAGGTTTGGCTTGAAGACTTACCAGAGTGATTGGGCGAGGACTAAGTGTCCTTAGCTCAAGGGGAATAAGGTGAAGACATGGTCTTCTGAGTTCAATCTTAGCCTCCCTAACTAGACGTACAGTTGTCACATCAACTGGAACTGGTCTACCAAATCCTTGTCTTCATCAAGCTACTGGTTCTATCTCTTCACTCTTTATTTTCAGTTTAGTTTCGTGAAGTCATTGCTTGCTTGTCCTGTTTGACTTCACTATGTGAAGATATATTCTCTGATTGCATATTTGGCTTCACACTGTCTTCCTAATCTAGTCCATTCTACCTAGCTACTATTTGTCTTCGTGTTTACTCAATACTATTTCCTAGACCATGGCTTGGCTAGTGTAGTTTATCTTCCGTTGCATACTGTGTAGGTTGCATTTGGTTATCTGTCTTCGAAGACATTGCCTGTCTTGAAGACTTTCATAAAAGTCGCATATTCACCCCCTCCTCTAGTCGATAACTAGCACTTTCAGTACTCACACATATCCTAGTTCTCAGACAAGGCTAGATCCATCAATACAGACAAGTAGGAAGAAGGGTATTACCTTGATCCGAGGGCCTGAACCTGAGCAAATCTATCCTCATGTGCACGACCTATTAGCACTGAAGGGATGGGCTGCGCGTGCAGAAAGTAGGTTTCATATCAGATCCAATCTTTGTGGCAGCATGGTTCAGGGCTAGAGCTTTCGCTTTGGATATCTGAACTTTATCGCCAAAGCTGTCCGACATATCTTTGGGTTATTCGTCTCGGTAGGAAGAGACCAAGTGTCTTGGGGATTGGAGCTGTATGGGGTGTTCTCAACTGGCTCCTTATATGAAGGCATTTCACGAACACGCCTAGGTGGGAGCTTTTGGACATCTGGTTAGCTAGGGTCCCAGCAAAAGTTAAAATTTTCTTCTACCAAGAGGCAAGAAACATCATAACCAGTGTCGACCAAGTGCTTTGTCGACATGAACCGGGAGATGGGGAATGTATTTGGTGGGATCAGGTTGAGGACTATGACCACATATTGTTTCGCTGCATTGTGGCAAGGTTTACCTAGAGTGTGAAACGAGAGTCTACTGATTGCTCTTTGAATCTTGCAGGCTTCTCGTAGTATCATTCAGGGCACTAACGATAGATATAAGAGGATTGCTTGGATTGGATTTGTTGTTTCAGCTTGGACTTTGTGGACTGTCCGTAAAAAATCTCATGGAGGGGCGATTGCTTAAACATCCGACAGATGTTGTATACAAATATGTGGTACTTTTGCAGCTATGGCGTCCAGTGGCAAGACCAAAGGACCGGCAACAACTGGAGCGTCTAATTACCCAACTAAAGACAAGGTGTCATGCTCTCGTGAGGGCTTTACGGCGGGATAATCCAGACTAGGGGAGTCGCTGACGTGAAGCCAAGTGCAGGATCCAAGCCTTGCATCTCTATTTTTGCGCATGCTTGATGTTGTGCCGCTATGTTGGCCATGTTTTAGCGTGCATCAAACCTTTTTTGCTTTCTTGAACGTACCTTATAGTGAATTGAAAAGGGCCTCATTTTAAGGCCGGGCAAGCGTCTCTGCTCTAAAATAAATAATGTTACATGGGAGATGACAGTCACAATTTAGCCTAAAATGCCAACAGATAATTGATTTATCTACTTGTTTGCTATATTTTCAGTTTTATTCTTGATTCATGTTCCTAATTTTATTTCCCGTCTTGAACTCTATGTGGATATCATGTTGAGGACGATCTTATTTCTTATGAGAACGCAATGTCGTTATTGCATTAGATTTTTCTTCTTCTGAAACTTTGTTAAGGTAGATCCCAGTGTGTACAGTTCACATTTTGATAGAGGCGAGGGTCCCGATCTTTCGATGAGATAATAACTATGATTTGGTGGAGTCGACTTTGATGATCCGACTACAAACATGCACGACGTTGCGCCTTAGCAATCGCTAAACCAATCTCCTGAGGTTACTGACGGTGCCGGAAGCACGATCAGCCTGACCATGAAGGTCTATTCCTGCAAGCAATCGAAGAACGAGCAAGAATATGATAAAGCAATCTGAATATTGCGAATATATATGAAGTATTGATAATGGTGGGGATCCGTAAGCGGTCTTGGTGCAGTCGTTGGACACAAACGAAGTACACGAAGTTGCAATGGCTAACTTTTAACTAAACAAATCTCAAGGAAAAAGCTACTAGATGGATCTACTTATATAGGAGCAAGGGGTGGCGGCCAAGGAGGTGGGAGGACGTCCCAATGCAGCCTAAAACTAACTCTAGGTCGTACAAGGCCAATGGGCCCAAGTGGAGGTGACGTAACACCTTTGGACTTGTAGTTTGACTCGGATTCTGCTGCAGCATCAGATTGTTTTGTCCATAACTCAACGCTCCGGACGAATTTGAAGGTGAATCCAATTGGGTTGGAAAGTGCATGAAATCTATTTTCCAACAAAAAAAGAATCACCCAATTTGGAGTCCGTATGAAAAAGTTATTGACGTTTTGAGTCAAGTATGTCTGTGCAGTCCGAATCTGAGTCCAGAACGTGAGAGACTTGGACTCTATCTTCTCTTGGGCCAAAAGTGACGTGAGAGAACTTTTTAAACAGCAAGTAAACATCTCTTTCTCCCTTATCTTCATATGTGGATTTTACAAATGTCCCATACACCTGCAATTAGACATGGCATAAAAGTTTATGAAGTATTTTTGTCCTGGATGACATAAATAAATTATTGCATAGTTTGCATTAGAAATCACCTCACAAATATACATGTATGCAATATTTTTGGTCGTATCCAAGGTAGTCATGTCCTCATCATCCTCCCCTTTTTGAAAACAAAGCCGTCCTCGGCGTTGCTTAATCTGAAATGTGGCTAACAAAAGAGACAAGGTGTACATGTTGTATATGTATATGTCATCCATTTTTACTTCCCTTGATTTTTGCACATATGACACATGAATAGATGAGTAGCTTGCATAGTTTATAAAATCTAAAGCCAAAACATTATCACAAGAAGTAGAAGGCATGAAAATATTGCAACTAAGTTTGCACATATAAGTGAAGCTCTTATTCATTTCAAAAGATTGACAATGTTCATCAAAATGATTAAACATTGGCACAATTATTTTAAACTGTATTTGATCCAAATCTGATTTATTTCCTGATTCACATGGTTCTTTGACATCAACAGTTAATTCAATGGGCGCTCTCAAAATTGTTGGTATTTCAGTTGTTTGATCACATGATGCATTCATGATAGTAACATGATTCTCTAAAATAGATGGCGTGCTCAAATCAACAGGTAACTCAACACATGATGTTTTTGAGTTAATTAGGGGTGCATCATTCTCATGTGAAGTTATATCATCAATACCTTTACGGTTACCTTGTCGCAAAGACGTAGCTGATGTAGGTATGGACAATGATAATGTACCATACACTTGAGATGATGTCGCACTCACAATCTGAGGTGTGGCTGCTCTAGTAGGTGCAATGGTGGAGGAATCAACCGATAGTGAGCATGAATTGGAATAGTAGTTGTTGTAGTCACCCAGTGCATCCTCCTGTAACTGTCTCTCAAAGGTACAAGCACGAACATACATACCAGTAATGCAACGAGGAATATACCAAAATCTTGCCTGAATTTCATGGTTCAAACCACCAAAAAATCTATTCACTGTATCATCCTCAGATTCTACTATGTTACAATGATGCATATAAGATTTGAACTCTTGGTAGTAAGCATGAACAGTGTTGTTGCCTTGTTTAAATTGTTCAAATTTGTGAAGCAATTCACGACGATAGTGCGGAGGGAAAAATTGTTGTCTCATTACATGTTTCAAATCTTTCCAAGTTGTGGGTTGGTTATCAATGTTTTTCTTACAATGCACATTCCACCAAACAGAAGCAAAACCAGTAAATGCTCTAGTGGCAACTCGTACTCGCTCAAGTTCAGAAAAGTCATGGTAACTAAAAACTTGTTCTACTTCAAGCTCCCAAGCTAGATAAATAGCAGGATTAAATCTACCCTCAAATGACGGTAAAGAGATAACCTGACCATGTGCTTGTGTGTGTTGTCCCAACTCTCGTGATGGTGATGTTGTGTCCGTCGTCCAAGAATTTCTATCTCCGGAACCTGTCATGATTAGTAGAAACAAGAAACAAAATTCGAGAATAATGTTTCGATGAACTACTAGGATGTGGTTGTAAAGTGCTCACAGTAAAGCAAATATCAACATCTTACAAGTTCTTACCATGCGGCAGGTGGTGACAGGCAACCAGCGGTGTCAAATAACTCCGAAGATTGTGTAAAGCAATTGCCATGGGAACGTACGTAAACACGGTGTAGAAGTATGTGGAGCTGGGTTGGCTATATATGGTAGCAAAAGATTAGCAATAATCAATTCAGAGATGCAATATTGAATAAACGCTCAACGACAGTACTGTGCTGGTCCTAGGCTAGACCGGACTAGAGACGCGAGCCTATAACACTAATGAGGTCACGACGTAGCACAACTAGCATCATTGAAGGATAATAAGTAGCTCTGGACAGCAAGATATAAGTGAAGATCACAACGGCAGTAAAGATAATAATGAAAAACAACTGCCAAGCATGATATACAACAACTCTCTCTCCAATTTTCCTCTTGAAAAGTTTGAGCCAATTTTCTGATAACTTTTTTCAAAAAATTCTACTAACTCAAGCTTTCCAATGCAAAAAGAATCACTCAATTCCGAGTTGATATGAGGAGTCAAAAAATTCTAAAACTGGTTTGAAAAACTGGAATAAGCTGTGTTCACGAACTTCGGAGGGCAAAAAGACCTATTTAGAAGCCGATTTTGAGGTGCCAAATATTGAACAAGATTCTGCAACTATTTAGATGCGGCTCGTCTCTAGCTTTAATTTGAGTACTCGCGGAGCCAAAACGGACTTCGTATGAGGAAGTTATGCCTGTTTTACTAGACAGTGCACAAAACAGATTCCAATCCGAATTCAGCTACGAGATTGAGTCTAGATAGATCCGAACTTTGTTTTTTTTTCTTCTCTCTTTTTTTCTCACACTTTTTTCCTTTTTCTTTCTCTTTTTTTTCTCTGACTTTTTTTTTCTTTTTTTCTTTTTTTTTCTCTCTCCCTCTTTCCAAACAAACTAGATAAGATGCAGATTGAATCAAGTGAAGATGTGAACGATCTCAACTATGATTATGACAATGAACGGTGGGTAGCTAGCACGTGGTGGAAGTTGACCAACGTGCACGACGTTGCGCCTTAGCAATCACTAAACCAGCTCCGAGAGGTTATTGACCACGCTGGAGCATGATCAGCCTGACCACGAAGGTCTATTCCTGCAAGCAATCGAAGAACGAACAAGAATATGATAAATCAATCTGAATATTGCGAATATAGTGAAGTATTGATAATGGTGGGGATCCGTGGCGGTCTTGGTCTGGTCGTTGGACACAAACGAAGTACACGAAGTTGCAATGGCTAACTTTTAACTAAACAAATCCCAAGGAAAAAGCTACTAGATGGATCTACTTATATAGGAGCAAGGGGTGGCGGCCAAGGAGGTGGGAGGACGTCCCAAGGCAGCCTAAAACTAACCCTAGGTCGTACAAGGCCAATGGGCCCAAGTGGAGGTGACGTAACACCTTTGGACTTGTAGTTTGACTCGGATTCTGCTGCACCATCAGATTGTTTTGTCCATAACTCAATGCTCCGGACGAATTTGAAGGTGAATCCAATTGGGTTGGAAAGTGCATGAAATCTATTTTCCAACAAAAAAAAATCACCCAATTTGGAGTCCGTATGAAAAGTTATTGACGTTTTGAGTCAAGTATGTCTGCAGTAGTCGAATCTGAGTCCGTAACGTGAGAGACTTGGACTCTATCTTCTCTTGGGCCAAAAGTGACGTGAGAGAACTTTTTAAACAGCAAGTAAACATCTCTTTCTCCCTTATCTTCATATGTGGATTGTACAAATGTCCCATACACCTGCAATTAGATATGGCACAGAAGTTTGTGAAGTATTTTTGTCCTGGATGACATAAATAAATTATTGCTTAGTTTGCATTAGAAATCACCTCACAAATATACATGTATGCAATATTTTTGGTCGTATCCAAAGTAGTCATGTCCTCATCACATTTCCGGCTCGATCTGAAGCTTTACTGGCCCACATGATTTTTTCTAAAAAAGATTAGATCTATTTTAAAAAATCACCGGAAGTACAAAACACCTCAAACATAATAAAAATTATATCGAGGTTCATGAACCACCAAATGACCACTGATGCCGTTAGAACGAGCCGCCGATGCGCCGCTGTCACCACTCCCATACCCGGAGCCGGCCTGACCTTGGCGACGACAGCCGAGAACTCTTCATGCACGTGCCCCTAAGGACCAGTGCTCCAGAGCCGCAGTTGTCGCCGTTGAATCCTTGAATCGATCTGAAGAACCTGAAACTAAATATCGCTGTTGCGTACGCACGGCGAGAAACTCTAATCTCGCTGCCTCGAGGAGCTGGCGGTAATATACATCGAAGCTCCGTCTAATCTGTCCCAACGGACGAATTTGAGTAGGACAGGAGTCCGAAAGACTGACTCGAAGAATAAGTGCCGCCATTCGTCCAAACGCCGCCCTATGAGGACTAAAACCGTACTTATCTACCAGTCAGATCAGAGGCACCAGAAATCCCCTCCCCGCCACTGTCCGCCGGAGCGGCGGGCAGAGAGGTGACGAATCCACGGGTTCGCCGGTGAAGATCAACGGGAGGAAAGCTTTCCCTATTCGCCTTCTCAGGCTGCACTAATTGGAAACCCTCCACCGTACATGTTTGCATCCCTCATTGTTGAAGTATGTTTTAAACCCAAATAATAAGTGTCACATGTGTGGCACGAAGCACTCCGGCCCTAACGTTTTTAAACTAAAGTTGCAATTCGACAAGAAAAAACAAGCCCCCAAAAAACTAAAATTTGCCATCCAAAAAGAAAGTTGCCATGCTTGACAACTAAAGTTTTTTCATACTAACAACTAAAGTTACCATCCGCGCATCATTAAACTTGTCATAAAAAATGTTTAGGGTTGCCATGTGTTTGTGCCACATCTGTGACACTTATCAGGGTTTGTTTTAATATATACTAGTAAATGTGTCCGTGCGTTGCAACGGGAGAAACAAATTCTAGCACGCATTAATGACTTATTATCTTGTCGCCACTTCTCCTTTTGACCACTGTCATAGCAAATAATCAATCCCAAGGCGGTCACTTTGTTTTATTGGTGCCCAAAAAAAATCTAAATTAGGTAGAAGATTGCCTCATCCCTTCCTAGGTGTATTCCAGTGAACTTGATAAACTAATTGGGTACTTCCTATGCTAACCAACATCCAAAATTATAGGGCCAAAACGATGAACTATTCATTTTAGATCAATTCATTTCCTAATGATTTTAAATAGAATGGTTGTGATTAAAACAATATAAATAGGTCGACGGGAAATACTGGGCACAAATGACCCTTAGGGCGCATCTTTGTACACCGGGCACCGAGGCATGGGATTGCATAAGGACCCTCAGCAACCTCATCTATCCCTTGTGTAGAAAGTCAAATTTTTTTTTTACCAGAAACAATTGTGTGTGCCCAATTCGGTGGACAGATTGCTAAACAGGTAGTATATACCGGGTACACAACAATTTCCTTCGGTGTCATGTGAAAGTACAATTTATTGGGTCATAGCTGCAATTTCTCATCATATTTTCTATTACTGGTTGCTGTAAACTCAAAGTACTGGATTTCAAAAGGAAAGATCATCCATATTCTTAGAAATGAAGATAAGTTACATAGTAACAGTTACATGAAAATTTGATATGGTTTTCTTTACATGTAAAAATTCACAAATCTGGGTCCTTGTTGTGTATAAAATAGAAATAATGTAATTCAGTTCTTGTACAACTCAAGTACCTCGTACATCCTTGATGGCCGGGAAGAGTTCTTAATTTCTGATTAAGAAACCAGTACATTCTATTAGCATTAATAGAAGAATGTATGAAGATGGCATATGCTAAACTGTCAAACATATAATATATTCAGAACCTAGGCATTATGCCTTCGCTTAATGCAGAGGGCGGAAGGATTAGCTATACAATGAAGATAATTTGATATTTAGTGTGTGTTATGAAGAAACTACGGACAACGAATAATGTGTATCCTCTTCATGAGAAATGTCATATAGATTTCATTGGCTATATTTAGATTTCATATTGTGAGGTTAATTAATCTAAGATCCATGTTTACTTCATGCATGCATCATCTTAAGTCGTATATATTACCTTAAATTGTAGAGGCCACGGGCTAACAACACTACACAAAGTTGCTCCGTACTTGTATGCCACACACCATGGTCAGATCAGACTAATGCATGAGCTAGAGCAACATACATATGTGTGGAGCAAGCACCAAACATATATCTCTGAAGATCATAAGTGCTTTTACCAAAACCCGCCAAAACATATAACACATGAGCTTTTACCAAAACCAATCGTTATACAACCATAATTACAATTTATCTATGTCTGCCTGTTAGCTTTTGATACACATCGACACACAACATGAAAAACATGATCACCAAGAAGAGTTGTGTATACGCCGGACAAATTAAACTATGCAAGCATCGGCATATAGTAAGGAGAAGCAATGCATGATTTTAAAATTTACCTCAGATGAACAACTGGAAACAACCGCACAACTAAAATATCAATCACCGCATGCATGGCCCAGGTTCCGGTGTAGCAATTCTTCTTTATGTGCTGTTAAACAGGCAATCAATCTATGGTGATTTTGGCATGTGCATCTGAGTGTCTGTTAGGACTAGGGTTCCTACCGGCGCGGCTACGCAGGTTATAGGGACAAGGTGGAGGAGGGCGAGGGCTGGAGCGGGCGCGCCGGCGAGTGGGCGCCGTCGCGGCTAGGGTTTAAGGTCTTGGCGGCGGTTGGCTGGTGGCGGCTAGGGTTCCGGCTCCTCGAGGGGCAGAGCGAAGATGATAATATCTTTATTGCTTAATTTCAAAAGAGTCTTACAACCTATATTTATAACCTAGATAACTTGCAGAAGAATTAACCTAAGACAACTTGTGGGCTAAGATTGTCCGGTGGGCCTAGCTAAACCGGGCCTAGCTAAACCAGCCATAACACTTCTCCCCGCCTGCACAAACAGCTCGTCCTCGAGCTGTAATGTCTTGAAGCGCTTATGAACTCCTGAGGCGATCAACCAGCGCCAAACACCTTTTTCGACACCGGGCGGCCAGTCGGCGGCGACAGCGTCCTCCGGAATATAGTTTGCAACCTCCGTGTAGAAGAGTCGCGGCGAGCATGGCCGGGCGTGTAGGGCTCGCCGCATTGAAGCATAACCCTTGGCGGCGACGCCGAGTAGCTCAAATTGAGGTGAGCCAATGGAACGGCGGCAACGGCCGCGCGGCGAGGTGCCGCAGAAGCTGTGAGCCGACCTCGCGGAATCCGCCCGGAAGCAACCCAGCGGTCCGGGACGGTGATTCCTGCTGGATGGCCACCGCGCGGCGCTCGAACGCGCGGGCGTAGTACATGGCCGACTGGAGATCCTGGGGTCCCCTAAGCTCCACGTCCACGCGGATGTGATCCGGAAGTCCACCGACGAAGAGGTCGGCCCGCTGCTGCGCCGTCATGCCCGACGCATGGCATGCCAGGGCCTGGAAGCGGTCGGCGAAGTCCTGCACCGTGGTGGTGAAGGGCAGGCGGCCGAGCTCCGCCAATCGGCTCCAGCACTGCAGGCCCAAATCGAAGGAGGCGAGCTCATGAAGCGCCCCAAGGGGCATGGCGCCCTCGTCCTACTCGAGGGCGTAATACCAGGTCCATGACAAGGCCTTGAGGTGGTACAAGGCGAGCAGTACGCCCGATGCGAGGGTGCGCCGCGAAAGAATCGGTCGCACTGGTTGAGCTGCTGAGGGGGTCCTCCGTGCCGCCGAGGGTGGCGAAGTCGAGCTTGGCAAACCGCGGGCGGTGTTCTGCCGAGCGCCAGACGAATCGCTCGGAGGAGCGGAGCAGCGAGGCGGTGGCGCTGGTTGGAGTACTCCGGTAGGGACCAAGAACAGATGGCCCCGAACTGCGGAACGGAGCTGGCTGTTCGGGGCCGTGGTGTAGACCGGCGAAGGTGAAGACCACCGCCACGCCGAAGTGGCGACGGGAGGGCGGGAACCGGACTGATGAATCGGGAGGCCGGTCGGCGAGGTGCCCCGAGCTAAGCGGCGCCGGTGGTTGTAGCGTCGGCGGCGGGTGGCGGGCGTCGGTGGCAGCGGGGAGGTGGCTACAAGTACCACAGGGGCGCGGCCCGCGTGGTCCCGCCGGGTGTCCCGCTGGAGCAGCGGCGGCGGCAGCCGGTGCAAGACGGCAACGGCTGGTCGATGGCCGCCGCCGCTGCGGCATCTCTTTATGGCGGGGCGCGAACAGCGTCGACCCATCTTGACCAAAGCGGCGTCGACGCTGCCGGTGGGGGAAGCGTCGGGTAGCCGCCGGTGATGGCCGCCGGTACCGAGTACCACGAGCGGCCTTCTTGTAGCGCGACCGGATGAAGCGGTGGAGGCGGCCTGTACGGGCTCGCCAAGTAGAGGCGGATGCCTCGACCGCGACCAGGTCGTTGAGCACGCCGCCATGGCCTCCGGTGTGAACTCTGGCGGCGGGGGGGCGACGGCGGTGGTTCTTTGGATGGGGATTTATGGCGGTAGCCCGGCCCGGCGTGGTGCCGGGTGCGGGGAGATCGGCGAGAGGAGGCCGTGGCGCCCGGCTGACGCAGCGGCGTTAGTGGAATCGGTGGCAGCGGTGAGGCGGGGGCGTTAGGCAGCGGCGACTGCGGTGGTGGCGGGTTTGGAGGCGGTGAAGACATGGTCGAAACCCGGGTACCTGATACCAAGGTGTTAGGACTAGGGTTCCTACTGGTGCGGCTACGCAGGTTATAGGGACAAGGTGGAGGAGGGCGAGGGCTGGAGCGGGCGCGCCGGCGGGTGGGCGTCGTCATGCTAGGGTTTAGGTCTTGGCGGCGGTTGGTGGTGGCGGCTTAGGGTTCTCCCTGTGAGCCGGGCAACAGAAGATAATAATATCTTTATTGCTTAATTCCAAAAGAGTCTTACAACCTATATTTATAACCTAAATAACTTGCAGAAGAATTAACCTAAGATAACTTGTGGGCTAAGATTGTCCGGTGGGCCTAGCTAAACCGGGCCTAGCTAAACCGGCCATAACAGTGTCAGTTTTCTTGGATAAAAGCAACACACATTTTTTCTCACCTCGACCATCTGGTTTTCTAAAAAAATGTCGAGAATACATTTAAGCGCATCAATGATAGTCCATATCGATAAATCAGGTCATATGGACTTGTGCAGAAACAAAAACATGAATTCTTATACGAACATACAGATGGAATTTTGAACCCACACTTAAGTAAGTGTAATCTAAACTTTGAGAGGAATTACTACTTCAAATGCCACATGTATCACAATTAACATAAACTATCTTCAGTGTTGAAATTTCTTGAGAAGGGAAAACTGTACTCTAAATTAACGTCAAAGCCATTATATATTGTATGGCAATCTTGGATGCCTGTACTTCAAGGAGACATGCTAAGCAATATTACATTCTTCCTATTGCGGGGAACATATTCATGAGTTTGAAACAAAAATCCTCTATCATTGGGGAAAGTAACCACCTTATATCTACTCCCTCCGTTCCTAAATAATTGTCTTTCTAAAGATTTCAACAAGTGACTACATACGGAGCAAAATGAATGAATCTACATTTTAAAACATATCTACATACATCCGTATGTTGTAGTCCATTTGAGATGGCTAAAAAGACAAATATTTAGGAACGGAGGAAGTAGTATAGAGCAATTGTTCAGTTAGGCACAAACAGAAAAGCTTGAATTCCATAATGTCATGATTAGCAGAAACAACATGCACCTATCTTGTGGACTGAACACAAAGAAAACAAGGACCCTATTTATTAAAAAGTAGAAACAAATACTAAATACTTCTTCCTATTCTCAAATAATTATTACTTCTATTGTCATAGATATGTGTGAACTAACTTTCCAAATACTAACAAGGTAGCGAATACTAAGTACATCTCCAGCGATGAACCATGTTAGCACACTACATTCATTTAAATCGACCCCTGCAATATTCAAGGATTGCTCCCAGAATTAACTTCGCTAGATACAAAAAATTCTTCTACAATCAACTATTGTGGACCTTCCGTGGGTATCCATTGGAATCTCATGAATGCATCCTACAGTGATGTATTATCGAGTTCTATGCTGCTGATGAAAGCGGCATGGGAGGTTTGAAGTGTTGCTGTAGCATTCCTCACAAAGGCCAAACCCAATTACTTTATAGGCAATCCTTGCATTTGACCATAGTAATTCAAGATATGGGAACTAAACCAAGGATACATTAGTGCTTATAAATACCTCCCACATGGATAGCACGTGGTCGTTTGGATCAGTTCCGATGAAGCAGTGTCTTCGCCGTCCTTGTAGAGAAGGGTCTGGGTGGAGGAGCTGGCTTCCATGGACAGCACACGCTCGTCCGCTGGGGCGGCTCCCAGCCGGACCATCTCCGGACGACACAGGGAGATGGGGAGCGGCAGCGCGAGGGCCTGTTTTTCGGGATTGGGCGCTCGATGTGGGGCGTTGAGGAGCAGAGAGCCACTGGGTCTTGAGCTAGTGGAGGGCCTGGACTAAATCTCCTATATTTCTCCACACAAAAAAACATAATAACATCAGCATATAATTCAACTTGACCTCAACTCCACATGTCCTAGACCACAAATCCATTTTATGTACACATAATTAAAAGTTGCAAATAGTTCTGTAGTTCTGCTAAAAAGCAATTTGAAAACTATTTGGTAGGAGTTAGGATCCTACCTGGTTTAGGGCATAGGTTGTACGGGAAGGGGGAGGGTTGACGGAGGCGCGATGAAGAAGAGGCGGCGGCGGCGGCGCAAGAGGCGGCTAGGGTTAGGTCTCCCGGCTACCTTCGAGAAGTCAAGCAAATAATGGTTGCTTCTTGCTTGATTAGATTGATACATCTCCTCTCCTTATATAGAGAGGTTTACTTGACTCCTAAGCAAACCATCCTAACAACGATAAGATAATTGGGCTATGCCCCTAATAATGATAGGATAACTTGGGCCACAACCCACTGGGCTAAACCCCTAATATGCCGGTCATAACACTTCTCCCCGCCTGCACAAACAGCTCGTCCTCGAGCTGTAAGGTAGGGAAGCGCTTGCTGAATTCCTCGAGGTGATCAACCAGCGTCAAACACCTTCGCGACAGCTGGTGCGGCCAGATCGGCAGCGACGGCGTCCTCCGGAATGTAGTCTGCAGCCTCCAGGTAGAAGAGTCGCGGGCAGACGTGGCTGGGCGTGTAGGGCTCATCGCTGTTGAAGCACAACCCTTGGCGGCGACGCTCGAGTAGCTCGGCCGAGGTGAGCCGGTGGAACGGGCGCGCCGCGGTCGCGGTGAGGGGTGTTGCGGAAGCCTGAGTAGGCCGACCCTGCGTGGGAACATCCGGCCAGGGTAGCGACCCAGCGGCCCGGGACGGTGATTCCGACTGGATGGCCACCGCGCGACGCTCGAACGCACGGGCGTAGTACATGGCCGTCTGGAGACCCTGGGGTCCCCGAAGCTCCACGTCCACGCGGATGTGATCCGGAAGTCCATCAACGAAGAGGTCGGCCCGCTGCTGCGCCGTCACGCCCGACGCGTGGCATGCCAGGGCCTGGAAACGGTCGGCGAAGTCCTGAACCATGGAGGTGAAGGGAAGGCGGCCTAGCTCAGCCAGGTGGCTCCCATGAATCGGTGGCCCAAAACGAAGGAGACAGAGCTCGCGGAAGCGCTCCCAAGGGGGCATGCTGCCCTCGTCCTGCTTGAGGGCGTAGTACCAGGTCTGTGCCGCGCCTCGGAGGTGGTAAGAGGCGAGCCACGTACGCTCCGAGGCGAGGGTGCGCTGCCCGCGAAAGAACTGCTCGCACTGGTTGAGCCAGTTGAGGGGGTCCTCCGTGCCATCATAAGTGGCGAAGTCCAGTTTGGCAAACCGCGCGGTGTCTGAGTCGGAGCGCCGTGGCCGACTGGCTCGGAGGTGCGAAGTAGCGAGGATTGGGGCGCCCGGTAAGCATGGCCGCGGTCCATAGAGTGCCCCGCCAAGCCGGAGGGATCGCCTAACTGCAGAGTGGGTGCCAGCGGGTCTCCAGCCGATGTGTATGTTGGGGAACGTAGTAATTTTAAAAAATTTCCTATGCACACGCAAGATCATGGTGATGCATAGCAACGAGAGGGGAGAGTGTTGTCCACGTACCCTCGTAGACCGAAAGCGGAAGCATTATAACAACGCGGTTGATGTAGTCATACGTCTTCACGGCCCGACCGATCAAGCACCAAAACTACGCAACCTCCGAGTTTTAGCACACGTTCAGCTCGATGACGATCCCCGGACTCCGATCCAGCAAAGTGTCGGGGATGAGTTCCATCAGCACGGCGGCATGGTGACGGTGATGATGTTCTACCGACGCAGGGCTTCGCCTAAGCACCGCTACGATATGACCGAGGTGGAATATAGTGGAGGGGGCACCGCACACGGCTAAGAACGATCACGAAGATCAACTTGTGTGTCTATGGGGAGCCCCCCTCCTCCGTATATAAAGGGGGGGAGGAGGGGAGGGCCGGCCAAGGGGAGAGGCGCCCTAGGGGGGACAATCCTACTCCAAGTAGGTTTGGCCCCCCTTTCCTATTAGGAGTAGGAGAGGGAAGGAAGAGAGGGGAGGTAAGAAGGAAAGGGGGGGGGGGCGGCCCCCCTCCCAACTCGGATTGGGCTTGGGGGGGGGGCGCCCCCTCCTTTGCTCCTTCTCCCTCCTTTCCACTAAGGCCCAATAAGGCCCATATACCTACCGGGGGGTTCCGGTAACCTCCCGGAGCTCCGATATAGTCCCAATCTCACCCGGAACCTTTCCGGTGTCCAAATATAGCCGTCCAATATATCAATCTTTATGTCTCGACCATTTCGAGACTCCTCGTCATGTCCGTGATCACATCCGGGACTCCAAACAACCTTCGGTACATCAAAACTCATAAACTCATAATATAAATGTCATCGTAATGTTAAGCGTGCGGACCCTACGGGTTCGAGAACTATGTAGACATGACCTAGAATTGTTTCCGGTCAATAACCAATAGCGGAACCTGGATGTTCATATTGGCTCCTACATATTCTATGAAGATCTTTATCGGTCAAACCGCATAACAACATACGTTGTTCCTTTTGTCGTCGGATGTTACTTGCCCGAGATTCGATCGTCGGTATCTCAATACCTAGTTCAATCTCGTATCGCAAGTCTCTTTACTCGTTATGTAATGCATCATTCCGTAACTAACTCATTAGTTACATTGCTTGCAAGGCTTATAGTGATGTGCATTACCGAGAGGGCCCAGAGATACCTCTCCGACAATCGGAGTGACAAATCCTAATCTCGAAATACGTCAACTCAACAAGTACCTTTGGAGACACATGTAGAGCACCTTTATAATCACCCAGTTACGTTGTGACGTTTGGTAGCACACAAAGTGTTCCTCCGGTAAACGGGAGTTACATAATCTCATAGTCATAGGAACATGTATAAGTCATGAAGAAAGCAATAGCAACATAATAAACGATCAAGTGCTAAGCTAACGGAATGGGTGAGGTCAATCACATCATTATCCTAATGATGTGATCCCATTAATCAAATGACAACTCATGTCTATGGTTAGGAAACTTAACCATCTTTGATTTACGAGCTAGTCAAGTAGAGGCATACTAGTGACACTATGTTTGTCTATGTATTCACACATGTATCATGTTTCCGGTAATACAATTCTAGCATGAATAATAAACATTTATCATGATATGAGGAAATAAATAATAACTTTATTATTGCCTCTAGGGCATATTTCCTTGAGTCTCCCACTTGCACTAGAGTCAATAATCTAGATTACACAAGAATGATTCTAACACCCATGGAGTCTTGGTGCTGATCATGTTTTGCTCGTGGAAGAGGCTTAGTCAATCTGTCTGCAACATTCAGATCCGTATGTATCTTACAAATTTCTATGTCTCCCACCTGGACTTGGTCCCGGATGGAATTGAAGCGTCTCTTGATGTGCTTGGTCCTCTTGTGAAATCTGGATTCCTTTGTCAAGGCAATTGCACCAATATTGTCACAGAAGATCTTTATTGGTCCCGATGCACTAGGTATGACACCTAGATCGAAAATGAACTCCTTCATCCAGACTCCTTCATTTGCTGCTTTCGAAGCAGCTATGTACTACGCTTCGCATGTAGATCTCGCTACGACGCTTTGTTTAGAACTGCACCAACTGACAGCTCCACCGTTTAATATAAACACGTATCCAGTTTGCGATTTAGAATCGTCCGGATCAGTGTCAAAGCTTGCATCGACGTAACCATTTACGACTAGCTCTTTGTCACCTCCATAAACGAGAAACATATCCTTAGTCCTTTTCAGGTATTTCAGGATGTTCTTGACCGCTGTCAAGTGATCCACTCCTGGATTACTTTGGTACCTCCCTGCTAAACTAATAGCAAGGCACACATCAGTCTGGTACACAGCATTGCATACATGATAGAGCCTATGGCTGAGGCATAGGGACCTCCTTTCATTTTCTCTCTATCTTCTGCGGTGGTCGGGCATTGAGTCTCGACTCAACTTCACACCTTATGTCTGAGGCAAGAATCCTTTCTTTGCACGATCCATTTTGAACCTTTTCAAAACTTTATCAAGGTATGTGCTTTGTGAAAGTCCAATCAAGCGTCTTGATCTATCTCTATAGATCTTGATGCCCAATATGTAAGCAGCTTCACCGAGGTCTTTCATTGAAAAACTTTTATTCAAGTATCCTTTTATGCTATCCAGAAATTCTATATCATTTCCAATCAACAATATGTCGTCCACATATAATATCGGAAATGCTCTGAGCTCCCACTCACTTTCTTGTAAATACAGGATTCTCCAAAAGTCTCAGATAAAACCATATGCTTTGATCACACTATCAAAGCGTTTATTCCAACTCCGAGAGGATTGCACCAGTCCATAAATGGATCTCTGGAGCTTGCACACTTTGTTAGCTCCCTTAGGATCGACAAAACCTTATGGTTGCATTATATACAACTCTTCTTACATAAATCAATTCAGGAATGCAGTTTTGACATCCATCTGCCCTATTTCATAATCATAAAATGCGGCAATTGCTAACATGATTCAGACAGACTTAAGCATCGCTAGGGGTGAGAAGGTCTCATCGTAGTCAACCCCTTGAACTTGTCGAAAACCTTTTGCAACAAGTCGAGCTTTTTAGATGATAACATTACCGTCGTCAGTCTTCTTCTTGAAGATCCATTTATTCTCTATTGCTTGCCGATCAACGGGCAAGTCAACCAAAGTCCACACTTTGTTCTCATACATGGATCCCATCTCAGATTTCATGGCTTCAAGCCATTTTGCGGAATCTGGGCTCACCATCGCTTCTTCATAGTCGTAGGTTCACCATGATCTAGTAGAATGACTTCCAGAACAGGATTACCGTACCACTCTGGCGCGGATCTTACTCTGGTTGATCTACGAAGTTCAGTAACAACTTGATCTAAAGTTTCATGATCATCATCATTAACTTCCTCACTAATTTGTGTAGGTGTCACAGAAACCGGTTTCTGTGATGAACTACTTTCCAATAAGGGAGTTGGTACTGTTACCTCATCAAGTTCTACTTTCCTCCCACTCACTTCTTTCGAGAGAAACTCCTTCTCTAGAAAGGATCCATTCTTAGCAACGAATGTCTTGCCTTCGGATCTGTGATAGAAGGTGTACCCAACTGTCTCCTTTGGGTATCCTATGAAGACACATTTTTCCGATTTGGGTTCGAGCTTATCAGGTTGAAGCTTTTTCACATAAGCATCGTAGCCCCAAACTTTCAGAAACGACAACTTTTGGTTTCTTGCCAAACCATAGTTCATAAGGAGTCGTCTCAACGGATTTTGATGGTGCCCTATTTAACGTGAATGCGGCCATCTCTAAAGCATAAACCCAAAACGATAGCGGTAAATCAGTAAGAGATATCATAGATCGCACCATATCTAGTAAAGTACGATTACGGCGTTCGGACACACCATTACGTTGTGGTGTTCCGGGTGGCGTGAGTTGCGAAACTATTCCGCATTGTTTCAAATGTAGACCAAACTCGTAACTCAAATATTCTCCTCCACGATCAGATCATAGAAACTTTATTTTCTTGCTACGATGATTTTCAACTTTACTCTGAAATTCTTAGAACTTTTCAAATGTTTCAGACTTATGCTTCATTAAGTAGACATACCCATATTTGCTTAAATCATCTGTGAAGGTGAGATAATAACGATATCCGCCACGAGCTTCAACATTCATTGGACCACATACATCTGTATGTATGATTTCTAACAAATCTGTTGCTCTCTCCATAGTACCAGAGAACGGCGTTTTAGTCATCTTGCCCATGAGGCACGGTTCGCAAGTACCAAGTGATTCATAATCAAGTGGTTCCAAAAGTCCATCAGTATGGAGTTTCTTCATGCGTTTTACACTGATATGACCTAAACGGCAGTGCCACAAATAAGTTGCACTATCATTATCAACTCTGCATCTTTTGGCTTCAACATTATGAATATGTGTATCACTACAATCGAGATTCATCAAAAATAGACCACTCTTTAAGGGTGCATGACCATAAAAGATATTACTCATATAAATAGAACAACCATTATTCTCTCGATTTAAATGAATAACCGTCTCGCATCAAACAAGATCCAGATATAATGTTCATGCTCAACGCTGGCACCAAATAACAATTATTCAGGTCTAAAACTAATCCCAAAGGTAGATGTAGAGGTAGCGTGCCGACCGCGATCACATCGACTTTGGAACCATTTCCCACGCGCATCGTCACCTCGTCCTTGGCCATTGTTCGCTTAATCCGTAGTCCCTGTTTGGAGTTGCAAATATTAGCAATGTAACCGATATCAAATACCCAGTGCTACTGCGAGCTCTAGTAAGGTACACATCAATAACATGTATATCACATATACCTTTGTTCACCTTGCCATCCTTCTTATCCGCCAAATACTTGGGGCAGTTCCGCTTCCAGTGACCAGTTTGCTTGTAGTAGAAGCACTCAGTTTCAGGCTTAGGTCCAGACTTGGGTTTCTTCTCTTGAGCAGCAACTTGCTTGCTGTTCTTCTTGAAGTTCCCCTTCTTCTTCCCTTTGCCTTTTTTCTTGAAACTAATGGTCTTGTTGACCATCAACATTTGATGCTCCTTCTTGATTTCTACCTCCGCGGCCTTTAGCATTGCGAAGAGCTCAGGAATTGTCTTTTCCATCCCTTGTGTATTATAGTTCATCACGAAGCTCTTGTAGCTTGGTGGCAGTGATTGGAGAATTCTGTCAATGACGCTATCATCCGGAAGATTAACTCCAAGTTGAATCAAGTGATTATTATACCAAGACATTTTGAGTATATGCTCACTGACAGAACTATTCTCCTCCATCTTGCAGCTATAGAACTTATTGGAGACTTCATATCTCTCAATCCGGGCATTTCCTTGAAATATTAACTTCAACTCGTGGAACATCTCACATGCTCCATGACATTCAAAACGTCGTTGAAGACCCGGTTCTAAGCCGTAAAGCATGGCACACTGAACTATTGAGTAGTCATCAGCTTTGCTCTACAAGACGTTCATAACATCTGGCGTTGCTCTGCTGAAAGTTCTGGCACCAGCCGGTGCTTCCAGGACGTAATTCTTCCGTGCGGCAATGAGGATAATCCTCAAGTTACGGACCCAGTCCGTGTAATTGCTACCATCATCTTTCAACTTTGCTTTCTCAAGGAACGCATTAAAATTCAACGGAACAACAATACGAGCCATCTATCTACAACAAACATAGACAAGCAAAATACTATCAGGTACTAAGTTCATGATAAATTTAAGTTCAATTAATCATATTACTTAAGAACTCCCACTTAGACAGACATCTCTCTAGTCATCTAAGTGATCACGTGATCCAAATCAACTAAACCATGTCCGATCATCACGTGAGATGGAGTAGTTTTCAATGGATAACATCACTATGTTGATCATATCTACTATATGGTTCACGCTCGACCTTTCGGTCTCCGTGTTCCGAGGCCATATCTGCATATGCTAGGCTCGTCAAGTTTAACTTTGAGTATTCGCGTGTGCAAAACTGGCTTGCACCCGTTGTAGATGGACGTAGAGCTTATCACACCCGATCATCACGTGGTGTATGGGCACGCATTTAACTTTGGCAACGGTGCATACTCAGGAGAACACTTCTTGATAATTAGTGAGAGATCATCTTAAAATGCTACCATCAATCAAAGCAAGATAAGATGCATAAAGGATAAACATCACATGCAATCAATATAAGTGATATGATATGGCCATCATCATCCTGTGCTTGTGATCTCCATCTCCAAAGCACCGTCATGATCACCATCGTCACCGGCGCGACACCTTGATCTCCATCGTAGCATCGTTGTCGTCTCGCCAACTATTGCTTCTACGACTATCGCTACCGCTTAGTGATAAAGTAAAGCAATTACAGGGCGATTGCATTTCATACAATAAAGCGACAACCATATGGCTCCTGCCAGTTGCCGATAACTCGGTTACAAAACATGATCATCTCATACAATAATGTAACGCCCTCGATGCGGCTATATCTCCCACGTGTCGAAGCACGACTTAGAGGCATAACCGCATTGAAAGCAATGTCGCAAGCGAGGTAATCTTCACACAACCCATGTAATTCATAAGGGAAAGAGATACATAGTTGGCTTACAATCGCCACTTCACGCAATACATGAGTAAAGCATTACATCATACATATACAATCAAGGTCCGACTACGGAACCAAAATAAAGGAAGACTACCCCAAATGCTACACAGATCCCCGATCGTCCCAACTGGCTCCACTCTTGATCGATTGAAATGAAACAACACAATGAACAAGATCTTCATCGAGCTCCTCCTTGAGCTCGGATGCGCCACCGCACGGTTTCATCGGCACCGCAAACTGGTTTTGGAAGTATCTGTGAGTCACGGGGACTCGGCAATCTCACACCGCGAGATCAAGACTATTTAAGCTTATGGGTAGGAGAAGGTAGTGAGGTGGAGCTGCAGCAAGCACTAAGCATATATGGTGGCTATCATACGCAAAAAGAGAGCGAGAAGAGAAGCAAAGCGCGGTCGTGAAGCTAGCAATGATCAAGAGGTGATCCTGAACTCCTACTTACGTCAAACATAACCCAAAACCGTGTTCACTTCCCGGACTCCGCCGAAAAGAGACCATCACGGCTACACACACGGTTGATGTGTTTTAGTTAAGATCAACTTCGGGTTTTCTACAACCGGACATTAACAAATTCCCATCTGCCTCATAACCGCGGGCACGGCTTTCGAAAGATAATACCCTGCAGGGGTGTCGCAACTTAGCCCATTATAAGCTCTCACGGTCAACGAAGGATATTCCTTCTCCGGGAAGACCCGATCGATCTCGGAATCCCGGTTTACAAGACATTTCGACAATGGTAAAACAAGACCAGCAAAGCCGCCCGAATGTGCCGACAAATCCCGATAGGAGCTGCACATATCTCGTTCTCGTGGCACACCGGATGATCAGTCCGCATAACTAAAACCAGACCCCAAGTTTCCTTGAGGGGCGCTGCAAAGCGCTCTAGTTTGGGCCAACACTCGGAGGAGCATTGGCGGGGGTTAAATAAAGATGACCCTTGAGTCTGCAGAACCCAAGGGAAAAAAAGGCTTAGGTGGCAAATGTTAAAACCAATGTTGGGCCTTCTTTGGAGGAGTTTTATTCAAAGCGAACTGTCAAGGGGTCCCATAAATCACCCAACCGTGTAAGGAACACAAAATCAAGGAACATAACACGGTATGACGGAAACTAGGGCGGCAAGAGTGGAACAAAACACCAGGCATAAGGCCGAGCCTTCCACCCTTTACCAAGTATATAGGTGCATTAATTAAAGAAGATATATTGTGATATCCCGACAAGTAAACATGTTCCAACAAGGAACAACATCTCCATGTTCCAAGAAGGAACAAACTTCATCTTCACCTGCAACTAACAACGCTATAAGAGGGGCTGAGCAAAGCGGTAACATAGCCAAACAACGGTTTGCTAGGAAAGGATGGTTAGAGGCTTGACATGGCAACATGGGAGGCATGATATAGCAAGTGGTAGGCATCGTAGCATAGGCATAGCAAAAGAGCGAGCATCTAGCAAGCAAAGATAGAAGTGATTTCGAGGGTATGGTCATCTTGCACGAAATCCCGCAAGGAAGAAGAACGAGTCCATGAAGAAGACAAACGGATGTAGTCGAACGAATCCTCACAACTCCGGAACGAAACCGAAGCTAACGAGAGAAACAAACCGGAAAGAAACAAACAACATGGTAAATGCACAAGCATAAACATGGCATGATGCACAAACAAGTATGATGCATGTCCGGTTTAAATAGCATGGCATGACAATATGCACAAACAAAACTACAAGTTAAATGGACCCAATATGCAACGAGTTGCATATTGACGAAACACCACATCAATTATTTAGTTCTCTCTCGCTTAGGAACACAACAATATTACATGTTGTTATAAACATGGCAAGAGGTGAGACACAAGTAAACTAACTAGTTAGGCAAGTTTAAATGAGGCCAAAAGCAACAAACGACAATTCCGGAAAATCCCCATGTGCATTTAGCAATTTAATGCAACCACAATTTTTAACATTTTAATTGTTGTTATCATGATGCGGATGACATATGCAAGTTTTAAGCAATTTTATGAAAATGTTGACATGAGCATGTTATGAAGCATTTGGTCACCATGGCGGAACAAAAAGGGTGCCACGGCGGCGAATCCAAAAATGATGCCACGGCAACATATCGGTTCCGGTAGCTCATGGAGATACCGGTGCAAAAGGAAGCGTGCGGATGTGCGCAACAAGCTAGAGATGGTGGGGTGCTCCCGACTACCGGGTTCCCACGGGTCGACGGCATGGCAAACGAGGAACGTGCAAAGACCTCTCTCGGCCACGGTGCAAACACGAGCATCTCATACAACACATGCATTCGTTCACGGGCATCGTCTCAGCGTTATACCTTCGAAGCGTGCATTCGGGGCGAATCGAGTTTGTCGAGGGAAGTAGTGGTACACGGGTCGTAGTGGGAAGTAGTCGTTCTCGCGACGGTAGCGGAAGTAGTGGTTCACGGACGTCGTGGAAGTAGTGGTTCACGTTTTGAAGAGGAACTTGACGAATCCGATGTCTCCGGGGTCGACGGTTGTGGTACACGGTCGTCGTGGTACTTGGCGAGTCTGCGAGTCGAGACGTTCCAAGGTACTTGACGCATCAGCAGTGTAGTCGTACATGGTGTCCGCATGCAACATGTCCATGATGGCCAAACAAACCAATAGCGACCGAAGGCAGCAGGGTGCGAGGCAAAGCTTGAGCGGTGGGAATGCCATGGGCGTGCAATGAGAGCAAAGGGGCGTCGGGGCTCATGGGGCGGCATGGACGGCAGAAGCGCCGGATCGAGCTCCTCTCGATCCAGAGCATGGCTGCGGCCGTGGGACGGAGGTGGAGGCCCAGCGAGGTCGGCGGCTTAGGCCTCCATGGGGCGGTGAAGGACGAAGTGGCCGGCATCGGCCTTGGCGCGAAGCAGGGGAGGTGGAGCTCCTGCTCGGGGAGAAGCAGCGAGGGGAACCGTGTGGACGAAGAAGAGACGCGGATCTGGGCGACGGGAGCCCATCTCCGATGATGGTGGCGGTGCTGGAGCGAGAACGAACGCAGGGGGAGGCAGAGAAACTCGCGTCCATGGCTTCGCAGGGGACTTGGCGCGGCAACGGCGAACTGGGGTCACCGGGATCCGAAGCAACGGAGTCGAACTCGACCCGATCTAGTCAAACAAGGCGCCTAGCTCGCCCTCGATGCAGAGGAGGGGCGAAGCAGAGGAGGAGGCGAACGGGCGTGGGGAAGGAAGCAAGGCGGTCGGAGGGGTCTCGCTCCTCTCTCTTTCTCTGCGGATGGGGGCACGAGCGAGGGAGAGGGAGAGATCGAGAGGAGGGAGTGGCGGCGCAAGGGAGGAGAGCAGGGTGCGGGCTAGGGTTAGAGCTGGTGGGGGCGCCGACTGGGCTGGTGGAACAGGCCGATGCAGTTGGTCAGGCCCAAGAGGCCGGGCTGGGCAGCTCCTCTCTCCTCTCTTCTCTTAAAACAGAGAAAAAGAAAGGAAAGGGAAGAAAAGAAAAGGTTAGAGAAAGAGTTTGGGCATGGGAATTATTTTCTGGACTCACAAAATATGCTTGTACCGAGAAAATAGAAGAAGCCATGATTGAAAGATGTAAATTCAAACTCATTTGATTTAAATTCAAATGATTTGAATAGGAAGTGAGGGTTGGGAAGGTCCAAAAATGTTCGGATTTTTGGTGGAGCTTCGGAATATGATGAAAGAATGTATGGCAAGGTTGGAAAACAAGAATTGAGATAACAAAGGCATTGGGATTTATTTGCAAGTGTGTTTGCGATAAATCCAAATAATTGGAATATTTACTATAGCTCTCTAAATATCGAGAGGATATGTTTTAAAGAGAATCACCATGTGAATTCCCTCGATTTAAATGGATCAAAGACCCATGCCATTTATTTAGTTGAGTTGCAAAAGATTTATGAGATGATGGCATGATGACATGATGCAATGCAAAAATAAAAAGGGCAGGCACAAATGAAACACACGGCGAAACCCGGAATATATGGAAGTCTTCTCGAGCATCGGTCTCGGGGCATTACAAATAAAATATAGCATCACGTCTTGACCATATCACATCACAACATGCCCTGCAAAAACAAGTTAGACGTACTCTACTTTGTTGTTGCAAATTTTACGTTGCTGCCGTGGGCTGAGCAAGAACCGTTCTTACCTACGCATCAAAACCACAACGATAGTTTGTCAAGTTAGTGCTGTTTTAACCTTCTCAAGGACCGGGCATAGCCACACTCGGTTCAACTAAAGTTGGAGAAACTGACACCCGCCAGACCCACATGTGCAAAGCACGTCGGTAGAACCAGTCTCGCGTAAAGCGTCTGGCGTAATGTCGGTCCGGGCCGCTTCATCCAACAATACCGCCGAACCAAACTATGACATCTTTGGTAAGCGGTATGACTTGTATCGCCCACAACTCACTTGTGTTCTACTCGTGCATATAACATCAACGCGCAAAACCTAGGCTCGGATGCCCTTTGTTGGGGAACGTAGTAATTTCAAAAAATTTCCTACGCACACGCAAGATCATGGTGATGCATAGCAACGAGAGGGGAGAGTGTTGTCCACGTACCCTCGTAGACCGAAAGTGGAAGCGTTATAACAACGCGGTTGATGTAGTCGTACGTCTTCACGGCCCGACCGATCAAGCACCGAAACTACGACACCTCCGAGTTTTAGCACACGTTCAGCTCGATGACGATCCCCGGACTCCGATCCAGCAAAGTGTCGGCGATGAATTCCGTCAGCCCGACGGCGTGGTGACGGTGATGATGTTCTACCGACGCAGGGCTTCGCCTAAGCACCGCTACGATATGACCGAGGTGGAATATAGTGGAGGGGGGCACCGCACACGGCTAAGAACAATCACGAAGATCAACTTGTGTGTCTATGGGTGCCCCCTCCTCCGTATATAAAAGGGGAGGAGGAGGGGGCCGGCCAAGGGGAGAGGCGCGCCCTAGGGGGGGCAATCCTACTCCAAGTAGGTTTGGCCCCCCTTTCCTATTAGGAGTAGGAGAGGGAAGGAAGAGAGGGGAGGGAAGAAGGAAAGGGGGGGCCCTCTCCCAATTCGGATTGGGCTTGGGGGGGGTGCCCCCTCCTTTGCTCCTTCTCCCTCCTTTCCACTAAGGCCCAATAAGGCCCATATACCTACCGGGGGGTTCCGGTAACCTCCCGGAGCTCTGGTGTAGACCCAATCTCACCCGGAACCTTTCCGGTGTCCAAATATAGTCGTCCAATATATCAATCTTTATGTCTCGACCATTTTGAGACTCCTCGTCATGTCCGTGATCACATCCGGGACTCCAAACAACCTTCGGTACATCAAAACTCATAAACTCATAATATAATTGTCATCGTAACGTTAAGCGTGCGGACCCTACGGGTTCGAGAACTATGTAGACATGACCTAGAACTGTTTCCGGTCAATAACCAATAGCGGAACCTGGATGCTCATATTGGCTCCTACATATTCTACGAAGATCTTTATCGGTCAAACCGCATAACAACATACGTTGTTCCTTTGTCATCGGTATGTTACTTGCCCGAGATTCGATCGTCGGTATCTCAATACCTAGTTCAATCTCGTTACGGCAAGTCTCTTTACTCGTTACGTAATGCATCATTCCGTAACTAACTCATTAGTTACATTGCTTGCAAGGCTTATAGTGATGTGCATTACCGAGAGGGCCTAGAGATACCTCTCCGACAATCGGAGTGACAAATCCTAATATCGAAATACGTCAACTCAACAAGTACCTTTGGAGACACACAGAGAGCACCTTTATAATCACCCGATTACCTTGTGATGTTTGGTAGCACACAGAGTGTTCCTCCGGTAAACGGGAGTTACATAATCTCATAGTCATAGGAACATGTATAAGTCATGAAGAAAGCAATAGCAACATAATAAACGATCAAGTGCTAAGCTAACGGAATGGGTGAGGTCAATCACATCATTCTCCTAATGATGTGATCCCATTAATCAAGTGACAACTCATGTCTATGCTTAGGAAACTTAACCATCTTTGATTTACGAGCTAGTCAAGTAGAGGCATACTAGTGACACTATGTTTGTCTATGTATTCACACATGTATCATGTTTCCGGGTAATACAATTCTAGCATGAATAATAAACATTTATCATGATATGAGGAAATACATAATAACTTTATTATTGCCTCTAGGGCATATTTCCTTCAGTCTCCCACTTGCACTGGAGTCAATAATCTAGATTACACAGTAATGATTTTAACACCCATGGAGTCTTGGTGTTGATCATGTTTTGCTCGTGGAAGAGGCTTAGTCAACGGGTCTGCAACATTCAGATCCGTATGTATCTTGCAAATTTCTATGTCTCCCACCTGGACTTGGTCCCGGATGGAATTGAAGCGTCTCTTGATGTGCTTGGTTCTCTTGTGAAATCTGGATTCCTTTGCCAAGGCAATTGCACCAAAGATTGTCACAGAAGATCTTCATTGGTCCCGATGCACTAGGTATGACACCTAGATCGAAAATGAACTCCTTCATCCAGACTCCTTCATTTGCTGCTTCCGAAGCAACTATGTACTCCGCTTCGCATGTAGATCCCACTACGACGCTTTGTTTAGAACTGCACCAACTGAAAGCTCCACCGTTTAATATAAACAAGTATCCGCTTTGCAATTTAGAATCGTTCGGATCAGTGTCAAAGCTTGCATCGACGTAACCATTTACGACTAGCTCTTTGTCACCTCCATAAACGAGAAACATATCCTTAGTACTTTTTAGGTATTTCAGGATGTTCTTGACCGTTGTCCAGTGGTCCACTCCTGGATTACTTTGGTACCTCCCTGCTAAACTAATAGCAAGGCACACATCAGGTCTGGTACACAGCATTGCATACATGATAGAGCCTATGGCTGAAGCATAGGGAACTCCTTTCATTTTCTCTCTATCTTCTGCAGTGGTCGGGCATTGAGTCTGACTCAGCTTCACACCTTGTAATACAAGCAAGAATCCTTTCTTTGCCTGATCCATTTTGAACCTTTTCAAAACTTTATCAAGGTATGTGCTTTGTGAAAGTCCAATCAAGCGTCTTGATCTATCTCTATAGATCTTGGTGCCCAATATGTAAGTAGCTTCACCGAGGTCTTTCATTGAAAAACTTTTATTCAAGTATGCTTTTATGCTATCCAGAAATTCTATATCATTTCCAATCAACAATATGTCATCCACATATAATATCAGAAATGCTACAGAGCTCCCAATCACTTTCTTGTAAACACAGGCTTCTCCAAAAGTGCAGATAAAACCATATGCTTTGATCACACTATCAAAGCGTTTATTCCAACTCCGAGAGGCTTGCACCAGTCCATAAATGGATCATGGAGCTTGCACACTTTGTTAGCTCCCTTAGGATCGACAAAACCTTACGGTTGCATCATATACAACTCTTCTTCCGTAAATCCATTCAGAATGCAGTTTGACATCCATCTGCCCTATTTCATAATCATAAAATGCGGCAATTGCTAACATGATTCGCATGGACTTAAGCATCGCTAGGGGTGAGAAGGTCTCATCGTAGTCAACCCCTTGAACTTGTCGAAAACCTTTTGCAACAAGTCGAGCTTTTAGACAGTAACATTACCGTACGTCGGTCTTCTTCTTGAAGATCCATTTATTCTCTATTGCTTGCCGATCAACGGGCAAGTCAACCAAAGTCCACTCTCTGTTCTCATACATGGATCCCATCTCAGATTTCATGGCTTCAAGCCATTTTGCGGAATCTGGGCTCACCATCGCTTCTTCATAGTTCGTAGGTTCACCATGATCTAGTAGCATGACTTCCGTAACAGGATTACCGTACCACTCTGGCGCGGATCTTACTCTGGTTGATCTCGAAGTTCAAGAACAACTTGATCTAAAGTTTCATGATCATCATCATTAACTTCCTCACTAATTTGTGTAGGTGTCACAGAAACCGGTTTCTGTGATGAACTACTTTCCAATAAGGGAGTTGGTACTGTTACCTCATCAAGTTCAACTTTCCTCCCACTCACTTCTTTCAAGAGAAACTCCTTCTCTAGAAAGGATCCATTCTTAGCAACGAATGTCTTGCCTTCGGATCTGTGATAGAAGGTGTACCCAACTATCTCCTTTGGGTATCCTATGAAGACACATTTTTCCGATTTGGGTTCGAGCTTATCAGGTTGAAGCTTTTTCACATAAGCATCGCAGCCCCAAACTTTCAGAAACGACAACTTTTGGTTTCTTGCCAAACCATAGTTCATAAGGAGTCGTCTCAACGGATTTTGATGGTGCCCTATTTAACGTGAATGCGGCCGTCTCTAAAGCATAACCCCAAAACGATAGCGGTAAATCAGTAAGAGATATCATAGATTGCACCATATCTAGTAAAGCACGACACTGACGTTCGGACACACCATTACGTTGTGGTGTTCCGGTGGCGTGAGTTGCGAAACTATTCCGCCTTTGTTTCAAAGGTAGACCAAACTCGTAACTCAAATATTCTCCTCCACGATCAGATCGTAGAAACTTTATTTTCTTGTTACGATGATTTTCAACTTCACTCTGAAATTCTTAGAACTTTTCAAATGTTTCAGACTTATGCTTCATTAAGTAGACATACCCATATCTGCTTAAATCATCTGTGAAGGTGAGATAATAACGATATCTGCCACGAGCTTCAACATTCATTGGACCACATACATCTGTATGTATGATTTCTAACAAATCTGTTGCTCTCTCCATAGTACCGGAGAACGGCGTTTTAGTCATCTTGCCCATGAGGCACGGTTCGCAAGTACCAAGTGATTCATAATCAAGTGGTTCCAAAAGTCCATCAGTATGGAGTTTCTTCATGCGCTTACACCGATATGACCTAAACGGCGATTGCCACAAATAAGTTGCACTATCATTATCAACTCTGCATCTTTGGCTTCAACATTATGAATATGTGTATCACTACAATCGAGATTCATCAAAAATAGACCACTCTTTAAGGGTGCATGACCATAAAAGATATTACTCATATAAATAGAACAACCATTATTCTAAGATTTAAATGAATAACCGTCTCGCATCAAACAAGATCCAGATATAATGTTCATGCTCAACGCTGGCACCAAATAACAATTATTCAGGTCGAAAACTAATCCCGAAGGTAGATGTAGAGGTAGCGTGCCGACCGTGATCACATCGACTTTGGAACCATTTCCCACGCGCATTGTCACCTCGTCCTTGGCCAGTGTTCGCTTAATCCGTAGTCCCTGTTTGGAGTTGCAAATATTAGCAATGTAACCAAAGTATCAAATACCGGTGCTCTGCGAGCTCTAGTAAGGTACACATCAATAACATGTATATCACATATACCTTTGTTCACCTTGCCATCCTTCTTATCCGCCAAATACTTGGGGCAGTTCCGCTTCCAGTGACCAGTTTGCTTGCAGTAGAAGCACTCCATTTCAGGCTTAGGTACAGACTTGGGTTTCTTCTCTTGAGCAGCAACTTGCTTGCTGTTCTTCTTGAAGTTCCCCTTCTTCTTCCCTTTGCCCCTTTTCTTGAAACTAGTGGTCTTGTTGACCATCAACACTTGATGCTCCTTCTTGATTTCTACCTCCGCAGCCTTTAGCATTGCGAAGAGCTCGGGAATTTCCTTTTCCATCCCTTGCATATTATAGTTCATCATGAAGCTCTTGTAGCTTGGTGGCAGTGAATGGAGAATTCTGTCAATGACGCTATCATCCAGAAGATTAACTCCCAGTTGAATCAAGTGATTATTATACCAAGACATTTTGAGTATATGCTCACTGACAGAACTATTCTCCTCCATCTTGCAGCTATAGAACTTATTGGAGACTTCATATCTCTCAATCCGGGCATTTGCTTGAAATAATAACTTCAACTCCTGGAACATCTCACATGCTCCATGACGTTCAAAACGTCGTTGAAGACCCGGTTCTAAGCCGTAAAGCATGGCACACTGAACTATTGAGTAGTCATCAGCTTTGCTCTGCAAGACGTTCATAACATCTGGCGTTTCTCCTGTAGCAGGCTGGCACCCAGCGGTGCTTCCAGGACGTAATTCTTCTGTGCAGCAATGAGGATAATCCTCAAGTTACGGACCCAGTCCGTGTAATTGCTACCATCATCTTTCAACTTTGCTTTCTCAAGGAACGCATTAAAATTCAACGGAACAACAATACGAGCCATCTATCTACAACAAACATAGACAAGCAAAATACTATCGGTACTAAGTTCATGATAAATTTAAGTTCAATTAATCATATTACTTAAGAACTCCCACTTAGACAGACATCTCTCTAGTCATCTAAGTGATCACGTGATCCAAATCAACTAAACCATGTCCGATCATCACGTGAGATGGAGTAGTTTTCAATGGTGAACATCACTATGTTGATCATATCTACTATATGATTCACGCTCGACCTTTCGGTCTCTGTGTTCGAGGCCATATCTGCATATTCTAGGCTCGTCAAGTTTAACCTGAGTATTCCGCGTGTGCAAAATTGGCTTGCACCCGTTGTAGATGGACGTAGAGCTTATCACACCCGATCATCATGTGGTGTATGGGCACGACGAACTTTGGCAACGGTGCATACTCAGGGAGAACACTTCTTGATAATTAGTGAGAGATCATCTTAAAATGCTACCGTCAATCAAAGCAAGATAAGATGCATAAAGGATAAACATCACATGCAATCAATATAAGTGATATGATATGGCCATCATCATCCCGTGCTTGTGATCTCCATCTCCAAGCACCGTCATGATCACCATCGTCACCGGCGCGACACCTTGATCTCCATCGTAGCATCGTTGCCGTCTCGCCAACTATTGCTTCTACGACTATCGCTACCGCTTAGTGATAAAGTAAAGCAATTACGTGGCAATTGCATTTCATACAATAAAGCGACAACCATATGGCTTCGCCATTGCCGATAACTTCGGTTACAAAACATGATCATCTCATACAATAAGATATAGCATCACGTCTTGACCATATCACATCACAACATGCCCTGCAAAATCAAGTTAGACGTCCTCTACTTTGTTGTTGCAAAATTTACGTGGCTGCTACGGGCTGAGCAAGAACCGTTCTTACCTACGCATCAAAACCACAACGATAGTTCGTCAAGTTAGTGATGTTTTAACCTTCTCAAGGACCGGGCGTAGCCACACTCGATTCAACTAAAGTTGGAGAAACTGGCACCCTTGACCACCGTGTGCAAAGCACGTCGGTAGAACCAGTCTCGCGTAAGCGTCTGGCGTAATGTCGGTCGGGCCGCTTCATCCAACAATACCGCCGAACCAAACTATGACATCTTTGGTAAGCGGTATGACTTGTATCGCCCACAACTCACTTGTGTTCTACTCGTGCATATAACATCAACGCATAAAACCTAGGCTCGGATGCCTTTGTTGGGGAACGTAGTAATTTCAAAAAAATTCCCTCGCACCCAAGATCATGGTGATGCATAGCAACGAGAGGGGAGAGTGTTGTCCATGTACCCTCGTAGACCGAAAGCGGAAGCGTTATAACAACGCGGTTGATGTAGTCATACATCTTCACGGCCCGACCGATCAAGCATCGAAACTACGGCACCTCCGAGTTTTAGCACACGTTCAGCTCGATGACGATCCCCGGACTCCGATCCAGCAAAGTGTCGGCGATGAGTTCCGTCAGCACGACGGCGTGGTGACGGTGATGATGTTCTACCGACGCAGGGCTTCGCCTAAGCACCGCTATGATATGACCGAGGTGGAATATAGTGGAGGGGGGCACCGCACACGGCTAAGAACGATCACGAAGATCAACTTGTGTGTCTATGGGTGCCCCCTCCTCCGTATATAAAGGGGGGAGGAGGAGGGGGCCGGCCAAGGGGAGAGGCGCGCCCTAGGGGGGGCAATCCTACTCCAAGTAGGTTTGGCCCCCCTTTCCTATTAGGAGTAGGAGAGGGAAGGAAGAGAGGGGAGGGAAGAAGGAAAGGGGGGGGGGTGTTGGGGAACGTTGCAGAAAATTAAAAAAATTCCTACGGTTTCACCAAGATCCATCTATGAGTTCATCTAAGCAACGAGTCATGGGAGAGAGATTTCATCTACATACCACTTGTAGATGGCGTGCGGAAGCGTTCAAGGGAGCAGGGATGATGGAGTCGCATCGCCGTGATTCAAATCACCGATGACCAAGTGCCGAACGGACAGCACCTCCGCGTTCAACACACGCAGAACGGACGACGGCGTCTCCTCCTTCTTGATCCAGCAAGGGGAAGGAGAGGTTGAGGAAGAAGGCTCCAGCAGAAGACGACGGCGTGATGATGGTGGAGAGGCAAGATCTCGGCAGGCTTCGCCAAGCACTCAACGGAGGAGGTGTTGGGGAGGGGAGGGGCTGCGCCTTGGATGTGTGTTGCAGCCCTCCCCTCACCCCTCTATTTATAGGGGAAGGGGCAAGGGGGGCCGACCCCTCTAGATGAGATCTAGAGGGGGGCGGCAGCCAGGGAGGGGGGCTTGCCCCCGAAGCAAAGGGGGGCGCCCCCACTAGGTTTGCCCCCCAACCCTAGGCGCATGGGCCCAAGGGGGGGCGCCCAGCCCTCCAGGGGCTGGTTCCCTGCCCCTTGTGTCCCATGAGGCCCTCCGAGAGGGGTGCCCCCTCCCGGTGGACCCCCGGAACCTCTCCGGTGGCCCCGGTACAATACCGGTATGCCCCCGAAACTTTCCGGTGTCCGTATGACAACTTCCCATATATAAATCTTCACCTCCGGACCATTCCGGAACTCCTCGTGACGTCCGGGATCTCATCCGGGACTCCGAACAACATTTGTTAATCACATACAAGTCTTCCTAATAACCCTAGCGTCACCAAACCTTAAGTGTGTAGACCCTACGGGTTCGGGAGACATGCAGACATGACCGAGACGACTCTCCAGTCAATAACCAACAGCGGCCAACAGCGGGATCTGGATACCCATGTTGGCTCCCACATACTCCTCGATGATCTCATCGGATGAACCACGTTGTCGAGGATTCAAGCAACCCCGTATACTATTCCCTTTGTCAGACGGTTTGTTACTTGCCCGAGATTCGATCGCCAGTATCCCAATACCTCGTTCAATCTCGCTACGGCAGTCACTTTACTCGTCTGCGTAATGCATGATCCCGTGACGGACACTTGGTCACTTTGAGCTCATTATGATGATGCACTACCGTGGGCCCGGTGATACCTCTCCGTAATACGGAGTGACAAATCCCAGTCTCGATCCGTGTCAACCCAATGACACTTTCGGAGATACCGTAGTGCACCTTTATAGTCACCCGATTACGTTGTGACGTTTGGTGCACCCAAAGCACTCCTACGGTATCCGGAGTTACACGATCTCATGGTCTAAGGAAGAGATACTTGACATTGGAAAAGCTCTAGCAAAACGAACTACACGATCTTGTGCTATGCTTAGAATTGGGTCTTGTCCATCACATCATTCTCCTAATGATGTGATCCCATTATCAACGACATCTGATGTCCATAGTCAGAAACCATGACTATCTGTTGATCAACGAGCTAGTCAACTAGAGGCTCACTAGGGACATGTTGTGGTCTAAGTATTCACACGTGTATTACGATTTCCGGATAATACAATTATAGCATGAATAAAAGACAATTATCACGAACAAGGAAATATAATAATAATCCTTTTATTATTGCCTCTAGGGCATATTTCCAACAGTCTCCCACTTGCACTAGAGTCAATAATCTAGTTACATTGTGATGAATCGAACACCCATAGAGTTACGGTGTTGATCATGTTTTGCTTTCATGGAAGAGGTTTAGTCAACGGATCTGCGACATTCAGATCCGTATGCACTCTGCAAATTTCTATGTCTCCATCTTGAACATTTTCACAGATGGAGTTGAAGCGACGCTTGATGTGCCTGGTCTTCTTGTGAAACCTGGGCTCCTTGGCAAGTGCAATAGCTCCAGTGTTGTCACAGAAGAGTTTGATCGGCCCCGACGCATTGGGTATGACTCCTAGGTCGGTGATGAACTCCTTCACCCAAATTGCTTCATGCGCTGCCTCCGAGGCTGCCATGTACTCCGCTTCACATGTAGATCCCGCCACGACGCTCTGCTTGCAGCTGCAACAACTTACTTCCCCACCATTCAACATATACACGTATCCGGTTTGTGACTTAGAGTCATCCAGATCTGTGTCGAAGCTAGCGTCGACGTAACCCTTTACGACGAGCTCTTTGTCACCTCCATAAACGAGAAACATGTCCTTTGTCCTTTTCAGGTAATTTAGGATATTCTTGATCGCTGTCCAGTGTTCCTTGCCGGGATTACTTTGGTACCTTCCTACCAAACTTACGGCAAGGTTTACATCAGGTCTGGTACACAAAGATGGCATACATAATAGAACCTATGGCTGATGCATAGGGGATGACACTCATCTCTTCTTTATCTTTTGCCGTGGTCGGGCATTGAGCCGAGCTCAATCTCACACCTTGCAAAGATGTGCAAGAACCCTTTCTTGGACTGATCCATTTTGAACTTCTTCAAAATCTTATCAAGGTATGTGCTTTGTGAAAGACCTATGAGGCGTCTCGATCTATCTCTATAGATCTTGATGCGTAATATATAAGCAGCTTCTCCAAGGTCCTTCATTGAAAAACTTTTATCCAAGTAGGCCTTAATGCTGTCCAAGAGTTCTATATCATTTCCCATCAAAAGTATGTCATCTACATATAATATGAGAAATGCTATGAGCTCCCACTCACTTTCTTGTAAATGCAGGCTTCTCCATAAGTCTCAAGATAAACCCAAACGCTTTGATCATCTCATCAAAGCGAATGTTCCAACTCCGAGATGCTTGCACCAGCCCATAAATGGATCGCTGGAGCTTGCATACTTTGTTAGCATTCTTAGGATCGACAAAACCTTCCGGCTGCATCATATACATCTCTTCCTTAAGATAACCGTTAAGGAATGCTGTTTTGACGTCCATCTGCCATATCTCATAATCATAGTATGCGGCAATTGCTAACATGATTCGGACGGACTTATTCTTAGCTACGGGAGAGAAAGTCTCATCGTAGTCAATCCCTTGAACTTGCCGATAACCCTTAGCGACAAGTCGAGCTTTATATATGGTGACATTACCATCTGCGTCCGTCTTCTTCTTAAAGATCCATTTGTTTTCTATAGCTCGCCGATCATCGGGCAAGTCTGTCAAAGTCCATACTTTGTTTTCATACATGGATCAAATCTCGGATAGCATGGCATCAATCCAGATGTTGGAATCTGGGCCCGCCATCGCTTCTTCATAGTTCAAGGTTCACCGTTGTCTAACAACATGATTTCCTGGACAGGGTTGCCATACCACTCTGGTGTGGAACGTGTCCTTGTGGACCTACGAAGTTCAGTAGCAACTTGATCCGAAGTACCTTGATCATCATCATTAATTTCCTATCCAGTAGGTGTAGGCACCACAGGAACATTTTCCTGAGCTGCACTACTTTCCGATTCAAGAGGTAGTACTTCATCAAGTTCTACTTTCCTCCCACTTACTCCTTTCGAGAGAAACTCTTTTTCCGTAAAAGGATCCGTTCTTGGCAACAAAGATCTTGCCTTCGGACCTAAGGTAGAAGGTATACCCAATGGTTTCCTTAGGGTATCCTATGAAGACGCATTTTTCCGACTTGGGTTCGAGCTTTTCAGGTTGAAGTTTCTTGACATAAGCATCGCATCCCCAAACTTTTAGAAACGACAGCTTAGGTTTCTTCCCAAACCATAATTCATACGGTGTCATCTCAACAGATTTAGACGGTGCCCTATTTAAAGTGAATGTAGCTGTCTCTAGAGCGTATCCCCAAAATGATAGCGGTAAATCGGTAAGAGACATCATAGATCGCACCATATCCAATAGAGTGCGATTCGACGTTCGGACACACCGTTATTACCGAGGTGTTCCAGCGGCGTGAGTTGTGAAACGATTCCACATTTCCTTAAGTGTGTACCAAATTCGTGACTTAAATATTCTCCTCCACGATCGTCGATCAGAAGAACTTTATTTTTCGGTCACGTTGATTCTCTACCTCATTCTGAAATTCCTTGAACTTTTCAAAGGTCTCAGACTTGTGTTTCATCAAGTAGACATACCCATATCTACTCAAGTCATCAGTGAGAGTGAGAACATAACGATATCCTCCGCGAGCCTCAACGCTCATTGGGCCGCACACATCGGTATGTATGATTTCCAATAAGTTGGTTGCTCGCTCCATTGTTGTGGAGAACGGAGTATTGGTCATTTTGCCCATAAGGCATGGTTCGCATGTGTCAAATGATTCATAATCGAGATACTCTAAAAGTCCATCAACATGGAGCTTCTTCATGCGCTTGACACCAATGTGACCAAGGCGGCAGTGCCACAAGTATGTGGGACTATCGTTATCAACTTTACATCTTTTGGTATTCACACTATGAATATGTGTAACATCACGCCGAGATTCATTAAGAATAAACCATTGACCATCGGAGCATGACCATAAAACATATCTCTCATATAAATAGAACAACCATTATTCTCGGATTTAAATAAGTAGCCATCTCACATTAAACGAGATCCTGATACAATGTTCATGCTCAAACTTGGCACTAAATAACAATTATTGAGGTTTAAAACTAATCCCGTAGGTAAATGCAGAGGTAGCGTGCCGACGGCGATCACATCGACCTTGGAACCATTCCCGACGCGCATCGTCACCCCGTCCTTCGCCAGTCTCCGTTTATTCCGCAGCTCCTGCTGTGAGTTACAAATATGAGCAACGGCACTGGTATCAAATACCCAGGAGTTACATGAGTACTGGTAATGTACACATCAATTACATGTATATCAAATATACCTTTAGTGTTGCCGGCCTTCTTGTCCGCTAAGTATTTGGGGCAGTTCCGCTTCCAGTGGCCCTTCCCTTTGCAATAAAAGCACTCTGTCTCGTGCTTGGGTCCATTCTTTGACTTCTTCCGGCAACTTGCTTGCAGGCGGCGGCAACTTTATCTTTGCCGTCCTTCTTGAAGTTCTTCTTACCCTTGCCCTTTTTGAACTTAGTGGTTTTATTGACCATCAACACTTGATGTTCTTTCTTGATTTCAACCTCTGCTGACTTCAGCATTGAGAATACTTCAGGAATGGTCTTCACCATCCCCTGCATATTGTAGTTCATCACAAAGCACTTGTAGCTTGGTGGGAGCGACTGAAGGATTCTGTCAATGACCGCCTCATCCGGGAGGTTGATCTCCAGCTGGGACAGGCGGTTGTGCAACCCAGACATTTTGAGTATGTGCTCACTGACATAACTGTTTTCCTCCATCTTACAACTATAGAACTTGTCGGAGACTTCATATCTCTCGACCCGGGCATGAGCTTGGAAAACCATTTTCAGCTCCTCGAACATCTCATATGCTCCGTGTTGCTCAAAACTCTTTTGGAGCCCGGTTCTAAGTCGTAAAGCATGCCGACCTTTGAACGAGGGAGTAATCATCAAGACGAGACTGCCAAGCATTCGTAATGTCTTGGTTCTACTGGGATGGGTGCTTCACCTAGCGGTGCTTCTAGGACATATTGTTTCTTGGCTGCTATGAGGATGATCCTCGTGTTAGGACCCAGTCCGAATAGTTGCTGCCATCATCTTTCAAATTAGTTTTCTCTAGGAACGCGTTGAAGTTCATGTTGACATGAGCGCTGGCCATTTGATCTACAAGACATATTTTGCAAAGACTTTAGACTAAGTTCATGATAATTAAGTTCATCTAATCAAATTATTTAATGAGCTCCCACTCAAATTTGACATCCCTCTAGTCATCTAAGTGTTACATGATCCGAGTCGACTAGGCCGTGTCCGATCATCACGTGAGACGGACTAGTCATCGTCAGTGAACATCTCCATGTTGATCGTATCTTCCATACGACTCATGTTCGACCTTTCGGTCTCTTGTGTTTCGAGGCCATGTCTTGTACATGCTAGGCTCGTCAAGTTAACCCTAAGTGTTTATGCATGTGTAAAACTGTCTTACACCCGTTGTATGTGAACGTAAGGATCTATCACACCCGATCATCACATGGTGCTTCAAGCATTTAACTTTAGCAACGGTGCACGCTTAGGGGAACACTTTCTTGAAATTATTATAAGGGATCATCTTATTTACTACCATCGTTCTAAGTAAACAAGATGCATAAACATAATAAACATCACATGCAATTATATAAAGTAGTGACATGATATGGCCAATATCATATAGCTCCTTCGATCTTCATCTTCGGGGCTCCATGATCATCTTGTCACCGGCATGACACCATGATCTCCATCATCATGATCTCCATTATCGTGTCTCCATGAAGTTGCTCGCCAACTATTACTTCTACTACTATGGCTAACACGTTTAGCGATAAAGTAAAGTAATTTACATGGCGTTGAATCAATGACACGCAGGTCATACAATAATTAAGACAACTCCTATGGCTCCTGCCGGTTGTCATACTCATCGACATGCAAGTCGTGATTCCTATTACAAGAACATGATCTCATACATCACAATATATCATTCATCATTCATCACAACTTACGGCCATATCACATCACATGACAATTGCTGCAAAAACAAGTTAGACGTCCTCTAATTGTTGTTGCATCTTTTACGTGGCTGCAATTGGGTTCTAGAAAGAACGTTTTCTTACCTACGAATAACCACAACGTGATTTTGTCAACTTATATTTACCCTTCATAAGGACCCTTTTCATCTAATCCGCTCCAACTAAAGTAGGAGAGACAGACACCCGCTAGCCACGTTATGCAACTAGTGCATGTCAGTCGGTGGAATCTGTCTCACGTAAGCGTACGTGTAAGGTCAGCCCGGGCCGCTTCATCCCACAATACCGCTGAAGCAAGAAAAGACTAGTAGCGGCAAGCAAGTTGACAAGATCTACGCCCACAACAAAATTGTGTTCTACTCGTGCAATAGAGAACTACGCATAGACCTAGCTCATGATGCCCTTTGTTGGGGAACGTTGCAGAAAATTAAAATTTTTCCCACGGTTTCACCAAGATCCATCTATGAGTTCATCTAAGCAACGAGTCATGGGAGAGAGATTGCATCTACATACCACTTGTAGATCGCGTGCGGAAGCGTTCAAGGGAACGGGGATGATGGAGTCGTACTCGCCGTGATTCAAATCACCGATGACCAAGTGCTGAACGGAAAGCACCTCCGCGTTCAACACACATATGGAACGGACGACGTCTCCTCCTTCTTGATCCAGCAAGGGGGAAGGAGAGGTTGAGGAAGAAGGCTCCAGCAGCAGCACGACGGCGTGATGATGGTGGAGAGGCAAGATCTCGGCAGGCTTCGCCAAGCACTCAGCGGAGGAGGAGAGGTGTTGGGAGGGAGGGCTGCGCCTTGGATGTGTGTTGCAGCCTCCCTCACCCCTCTATTTATAGGGAAGGGGCAGGGGCCCCCTCTAGATGAGATATAGAGGGGGGCAATGTCAGGAGGGGGCTTGCCCCCAAGCAAAGGGCGCCCCACTAGGGTTCCCCCAACCCTAGGCGCATGGGCCCAAGGGGGCGCCCAGCCCTCCGTGGGCTGGTTCCCTGCCCCTTGTGGCCCATGAGGCCCTCCGAGAGGTGGCCCTCCGGTGGACCCCGGAACATCTCCGGTGGCCCCAGACAATACCGGTATGCCCTCAAACTTTCCGGTGTCCGTATGACAACTTCCCATATATAAATCTTGACCTCTGGACCATTCCGGAACTCCTCGTGACGTCCGGGATCTCATCCGGGACTCCGAACAACATTCGGTAATCACATACAATTCTTCCTAATAACCCTAGCGTCACCGAACCTTAAGTGTGTAGACCCTACGGGTTCGGGAGACATGCAGACATAACCGAGACGACTCTCCGGTCAATAACCAACAGTGGGATCTGGATACCCATGTTGGCTCCCACATACTCTCGATGATCTCATCGGATGAACCACGATGTCGAGGATTCAAGCAACCCCGTATACTATTCCCTTTGTCAGACGGTATGTTACTTGCCCGAGATTCGATCGTCGGTATCCCAATACCTCGCTCAATCTCGCTACCGGCAAATCACTTTACTCGCATCCGTAATGCATGATCCCGTGACGGACACTTGGTCACTTTGAGCTCATTATGATGATGCACTATCGAGAGGGCCCGGTGATACCTCTCGGTAATACGGAGTGACAAATCCAGCCTCGATCCGTGTCAACCCAATGTACACTTTCGGAGATACCGTAGTGCACCTTTATAGTCACCCGATTACGTTGTGACGCTTGGTACACCCAAAGCACTCCTACGGTATCCGGGAGTTACACGATCTCATGGTCTAAGGAAGAGATACTTGACATTGGAAAAGCTCTAGCAAAACGAACTACACGATCTTGTGCTATGCTTAGGATTGTCTTGTCCATCACATCATTCTCCTAATGATGTGATCCCGTTATCAACGACATCCAATGTCCATAGTCGAAACCATGACTATCTGTTGATCAACGACCTAGTCAACTAGAGGCTCACTAGGGACATGTTGTGGTCTAAGTATTCACACGTGTATTACGATTTCCGGATAATACAATTATAGCATGAATAAAAGACAATTATCACGAACAAGGAAATATAATAATAATCCTTTTATTATTGCCTCTAGGGCATATTTCCAACAGGGGGGCGGCCCCTCTCCCAATTCGGATTGGGCTTGGGGGGGTGCCCCCTCCTTTGCTCCTTCTCCCTCCTTTCCACTAAGGCCCAATAAGGCCCATATACCTACCGGGGGGTTCCGGTAACCTCCAGAGTTTCCCAGATAGTCCCAATCTCACACGGAACCTTTCCGGTGTCCAAATATAGCCGTCCAATATATCAATCTTTATGTCTCGACCATTTTGAGACTCCTTGTCATGTCCGTGATCACATCCGGGACTCCAAACAACCTTCGGTACATCAAAACTCATAAACTCATAATATAACTGTCACCGTAACGTTAAGCGTGCGAAACCTACGGGTTCGAGAACTATGTAGACATGACCTAGAACTGTTTCTTGTCAATAACCAATAGCGGAACCTGGATGCTCATATTGGCTCCTACATATTCTACGAAGATCTTTATCCGTCAAACCGCATAACAACATACGTTGTTCCCTTTGTCATCGGTATGTTATTTGCCCGAGATTCGATCATCAGTATCTCAATACCTAGTTCAATCTCATTACTGGCAAGTCTCTTTACTCGTTACGTAATGCATCATTCCGTAACTAACTCATTAGTTACATTGCTTGCAAGGCTTATAGTGATGTGCATTACCGAGAGGGCCCAGAGATACCTCTCCGACAATCGGAGTGACAAATCCTAATCTCGAAATACGTCAACTCAACAAGTACCTTTCGAGACACCTGTAGAGCACCTTTATAATCACCAGTTACCTTGTGATGTTTGGTAGCACACAGAGTGTTCCTCCGGTAAACGGGAGTTACATAATCTCGTAGTCATAGGAACATGTATAAGTCATGAAGAAAGCAATAGCAACATACTAAACGATCAAGTGCTAAGCTAACGGAATGGGTGAGGTCAATCACATCATTCTCCTAATGATGTGATCCCGTTAATCAAATGACAACTCATGTCTATGGTTAGGAAACTTAACCATCTTTGATTTACGAGCTAGTCAAGTAGAGGCATACTAGTGACACTATGTTTGTCTATGTATTCACACATGTATCATGTTTCCGGGTAATACAATTCTAGCATGAAAAATAAACATTTATCATGATATGAAGAAATAAATAATAACTTTATTATTGCCTCTAGGGCATATTTCCTTCAGTCTCCCACTTGCACTAGAGTCAATAATCTAGATTACACAGTAATGATTTCAACACCCATGGAGTCTTGGTGCTGATCATGTTTTGCTCGTGGAAGAAGCTTAGTCAACGGGTCTGCAACATTCAGATCCGTATATATCTTGCAAATTTCTATGTCTCCCACCTGGACTTGGTCCCGGATGGAATTGAAGCGTCTCTTCATGTGCTTGGTCCTCTTGTGAAATCTGGATTCCTTTGCCAAGGCAATTGCACCAGTATTGTCACAGAAGATCTTCATTGGTCCCGATGCACTAGGTATGACACCTAGATCGAAAATGAACTCCTTCATCCAGACTCCTTCATTTGCTGCTTCCGAAGCAACTATGTACTCCGCTTCGCATGTAGATCCCGCTACGACGCTTTGTTTAGAACTGCACCAACTGACAATTTGCACCGTTTAATATAAACACGTATCCGGTTTGCAATTTAGAATCGTCCGGATCAGTGTCAAAGCTTGCATCGACGTAACCATTTACGACTAGCTCTTTGTCACCTCCATAAACGAGAAACATATCCTTAGTACTTTTTAGGTATTTCAGGATGTTCTTGACCGCTGTCCAGTGATCCACTCCTGGATTACTTTGGTACCTCCCTGCTAAACTAATATTGCCCATGAGGCACGGTTAGCAAGTACCAAGTGATTCATAATCAAGTGGTTCCAAAAGTCCATCAGTATGGAGTTTCTTCATGCGTTTTACACCGATATGACCTAAACGGCAGTGCCACAAATAAACTGCGCTATCATTATCAACTCTGCATCTTTTGGCTTCAACATTATGAATATGTGTATCACTACAATCAAGATTCATCAAAAATAGACCACTCTTTAAGGGTGCATGACCATAAAAGATATTACTCATATAAATAGAACAACCATTATTCTCTGATTTAAATGAATAACCGTCTCGCATCAAACAAGATCCAGATATAATATTCATGCTCAATGCTGGCACCAAATAACAATTATTCAGGTCTAAAACTAATCCCAAAGATAGATGTAGAGGTAGCGTGCCGACCGCGATCACATCAACTTTGGAACCATTTCCCACGCGCATCTTCACCTCGTCCTTGGCCATTGTTCGCTTAATCCATAGTCCCTGTTTGGAGTTGCAAATATTAGCAATAGAACAAGTATCAAATACCCAGGTGCTACTGCGAGCTCTAGTAAGGTACACATCAATAACATGTATATCACATATACCTTTGTTCACCTTGCCATCCTTCTTATCCGCCAAATACTTGGGGCGATTCCGCTTCAAAGGACCAGTTTGCTTGGCAAGAGAAGCACTCCATTTCAGGCTTAGGTCCAGACTTGGGTTTCTTCTCTTGAGCAGCAACTTGCTTGCTGTTCTTCTTGAAGTTCCCCTTCTTCTTTCCTTTGCCCTTTTTCTTGAAACTAGTGGTCTTGTTGACCATCAACACTTGATGCTCCTTCTTGATTTCTATCTCCGCAGCCTTTAGCATTGCGAAGAGCTCGGGAATTGCCTTTTCCATCCCTTGCATATTGTAGTTCATCACGAAGCTCTTGTAGCTTGGTGGCAGTGATTGGAGAATTCTGTCAATGACGCTATCATCCGGAAGATTAACTCCAAGTTGAATCAAGTGATTATTATACCAAGACATTTTGAGTATATGCTCACTGACAGAACTATTCTCCTCCATCTTGCAGCTATAGAACTTATTGAAGACTTCATATCTCTCAATCCGGGCATTTGCTTGAAATATTAACTTCAACTCCTGGAACATCTCACATGCTCCATGACGTTCAAAACGTCGTTGAAGACCCGGTTCTAAGCCGTAAAGCATGGCAATAATTGAACTATTGATTAGTCATCGCCTTTGCTCGCAAGACGTTCATAACATCTCGGCGTTGCTCGTAGCAGTTCGGCACCCAGCGTGCTTCCAGGACGTAATTTTACGTGCGCAAAGAATGAGGATAATCCTCAAGTTACGGACCCAGTCCGTGTAATTGCTACCATCATCTTTCAACTTTGCTTTCTCAAGGAACGCATTAAAATTCAACGGAACAACAATACGAGCCATCTATCTACAACAAACATAGACAAGCAAAATACTATCAGGTACTAAGTTCATGATAAATTTAAGTTCAATTAATTATATTACTTAAGAACTCCCACTTAGATGACATCTCTCTAGTCATCTAAGTGATCACGTGATCCAAATCAACTAAACCATGTCCGATCATCACGTGAGATGGAGTAGTTTTCAATGGTGAACATCACTATGTTGATCATATCTACTATATGATTCACGCCGACATTTCGGTCTCCGTGTTCCGAGGCCATATCTCGCATATGCTAGGCTCGTCCAAGTTTAACCCGAGTATTCCGCATGTGCAAAACCGGCTTGCACCCGTTGTAGATGGGCGAGAGCTTATCACACCCGATCATCATGTGGTGTATGGGCACGACGAACTTTGGCAACGGTGCATACTCAGGAGAACACTTCTTGATAATTAGTGAGAGATCATCTTAAAATGCTTCCACAATCAAAGCAAGATAAGATGCATAAAGGATAAACATCACATGCAATCAATATAAGTGATATGATATGGCCATCATCATCCCGTGCTTGTGATCTCCATCTCCGGCACCGTCATGATCACCATCGCCAAATCGTGCGACACCTTGATCTCCATCATAGCATCGTTGTCGTCTCGCCAACTATTGCTTCTACGACTATCGCTACCGCTTAGTGATAAAGTAAAGCAATTACAGAGCGATTGCATTTCATACAATAAGCGACAACCATATGGCTCCTGCCGATTGCCGATAACTTCGGTTACAAAACATGATCATCTCATACAATAAAATATAGCATCACGTCTCGACCATATCACATCACAACGTGCCACCGCAAAAACAAGTTAGACGTCCTCTACTTTGTTGTTGCAAATTTTACGTGGTCGCTATGGGTTGAGCAAGAACCGTTCTTACCTACGCATCAAAACCACAACGATAGTTCGTCAAGTTAGTCTTTGTTTAACCTTCTCAAGGACCGGGCGTACCACACTCGGTTCAACTAAAGTTGGAGAAACCGACACCCGCCACCACACGTGTGCAAAGCACGTCGGTAGAACCGGTCTCGGCGTAAGCGTCTGGCGTAATGTCGGTCGGGCCCTTCATCCAACAATACCGCCAACCAAAGTATGACATGTCGGTAAGCGATGACTTGTATCGCCCATAACTCACTTGTATTCTACTCGTGTATATAACATCAATGCATAAAACCTAGGCTCGGATGCCACTGTTGGGGAACGTAGTAATTTCAAAAAAATTCCTACGCACACGTAAGATCATGGTGATGCATAGCAACAAGAGCGGGAGTGTTGTCCACGTACCCTCGTAGACCGAAAACGGAAGCGTTATAACAACGCGATTGATGTAGTCGTATATCTTCACGTATATGAGTTAATTGCACGGAAGTACTACAATTCGGGCATCACATGCAGATTGGTACCACGATTTCTAATTTTTACATGTCAGTATCAACATTGGTCCAGATTTTTACAAATTAGGCTAAAACGCGTATTTATATGTTGACAGTGTATCTGACTGTTGGGGCCCGTCTGTCAGGTGCCGACGTGGCATATTTTTTGCAGAAAACCCCCTTCTTTATACGTAATCACATAAATACCCGTTATTTTTGCGGGAAAAATGTTAACATGAGAGATTTTTTTTGTTTGGACTTACTATTTATACGTATTGACAGTGTATCTGACTATTGGGGCCCGTCTGGTGCCGACGTGGCATATTTTTTGCAGAAAACCCCCTTGCTTTATACATAATCACATAAATACCCATTATTATATTTTTTACAGAAAACCACCTTGCTTTATACGTAATCACATAAATACCCGTTATTTTTGCGGGAAAAATGTTAACATGAGAGAATTTTCTTTTGTTCGGACTTGTTTGAAAGCTTCTAACGAACTGGACAAATAAATAAAGTGAACGAAAATTCGCGCGCGCCAGGTTTCGAACCTGCGACCTGCAGCAGGCGGGCGGAGCGCGCTAGCCACCCGGCCAAAGGGCTGCTCGTGTTTCTTTCAAGGCAGGATTTTATTTATACAATAGACGAACGCTGGCCGATGGTTGGGCCAACCAAGGCCTGTAATTGTTTTTTCGTTTCGCCTTCTACTGACGCGCGTGCTGGGCACGTTCGCCCGGATTTCTTTTCTATTTATTTATCTTATTATGCTTTATTTTTGTTTCTGGTTTTGGCTTACTTTTAGGTTTTTCTTTCTTTCTTCTTTTATTCACTGGGTTCGTTCTTCTTCTGTTTTTAATATACTTACTAAATAATTTTTTAGATAGGCTTCAATACATGATGTTTTCAAATACATGATGAACATGTTTTTGAATTTGCATGAACATTATCTTAATGTACGCTGAGCACCTTTTCTGCGTATAGTGATTATTTTTTAATGCTTGATGAACTTTACTTTGCAAATAGTGAGCATTTTTTAATATATTGAACTTTTAGGTTGAACATTTTTTTAATATATACGATGAATATTTTTTTAATTTAGGTTGCTCATTTTTTAATATATACGGTGATCATTTTTGTAATATAGGTTGAACATTTTCTTAATACATGATGAATTTTTTTGACAATGTGTATTTGAGAAAATGTTCAGCATGTTTTAAAAACTTATTGCGTAAAATCATTCTAGCATTTCGAGAAACACATCAATTTTTTAATAAAAGTTGCACTGTTTTAGTGCACTAATATGTAATCGCAAAAAAATGTATTAATATTATGATTAATAAATAAGTGATTCAGTGCAAGCAGCAGCGCTGGGCTCGGCGGCCGGCCCAGCGTGGCTACTATAATATAAAGGACCTCCCGCCTGTAACCTAACAAAAGCTTCGCTGTGGCCTGGTCGCCGAGCCCAGCGCTGCTGCGTGCCCTGAATCACGCGTGCTAGGTTACAGGCGGCCGGCCCAGTGTAGAGACAATCATGTAGGCATATATAGCATAGTAAATATCGTGAGGTCTAAACACTCAAAATATACCCGCAGTTCTGCAATACAAATAAATTATTAATGTCTATGACATTCATGTCTGTATAATTTCTTCAGAATTTGTTAGTAGTTTCAATTGGCTACAAAATATTCTCAACGAAACCCTTCCTCTTCATGCCTACAAACCCATAATTTGACAGTCAATTTTTTCTGATTTTTTATTGTTCTAGTTTCTAGTTCTATTGTTTTTAAGGAACACATCAAAATAAAGTGTAGATTGAAGGAGGAAGTTAGAAATCATGTTCACATCATTTGAATTAGCATCATGTTCACATGACTGAGAGCTTGAACCAATTGGTTTGAAAAAATATGTATTGACTGAGTTCTCTTCCTCTTTATGTCTACACACACATAATTGGACAATACAACAATTTCTAATTATTTTTTAATATTTCTACAATTAGATTCTAAGACACATAGGAATAATCTAATAATGAAAATAAACTAACCTTTTGTTGATCGCCTGGTCGCTCATCCGTGTGCACCGTGTGTGTGCCGGATTGCTCCTGCAGTCTGCGGATCGGCACGACGGGGAGTCGCGCCGTCGGGGACGGTCGGACGGAGGCCTTTCCTCCTCGGCGGTTGGAGAGATTCGATGGAGAGGATGGACGATCTACTAGGAGGGCGGCGGCGGCGGCGAAGTTTTTCCAATCGCACGAACTGAGGAACGACGGACGAGCAGATTGTGGAAATGAAACGACCGCGCATACGTCGTGGACTCGCTCGTGGTCGTGTGTATTACTTCCAGACTCCCTTTGTCTTCCACGTGGGCTCTTTTTCTTTTGCTTTTTTCTCTTATTAGGGCCGTTGACCACTTGGCCTGCTTCCTGCAATCACGCACACATCATGTTGAGTACGTACATGGGCTCTAGGCCTCTCGCTGTGGGATGGCCGGATGGATCACAGGGGGGCGAGAGAGCCAGAATTCTGTGCGTACGAAGAAAAATATGTGTGATACCTAATCGCTATTTTTTTTGAGGGGACCTAATCGCTATTAAGGTGTAACGAGGGCAATAGAACCCTGGGCAGCAAGCCCCTAGGGGGGAGTTTTCCTGGGTATGTGAGATCCCTCCCACCACGGGGGAGAAGTCTCCACTATACCTGGTGCCAAATGGCATCAACGGCAGGGAAGAAATCCCTCACAATGCAACAAAACCCATTACACAAATAATTCTGAAAAACACCACAAAACGCATTACAACTAATTTTTTTCTGAAATAGTACACAAAACCAATCCATTACACAAATTAAATCAAATTTAATTACACAAATAATTCTGAAATAGGACCACAAAACCCATTACAGGCACATAAAAAAAATTCAGTACACAAATAATTTTAGAACTGCACCATTACAGCTATAGTTCAAGTTTAGCTAGCACAAAGACAATAGCTAATGATTCTGAAGTTGTCTGACGCCGAGACACTTCTGAAGAAAATGAATTACAAGGAGACGATCAATAGTCCTGATAAGGTCTTTTCCTCCGCATGGACACCAAGTACCATAGCTCTATGTTGGCCGAACTACAAACAAAAGTGAGGAGGTTAGCATCAGTGCAATAGTTTCAGTAAACTGACACTCGAGTTGTGCATTGCTTGTCGGTGAGCACAAAAAAAACTTGTTCTCCTTTGCATAGGTGCAACCATGCCAGACCAATAAGCATACATCTAATTATCATAAGATGCAAAAGGAGTAGATGCATACAAACATGTACTCCGTCCGTTCCTAAATATTAGTCTTTTTAGGGATTCCAATAAGGGACTACATACGGAGCAAAATGAGTGAATCTACACTCTAAAATATGTCTATATACATCCTATGTAGTTTGTATTGAAATCAATAAAAAAAATTATATTTAGGAACGGAGGGAGCACAAAGTACTCGAACTCTATGTGACTTCGACACAAATCACTTCGGTTCAGGTTTCAGACACGATCAGTCAGTGCAACACATAGTGTAGATCCTAGAGTTAATTCTCAGACCTTGAGAAGTTGAGCCAACCATTAACGAAAGAAAGCTCCTATCACACACCCATATATAAAGGCATTGTTCAAACATACAACTTATTTAGATATGCCAACATCTGAATTTCATGTGATTCGCCATAGTTATAAAGAACACCAGAGAACCGAGATTTGTAAAAATTCAAAGTAAGCATGAGCAGCATCCAAATAACACACGATTAAATACTTATCAGTTTACAGCACAAAAAGTAATGAGATAACTAAATAGAGCAGACTCACAAATCAGCACCTACTAGATATCAATGATCACTGACCTGTCAGGGAAAAGAAACACTATTGATATTGTACAGAAATAGGTAGTAGGATTCAGACACAGTGTCAATATGATATGGTATGAAATGGGTGAAGAAATAGAACCATGTGTTTGTGGTTTTGTTGATATACGCAGACCAGAGGCAAGCAGAACCATCTTGTACATTTTATTTTGTCTAGTGGTTTATCTTGAACGAGAAAGTATAAATCCTAGAAGAAAATATATAAGTATTAACAATGTGAAGCTGATCCATCGGAGCAAAAATATGTTTATTCTAGTTTTAGCTTATGCACTCCTTATACTTGCAATGGATCCTAATACCTACAAATATTTGTAAAGAACCCTGAATTAAAACTAAAAGTATGGCAAACCGAATTAAAACCATATCCTGAATAGAGGTTGCACTGTAAAGAATGCACTGTTGCATCATCATCAGTCTAATGGAAGAGGGTCCAGTGCGTCTGCCTGCATCCAACATTACAAGTTTACACGATGATGAGCATTGGCGATTGACATGATCAGAAGAAAAATTGCATACTATGTACTGCCTTTTTGTGGTATTATCCTGCCCATGGAGTAATATGGTGTACTATGTCTATCTCATCATCGACCACAATTCCTCGTCACCATAATATTCATCCAACCAACTGTCAATAGACTGTAAATTAGAGTAGCTAACAGTCCTAGTAGTACAAAATATATTTCACCGGCCATGCAGTAGTAATCTTGCATAGTATTAGACAACATCTACATGAGCGAAAAACAATTCTTGTCCAAGAGCATGTGACAATCAATTCCTATATTTATCCACAACCCATTGAAAATTCTTGTACCTAAGCCGCTGCCACCTTCTGGTCAGCCAACACTAAACCAGTTGCTTCAACATCTTCACATCAGAACAAGAGAAAACACACACAGTGGCCAATGGGAGAGCGGCGACTCCTCCAAATTTCACAGTCCATGAGCAATATGTGAACAACTAAATGAACCAACTGACCCACAGTTCTGATGCATACAAGTGCACAACAGCTACACAAGAAAAATATACAAGCTCCTATGGAACTGTTGGTTCAAGATTCAGGCGGTGAAGGCATGAACTGAAGAAAAATGTATGGGAGAGGAGGAGGGGGCTAACCCTTGATCAGATGAGATGAATATGTCCGCGAAACCATCGCCGTCGGCGGAGGGAAACGGTCCTTCGAGGCGGAGGGGAGATCCGGGGAAGGAAAACGGTGAACACGGCGGTCCATCGCCGTAGCTGTAAGGGCGGAGCTTGGATCCTCAGCATCGGAGGGAGAGAGTCGGGGCATCGCTTCTGTAGGCGGCGGAGGAGCTCGGAGGTGGTCGGGGCGCTGGATCTTGGTCGACAGCGCCGTCGTTCTCGGACCGTGGGTTTCCTCCCCGACCTCTAGGGTCGTGGGTTTCCTCCCCGTGGAAAGGACGTGGGTCGGGCAGGTTACCCCGAGAATGATGCGATCCAAATGACGTGGTCGATCTCCCTGGGCCAACTCGGCCCGTGGCTCTTCGACCCCGGGAAATAGCGAGGATCCCCCCGGGATCCCTGGAAACCAAACGAGGCCTTAGAATCTTCCCTGGATGAAGAGGGCGTGCCTGAGCAGGCGACGGGGCCATCGACGATGCTTGGGGCGGAGCAGCATCGACGGGGCCACCCTGCGGCGGGCGACTATGCGGCCTGAATTGGGGATAGGCGAGGGCATGTGACTAACAGCAAAAACGAACCGGTATGTTGACTTATGGATAGTAGTGATGGGAGTGCGGGTTGAATACAAATAAGTAGAAAGACTATTTTGCAAAAAATAGGCGAACCCGACAGACTCAACCCGTGCTTTATTATTAGGGACGATTGTTTGTCAATATTACGCCACCAAACAGAGTTTTGTCCTTTCTTTCTTTCTGTAGAACAGAAGATAATTTTCTTCCAAGAGGTGTGGTACCGAGAACAGATCACTTTCTAGCTAACGAACTAACACTGCCAAATTTAGAGACAAAACAAGATGATCAGCGCGTTACAAGATTGTTACGTGCCCGCGTCCCCGTCCGTGTGACGCTTACTCGCTCTCCTCTAGTGGCCAAGTGGCATTTCAGCTCAACTGCTCACGTATATAATCCATGAGCGCTCAAGCTAATTCTCGCATCGATCCTCGCCTGGTCGTCTCCGTCCTCTGGAGCTAGCTCGTTGGCTCATGGAGTTCGTCGCCTTGACCGTGACAGTGCCCGAATACGTGCTCGACGAGCGGGGCTTCGAGGCTCACAGCCGCCGGCACAGCACTAGCGGGGCCTCCTTCGCCAGGTCAGGGCCGGAGCAGAATGCCGCTGTCGACGATGCCGTGAGGGCTGCCGGCTGCTTCTCCGGCTTCGACCAGGCGTCAGACGAGGCCATAGCTGGCCTGCGCGTGCCGGCGGCTGGCGAGATGAGGGAGGACGGCTGCGCGGTGTGCCTCGAGGACTTGGAGGGTGGCGAGCTCAGGCCATGCCCTGCTCTCACTGCTTCCACCAGCGGTGCATCTTCCGGTGGCTATCGGTCAGCCGGGTCTGCCCCTGCTGCCGCTTCCCGCTGCCGTCCGCCGACGAGCAGCGCCTCCTGCCTCCTGGACCTGGACGAGCAGGCGACGGGCCCCAGCGCCCGAGCTGAAACCAACTGACGATTGATTTGATCATTGATTTATATATCTATATATTGACAAATTAAGGACCAACATGAACTGGTTCTGAGCCATGATGCGATTTATTAAGAAATGAAGAAATGGTTACATGAACAAGGGTCTCTGTTCTACATCCTTTTCAGGCCAATCAGCATGGGCGCGTTACACACTAGACCTAGTTACCCAGTTAAGGAAAGGAGGAATATTAGCAAAAAAATGTACATAGCCTATGAACAATCCCCAAGAGAACCAAAATTCACCGCGGTATCGATCTCCGGCAGAAAGAACAATCCAACAATCCTGTTCCTTCCGTCAGTCTTCATCTTCAGTGGGGAGGTGCCAAGAAGTGATCACTGCACGTCTTCAGTGAAGGCCCTGTAGATGAAGTCCCTGAATCTCTTGCAGTACTGCTTGGGGTCGACGGCCGATATGGAGTTGGGATCATACAGCTGAGATTTGTACGCGTGCTCCAGCTTCTTGCTGATGTCGTAGTCTTGCAGGATGTCGATGATGCCGAAGAAGAGGACCACCTCCCGAAATTCTCCCGTGGGTTCACCGATGAGCGGCGACTCACTCTCGGGGTTCCGCACAACATTCTCCACCCTCGACTGCATGGCGATCCCCAGTTTCGCTTTCCTGCAAAGATCATAGCATGTTGAAAGACTTGGAAGATTCTTCAGCTGAGAGAAGTGATCTTTCAGTTGGTAGTTGGTTTGTAAGCACTGCTTAGTTGTTCAGGAACAGGGTGGTACCATGTTCAACTGAAGAAGTGCATCACATTGATTTACCTTTTCTAAAATGCCTAGGTGTCTTACATTTATACTATTTACTTAACCCAATATTGTCATGTCATTAATAATTAAAAAAAATGGTAGCGAGCAGGTACATTGGAATGGGGAACATACTTATTTTGCTCAGAATCTTCAGCACCACCGTTGTCAGCATTGCCGTTAACTGTAACAGCAAAGAGGAGACGATTTTTCAGGCTATTTGAATTCGGAATACCCATTTCCCAGAGTAGTGTTAAACGTGCAATCATAAGAAACAAAGTATTCCATGGGGGATCATATCCTTACGTCGATCTTTGAAGTGAATGCCAACCAAAAGACTATAGTCCATGATCCTCTCCTGCTCTAGTAACTCACAATCTTTGTCCACTTGCCTGGTAATTAAGAAGCACAAACCATGATACAATGGATGGTTAAGTCTCACTTTGTGTTTCCTCTCACGTTTTTAAGAACTTCCCATAGGGCCTGCCTTGCATTTTTGTAATATTTAAGGCATATGAGAATACTACTAGTATTCCATCATAACCGGATGACACGACAAAGCATGTGCACGCAATTCGACATATGTAAACATTCACCTGCAAAACTCCTGGAACCAAGATCCTCCTAACCGGAAAATGAAATTGAGATCAAGATCCTTCAAAGTGGTGTGCTCATCGATTTGATCGAGGGGTTTGTCAGTCATGCGACCTTGTGAAGATCCTTTCAAATCAAACGCCGATGAATCCCATAGTGAGAGCAGAAGAGATTCCCCATTATGACAAACCGAACCTGAATCAAGTAGCAACAAAAGATGAGCAGATGCTCAGGCATATTTCATCCTTGGTGATCATTCTTCAATGAATTCATGTATTTTCAGTGTATCCAAACCTTTTTCTGAATAGCTCCAGTGATTTTAACGCAGTGCAGGCCAAAGAACTTGGTCACTAGGGTATGTTCGAAATTGCGGACATGCTTATAGTAGGCTGGAAGCATCCTAAGAAGCACCTGATCATCATAACACAAAAACCACAAAATCAGATCTTAAAATGACATGTAAATGATAAATTTTGAAAGCTAGCTAACTGATTGAGGCGAGGAGTCAACAAAGTTATAAGGAGCCTACTTTAACTTCTGATTTCTTCATGGTCTTGATCATGTACTTGTCATCATTAGTGAGGTAGAAGAAGCTTCCACTCTTTCCTGGTGACGATAGTTCCCGAAGTGCGTCGTCACCGCAAATGGAGATCATGTAGTCCGCTGGGTCGACGTCAAAGAGCTTGCGCAATGTCCTGGAGTGAAATCGCACAAGAACAAAAATGATAATATCATCATATAAATTGCTTCTCATGCACAGATGGCAAGCACCCCCTCAGTCTTCGAAAGCTGATCTTTTGGGCATTTCGTGCGGTCTTCAAGATGTAACTCTGACCATTAAAGTTATTTAAGTATATAATTACAAAATACTTAAACCCATTATAGTATATGAAAGTTATTTTTGAGACAAATCCGTACATACGATTTGGACAGGTCAAGTGATACATTATCTACATAATGTCATCATGTATAACTAAATAGGTGATTAAAGTTCTAAAAGTTGGGCCATCAGTAGGACCAAAATGTCATCGTGTATAACTAAATAGGTGATTCAAGTTCTAAAAGTTGGGCCATTAGTAGGACCAAAATGTCATCATGTATAACTAAATAGGTGATACTCACTAACATAGTTCCATCAAAGATGCAAGCAGTCATCTCAACATGCAACCATGCATTGATACAATCTTTTAATTATATTTTGCTAATTATATTCAATATTTTTTTGCTAAATATTTAATATATTTTTTACAAGTACACAATAAATAAAAACAACAGATCATGTGTATTTTCGGTTTCAGTTTTCTTATTGTCGATCCAACATATAAATATCTCAGACAACTAGTAAATCCCATTGAAATATATTGCAACTGATTCCCGAAGCTACATGTGGGGTATTTAATAAGTATTTTTAAAGACTCGTGGTAGTACTACTATTGTTGTACTAGTTAATGATGAACAATGATATAATCAATCTAAGGGTTCTCACTTGTAACAAACTTCCGGTCATTTCAGTAGGCACCCCACAATTTGCATATGGTTGAAAAATATTTCGGTGGCACGCGAATTCAAAGAAAACCTAAAAATTTCTCAAAACATGCTTGGATGCAGTCAATATTGGTCATTTGATCAAATTGAAAAGTGAAAAAGGAAATCCGAAAGTTGGAACCATTTCGGACCTGAAGACCAGTGGGCAGTAGTCCTTCCACCGGAAATCGCATGACTGGTGAGGCGGCGTGTGCTTGGATCCTTCAGGAGGAAACCTGCTCCACACCTTCTCCTTGGGGTCAAATGCCGACGATTTGAGATCCAGCGAGTTGGGCGCCGAATGCCTCCCCACGGCATGCCTGATCGAACCCCAAAGAAATTCAGTTCTTTTCCTCTCAATGCGATCGAGACAGAGAGAGAGAGAGAGAGGGCGGCGGCGCACCTGATGCCAAGCTGGAGGTTGAGCATGAGCTCGTAGTTCTTGTGCCCCTTGGATATGGTCTCCCCCTGCTTCTTGGCCGGCTTGGGCGGCGCGCGCATGCACGACGTCGCCCGCAGCCACGCCCTTTCCACGGACGCCGCCCTGGCCTGGGCCTCCTCGCTGCTGAGGCTGGTCTGGGCCTGTGCCTGGGCCTGGGCCTGCGCCTGCGCATGGGCCTCCTCCCCTCGGCGGCGAGGTCCATGTCAATCGACGACACGCTGCTCCCCTGTGCGCGCCGGACCTCCTCCCTTGATTTGCTCCGGCTCCGGCGGCCGCCACACCGGCTTCTTCAGCACCGCCTCCACCCCGGGCCACGTCACGATCTTCTCCGACGGCAGCAGCGACGCCGCCTTGCCCTCCGTCACCGCCAGCTCCTCCAGCAGCTTCGTGATCGCCTCCCGCGGCTCCCGCGGCGGCATCGGCACGGCCGGCCCGCCGGACGGCGGGTAGAACACGCCGCCCATTGCGTTCGTCTCGCCGGACTCCTGCTGGCACCACACGCCGATGTACATGCCGCCGTCCGCCCACCGGAACGTGCCCTGCCCCTTGGGCTTGGCGTCCTCCCACGCGCCGTCGTACCGGTCTCCGTCGGCCCATATCACGGTGCCGGACCCGTGCATCTCCCCGGCGCGCCACGTGCCGATGTACTCGTGCCCGTACCGCCAAATGTACCGCCCGTGCCCATCCTGCCGCCCGTCGCGCCAGTGCCCGTCGTAGACGTCGCCGTTGGCGTAGGCCTGCGTGCCGCGCCCGTGCCGGAAGTTGTTGGCCCAGTGGCCCGCGAACGTGTCCCCGAACTCGCCGATGTAGGTGCCGTGGCCGTGCATGTACCCGCCGGCGAGGTCGCCCTCGTAGGTGGCGCCGGAGGGCCAGGAGAACTTGCCGCGCCCGGACGCGCGCCCCTGGCGCCAAGATCCCTCATACATGCTGCCGTCCGTCCATAAAAACTTGCCGGAGCCGTCCGGGAGATCGCCGCGCACGCTGCCCTGGTAGAAGTCGCCGCTGGGGAGCAGCTGCTCCGAGTGGGTCTCCGGACCCGCCTCCTCGTCGTCGTCTTCCTCCTCCTCCTCGTCGGTGTCTTCCTCATTGTCCTCGATGTCGCCGCCGCCCGTGGCATCGTCGTCGTTTTCGACGACGTCGTAGCCGTAGATTGTGTTGGAGGAGGCGACGGAGAGGGCGACCGCGGGGTCGCCGTCGAGGGCGGGGCTGGTGGCGGGGAAGACGGAGCTGCCGCGGCGGATGGCCATGGTGGTGTTGAGCTTGCGGATGCCCGCCTCCCACAGCCGGCTGGCCGGAGGCGGAGCTGGTTCATCTTGGCCCCCGACATGGTGGCGTGACGTGACATGTACGTAGTGATCGATCGAGTAGAGTTATGTTGCGTTATTAGCAACTAAAAGAAGAAGAAGGATGCGCGCGGCAACGAGAACGAGGTCATGGTCAGGACGACGTCGGAGGAGGAAGCCATGGCGAGTGTTTTGGGCGAGGGACACCGGAGAGGGAAATTAATGCTGGAGGCGGAGAGGAGTTGTCGGGGAGGAGGAGAGCTGGACATTTGTACGGAGGCCAGGCGTTGAAACTTCATCTTTTTAAAGCATTGTCTTACTTAACATGCACTCGTGCATATATTATGGACGACAAATCTGCCATGCTCTCGCCTCTTTGGCTGAGAGATGGGCGTCGATCGACATGCAACTGATATGGACATACCACATGATGGGTAGAAAGGTCTTTTTTGATGTCATTTAACACTGTTAAGGTTTAAAATGGACTAGAGTGTCATAAAGGGCATAAATTTAAACTCATTGTTATACAGGAAAACATATATTTTTCAGTGCCAATGAAAAAACAAAATGTAAGCCAGTGGTTAAATAAGGAATTCTCTCATATATCTACCCCTGGTGCAGAAAAAAGTGATCTTAACGTTGTTCATGCTCTTCGAATGGTGGATTTGGAAGCAACAAATTGTTACTATCCTGGATGATGAGAGGCCGGGCATTGCTAGTGTACTGCTCATTGGTTGGGGCCCTACTAATTGAGTTTTTTTTTCTATCAAGCAAGATACAAATATGCCTTTTGTTTAGAAAAAGATGATGAAAACCACACATTTCTGATCGTGTATGCTGTATGGATTCTGATCATGCTAGAGCAACACGTGTCTTATGATTTCTCATCGTCGGATGGTGGCCGTTGGTTGGAGACGTGGATCAAAAATGGAAGGCATGCAAACGACCAAAATAGGAAACCATGCATGCATGTAGAAGCGGCCAAAAGGAGAAACCATGCCAAACTGAGACTTGAGTTAATTGCACGTATAAGCACGTATCTGACTGAGTGGCCCCATCTGTCGGACGACACATAGCATATGTCTTTTTTTCAGAAAGCCCCTCGCGCTATATGTATGGATTCTGATCATGCTAGAGCAACACGTGTCCTATGATTTCTCATCGTCGGATGGTGGCCGTTGGTTGGAGACGTGGATCAAAAATGAAAGGCATGCAAACGACCAAAAAAGGAAACCATGCATGCATGTAGAAGCGGCCAAAAGGAGAAACCATGCCAAACTGAGACTTGAGTTAATTGCACGTATAAGCACGTATCTGACTGAGTGGCCCCACCTGTCGGACGACACATGGCATATGTCTTTTTTTTCAGAAAGCCCCTCGCGCTATACTTAATCACGTACAACGCTAGAGCAACACGTATCCTATGATTTCTCATCGTCGGATGGTGGCCGTTGGTTGGAGACGTGGATAAAAAATGGAAGGCATGCAAACGACCAAAAAAGGAAACCATGCATGCATGTAGAAGCGGCCAAAAGGAGAAACCATGCCAAACTGAGACTTGAGTTAATTGCGTCCCCCGCGCGCGACCGACCACCACGCCATCCTCGGTGACATGTTCAAAGTACGATACCACACTTATATTATTCTACCTTTGAACAAATAAAATAAAACGAAAAAATAATGCTGCATCAGGATGCGATATATTTGTTACAGTTACTGCATATATTTGTTGTATTTTTTTAATGCACAGTTACTCAAAAAATGATAACATGTACTAAAAATTATTGTGTAATCGTAATAAATTTTATAATGCGTGATGAACATTTTATAAAATACATTTCAATTTTTAAATACGCGTTCAATTTTTCCCAAAAATGTTCTGAACATTTTTTTTAAATGTACAAACACTTTATTTACCTTTCAGAGTAATTTTAAAATTTCGAATGTGAACCCAGAAACAATGTTTTATAGAGACCAGCAGGTTTATTCTTCACACCGACCGTAGTGTGCGTAACGTATACTGATAAAAATCATACACACGTATATATAGACATCATATATTATAAAATGTTCAATATATATACAATAAACTTTTTATAATATGATATCATACATTTATACTTTTTAGAATATGCAATATATATACATATTAAATGATGCGTGAACATTTCTTTAATAAATCTGACGCAATGAACATATACTAACTTTTAATATCATATAAAAACCAGAATGGCTTGGAGTTTAAAGACGTATACGCGTATTAGTTGACACATAGGATGGCATGGGGCAGAGGCAGCACGCACGGCGAGCGACTCGGGAGAGTCGATTTACGGCGGATGGTCGTGCAATTTTCTATTTTGTAAAAAAACGAAAGGCACAGTATATATAGCGTTACGCGTGGCTTTTAACTTGAAATCAGCAGCAGCGCAGTGGCAGCGAGCTTTTCTTTCGAACGGCACAATGCGGGTTCGAATCCCGGCGGGACGCGCCCGTGTGGTGATTAAATAAGAAGTAAGGGTTGTTTTTGTAAAAGAGCATGACATGTCAGCCCCTGACACACGGGTTCCAGCGGTCAGATACACCGTCAATACATGTTTATACGTGGCTTAGACCGTTTTGCAACACTTAGGCTTAGAGTTGGTCTGCGTAAGCGAAAAAATGGTAATAATCTTGATTAGATTCTGGCGTGTTGAAGTGTAGTAGTTCCTTGCAATTAACTCCTGAGACTTGGACAACACATTGCTCCTGGTGGTTGTTAACAATGGAGAAAAGTCTCACTTTTAGACCACAAAGTATTTTCTGTCAGTATGTCTTGGGATTAATCGGGGATGATATATCAAAACTAAATTGGAGTAAGTCACATAAATCACTCGAAGAATTCACTCTGATGAACGCCCTATTCACTTTTGCTGTCGCAGCTATTATGATGTTCTGCTTGTGCTCTTGTTCTTATTTTAGCTGTTTCGCTTTGTCAAACCTGATGCCTGGTGTAGTAGGTCTAGCTCGTCTTAATTTTTTTGTGCTATCAGGTTTTTGTTCCACAATGATTGTGCTGATTGTGGGCAATGCGGGGTGGGTTTTCTGATAGTGACACATCTCGCTCTCCCCCCTTCCCGTCCTCTATTATCTTTCACACATTTTTTGATGAAAAGACTGCATGATGCAGCATTTCATTGAAATTAGGATAGAGTTATTACATGGGCATTTGGATATGCCCAGGATACAGAGCTACTCCCTTCGTTCTTAATTACTTGTCGCAGATATGGATGTATCGAGATGTATTTTAGTTCTAGATACATCCATTTATGCGACGAGTAATTTAGAATGGAGGGAGTAGTATCCCGTGACCGACATATGAAAGCACCAATACTAGCCTACCAACAATGAAGCGTATTAATCTGGTTCCCGTGGCTATGAATCATCCGTGCTACCTTGTGCTTGCCTGCCAACGTCCAATCGATGAGATCATTCTTGATCCGATCAAGCACTTGCTCCTCCGTCGAGTTCTTTGCTCAAATATGCGTGCGTTCCTCTCCTTCCACACAGTCCACCGCGTGAGCTGCACAAGCAAGCTCTAAGCTGCCCTGTGGATTGCCGGCACCTGCTGTCTTGATTGGTACCATCAGTCCCAAATGTTCTTAGATCCTGGCGATGGCACGAGGGCCAAAGGTAGATTGCACTTTTGCATAATCTTTCTCCACAAGCTAATCGTGAATAGGCAGCTAGCAAGGAGATGCACAGACGTCTCTCGTTGGGCATTACAGAGGCAACACATCGGGTTGTGAGGCCAATTTCGCTTCTCCAGATTGTCTCCGGTCAGGATTTTACCAAGCACGACCATCCAAGAGAACACCTTGCATTTCAATGGTGCCTCGGACTTCTACATCAATTGTTTGTAACTCGTCCGCATCGATCCTTCAAACTGAATAGCATAGGCCGACTGACTGGAGAACTCGCCGTTTGTCGTCCATCACCAGGAAACCGCTGGCCCCGGATCTGGCCTAGCGCCACGCCTGTAGCTGAACCCACAAGGCGGTGAACTCACGGACAGCCTGCGGCGTCAGATTCTCCCTTAGGTGACGCATCCAACGATCGCCGATAAGCGCTTGAGCCACCGTGAGCCGTTTCCGGGTGCAGACACCGAACAACGCTGTGTAGGGGTGGCGAAACTGTCGAGAAGCAAATCCGTTGTCCATCCCCAAGATGGAACTGAACTGAAGCCATGAACAGCTCACGAACTCTGGTATCGATGGCAGAGGCAGCCCCAACCAGGCCTTGCTTGGGTCCGACCACGACAACCACAACCATCGCAGCCTCGGCGCGCTCTGCCTTGATCAAGTCCATCATCTGACCCTCCGAAGATCATTGGCACCGCAAATTATGCGCCAGACTCACGGACATTTGTCGCCCAACGCAAATTCCTTACCTTCCCAAAGAAAGCCTCTCCTGAGCTTATCAATATTCTTCCGCAACCACACCAGCATCTGAACTACCATCATCTGAAAAACCACCATCGCAGTGTTGGGGAACGTAGCATGCAATTTAAAAAAAAATCCTACGCTAACGCAAGATCTATCTAGGAGATGCATAGCAACGAGAGGAGGAGAGTGTGTTCACGTAACCTCGTAGACCGAAAGCGGAAGCGTTTGACAACACGGTTGATGTAGTCGAACTTCTTCTCATTCCGACCGATCAAGCACCGAACGTACGACACCTCCGAGTTCTACACACGTTCAACTCAATGACGTCCCTCGAACTCTTGATCCAGGAAAGTGTCGAGGAAGAGTTCCGTCAGCACGACGGCGTGGTGACGGTGATGGTGAAGTGATCCACGCAGGGCTTCGCCTAAGCACTGCGTGAATATGACTGGAGGCGTAAACTGTGGAAAGGGGCGCCGCACACGGCTAGGAATCAATATTGTGTGTTCTAGCGGTGCCCCTCCCTCATATATATAGGTTGGAGGGGAGGAGAGGCAGCCAAGGGGGTGCCCCAAGTAGGAGGAATCCTACTTGGGAGCCTCCCAATTCGGCCTTCCCCCTTCCATATTCATCCGGAGGGAAGGAAGGAGGAGGGAGGAGAGAAGGAAGGGGGAGGCCGAATTGCTCCCCTTCCTTTCTCTCTTCCCCTCTTTCCTTCCCCCTTATTTGGCCTACACAGAGCGCACCAGCCCCCTAGGGGCTGGTCTGTCCCCTTCTTGGCCCATTAGGCCCATGTAGTTGCCGAGGGGATGTCCGCAACCCCTTCCGGTGACCCGATATGTACCCGGTACCCCAGAACACTTCTGGTGTCCGAATATCATCGTCCTATATATGAATCTTTACCTCTCGACCATTTCAAGACTCCTCGTCATGTCCGTGACCTCATCCGGGACCCCCGACAAAATTCGGTCACCAAATCACATAACTCATATAATACAAAACTGTCATCAAACGTTAAGCGTGCGGACCCTACGGGTTCGAGAACTATGTAGACATGACCGAGACACCTCTCCGGTCAATAAACAATAGCGGAACCTGGATGCTCATATTGGTTCCTGAATATTCTCGAAGACCTTCATATCGTAATGACAACATACGTTATTTCCTTTGTCATCGGTATGTTACTTGCCCGAGATTCGATCGTCAGTATCTTCACACCTACTTCAATCTCGTTACCGGAAAGTCTCTTTACTCGTTCCGTAATGCATCATCCCGCAACTAACTCATTAGTCACATTGCTTGCAAGGCTTATTATGATGTGCATTACCCAGAGGGCCCAGAGATACCTCTCCGATACTCGGAGTGACAAATCCTAATCTCGATCTATGCCAACCCAACAAACACCTTCGGAGATACCTGTAGAGCATCTTTATAATCACCAGTTACGTTGTGACGTTTGATAGCACACAAGGTATTCCTCCGGTATCCGGGAGTTGCATAATCTCATAGTCGAAGGAATATGTATTTGACATGAAGAAAGCAATAGCAATAAAACTGAACGATCAATATGCTTAGCTAACAGATGGGTCTTGTCCATCACATCATTCTCCTAATGATGTGATCTCGTTCATCAAATGACAACACATGTCTATGGTTAGGAAACTTAACCATCTTTGATTAACGAGCTAGTCTAGTAGAGGCTTACTAGGGACACGTTGTTTTGTCTATGTATTCACACATGTATCAAGTTTCCGGTTAATACAATTCTAGCATGAATAATAAACATTTATCATGATATAAGGAAATATAAAATAACAACTTTATTATTGCCTCTAGGGCATATTTCCTTTAGTCTCCCACTTGCACTAGAGTCAATAATCTAGTTCACATCGCCATGTGAATAACACCTATGGTTCACATCGCCATGTGATTAACACCTATAGTTCACATTGCCATGGGACCAACACCCAAAGGGTTTACTTGAGTTGATAATCTAGTTCACATCGTCATGTGATTAACACCCAAAGAGCAATAAGGTGTGATCATGTTTTGCTTGTGAGAGAAGTTTAGTCAACGGGTCTGCCACATTCAAATCCGTATGTATTTTGCAAATTTATATGTCTATAATGCTCTGCATGGAGCTACTCTAGCTAATTGCTCCCGCTTTCAATATGTATCCAGATCGAGACTCAGAGTCATCCAGATCGGTGTCAAAGCTTGCATCGACGTAACTCTTTACGATGAACTCTTTATCACCTCCATAACCGAGAAACATTTCCTTATTCTTCTAAGGATAATTTTGACCGACGTCCAGTGATCTAGTCCTGGAGCACTATTGCACCCTCTTGCCAAACTCATGGCAAAGTACACAACATGGCATACTTTATAGAACCTATGGCTGAGGCATAGGGGCTGACTTTCATTCTCTCTCTATCTTATGCCATGGTCGTGCTTTGAGTCTTACTCAACTTCACACCTTACAATACAGGTAGGGCTGGGCATATAACCCGAAAACCGATGTACCGAACCGAAATAACCGGTACCGAAGCCGAATACACTGAAACCGAAAGATTCGGTAGTATGATCGGTTAGCAGATTTGGAAAACCGAATTTAGTTCGGTAATTTCGGGTATTGACCTCGGTCAACCGAACTGACCGAAACACCGACTAAAATACAGGCCCAGCCGGCTGGCCCATATGTCATCCCTAATCCCGTGCAACCGCACCCGCACCGCACGCATGAGGCAGCGATACCGAAGCAGCGAGCGAGCCGCCGCCGGCTGACCTCTCCAATTACTTTCGCCGCCTCCTTGCTTCCCGCATGGAGTTTATTGGCAGATGCTTCACCTTCCTGGCATTCCCGATGCTGAGCCCCGTCCTTTTATACTGTGACGCCCGCTGGATGGCGAGTCAATCATCGGAGAGGCGGGGACGAGGAGCTCCGAACCCTAGCCGCCTTGCTGGAGACGGACGCTAGCTGGCCGCGCTGATCGCGCCACCCTCCGGTGGAACTGCGGATCTACGCCCACAGGCCACAGCCACAGGATGATTCTGCAAGGCTGCGACGTAAGCCCCCTGTTTCAATCTTGTGTTCATCTTTTTTCCCCATCTAAAAATCTGAAACTCCTATAGACCATAGTGCCTATATTATTGCATCTGATGTCAGTCTAGTTAGAGAAATCATTCTTTTATTGAACTATTGATGAATACGTAGGCTAATTGCCGAACTGTAGTATTGTCAACCTGCCGTTGATGAATATCATATTTCTGTCAACCTACTTTGTACTATCCATTGCCAACCATCTGCTTTGTAATTTCGTCCAGCAAAGTATGCTGATGAATACAAGATTTTGTACTATTCATTGCCAACCATCTGCTTTTATTTGTTTGTATGGAATACTTGTTGACAATGAAACTTGGTTTGACTGTAGATGTCGTCCGAGGTTCAAGAGATCGTGGGGACATACACTGTTGTGCCTTCTTCAGCTCTAACAGTAGCTGGTGTAGTACCTATGGACGTCGAGAAGGCCGTTGGCAGTGATCACGCTGTTGAGATGATGCAAGCAGCAGAAGCAGGAAAGGAGGATAAAAAACAGGGGACTGGGAAGGCAAAAGCTGTGAAGGGGGATGACAATGATAAGAAAGACACCCGGAAGCAGATGGCCTCAAGATCAGAGATGTGGAACCACTTTGAAAAGGTCATGATCAATGGTGTTTTGCAGAAGGAAAAATGCAACTACTGCAAGAGTGATATCAACGCCCATACTACAATTAATGGTACATCTGCTTTGCGCAAGCATTTTAATATTTGCAAGCGTAATCCTCATAGAAATATTGGTGATGATAAGCAATCAGTGTTGCAATATAATCAGGGTGATAGTGTTAGTACTTGGAAATATGATTCTGATGCTATTAGGGCTGCTTTTGTTGAAATGATAATAGAGGATGAACTCCCGTTTGCATTTTGTGAAAAAGCTGGGTTCAAGAAGTTTATGTCTGTAGCATGCCCACGTTTCTTAGTTCCATCTAGGAGAACATGCACTAGGGACATTCTTGGCAAATATTTTGAAGAGAAGGCTAAACTGAAACTTTTCTTTAAAGAACATTGTGAAAGAGTGTCACTACTAGGGAAAAGGCTACTAGCAGCGCGGGTAAAATGGCTACTAGTAGCGCGGGTACCTGCGCTACTAGTATCGCTTCTGACTAAAAAGTTAGCGATGGCGTGGGTCGAACCCGCGCTACTACTAACTTTGTTAGTAGTAGCGTGGGTTCAACCCGCGCTGCTGCTATTATGGACCCGCGCTACTGCTAATGAAATTGTAGTAGCGTGTCTATAGTGCCAACGCTACTAGTATCCTAAATACTAGTAGCGCGCCATTTTATCCCCATGCCACTACTAACTTATTAGGAATTAAAAAAATAAAATCAACCAAATTCATTCAATCACACAATTGTCGTATCTTCTCCAGTTCCTCATTTTAGCAGCAATTCATGTATAATTCCATTCTATCACACAGTTACATAAGCAACTACGTTCCTCATTGTAGCAGCAACTAATGTATAATTCCATTCTATCGCAGCTTACATAAGCAACTACCACGTAAGTTGTTATGGCCCGATCCAAAATTGGACCACTTTCACAATGTGCGGCGCCTGCCCGACCTACACCGTCCGATCCACGAACCTCTCGACGACCGTCGTTGCCGCCACCGTAACCCCGCAAAGACATTACAAACAAAGGTTCAGAAACTTCAGATTCTTCAGAAGAATGGCACGAAAAAACAATGCGGTACATGTAGATGCCAATGTGCAACATTTTTTTCTAGAGATTCTTATTTAAGCCGTATTGCACAACTGAAGCTATAAGCTATTTCCTAATAGTGAAAAGTGCAGAGAATAGTTATATAAGAACGCATATAGATTTGACAAGTGCATAGAAAAACATAAAGCCCAAAAGAAACACAGAATCAGGCAAATCATGCAACCACATAATCAGGTTAACTTCTACTCCCTCCATTCTTAAATATAAGTCTTTGTAGAGATTCCACTATGGACTACATACGGAGCAAAATGGATGAATCTACATTCTAAAATGCATCTACATACATCCGCATGTGGTTCATAGTGGAATCTATCCAAAGACTTATATTTAGGGACGGAGGGAGTATTTACTCACAAATCAAATGACATCAAAATCAACATACTAGCATTGGTCCTCGACACAATGGGTGCGAAAGAGGCTGACTGAGATCATAAAAAATATATAAGAAGGACCAAGACACTCATATTTCAGTCCAGACATATACGAGGACATATCATAAGGCACATACAAAGTAGCAATGAATAGATAAGACATGTTGGATCGGTTTTCCTCAGTTAAATATAGTAACTGTTATGGAAGCAGTCATAGTGTACATTTTACACTAAAGCAATCGTTTCTTTCAGCTTGAAATAGAGACACCAAAAAAGGAGGAAGTATCAGGCACACATTTACCTTGTCAGAAATCAGATACTCGACATGGAAACGTGTGCAAGCAATCTGAACAATTTCCTTATCAATGCCAAGTTCCTGCCCACCAAACTGGTTGCATGGGAAAGCAAGGATCTCAAAACCTGTAGTCCCATAAAATTGTTAGCATAACATATCGTAACTCAAAATCAAGGACTAATCATATGCAGATAGATCATCCTCTGGTCCCTGTACTTCTCGTAAGTTCCATGTAACAAAATGCAATTGGTTAGAATTGAACCAAAACCACACGTGTTGCACGATGGCGTCGAAAGCTCACTTAATGGATCACCAAATGTGAAATCCCTATAGACTTGGCTGCAAATCTAGTCATTTCTAATTACCTATTTCTAAAGTGCAAGACATAGGACATCCATTATGAATTCAGAAACTATAACATCAGTTTTTCTTCTTCTGAAGTGCACATCTTTCACTTATTTGCATGTAGCAGCTGCCATGTATCCATTGTGAATTCAGAAACTATAACATCAGTTTGGTTGTTTTTTGCCATGACGAAAATATTAAATAAGATACAATACATGGCGAAGTGATGAAGTGCCAATTTCTCTCTCCTTCCCTTCGCATTTTTATTCTTTTAGATGATGTGATGTACAAATTATCATCAGCCTATATGTCCTTACATCTTTATAAATAAATCGTCCTGTTTATGAGTGCAAGCATATTTGATTATTATTGAACTATTATTGCATCTATGCTTAATTGGGAGCATACAACTGTTTAAGTTCTTGCATACTATTCTTAATTGAGCGGTCATATTGTTCTGAACCTTTTATTATGTCCATCACATGCAGGTTTGAAGGTGATGTGATTTTGGACAGAAGGAAAGAAGGAAGAATAGTTTGCTCAATACAAGTCAAGAAGGAGGTCCTACACGCTACCAAAGTCAGAGTTGGACATGTATTTGGAGGAAAATTTCGAAAGCACTAAGGAAAGTTTTGATATTTTGATTTGGTGGAGAACACATGCTGAAAAATATCCTTTCTGGTGTTTTTAAGATAGTGACTGAGACATCATGAAAGAAAACACGTTTCTGCATTTTAATTAGGGGGCTCGCTCGTGGAGTAGATCAATTCGTGGTTGAAGCACACTCGTACACAGCAGGCTAAAAGCTAGCTAGTTGTCGGTTGTATGCGGCCAGACGTGCATGGCAACGATGTTTGCATTGGGCGGGTGTTTCTACACACAAATCATCTAATTGATTGTAGCTGAGATTGGTGCAATGATTCAAACTATGGTAAAATAGCACTTGCCAAACGCATAGGCTGTTTTGCCAAAACAGAGAAAAACTAGTCTTTTGACAAACGCAATTGCTTGTTGAATTACTACAATTTTCTTAAAACTGTGTTGTCAAACTAGGCCTTAGTCTTTGCTTTGTAGAGAAGGGAGAAGGTAGGTTCATGATAACTAATGTACTAGTGGACAAGTGTTAAATTATTAAATCCTCTACACACTGAATGGGCAGATCCATCCTTGAACCCAATCTAACATCTCCCAAAGATTAATCTCAAACTACATCCAAAATCCAAAGTGCTCAGGCCCAAATTCTACAACACTTCCGAAGTACAGTAAAATAAATTATAGCAAACCGACTGGATGACTTTAGTTTGGACAAAGTGATACAACATTTGCGTGACTGAACCTACTCCGATTTTGGTCCTAATCTGTATCCGATACTCACAAGAGACACAGAGCGCACGACCATAGCAAGACAGGGAGCAGTTTAGTTCTGGATCAGATCCCGAACGAGAGTTGCTCCTACTGTGGACCAGGGGCGGCGGCAGATGTATTCACCTGTATTCAGCTGAATACCCATGTTTATGGACAAAAAAATATGTATACATATCAGCCCACTTCAAAACTAAATCCCGTGAGCCCACAGGCCACCCGGTGTAGGCGCATCACACGCTCGTGGTCGCTTTCCTTCCATCGCCGTTCTCGCACACACGACGCCCATGTCTCTCTCAACCACGCCAGACGGGACTAGTGTTGCTGCTACCATAAAAATGCACCCCACCCGAAAGTTAGAGAGAGAGGAACAGAAAAGGACGACGCGGTGCAGGATCCCTCATAGACCCCAAGCAATCAAGAATCAACACTCTGAGACTTTGGTGAGGGGTTGTAGCAGCAACACATCTCCAAATTAATGTGAATTATCAACTCCAATAGGCGTGGTTCTCGCTGCAATTGTCTCCTGTTGTTAACAACGGAGGTTTGTAGCGATCGATCTTTGATCATTTATCAATCAGAAGGTACTGATGTATTCTTACTTGATTGTAAAATTATTTCTATATAGTTATTGTGGTCAGATGTATCGAGAAATTGCTAGTGTCGTACTGTTTTGTTCATATATTGCATTTAGAGATAATATTTTTTACAATGAATACCCAACCACTAAATCCTGAAGCCGCCACTGCTCTGGACTGGAGTAGCAGGGCAGGCCGGGCGCCAGGCAGAGCAAAGTGGGGAGTAAACGCAGGGACGGACCTGTTGAGCAGTGAGGCAGACTTGGCCCAGAAGAAGAGGATGTCAACGTGGAGGAGGACGGCGTTGGAAAGGACCGATGTGAGGCTGTACCCGGCGCGCTCGAAGAGGAACCAGACGAGCGTGGCACTCGTGACGGCCGCCGCGGAGGTGTTCCTCCGCCTCCAGAGGAGCAGGTCGGCGACTGGGCGAGGGTGCGTGGCGCCCGCGACGGCCGCCGCGGAGGCGTTCCTCCGCCTCCAGAGGAGCAGGTCGGCGACTGGGCGAGGGTGCATGGCACCCGCGACGGCCGCCGCGGAGGCGTTCCTCCGCCTCCAGAGGAGCAGGTCGGCGACTGGGCGAGGGTGCGTGAGGGCATGGAGGGGGCGGTGGTGCGTGGCGGCCATTGGGGTCGGCGGGGCGGGGGAGGAGGGGGAGAAGAGAGGAGGTGTGTCGATGTCAAAACCGGCGGATCTCGGGTAGGGGGTCCCGAACTGTGCGTCTAGGCGGATGGTAACAGGAGACAAGGGACACGATGTTATTACCTAGGTTCGGGCCCTCTCGATGGAGGTAATACCCTACTCCTGCTTGATTAATATTGATGATATGGGTAGTACAAGAGTAGATCTACCACGAGATCAAGGAGGCTAAACCCTAGAAGCTAGCCTATGGTCTGATTGTTGTTCGTCCCCACGGACTAAAACCCTTCGGTTTATATAGACACCGGATAGGGTTAGGGTTACACAGAGTCGGTTACAATGGTAGGAGATCTACATATCCGTATCGCCAAGCTTGCCTTCCACGCCAAGGAAAGTCCCAACCGGACACCGGACGAAGTCTTCAATCATGTATCTTCATAGTCCACGAGTCCGGCCAAAGGTGATAGTTTGGCTATCCGGACACCCCTAATCCAGGACTCCTCAAGAGCTCCTGAACCAGGCTTCAATGACGACGAAGTCCGGGCGCCAAGATATTGTCTTCGGCATTGCAAGCCGGGTTCTTCCTCCGAATACTTCATAGAAGGTTTTGAACACAAGGATAGTGTCCGGCTCTGCAAAACTAGTTCCACATACCACCGTAGAGAGAATAACTTTTGCACAGATCTGCTGACGTATTTCGCGGTGTGACATCACACCACGGCCAAGCCTTTATATGAATCGTTTTTTACTGTTCCACCTCGGCACGTTTAGCGAGGCGGTTTCCTTGGCACGTCTTATCAAAGCATAGATCGTGCCCCCTTATTCCGGGATTCTCATCAATACGGACGTGGGTAACTCATCCACGCCATTGATTACGGCGCTCAGGAGATAAGCGAGTTTTACCAGGCTGGCGGGGGACGCATAGCTTCGTCCGTCCATATAAGGGGATAAGGATCCACCTTTTCACCTACGCCTTCTTCCTCCTTTGCTCATCCATTTCACAAGACTCGAGCTCCAGGCGCCTAAGTCCGCACATCCCACCTCAACCTTCTCCAACTATGTCCGGAGCGGGAGGCAGTGGATGGCCTCCTCTGTCACGGAGGGGCACATCACAAAGCTGCGGAGGCCGGATACTTGTCCGGCGACATCGCGTGTCGGCTCCCCAACAAGGGGCAGCTCGTCCCCACTCCTGTGCCCCATGAGAGGGTGGTGTTCCTCACCCACTTCCTCCGCGGACTAGGTTTTCCACTTCACCCATTTGTTCGGGGGCTCATGTTCTACTACGGCCTGGATTTTCATGATCTGGCCCCAAACTTCATCCTCAATATCTCGACGTTCATTGTCGTGTGCGAGGCTTTCCTCTGCATCCAACCCCACTTTGGTTTATGGTTGAAGACCTTTAGCGTCAAGCCGAAGATAGTGACTAGGCGGCCGACAGGCGGATTGCGGAGGCGCCATGGCGGGCAGGATGCCCAATGTTCTATGGCTCGAGGGCTCCTTCGTGGAGACAGTAAAGGGGTGGCAATCGGGGTGGTTCTACATCACCGAGCCGCGCGACTCCAAATGGGCGGCGGCCCCAATTCAGATCTGGTTCCCCACACGTCTCACATCATGGAAAGAGACGGCCCGACGTGGGGTGATTCGAAGAGCTGATCGGACTCCAAACTCGTGTCCAAACCTCGTGGACAAGAAGCTCAAGCTTGTCAACGTAGTCTAGGTTATGCTCATCCGCCGGATTCTCCCGTACAAAGAACGGGCCTTCAATTTGTGGGAGTTTGATCCGGCACAACATCAAACCTTGAGCCGGCTCTTCGACACTACGTACGAAGATGCCTGGAAGGTGCTGTTCAAGGGCGCAGAAGCCCCCGCATCCGCTACCGAAGATCGCGGATTCAGCTCGCAGCATCAAGCCAGCGAGGTAAGTTATTTTACCCTTTATGGGACTCTTGCTTTTCATAGATTGACTCAATGTGGGATCTAAAACTCCCTAACCTTTGACAGATCGGTGGCGACGTCCGGACAGGTTAATCGTCTGCCCTTTTGTTGAAGACCAGCAGACGCCTGATTGACGGGCTGCTGCCCGCACCCCATGTGGTGCCGGAGAAGAAGGCCAAGAAGGAGGCAACGGGAACTCGAAGGAGCTCCTGACGCAGTCTTTGTCGGTCTGAAGCAGAATCTTCTCCTGAGAACAAGGAGGAGGAAAACGAAGCCTCTCCCCTAGCGGGGGAAGAGAGGAAAAGGAAGGCCGCCCCAATTGGGGAGGCCGGAGGGTCCAAGAAGGGAAGGACCCTTCCTCCGGACTTCTCCGCCAACGCCAACAGCGACGAGGAGGAGTGGCCAACAAGGGACAAGCCCCTGGCGAGATCGTAAGTGTCTGGATACCCATTTTTTTATTGCATAGCATTTTCTAATGCCGAACAACCATGCAGCCCGCCCAAGGGCGAGCTCGCCGCTTCGTCAAGCGGGTCCCTAAGTTCGTCGGAAATGGAGAGTACTTCACTTCCGACCGCCTCCCCTCCTCACGCTGCGGACGACGCCAAGGTGGGGCCCCGAGGGGGGCCTGGTCAAGAGGAGGTGGCGCAGGAGGCGCCGCAAGGCAACCTCCCGGACTCGAGCGGCGTGGGCGAGACCCCCAGGGGCTCTAAGCCCGACCCTTGTCCGGACTCCATACCGGAGCCTTCAGCGGTTCCGAAGTCCGGCAAGCGGCCCCTTCATAAGAAGGGTAACACGCCAGTGTCCTCCATCCAACCGGAGGCATCGGATAGCTTGCTGGAGGCGCTTAACAGCGCCTCCATCGAGGAGGAGCACCGCACTGTTATGAGTGCGGTGGTCCAGAAGTTCGATCCGCCAAGAGCGGGCTGACCGAAGCCTGCATACCAGCCTTCTAACAGGCTTTGAGGTAAGTTTAGAATATGTAAAATTATTACCGCATAGACAGTAGCCCCTGATGCTTAGTTCGGTGTTCGGAAAGAAAAGCCGGACTAAGGATCTAAAAATATATACGCAGGAGTCTAACATAAGTATGTCAATATGGGAATGCAGGCTGCGCTACTGACCTTTGCCGCACTGACTGCGGAGGTCAATACATTGAAGCAGAGCCTCGAGCGGTCCAAGAACAAGCTCAGCCTTGCCAAGAAGCAGCTCGAGGACAAGGAAGGTAAGTAATACCTTATTAAAGAAATACCTTATAGAAAGGATTTGGTTGCAAAAAATAACAGGAATAACATGGGTACTGCAGGGGCCACGAACGAGGTGGCGGCCTGAAGGAAGCGGTGTCCGTGGCCGAAAACAAAGTGGCCGTGGAGCGCACCGAGCGAGAGAAGGGGGAGGCGCAGCTGGCGGAGGTGCGGCAAGAGCTCCAGGCTCTCGTGAAAAAACACGAGGGTTTGGAGCGTGACTCGAAGAACCGAGAGTCCGAGCTTGCTTCGCTCTTGAGAGTGCCAAAGCTGCTAAGGCCGAGGCCCAAAAAGCCCTCCGTGAGATTGAGGCAATAAAGAAGATCGCGGCGGGTAAGGCATTCTTTATGCAGAGCAAGAATGTGAAAGTGAATTACCTATTACTTACCTGGATTAGAGCTCTCCAGAGCATTCGCAGATCTGCCCGTGGTGTCCGATGCCGCCGCATTCTACCGCGCCAAGGAGGGAGATCGACGTAAAGGTGTTCTCGGTCTCGTGATGCCGAGGCCGGACATCCAGTGCCCCTAAGCGACCAAATTGAAGCAGCTGGTCGAGCTCACAAGGTCGCCGAACAGGCCATGAGGGGCCTCATAGTTCGCCGTGGCCATTGGAATCAATGCTCGGAGCTACTTTGGGCTAGTGCGGCCGGTGGTGGGCCTTTGTCCATGGATTGAAGTCATAAAGCGCTCCGTCTGCATTGAAGGTGTCCGTCGGGCCCTTGCCCGTGCTAAAGTGCACTGGGGCAAGCTGGATGCGGAGAAGCTTGTGACGGACGGTCCACCGAAGGGCAAGGAGCATCGCACGCCCGAAATGTACTATGAGGGCCTCCTGAAGGGTGCCCGCCGTATAGCGGATGAGTGTTCCAGATGTAATTTTTAATAGACTCGCATTTGTTATCCTGACGCTGAAAACTTGTTCATATGCGCTTAAGCAACGCTTTGTTAATTTAAAATATTACCTTCAGGCGGCCGTTTATCAAATTTGAGAGATGGCAAGTCGTTGGCTTTCAGCCCCATGCGAGTCTTTGGGGTGTTCGGGATAAACTTGAGCACTCTTGTTCCCATTTCTTAGGTCCATCTAGGGAGGCGCTCAACGCAACGAACAAGGCAACCGGACTTATAGTGCTTGAACACTCTCACTTAGCCATAGAATTCTATAATTTTAAATTTCGGTGAAGCCCCTAGTATTCGGAAGACCAAGTTCGGGGCGCTATCCACGCCTTGGCCGGACAATTCCGGTTCCTCGCTCTAAGCGACATAAGTCTTTAGGGACCTGAAAAAACCTCTCGAACAGCGACCGGCTCTCACCCCATCATGACGGTCAGTTTTAGCTTTCTCCACTGAGGTGCTCAACCCAGCTCAACCGGGGCACAATCGCAGTGGTTCTCCTGGTGCCGCGTTAGCCAATAGAACGGAACATAAGGCAGCAAAACACAGGAGCCGGGCAAACCCAACTATTGACCCAAGACATGATTCGAGCCGATGCATATAATGCTATAAGTTCGGGTGCCGCACTTGTGAAAGTGTTCGGACTTATCACACCATAATTTTGCGGTACTTAAGCCCTCGGTGTATTGGTCGTACCAAAGTGTATGCAAAAGGCCATGTCATGAAATGAACATATATATAGAGATATAAAGGAGTGCAATAACAGTAAAAAGCTATGCATTGTTTATTCAAAAAGGTACCGCAATGAAAGCGAGCGATACAAATAGTGCGATAAGCAAGGGATGGGACTATTTAACATGTCCCCTCCAGGGTAAGCTGCGGATGGTATGTAAAACAGGTATAATGCTCGTAATAGAGACCACCGGACACTCGACGTAGCTCGCTTCCCGGCTGTTGCATCGTGGAGTTCGGAGATTCTAGTGCGGACCGGACTTCCGGAAAACGGAGTCCCGAAAGTAAGAAAAAGAAAAAGAAAAAGAAAAGAATGACACAATCGGGAGCCCCGTGCGGTTTAGCGCGTGACTCGGGCGTGCCGTGGTCGTGCCCCTCCCTTTATGCCCATGGTATCTCCAGAGCGTAGTTATGTACGCGTAGTACTGGCTTCGCAATTTCGCGAGGGCGGGGGTTGGAGCCGGATTGCTACACGTGCTTGAATCGTGCCAGGCCGTCTTGATGTAGGTTACTCCGGGCGCACTTGACAGTGTCCGGACGTTTAGTGGCTGGACTCGAGAATTGCTGTGAGAGGCTGCTTTGCACCTCCGCCGCGAGGGCCGCCGTGTGCTCCTCCGTTCGGAGAGAGCGTTCGGTGTTTCCATTGACCGTGATTACTCCTTGAGGGCCTGGCATCTTGAGCTTGATGTATGCGTAGTGCGGCACCGCATTGAACTTTGCAAATGCGGTTCGTCCAAGCAAAGGCGTGATAGCCGCCATGAACGGGACTGTGGTCGAAGATTAACTCTTCGCTTCGGAAGTTATCCCGGATCCAGAGACCACCTCGAGTGTAATCGAGCCTCGTGCAATTGGCCTCTACACTCGTATGACGCCTTTAAAGGTCGTCTTTGTAGGTTTAATCCTTGAGGGTCTATGCCCATTTTGCGACCGTATCCCGATAAAGCAGGTTCAGTTGCTACCGCCATCCATCAGGACTGGTGAGGTGAAATCCGTCAATAATTGGGTCAAGAACCAATGCGGCGAAACCGCCATGACGAATGCTAGTGGGGTGGTCCTTCGATCGAAGGTGAACGGGCAGGAAGACCATGGGTTGAACTTTGGGGCGTGGCTCCATCGCATATACGCCCCTTAGTGCATGCTTCCGCTCCCTTTTGGGTATGTGGGTTGCGTATATCATGTTCACCGTCCGCACTTGTGTGGGAAAGCCCTTCATCCTCTATTGTTCGGGCGCCAGTGGCTCTTCCTCGTCATCGCTATGCAACCCCTTGTCATTGAGTTCGACACTTAACTTGCTCGCTTGTTTGAACACCCAACAGTCCTGTTGGTGTGATTGGCTGGTTTTTCGGGGTGCCATGTATCCGCTACAAGCGATCGAGTATTCGGTCCAAGTTGGATGGGCCCCGGTATTTCTTTTGAATGGCTTCTTCCGCTGACCGGGTTTAGAGCCTCTGAATCCGGCATTGACTGTCGTATCTTCATCATTGTCGCCGTTGATGCGGCGCTTGTTCTTATTGCGACGCGACCTGCCATTGCTGTCCTTGGTATCCGAACTATCAGGGTGTTTGGCCAGGTTGTTGCTTCGAGCTAGCCAGCTGTCCTCTCCCGCGCAAAAGCGGGTCATGAGTGTTGTGAGGGCTGCCATGGAGTTCGGCTTTTCCTGTCCTAGGTGCCGGGCTAGCCACTCATCGCGGATGTTATGTTTGAAGGCTGCAAGGGCCTCTGCATCCCGGACGGTCGACGATTTGATTTTTCTTGGTTAGGAACCGTGTCCGTAATTGTCTCGCCAATTCTTCCGCTGCTGGATTATGTGGCTGAGGTCATCGGCGTCGGTGGTCGCACATATGTGCCCCGGAAGTTATCAAGGAATGCGGCTTCTAGGTCCTCCCAACAACCAATTGATTCTCTTGGCAAGCTGTTGAGCCAATGCCGAGCTGGTCCTTTAAGCTTGAGTGGGAGGTATTTGATGGCATGTAGATCATCACCAAGGGCCATGTGGATATGGAGGAGATAGTCCTCGATCCGCACCGCAGGATCTGTGGTACCATCGTATGATTCAATGTTTACGGGTTTGAAGCCCTGGGATTTGATGATCCATTACTTCATCTGTGAAGCATAGTGGGTGTGTGGCGCCTCATGTATTGGGCTATATCACGACATAGCTCATATGAGCTTTGTCTCATCGTGTTCGCCCGCCGGAGTTCTTGTATCCGGCGTGACGATTATCATCACGTGTCGTGGGGCGCCCACGCGATCCGTAGATCGATCTTGTATGTCTTGCCTTGTCCTCCAATATGTCTCGCAGGTCTGGCGCGTTTCCCCGTGCCTTGGTACTTTTTGAGCAGCGTTGGGGTGCGGCTTGAATGGAGGGTCTAAAGGCCTCTCTGTCGCGGCCATGGGGTGGCCGGTCGGCCACTTCATGCGCTGGTGATGTAGGTTTGGGTGCTGCTTCCTCTAATTGGGGTAGCGGCCTGCGTTTGGGGTATTTTTTGGAGGGCCGTTCGAGTTCATACTCTTCGGCTGCAAGGACTTCAGTCCATCCGTCTGCCTAGCGTGTCTTGGTCAGCTCTAAGTTGTTGCTGCTTTTTCTTGAGGCTGCTTGCCGTGGCCATAAGCCTGCGTTTGAAACACTCCTGTTCGGCGGGATCCTCAGGCATGAAAAATTCATCGTCGTCGAGGCTTGCCTCATCTTCGGAGGGAGGTGCATAATTATCGTCCTCGACCTCTCTTTCTGCCGCACTGTCGTGCGGACTTGCTTCTCCCTCCTCCTGCGCTGAGTCCTGCTGGAGGGGGTTGTCTTCGGCACCTTGTCCGGGGTGTTATTATCTCCCGTGCGGAATCACCATTTTTACGTGGTGGGATTTAGAGCGCGCCGCTGACGTCGGCGCTTCAGTTGCTTCTTGGAGGGGTCATCCTCCGTTGTTCCATCGCCGTTCCCATCTTTTGGGATGTCCACCATGTATATGTCGTATGACGAGGTGGCCTTCCAGTGCCCTGTAGGCGCTGGGTCTTGGTCTTCTCCGGCATCATCGTCCATACCGTCGATGTCTTCGGAGTCGAAGTCAAGCATGTTGGTTAAATCATCGACAGTGGCTACACAGTGGGTGGTGGGTGGGCGTTGAATTTCTTCGTCGTCCGCATCCCAACCTTCCTGACCGTAGTCCGGCCAGGGCTCTCCTGATAAAGAGAGAGACTTTAGTGAATTCAAGATGTCGCCAAAGGGCGAGGCCGAAGATGTCCGCGGCAGTGAACTCCATGACCGGCGCCCAATCGGATTTGATTGGCAGGGGCGCGGATGGTTCGGAGTCCGCCAAGGAGTCCGGCACCTGGGAGTCACGAGCTTCGCAAAGGACATGGAGGGTGTCCAGCTCGATCGCCGTAGAGATTTCAGCCCCCGAGGCGGTGTCCAACCAACCGTCCTCGATCGGCGAATCCGGCTCCGGATTAAGGGTCAGAGCGGATGCTGGTGCGGCTCCAGGGCACTGTTCAGCGGCAGAGCTAAATCATACCCATCGAGACAGTGCGGCACGCTCGGCTGTGGCTGAAATCCGCCGAAGATCAAGTCTCCGCGGACATCGGCCGTATATTTCAAACTTCCAAATCTGACCTGATGGCCAGGGGTGTAGCTTTCGATCTGCTCTAGATGGCCAAGTGAATTGGCCCGCAGTGCAAAGCCGCCGAATACGAAGATTTGTCCGGGGAGAAAAGTCTCGCCCTGGGTCGCGTCGTTGTTGATAATCGAAGGAGCCATCGGGCCTATAGGTGACGACACAGAGGAACTCCCAACGAAAGCACCAATGTCGGTGTCAAAACCGGCGGATCTCGGGTAGGGGGTCCCGAACTGTGCGTCTAGGCGGATGGTAACAGGAGACAAGGGACATGATGTTTTTACCTGTGTTCGGGCCCTCTCGATGGAGGTAATACCCTACTCCTCGCTTGATTAATATTGATGATATGGGTAGTACAAGAGTAGATCTACCACGAGATCAAGGAGGCTAAACCCTAGAAGCTAGCCTATGGTCTCGATTGTTGTTCGTCCTCACGGACTAAAACCCTCCGGTTTATATAGACACCGGATAGGGTTAGGGTTACAGAGTCGGTTACAATGGTAGGAGATCTACATATCCGTATCGCCAAGCTTGCCTTCCACGCCAAGGAAAGTCCCATCCGGACACAGGACGAAGTCTTCAATCTTGTATCTTCATAGTCTTGGAGTCCGGCAGCGATGATAGTTCGGCTATCCGGACACCCCCTAGTCCAAGACTCCCTCAAGGTGGAAGGGAGACCGGCGGTGGAGGGGATCTGGATCGAGGGTTGGTTTTTCTTTTCTTTTTTTGAGACAAACAGTGGTGGGTAGTGGGACGGTTGGTGGGGTAGATCGGGGGTGGGTGGTGTGGGAATATACCAGTAGCATGGGCATCTGACCTGCGCTACAGCTATTCACAAAGTAGTAGCATAGGTTTATAACCCTCGCTACTACTATGGCATCTCCGAGGGGGGCACGGTAGAGACCGCTTAGTAGTAGCGAGGGTTAAAAACCCGCGCTACTACTATCAACTTAGTAGTAGCGAGGGGTAAAAACACGCTACTAGTAAGTAGCGAAGTAGGGGTATAAACCCGCGCTACTAGTAAGCGTCTGTGTATAAGCTTTTCCCTAGTAGTGTGTGTCTCACCACTGATTGTTGGTCTTCTCAACAAAAGGATAGCTACATGACTGTTACTGCCCACTTCATATGTAAAGACTGGAAACTTCAGAAGAAAGTGATTGGTCTTTTCAATGTTAAGAGTCATAAGGGAGATGATATTGGGAAATACTTGCAAAAAACCTTGATCGATTGGGGGATAGAGAAGGTCACGACCATTACTGTTGATAATGCTAGTAACAATGATGGTGGAATTGGTTATATGAAAAAGGAATTGAATAAAGCTAAGACTTGCATATCCAAAGGCAAATATCTCCACATGAGGTGTGCTGCCCACATTGTCAACTTAATAGTTACTGATGGTCTAAAAGAAGTTGATACTTCGCCAAGCGTGCAGCGTGCAGGTGTTAGATATGTGAGGAACAACCCAAGTAGGTTGACTAAGTTCAAAGAATGTGCTGACCTAGAGAAGGTTAACACTAAAGTTTTCTTAATCCTTGATGTGACCACTAGGTGGAATTCTACATATTATATGTTGAAGGCTGCTGCTAGCTATGAGAAAGTCTTTGCAAGGTATGCTGATGAGGATTCGTACTATGCAATTGATCTACTTAGTGAAAAAGGTAAGGACAAGGGCCCTGGAGTTCCAGAAGAGCAGGATTGGGAGAATGTGAACAAGTTGGCAGAATTTCTTGCACATTTTGCTGATCTAACAATTCGTGTTTCTGCCTCACTACATGTGACTGCTCACAGTTTTTTCCATGAGATTGGTGAGGTGAATATATTAGTGAAAAAATGGATGGATAGTGGGGATGGTTTGAAAATTGCAATGGCAGAGAGGATGAAGGAGAAGTATGACAAATACTGGGGTAATTGGCATGAGCCCGATCCCAACAAGAAGGGGAAGAAAAAGGATAACATGAACTTGCTGATTTTCATTGCAACAACACTTGATCCAAGGTTAAAAAAATTCAAGTACTATAATCTGTTTTCTTATTAGGTGAGCTTTCTTATTATCTAGCAACACATATTAAATTTATCTATTGTTGAATCGCAGATACAAGCTTGCAGAATACACACATCTTGCCATTTTGGAAATGTATGGGGATGACAAAGGGCCTAAGTGTGGGCTACAATCAATACTTGTCTCCGAGATTTGTTCGGAGAGTATAGGGTGATGTATGCTCCAGAAAATGCGTCGCCTCAAACCACCCGGGAAGCTGAATCTGCAAGTGGAGGGCACGCAAGCATGATGAAGTCTTTGATTGCCAAAAAAATGAGGTTGAACAATGGAGGTAGCAGTAGTAGCAAGTCTGAGCTGGACAAGTTCCTTGCTGAGGAAACTGAAGATGATGGCCCAAACTTTGACATGTTACTTTGGTGGAAGATCAATTCATCCAGGTTTCCTATACTTGCATGCTTGGCTCGTGATGCTTTGGCAATCCCCATTTCGACAGTTGCATCAGAGTCTGCATTCTCCACTAGTGGGCGCATTCTTGATGACTTCAGAACTTCTCTTACTCCTTTTAGGGTAGAAGTTATTGTATGCACTCAAGATTGGCTTCGACATGGCACTCCTCCCAGCATAGCAGAGAACATCGAAGAGCTCACCAAGCTTGAACAAGGTAACTCAAATACATTAACCTTGCATCGTCTAGTTTGTGTTCATTTGCGGTTATACAATGCTTGATTCCACCATTTTTGTTTTCAGAATTAATTGCGGAGCACAAGGAGAAAGCAAAGCTGCAAAGCAATGCCAAGTCCACCACCACCGCAAAGCCTACTTAAGAATTGGCGAGATTTCAAAATGGAAAAAGCATAACTTTATTTATGAGTGTATCTATTCGTATGAACCACTCATGTTGTATTGTTGGTTGTAGTTCTGGATAACTTGTTGATGAAGGCCGGAGCAGAAGTTTTGGATAGCTTGATGATGAAGGCTGGAGCAAAAGTGAAGCTTCCAAGTTTAGATGTTGGCGAATTCCGAGCAGTGATGATGCTCTTATATGCTGCCTGCTACTATCTATTTCCTATTTCCAAATTAAGTCCCGAGGGCTAAGTTATTGTTGAACTTTACTATTATTGTCGTGTCTTGAGACTTGAGTTGGTTCATCTGCTAAATTATTGCTTGGATGCTATATTTTGAGTCAAATTTAGTATGCTTATGTCTGTTCCAGAACCGCAGCCTGTTATTAGCTTTTTCACTTTGTTATTACTTCCTATGAGAGAATTGGTAAGTACTCTAAGACATGCCAAAAGGGATCTCTCTCCCTAATCATATTCTATCATTTTCTAATGTTGGCCTAGTTGGCGTGGAGGCTAGCTTTTAACATGCAGGCATGCAAGATTACAGCAATCGAAATCTTTATCTTGTCACAAGACGTTCGATCCTGATCTCACGTAGATTCCTGCTGGCCTTTTCTATTATATAATTGTACATATCGGTGCTGTTCGGTCACACCCGATGACCAAACCGATCTCTCGGTGCACCGAAGCCTCGGTTTGGCAATTTTTTATTAACTGATCGGTCATTGATTTCTCAAAACCGAACTATTGTAGAGACCGAAGAACCGCACCGTTCGGTTCGGGGGAACCGAACGCCCAGTCCTAAATACAGGCAAGAACTCTTTCTTTGGCTGATCCATTTTGAACTCCTTCAAAATCTTGTCAAGGTATGTACTCATTGAAAAATCTTATCAAGCGTCTTGGTCTATCTTTATAGATCTTGATGCCTAATATATAAGCAGCTTCACCGAGGTCTTTCATTGAAAAATTCTTATTCAAGTATCCTTTTATGCTATCCAGAAATTCTATATCACTTCCAATAAACAATATGTCTTCTACATATAATATCAGAAATGCTACAGAGCTCCCACTCACTTTCATGTAAATACAGGCTTCACCGTAAGTCTGTATAAAACCATATGCTTTAATCACATCATCAAAGCGTATATTCCAACTCCGAGATGCTTGCACCAGTCCATAGATGGATCACTGGAGCTTGCACATTTTTGTTAGCACTTTTAGGATTGACAAAAACCTTCTGGCTTCATCATATACAACTCTTCTTTAATGTCTCGAAAACCTTTTGCGACAAGTCGAGCTTTGTAGATAGTAACACTACCATCAGTGTCCGTCTTCCTCTTGAAGTTCCATTTATTCTCAATGGCTTGCCGATCATTTGGCAAGTCCACCAAAGTCCACACTTTGTTCTCATACATGAATCCTACCTCAGATTTCATGGCCTCAAGCCATCTGTCGGAATCTAGGCTCATCATCGCTTCCACATAGTTTGTAGGTTTGTCATGGTCTAGTAACATGACTTCCAGAACATGATTATCATACCACTCTGGTGCGGATCGTGCTCTAGTTGACCTACGAGGTTCGGTAGTAACATGATCTGAAGTTTCATGATCATTATCATTAGCTTCCTCTTTAGTTGGTCTAGGAATCACGGGAACGGTTTTCTGTGATGAGCTACTTTCCAATTCGAGAGAAGGTACAATTACCTCATCAAGTTCTATTTTCCTCCCACTCACTTCTTTCAAGAGAAACTCCTTCTCTAGAAAGGATCCATTCTTAGCAACAAAGATCTTGCCTTAGGATCTGCGGTAGAAGGTGTGCCCAACAATTTATTTTTGGATATTCTATGAAGATGCACTTCTCTGATTTAGGTTCGAGCTTATCAGGTTAAAGCTTTTTCATATAAGCATCGCAACCCCAAACTTTAAGAAATGACAGCTTAGGTTTCTTTCCAAACCACAGTTCATACGATGTCGTGTCAACGAATTTAGACGGTGCCCTATTTAACGTGAATGCAGCTGTCTCTAATGCATAACCCCAAAACAATAGTGGTAAATCGGTAAGAGACATCATAGATTGCACCATATATCTAATAAAGTATGGTTACAACGTTCGGACATACCATTACGCTGTGGTGTTCCAGGTGGCGTGAGTTGTGAAACTATTCCACATTGTTTTAAACGAAGGCCAAACTCGTAACTCAAATATTCGCCTCCGCGATCAGATCGTAGAAACTTTATTTTCTTGTTATGATGATTCTCTACTTCACTCTGAAATTCCTTGATCTTTTCAAAGTTTCAGACTTGTGTTTCATTAAGTAGATATACCCATATGTACTTATATCAGCTGTGAAGGACAGAAAGTCGATACCCGCTGCGAGCCTCAACACTCACCGGACCGCATACATCGGTATGTATTATTTCCAATAAGTCATTAGCTCGCTCCATTGTTCCGGAGAATGGAATTATAGTCATCTTGCCCATGGGGCATGGTTCGCAAGCATCAAATGATTCATAATCAAGTGATTCCAAAAGCCCATCTGCATGGTGTTTCTTCATGCGCTTTACACCAATATGACCTAAATGACAGTGACACAAGTATGTTGCACTATCATTATCAACTTTGCATCTTTTGGCATCAATATTATGAATATGTGTAATACTACGATCAAGATTCAATAAACCATTTACATTGGATGTATGACCATAAAAGGTTCTATTCATGTAAATAGAACAACAATTATTCTCTGACTTAAATGGATAACCGTATTGTAATAAACATGATCCAATCATATTCATACTCAACGCAAACACCAAATAACATTTATTTAAGTTCAACACTAATCCCGAAGGTAGAGGGAGTATGCGATGGTGATCTTATCAACCTTGGAATCACTTCCAACACACATCATCACTTCGCCCTCAACTAGTCTCTATTCATTTTGTAACTCCTGTTTCAAGTTACTAATCTTAGCAACTGAACACTACAAAAAAAGACACATCCGTGACATTTTGGGCCGAACGAAAAAAAATTCTGTCATACTTATGACACTTCTATGATGATAATTGTGACAAAACCCGGTATCATCATAAATGTGGTGGGGTCCTACTTCTATGAAAAAAGATCGTTACAGAAAATGGGCTTTTCGTCCTGGGCAGGCCGGAGACGCAGCTGCATGACATTCTTTGGGCCGTCCATGACGGAAAAAACCGTGGTAGAAGCGAGGGCGAGGAAAATATGGGGGAGTTCCCGGTTACGGTGGGTGGTCGGGGGCCGAGCGAGGCGCGTTTCTCTCGTACGTACGCGCATGTGTGCGAGGCGTTGGGTTCCAACTGAACCCTAGCGAGGCGTTGGGCCCTAACTGAACCCGAGCGACTGCACTGCAGGCTACATGTTACTGAACCCAAGCGATCGATCGATCCCTTGTTGTTAAATGAACCCGAGTGTGATTCCTTCGCTACTGCTGCTAACTGAAGCCGATCGATGCTGCCTTTGGATGAACAGTGAGTGTTGTTGAGGGGGTTTGAATGAACAGTTCCCGGTGGGGGTTGGATGAACATGACCCTGTGGTAGTAGAGGCCGTTGCCGCTGGATGAACAGTACCCCGATCGATCGAGCCGGTGGATGAACAGGACCCCATGGAGGGCTGGATGAACAGGACCCCGTGGAGGGCTGGTTGAACAGTAGTCGGTGGAGGGCTGGATGAACAGTAGCCCGTGGGGGGTGGTTGAACAGGACGCCGTGGAGAGGGCTGGTGGAACAGTAGCCGGTGGAGGAGCGCGCGGTGGAGGCTGGATGAACAAGAGCCCGTTGGTGAACAGTCGCAGGTGGAGGCTGGAGGAGGTCGACGGTGGATGAACAGTAGCCCATGGAGGCTGGAGGCGGTCAACGGTGGAGATGAACAGTGTCCCGTGGAGTCCCGTTTGTGATGCACGCCACACCCTCCCGATGAACAGGGACCCTGCTTTCGACCGCGGCGCTCCAACACAAGTCTGTTTCCTCCGTTTTGCGGCACGCCACACCCCTCGATCAGCGGGACCCGTTTCGACCATTTTGCGGTACGCCAGACCCCTCCCGATGAACAGGATCTCGTTTCGACCGTGGCCGGTCGAACACAAGGCCGTTTCCTCCATTCTGCGGTACGCCAGGCCTCGTTTCCATCGCCTGTTCTGTCCAAGCCCGTTGGCTCCCGATGAACAACACGCGTTCCGTTGCCTCCCGATGAACACGACGCATTCTGTTGCCTCCCCATGAACACGACGACGACGCAGTTTCTCCGTTCTGACCCAGCCATGTACACGAGCCCTGGCCGTATGTATGCGCGAGTAGGTGTTCGAGACCCGCCCGTATACGTGGCCGTATTTTCTTTCTTGCACCCTGGCCGCTGTACGTACGTGTACATGCTACGTGCGCGCCTCTACTACAAACACGTGCGCGCCTCTACATCGACCAGTATGTACGTACACGTTTGCGACTAGAATGACAATGCTACGTACGCTTCGATCAGGTGGGCCCCGACTGTCAGGAACTTCCTTCCGTGTGAAGATGTAGCTGGTGGGTCCCAACAGTCAGGGGGCGAATATTTTTTTTGCCCGTAATATGGACGCACTTCCTTGCGTGCGAAGATATAGCTGGTGGGTCCCAGCAGTCAGGGGGAAACATTTTTTCTTGAAATACGGTGGCCCGTCCTGTGGGTCCCTGCTGTCAGGTGGAGGAATCATTATTTTCCGCATAATAAGGAGGCACTTCCTTGCTGCGGCCGTGGTCCCAGCTATCAGCCTCTCCACGTACAGTACTCTTCCGATGGAAGTCGTTCATTGACCACATTGACCATGCCGCGCCGAGAGCACAAGGGCGGTAGACGACGGCGAGGCCTAGGAAGGGGATGACGCGGAGGCGGGGAAGACGCGGCAGTGGATGCCCACGCGGAGGGGAGTACGTGGGTTGACTGCTTCGGTTGCAGTGTGAGGCTGTCGTCACCGGAGAATAACAGCAGTGGCAGCACAGCCGGATACGGGAGGCAGGAGCAGGCGGCACGGCCGACGCTTGTTTGGGCGGCTGGAGCAAGAAGACCAGAGGTTGAAGAAGCACTACGTCCGTTGGATGGACATCGTCACAGTCCTTTGGAGCTAGAATTGTTCATATTGACTAAGTTGACAAAGCCCTCCGTCCCCGTCATCTTAGTAGGCCCACAAGTCAGCCTCCCACTATGGTGGGTCCCAGCTAGCAGGGGGAGTATTCATTTTTTTGTGCGTAATAACGAGGCACTTCCTTGCGTGCAAAGATATAGCTGGTGGGTCTGACCTGTCAGCGGGGGAACATTTTTTTTGTGAAATACAAAGGCCCTTCCGGTGGGTCCCAGCTGTCAGGTGGAGGAATCATTATTTTGCGCGTAATAAGGAGGCATTTCCTTGCGTGTGGCCGTGGACCCAGCTGTCAGCCTCTCTAGGTACAGTCCACTTCCGATGCATGTCGTTCATTGACCATGTTGACCACGCCGCGCCGAGAGCACAAGGGCGGTGGACGACGGCGAGGCCTAGGAAGGGAAACGACACAAATCCGGGGAAAACTTGGCAGTTGTTTCCCACGCGGAGGGGAGTGCGAGGGTTTACTGGTTCGTCTGCCGTTGTCGGAGAATAACAGCAGGTGTGTGTGTGAGTAGAGGGATGGCTAGAACAACGATGGGAGAACGATGGGGTGGTGAGGCCTGCGTGGCAGCATAGCCGGCTGCGGGAGGAGGCAACAGGCAGTCCCGCCGGCGCTTGTTTGAGCGGCTGGAGCAGGAAGAGCAGAGATTGAAGAAGCACGACGGCCGTTGGATGGACATCCAACGATCCTTTGCTCGTGTGTTGACTAAGTTGACACGGTGTTGCATGTGCGTCAACCTTATTTTTTAGGAAAGCATACGCGTCAACCTGTAGTAGGCACACAAGTCAGCCTCAAATCTGTGGAAAACAGCATACAACCCATCTGCCATTATTTCTAATAATTTACAGCCCATTTGACAATTCTTAAGAATTTTTTGGAGCCCATCTTCTTCTTTTTTTGATCGTATGGAGCCCATCTTCTTTTTGTTAGCATTACACCCCATATGGTGGCCACGGTTAAAAATTATACGTAATTTTGCATATTTTGGTGCGATCAACTGTTTTTAATCCTGAAATATCGAGTCACATTCAAACTATTTTGAAAAATAATTTATATAAATATAAAATCCAAATAATTGTCCACACATAAAAATCAATGGAATTTAAAATCTTGTAATTAAAAAAATTAAAACTAATTCCCGGTTTGATGTGTTTTAGAAATGTACATCCCATTTCTGGGCAAACCGAATGAAACTCACCTCGTCTTGAAAGATTTGCAGCCTAGCAGGCCCGATAAATCCAGTAGGCCTCGTTTGGGTATTTCTTAAAAAAATATAACTGGGCTAGCCATTTTCAGCAAGAAAAAAGCACAACTGGGCTCATGCTGTGGTAAACATAAATAAAACCCTGGCTAGACGGGCCACAGCACCCGCACATCCCCGTTGTTACCCTGATCCGTCGCTAAAACTAGTATAAATAACAACTGATTGTTCCTAAAAAAGTAAATAACAATCGCACGACCTGCTGGGTCCCTGGTGTGAGCCGCTCGTTGTGTAATTCTCTCGTTTATTGACTACGTTGACAAAGGCGTGAGCCCCAGATGTCCAACCAAATAGGAGGAACCATTTTTTTGGGCATATAATAACGAGGCACTTGCTTGCGTACTGCCATGACGCTGGTGGGTCCCTACTGTCATCCTCTCCACATACAATCATATCCTTGTTCCTCTCGGTTGTTGACGGCGTTGACAACACAAGAGGGAGGCGCACCACGCACGGCGGGCGAACCAAGGCCGAGGACGATGGCGAGGCCTCAGATGGAATGAACAGGAGCCGTGGAAGATGCGCCGGTCCAGTCGCAGGGGGAGGGGAGTACGAGGGTTGACTGGTTCGGGTGCGGGTGCGTGTTGGGGCTGACATCACCGGAGAATAACATGACGTGTGGGGGAATAAAGGGAGGGACTGGCCAACGTTGGAGGGTAAGGTAGGGCGGCGGAGGCATAGCCAGCCATGGGAGGCGGGAGCAAGCGGAGCCGACGAGGTGGTTTGGTTTGGGCAGCTGGAGGAAGAAGACCAGAGATAGAAGATACACGACAAATGTTGGATGTCAATCCAACGGCTGGTAGGCAGAATCGTTTGTTGACTAGCTAGTAAGTCGACACCACCTTGGATAGGCTATTTCCCCGTGGGTCCCAAATGTTAGAATCCAAATCTGTCACGGTCATGCAACCTTTCCTATGAAAATTTACAACCCATTTGGTGTGCTAGTTCGAAATAAGTTTGTGGGTGCTGGTGGGGGCTAATCACTTGGCTTCTGTAATGCACACTGAGCTCAAGCAGCCGGCAAGAGTGATTTTATTCCCCTTGGTTGGGATTTGTTACAATATTTTACTCTAAAATAAACGAATGGCAAGCCATTTGCCTTGTTTCAAAGAAAATATGACATTCACAGCCGAGTTGAAAAGGGCAAGAACATCTAACTCCAGCTTAAAAACTGTACAAAAGCACGAGGGTTAATCGTTCATCAGGTTTAGACAAAACCCAGGTTGAAAAGGGCAACAACATCTAATTCCAGCACTGTTTTCGGCAGTCATGGTTAAATGGATCGGTCAGGTCCATAGAATGAACATCCTAGGTTGTAAAATTTACTGGATTATGACCACAATATGTTGTAAATAGAAGCCCGACACGTTCAGAAGCTCGTTTTCCCACCTGAAACTCCTTTTTTTGCTCTTCGACATACCCATCTGTCAAAACCATGCTGCTGATAAACTTAAGCCTGATGGACAATAGTAACCTCGCATTCAGCAGGAAGAATGTGACAAATCTAGTGTTTGCATGGTTGGCTACATATCGTTCTAGCATTATTGTCTTCAATCGAATGTCATGAGAAGTGAGAAAATCCCGGTGCTTACGAATCCACCGATTGGTTATAACTTTCATACCCTGTCATGTTGCCTAAATAGACATGAAGATTGAAAACAGTTAAGGTCTAAAAAAAGAGTGTGGAAAGAGCAACAGCTGAACGGTTAATTCTAGTACACTATATGCGGGCTTCCAATGTGCGTGAAATTATCACCTTTATATACAACTTCTCCAGACATGGAAAGCATTGCAGCAAGCCAATAATATTGTTTAGATCAAAACTATTCATTTGGATATATAAGATCTTGACAGAATCCAACACCATTGATAGGCTATCCATGGAGAAACTCTTCATTGAGCATAGAACATAATATTAGTACAAAATGTGTACTCCGAGATGATATATAACTTATGCGCAGAAATTTAAAATGCAGCTTATGGTTACAAGTGTAGATGATAATATAAAGCACCTGAAGAACTTTGGAGCCAAACACCATCTTGAAATGAGCACAAAGATCATGTATTACACCCAAAGTCTCCAGTTTAGGCGCAGAGAGGCCGGTTATTTGCGACGGTGAATAACTAGAATCAAGGATCAACCTTTGAAGTGAAGGGGCATCTTGGATGATGAGCTGCCTTCTATCAAAAGAAATTTCAATTCTTACAAGGTTAGGCGAATTTATTTGGAGACAACCGATTCTAACTATGAAAACAAGCACCAAGCACTCCAGGGCAGGGCAACTGGAGTGGATGATGCTGTGCAATGAGGCCTCGATATCTGAACCCGCACAAGTGAAAGTTTCTTGAGAAATGGGAGTCGAAGGTTTAGTACCAAATTATGCAGTAGGTTGCACGGTACAAAGGTGGCGTTGTGGAGAGAGGAGGAAAACCGCGAGATGGACATCGGTGCTGAGGGCACAGGTAGATGGTGTTCGGTATCTGGTAGGTGATTTCCAGGGGAATAGTAGAACTCACGCAGCTATAGTTCTGTGAATTCAGGGGATTTTAGCCAGGCGTCCACCGTGCAGGGCATGGTATGCTTGCTCAGGTAGCATGACGGGATGTAGAGGCTTTGAACGGAGCCTGGTGGGAGGAGATGATGGCTCTGGGGATTTCAAAATCATTGAAGAGAGATAGGCGACAGTCGAGATTAAGGGGCACGGCATGCCATAGAGGGCGCCACCGAATTGAGAGGACTTGGGTGCGGCAGCAATCCTTGGTGGGGAGAAGCGAGATGATCTCCCCAAGGACGGCGTCCGGGAGATTGCTGATGTGGTCCACCCGAGATTTTATGGGTTCCTGGGATCCGGTGGGAGCAGGGTCGCCGCTTCTCCCCGTGCTGCCGAGTGCGGGATCTACAAGAGGCGTCACCGCTAGCGGGAGCCTCATCTTGTTGGCGCTGGGGTCAACCGACTCCATTTTCCTCGAGGGCGTCACGTCGCGCATACGGATTTGAGCAGAGTAATGGATGACGAGCCTAGTTGTAGTGCGAGTGCACAAGAAGGGGAGCTGGGGTTTTTCTATAGTAGTGAGGAAGAAGGGGAGCTAGGGTTTTCTGTAGGAGTGATGTGAGGAATTTGGGGGTACGAGTGGAGCGAGCTGACGTGAGGTGGGTGGGAGTGAGGAGGAAGAAGAGCACCCATGGTTTTTTTTGGGGGGGGGGGTGGGGGGCGGTGTGCTGGGTGTGGGTACTGGGTAGCGCCTCTCATTAAGCAAATATATGGGCTTTTGAATTGTTTTTATTATTTACTAGGATGGATGGGCTTTTTGTCTTGGGCCCAGAGAAACAATTAGTACTACTAGTATAGTGGAGACACTCTACAGCTACCAGAAAAATAATTACTACAAGTACAGTGGATACACTACCGCTTCTGGCTCCTCCTTGGTCATCGAAACGTCTCCCTCTATTGAATGCCATTTTACTTCTGTTCACCGACATGCAGGCCATGCCGCCCGTGGGCCCAAATTCCATCCACCAAATTAGAAGGCAGTATGCAGGCGGAGAGTCACCCCGGTCGTAGCGCGGCAGTAACGCGCCGTCGTATCACAAAACCCCGCCTCCCCGCAGTCTAAGTTTGACGGACGAAGCAACCATCATTTCACTCTTCGCTGAATCCCCTTCTCCCTCACCGTCTTCAAGAAAGCCAACACTTGCATCTGCCACTGTTCTTCTCTCCCGATGAAGGAGTAAGCGATCCGTGATATTGGTATATTTTCGTTCAGAGAAAAAAAAGGAACTTTTGCAAAGCAGTAACCGGTCCTCACTCTCTTTTTTGCTTCATTGTCATTGCGGTTGTGTTTTCCTTTCAGTGGTCTCTTAGTATTTGTCAGTTTCATGATGGACCAAGGAGAACCAGGCAAAGATCTGCCAATATTGGAGCAGACGCGGGAGGCTAATCCCCATGAGACGGAGAGCTCCAAGAAGATGGAGGCAGCCATCGAGCCGACCCCAGATACACTCACGGTCACTACTGAGATGGTCAACGCCCCGTTTGAGGTTACAGCCCCCGTGGCACTGCAGGAGCAGTTTTCCCCCTTCAAGGATGTGCCCCCCCCCCCGCTGAGCTGCCCAAGGTGATTTTCATCTTTGCCGATCTCGATTGTGATTTTTCATCTAAGTATGTGGTGATGAATAATGCAAAATTGTATTAGCTTCGATGCCATGCTATACATAGTGGTTTAAATAACTTGTGTTTCTTATACTGGAAAGTAATGCAGAATTTGTTTCTGTTTCAATTAGAGCCCTGATGCAGACAAGGATTGTGTGGTTCTACATGTCACTCGCTATGAGGCGGATGACCTAAATATACACACTGGGAAAACAGAAATTCTTGGGCTGTTGGATCCTGGAAGCCATTTGCGCTTATACCGATGTCGAGTTGTATTCCAGCCTCACTATTGTCAGGCGTGTTGTCTAGGGTGTATTGAAGCACAAGAAGTTCAAAGCTGCTCCTTCGTTTGTGAGGCATACTGTTCTTGTCAAGCTTACGCAGGAAGATGACGTGGCATGCCTCCACAAACAAGTTTATGAGTGGCAAGGCCACAAGGTTATCTTCATGAAGGTTCACATGATTGAGCTGCTACCGGACGTCCTCGATGATGTTCATGGCAAGGTCCGTCTTGTGTCCAACCCAAATTAGTTCGAGGCATGAAATAGTTGCCCCAGCTAGTGTTTAATACTAGTTTGGATTGTGTCTACTTATCCGGACCTTGCCTATTATCGAGCCCTCTAGGGCTAGTACTCGTATTAAATCCGTATATGGGAACTGCTGCTACTTTTGTGTGCCCGTGAATCATGTGAGAACCATCGCAATTGTTGCCGAAATAGATGCATCCTCACTAGTTTTTTCATGAATATGGCATGGTAAGATGTAAGTTGTCACGGTTTATCATACGAGCAGTGTGTGTTTGATGAAATAGCGTACTCGTTCAAGAAATGTGCGTTGATGTATACATAAGTACTTGTAAACACTGTTGATGCTACCCCACTTGTAAGCAGTTGTGCAAAACACGACACATTGGCTCAGCTCGCTTCAACACTAGGCTATCGACCAGCTAATAATCAATAATCTGTTGTCTGACATATAAGCAACTATGTATCTTGTTACAGGGGTTCATGCAGTTAGCTGAGGCCACAATGTAAATTCCAAACATTCACACGCTAGTCCAGCGTTCATGTGGTACACTCACATTAAACTCGGCTTCATAAAAAACTTGAAAAGCATAAGTTAAGCAATTTTATACATCTCAATGATTCATAGAACATAACAAACATATAACTAGTTCACAGCAAAAGACAAAGTTGTGAGAAGGTTTACAAATCAGGAAAAATCAAGCAAGGCTTCTCTGAGCAAAGGGCCTCCCTAGGTAGGCTTAAATTTCCTGGAGTTCACCCTAGTTTTTCCTGGAGTTCACTCTGGAATGCTGAACTGAACCATGTAGTGTACTGACCAGCTGGAATTCTTGTGCATTCCACTAAATTTAAGCACCGCTATTTGCAGAAATAAGTAGACCACAATGCCTCTTGTCCGCGCACCTGTCCCAAAAACCTCCGTGCAGCTGTGCCAACTAGTCCTCCATCCATGGATGAACTGGAAGAAAGTGCATTCCGGACTAGGATGCAGTTGTTTTCGCTCGTCCCTTCACTGCAATCAGGAAGTAAAATGTACAAATCAGCTTCTTTTAGATTGCATTGGTCATTCTACCTAGTTAGAACCAATTAGGAATACCTGGAACACTGGTGGTTAGAGGGCGGCAGCTAGGAATAGCCATCTCAGTTTGTGCAGTTGTACTAAAACTGAGGTGTGTACTTTTGATTGCGCAGATAGAAACGATATGGAGACAGACATCCCTGTTTGCGCAAATACGAAATAAGGTTATTTAAACAGTGACAGATATTTGCAGTGGCGTATGATTAACAACATCATCTATTGTGTTATAATTGGCACTAGACTGACAGTATGAAAGTGCCCTTAAGTAAGTAGCATCACATCACATCAACACTGCCACTAAATTAACATGCAGAACAATAGCATTAGTATTACTGTCATGAGAGTAGCACATGGTCAGTAAATGTGCAATCAAATTTGTGCAGTTCCACTGGGATGAAGCAATGTTACCGGTGTGAGATTTAAGTGTAACTGCAAGAACACAATTCATGGGAAATAAAGCAAGACGGAAGCACTTCACAAAATGGTAGTGGCATTGCTTAAATTTATCGACGACACTAGACCATTACTTATAGTGACATTAGGTGGCATTGCTTAATGCTTCATGTGATTTTACATTAATGGTAGCGATATGGGCGTAGGGACAGCAGGGGCATAAAGTGGTGAGGCAGATGTGGTTGCCGAGAGCTGCAAACACTCAGGCAACATGTCTGCCTTTGTCCCATTTTTTATCTCCTCGGCGACATTTTCCTTTGTGAGCACAGGAAATCTAGACCTTCTCATTCTCATTTGCGTTGTCCCCCAACACCCCTCACTTTCATTCCTTTTTCAACCAAGATACAGGTCCACTTCCCCTCACCCTTCGCCATCCAACATGCTTTCTTCGCCTTTTCAACCAATAGACCGGTTGGGTAGCCAGTATCTACTACTTTCCCCTGTTTCTTCTTAGAACCACGTCCTAGATTCATGCTACAACTTTCCCACTTTCTTCCTTATTTGAACCAACTCTTAGATTCGACTGTATGAACTACCTTTACCTCTAATAATAGTAAAAGTCTAGGTGGCTTTGGAACAACCGACAGAAGTAGAAAAAGATCCACACGCAACCACGTGGGGATCTGGGGCAGTAGAGCAAGGCAGGTTTTGAAGGAATATATACCTGAGGGTCGTCGGCATATGGCAAATACGGCGTCGGGAGGCCGCGTCTTGGCCACAATACCGCAGGGAGGAAGATGGGGTCGGAGGCCCTCCCGAGCCGGCGCTCTCTCGGAGAGATCGGCACGGCCATCGATTGGGACGTGTGAGCAGCTGTTGGTCTCCTCTCTCACCACTGATGACAGCGTGAATGATGCACCTACACCCCTGCCCCGATCGAGGTGGTCCGGCCGGATTTGTGACCAGCCGTGAGCAAAGAGAGAGTGTGGCCACCTATGTCTTGCTTAGATCTGGAGAGCATGAAATGAGTGAAAGACAGGAACCCTAGTAAAGCAAGAGCTAAGGCACCTGCTTATATATATAGTGGAGTGATTTTGTTGTACCAGCTTCAAAAAATGTGCTCCTACGTGTACACGCGAGTGGGTGTGATAGAACTAGTGCGTGCGTGCACCTGAAAGCACAAGTGCTCCCTAGGTGATTTTGGTAATTAATGACAACATATCTCTTGTTGGACTAATACTTCTACCTAGTAAATTTCAGATAAGTTCAACAATGGAGTGGCATGGACTAGAGGATGTGGAACCCCTTCAAAATGCTGAAGACAAAAGATTGGCTCAAGATCAAAGCACAAGACTCTACATTTTCATTTTAGTGATCCAAGATCACATTGAGTCCATAGGAAAAGCCAATACTATTAAGAGGGGATGAGGTGTTGCTTAATGGCTTGCTTGCTCAAAGTGCTTAGTGATATGCTCCGAAGCCCTCAACCACTTTCTCATATCCACATATGTCCCAAACCAAAAAGTCAAACTCGGCCCCACCGAAATTTCATATCCGGAGCCACCGAGATCAGTTGACATAGCCACTGCCAGAAACCCTAATCAATTCGATCTCACCGATGGGATCTCGGTCTCACCGAGATGGGCTTGCAAACTCTCTGTTGCCTATTGCAATAATTTCGGTCCCACTGAGATATGCAATCGGCCCCACCGAGTTTGCTTGGCCAACTCTCTGTTTCGCTTATTACCCAAATCGGTCCCACCGAGTTTGAGTAATCGGTCAAACCGAGATGAGGATTTACCCTAACCCTAGCACATCGGTCTCACCGAGTTGACATGTCGGTCCCACCGAAATGCCTAACGGTCACATTATGAACCAAATCGGTCTGACCGAGTTCTCTAAATCGGTCCCACCGAGTTTGGTGATTTGTGTAAAACAGTTAGATTATGTGTGGATGCTATATATACCCCACCACCCACACTTCATTCGTGGAGAGAGCCATCAGAACATGCCTACACTTCCAACACATATTTTCTGAGAGAGAACCACCTACACTTGTGTTGAGGTCAAGATATCCCATTCCAACCACATAAATCTTGATCTCTAGCCTTCCCAAGTTGCTTTCAACTCAAATCTTCTTTCCACCAAATCCAAATCCTGTGAGAGAGAGTTGAGTGTTGGGGAGACTAGCATTTGAAGCACAAGAGCAAGGAGTTCATCATCAACACACCATTTGTTATTTCTTGGAGAGTGGTGTCTCCTAGATTGGCTAGGTGTCACTTGGGAGCCTTCGTCAAGATTGTGGAGTTGAACCAAGGAGTTTGTAAGGGCAAGGAGATTTCCTACTTCGTGAAGATCTACCCGAGTGAGGCATGTCCTTCGTGGGCGACAACCATGGTGGGATAGACAAGGTTGCTTCTTTGTGGACCCTTCGTGGGTGGAGCCCTTCGTGGACTGGCGCAACCGTTACCCTTCGTGGGTTGAAGTCTTCATCAACATGGATGTACGATAGCACCACCTATCGGAACCACGGATAAAAAATCTCCATGTCTCCAAATTGCGTTTGCACACTCCAAGAACTTAAAAACCGCAACTTTTCTTCTTAGAGTCTATTCGCCCCCCTCTAGACGCCTCTTCTCGATCCTTTCAATTGGTATCAGAGATTTGATCTCCATTGCTTTGGTTTAAACACCATTGGAGGAAGATGGATGAGTCTACGTTGGGGAGTCTTAGACGTAGAGTACCTATTCTTGATGGAGAATACTTTAATGAGAGGAAAAATAAAATGCTTGAGAGTTTCAATGAATATCGCTTGAACAAGTACATTACTAGCCCTTGTGCACCTCATGTTGATTGTTTGCATCCTACCCTTGATGAGTCTATTGACATGATCCGCAACCTTAGAACTGTCAATCTTATCACTAGAGGATTGCCTAGAAACTTGATTGGATGTTTGCCTACTCTTGAATGTGCCTACACTACATGGAGATTTCTTGAGGAAAAATTTCCAAATTATTATTTGCAAAACTTAGATGAAATTCTCCATAAGTCTATTGCCTTGAGTAAGATGAGTACTAGTGATCCTAAATTTGATGATTGTCTATTTGAGCTTCGTGATCTCATGCGTGCCAAAGGAGATGTTGGAATTATTAGCAATATCATTTCCGAAGCTATTAGAATTCATAAAGATGACCATTGTGGTGATCATTTATCTAATGAATCACCCTCTCTAGGAGTTGATCAATCACAAGATGATGTTGAACATGGATACTATGATGAGGATGATGATAGTGACTATGATCTTGATGAAGCAATGAGACACTTTGGTCTTATGGCAAATCTTCGCGGCTACATGGCTGGAGGAAAGGAATGGGTCCTTGATAGTGGATGTACTGATCATATGACCAGAGACAAAGATATGTTTCGTGAGCTTGCTGACAACGACGACCCTCGAAAGTATGTCACCTTTGGTGATAACTCAAAGGGTAAGGTGGTTGGCCTCGGTAAGGTGGCCATCTCTCATGATAGCTCCATACAAAATGTCATGCTCGTTGAATCTCTTGGGTACAATTTACTTTTCGATTATCTAGACTTGCTGATTTCGGTTTCAATGTCCTATTCTTTGAAGTAGATTGCCAAGTGTTTCATAGAGACAATCATAAAATGGTCTTTACCGGTATACGTGAGGTGATCTTTACATTGTTGATTTCACTAAAAGGTTCAACCTAGAACTTGCTTAATTGCTAAATCTTCTAAAGGCTGGTTGTGGCATAGAAGGCTAGGTCATGTGGGCATGCGAAATCTTGATAAGCTTATTAAAGGTGATCATATCCTTGGAGTAAAAGATGTTATATTTGACAAGGATAGACTTTGTAGTACTTGTCAGGCAGGAAAACAAGTTGGAGGAGTCACCCGTGAAGAACATCATGACCACGAGAAGACCACTCGAGCTACTTCACATGGATCTCTTTGGTCCCAATGCCTACAAGAGTCTCGGTGGTAACTCATTTGGCCTAGTCATAGTTGATGATTTTCAAGATTACGTGGGTGTTCTTTCTTGATGACAAATCGCATGTTCAAAAGATCTTCAAAAACTTCGCTAGGAAGGCGCAAAATCAATTTGAAGTGAAGATCAAGAAGGTTCGGAGCGACAACCGAATGGAGTTCAAGAACGCAAATGTGGATACCTTTCTTGACGAAAGAAGGGATTTCACACGAGTTCTCGGCTACGTACACGCCTCAACAAAATGGAGTTGTTGAGAGGAAGAACCAAACTCTTATTGAGATGGCAAGAACGATGCTTGATGAGTACAAGACTCCAAAACACTTTTGGCGGAAGCGGTTGAGACAGCTTGTCATGCAACAAATCGCTTGTATCTTCACAAGCTACTCGACAAGACGGCATATGAACTCCTCACTGGTAACAAACCCCAAGTTGGATACTTTCGAGTATTTAGCTCAAAGTGCTACATTCTTGATAAGCATCGGCGTTCTAAATTTGCTCCCAAATCTCATGAAGGTTTCCTACTTGGTTATGGGTCAAACTCTCACACTTACCGTGTCTACAACAATTTCACCCGAAAGGTTGAAGAGACGGTAGATGTGAAGTTTGATGAATCTAACGACTCGCAAGTGGAGCAATTGCCAATTGATGTAGGAGACAAAGACCCTTCGGAAGCAATCCAAGACTTGTCTATTGGCAAGATTCGTCCAACGGAGGTGAAGGAGAATACCTCGTCCGTCCAAGTGGAAGCTTCCACCTCACGACAAGGTGAACCAAGAATTGATACGGAAGCATCCACAAGTGGGACACAGCAAGATGAAGAAAACTAGGAATCACACCAAGATGAACATCAACAACCTCCTTCTCCACCACAACAAGAGAACGACAGCGACAACAATGAAGAAGGCCAAGAAGGAGAACAAGATGATGAGGATGTTCCACCCCGAGCCAAGCAAAAGCTCCCACGAGTTCGAGCAAGAGTTGCCAAAGGCCACCTCGTTGAGCAAATCTACAATGATATCCAAGCCGGGAGAATCACTCGCTCTAAAACTTGTTTGGCTAACTTTTGTGAACATTATTCATTCATCTCTAGCATTGAAACTATGAAGGTTGAAGAAGCATTGGAAGATCCGGATTGGATAAACGCTATGCATGAAGAGCTACACAACTTTGAGAGAAACCAAGTGTGGACATTGGTCAAGAAGCCCGACAACAACCACAACATCATTGGTACCAAATGGGTGTTTCGCAACAAGCAAGATGAGATGGTCAAGTCATCCGCAACAAAGCACGTCTAGTCGCCCAAGGCTACACTCAAGTCGAAGGTATGGACTATGGTTAGACACATGCCCCCGTTTCTAGACTTGTGTCCATTCGCATCTTACTTGCTTATGCTAATCACCATGATATCACCTTGTACCAAATGGACATCAAACGTGCTTTTCTAAATGGTGAAATTGAGGAGGAAGTTTATGTTAAGCAACCTCCCGGCTTTGTCAATTCTAAGAAACCTAATCATGTTTACAAACTTCACAAAGCTCTTTATGGTCTTAAACAAGCTCCTAGAGCGTGGTATAAATGCTTGACCAAGTTCCTTATTGAAAAAGGCTTTGAAATTGGAAAAATAGATACTACTCTTTTTACTAAAGGGTTAATGGAGAACTATTTGTGTGCCAAATTTATGTTAATGATATTATATTTGGTTCAACTAACCCTCATTTTAGTGATAAGTTTGGAAAGCTAATGTCGGAGAATTTTGAGATGTCTATGATGAGTGAACTCAAATTCTTTCTCAGTTTGCAAATCAAGCAAACTAAGGAAGGTACCTTTGTCTCTCAAACAAAGTGCACCAATGACTTATTCAAGAAGTTCAATGCAAGAATGCAAAGGTATGACTACACCCATGCCTACTAGTGGACATCTTGATTTAACCAAAGATGGTGAACCGGTTGATCAAAAGGTTTACCGCTCCATGATTGGTTCATTGTTATATCTATGTGCCTCCCGTCCCGATATTATGCTAAGTGTGTGCATGTGTGCACGATATCAAGCGGCCCCTAAGGAGTGTCATCTTAAGGCTGTGAAAAGGATAGTGAGATACTTAATACACACACCAAATTTTGGCATTTGGTATCCTAAGAGGTCTTCTTTCGATCCTGTTGGTTACTCCGGCTCGGACTATGCCGGAGACAAGGTTGATAGAAAGTCCACTTCGGGTACTTGTTAATTTCTTGGTAGATCTCTTGTGTCTTGGTCCTCCAAGAAACAAAACTCGGTGTCCTTATCCACCGCCGAAGCGGAATACATTGCCGCTGGTTCATGTTGTGCACAATTACTTTGGATGACCCAAACTCTTAAATATTATGGGATATATGTGAAACATGTTCCATTGCTTTGTGACAATGAAAGTGCTATCAAGATTTCTCACAATCCCGTGCAACATTCTCGAACTAAGCATATTGAAGTTTGTCATCATTTCATTCGAGATCACGTTGCCAAAGGGGACATTGATCTTAACCATGTTCGTACCGATAAGCAATGGGCGGATATATTCACCAAACCGCTTGATGAGAAAGTCTTTTGCCGTTTGAGAGGTGAATTGAACATCATTGATGCCTCAAACTTGGAGTAGGAACTCTATTTGGATAAATGCAAGGCATGAGCCTTTGACTAATCCTTGATATTTCTCTCATGATGCTATCTATATGTCTTGGATATATTTGCATCCTTTCATGCTATCTAACCCTTGTAGGTACTTGGATGAATTTAAATCCATGAAATTGCAACTCACTCATATCTTGAGCAATTTCTACATCACCAAGTCTCTACACAATGGTGGTTGAAGATAAGGAAGCACAAAATCCTTCAAACATATTCTTTGACAAATTCTATGTTAAATTTTATGATTGTCATTTTGGATACACAAGTGCTCTTCCTTGCAACACTAACCCATGTAGGTAGATGAACTCAAATTCCAAGTGGTGCTCCAAATTCTTGATAAGCTACATCGACCTTGAGCAACCCACACAAGTTCAACTACATGATCAAGATCATCACCACCACCCAAGGTATGTTATTCCATCTTAGAGAAGCTTTACTCAAAGAAATGAGTCAAAGCAACTCAACAAGATGTGAATACATCAAGATGCTTAAAAAAATGGTAACCCCATTTTGAGCTTAAACGATGAGTATGACCTATGATCAAGTGCCCTCACTTGACTCCTAAGTCAATATACTCTAACATAGGTGACTTTGTCACTGGCCAATTCTAGATGAAGTTCTCTTGTGTTTCTCCGTGCCTCTTGCATTTGTCTCATGCATATTTGTTTCCCCTTTCAAAAAAACTTCATCTAGATTCTTTTTCTGTTTATTTTGTGTTCTGCATTCTCTACATCAAATTCATTGCAAATCTTTCAGCTAATTCCTTGCAAATCCTTGTGAGATCTTAATTGCCTAGTGAGCTGAGGTGACAAGTGTTTTCTCTGTGATGGACTTGGTCACACCGGTTTTTTTCCTTCGATACAACCGAATTCTTTCGGTACAACCGAAGCACAAAACTCGGTGCCAGCAATTCCACTACAGGAAAGACAGCTTGCTACTTGTTCCTGCATTCTTTATGCTCCAGCTCCACTCAATGGTTCTTGTCCTCTACCAGCATCACATTCGACTTGCTACTTTGCTTTGTGACTCAAGGATCAAATCCATTGTGATAAAAAACCAGGAGAACCCTTCTTGGAAATTGATGTCAAAGGGGGAGAGAGAGATCACATCAAACTTAATTATTTCTATAGGGGGAGAGCACACTTAGGGGGAGAGTGTAAGAAACCCTAGATGCTTGGTGTTCAAGAGGAGAGAAGTCACATGTCTTTAAGATGGGAAAGGCATGTTCATATTTGATTGTTTGCATTAGCTCGGTTTCTTTTCTTTGCTCTGATTTTCTGTTGCCTATCTTCTCCCAATATCCTATGCAAGATTCAGGGGGAGCAAGACATCTAAGGGAAGGAAATCCTTGAATTCATTTCATATCTTTACCTTTGGGGACATGTCTATATCCAATAGAGTACTCAGTACTCCCTCTCTACATGTCATCCCAGTCTTGGTACTCTTGTGGTTTCTTTTGATTGCTTTGGCTAGTATATGTATCTATGTTATCTAACCTTGTTTACTCAGGTTCATTCTTTCCTAAGCCAACTCAAGACCACAAGGTAAGTATATGCATCACCGTCATGTGCATAACAATCTCTTGCTGATGTATATACTGTTTGCAAGAAGGACTCATGAGCATGAAGGTACATTTCCTATATTCACATCATTTGCTCTGATGCATATAGCCAAGATACATGTAACACATGGCTTACTCTGTCATGCTTATGCATTCACATGCTCCTATATTCCATATTTATATGATCGCATACATGTAGGGGGAGCCTATGCATCTTATATGTCTTTCCAAAGCTTTACTTGTTATTCTCTATATCTTTATCTAAAGCTTTGATGTATGTTGTCATCAATTACCAAAAAGGGAGATATTGAAAGCACAAGTGCTCCCTGGGTGATTTTGGTAATTAATGTCAACATATCTCTTGTTGGACTAATACTTCTACCTAGTATGTTTCAGATAAGTTCAACAATGGAGTGGCATGGACTAGAGGATGTGGAACCCCTTCAAAATACTGAAGACAAAAGATTGGCTCAAGCTCAAAGCAGAAGACTCTACATTTTCATTTTAGTGATCCAAGATCACATTGAGTCCATAGGAAAAGCCAATACTATTAAGAGGGGATGAGGTGTTGCTTAATGGCTTGCTTGCTCAAAGTGCTTAGTGATATGCTCCAAAGCCCTCAACCACTTTGTCATATCCACATATGTCCCAAACCAAAAAGTCAAACTCGGCCCCACCGAAATTTCATATCCGGAGCCACCGAGATCAGTTGACATAGCCACTGCCAGAAACCCTAATCAATTCGGTCTCACCAATGGGATCTCGGTCTCACCGAGATGGGCTTGCAAACTCTCTGTTGCCTATTGCAATAATTTCAGTCCCATCGAGATATGCAATCGGCCCCACCGAGTTTGCTTCGCCAACTCTCTGTTTCGCTTATTACCCAAATCGGTCCCACCGAGTTTGAGTAATCGGTCAAACCGAGATGAGGATTACCCTAACCCTAGCACATCGGTCCCACCGAGTTGACATGTCGGTCCCATCGAAATGCCTAATGGTCACATTATGAACCAAATCGGTCTGACCGAGTTCTCTGAATCGGTCCCACCAAGTTTGGTGATTTGTGTGTAACGGTTAGATTTTGTGTGGAGGCTATATATTCCCCTCAACCCACTCTTCATTTGCGCAGAGAGCCATCAGAACATGCCTACACTTCCAACACATATTTTCTGAGATAGAACCACCTACACTTGTGTTGAGGTCAAGATATCCCATTCCAACCACATAAATCTTGATCTCTAGCCTTCCCAAGTTGCATTCCACTCAAATCTTCTTTCCACCAAATCCAAATCCTGAGAGAGAGAGAGAGAGAGAGAGAGTTGAGTGTTGGGGAGAATATCATTTGAAGCACAAGAGCAAGGAGTTCATCATCAACACACCATCTGTTACTTCTTGGAGAGTGGTGTCTCCTAGATTGGCTAGGTGTCACTTGGAAGCCTCCGTCAAGATCGTGGAGTTGAACCAAGGAGTTTGTAAGGGAAAGGAGATTGCCTACTTCGTGAAGATCTACCCGAGTGAGGCAGGTCCTTCGTGGGCAACGACCATGGTGGGATAGACAAGGTTGCTTCTTCGTGGACCCTTCGCGGGTGGAGCCCTCCGTGGACTCGCGCAACCGTTACCCTTCGTGGGTTGAAGTCTCCATCAATGTGGATGTACGATAGCACCACCTATCGAAACCACGGATAAAAAATCTTCGTGTCTCCAAATTGCGTTTGCACACTCCAATCCCTTCTCTTTACATTCTTGCAACTTGCATGCTTTACTTTTCGCTGCTCATGTGCTCTTGGCATGCTTGCTTGATATGTATTGTGAATGTTTAAACTTGTGCCAAAACTCTACTTCAACCTAAAGAACTTAAAAACTGCAACTTTTCTTCTTAGAGTCTATTCACCCCCCTCTAGACGCCTCTCTCGATCCTTTCAGCACCACTTCTTTTCGTGAGAGTACAATATACTATGCCCAAAGAACGTTTGCCACAAGAGTAATAGTATAAGTGTGTGACGCGTGAGCTAAAATAAAAGGTGCGTGACGTCTTTTTTTAGAAGTTCTGAGGGTAGGGTGTGAAGAGCACATATGTGTGTGATGTCTACCTACAGATAGACGGTGGGTGCGAGAGGACTCGGGAGAGTCGTGACTCGTGAGGGTGCGTGTGTGCGTGAGAGAAAGGGGACACGTATCAATGCAATGCATGTGCCCGTAAATCATTATCCGACAAACATTCGCCACAAGCCGTTTCCTGACGAACGCCGTAAGAACCGTTAGATCGGCATCCGACAGTGTCAGTTTTGCCATGTCATTTAACAGAGCAGCCACTCCTTCTACACACAAATCTTCCACGTGAGTGTTAGCAACTGTCGTATGCTCCTCCCCCCAGTTCCAAAATGCAAGGCAATGATGCACGGGCCCTGCATTTTGATATACTTGCTGCCGCGTGAAATTTGCTACTCTACTCAAAACTGGTAAGGTACACATGCATTGAACGCATGAGATTTGGAAACCAAATTATGGATAAATACACACTATAGCATGTAAGCTTTGAGTCATATATGCATGATGTAGATGTTCATTTAGTTCTTATAGTTCATATCATTCAAAATCAATTAGTTTTATAAAAAAGTTAAGATTCATGGGATTGTGCATTGTAAAGCATAAAATAAAAAACAAATAATGGCAATTCATTTAAAAAAAAGTTTGGGCAATTATGACATGGAGATTCTAGAACAAAGGAGAAGTGCTTGTGTTTTGAGGTTTGTCCTTTATGCTTAAGTTCAACCATGGAGTCTTCTAGATTGTACATGTGGCAGAATGTGGTGGAATGTTGATGATATCCAACGACCAGTAGTGCTCGGATTTGCCATCTCTGCACTGTCAGATTAGCTTCATCCAACAACGATCTTTTAAAGTTATTCGCACACTATATAGGGGTATAAATGATTTCTATAGGATTTTTTTTCCTTTAGAGCCAATTGGTTCATAGGAATAGATTCATATACTCCACATTTCAAAGGAAATACACATGACATCATTTTTATAGCTTTAGAGTCACTTGGTTCATATGAATGGATTCCTATACTCCCATAATTTCAAATGAAAATAAACATTAGCGTATATTCAATAGAAAAGTTCCTATGATGTGAACCAAATGACATCTCTTTTCTAATCCCTCATAGGAATTGAGATACATGTCATCTCTAGATTCAATAGAAAAGTTCCTATAATGTGAACCAAATGACATCTCTTTTCCAATCCCTACTCATGGGAATTGAGATACATGTCATCTCTTTCCCTACAACTTCCATGTATACATCTTCTATTCCTAAATAGCTAGTACAACCCACTAGTAGCTTTTTTCCTAGACATGCAACTATGGATAAAGAAAACGTCATGCATGCAAGCACCACATCATCAATTCGTGCATGTTACTCATAAGTTATTTCTTGCATTAAATTTTGCATTGACAATGTATGTGCTGGTCACGTGCACACATATGTAGTTCACATTCACATTTTTGTTAGAAATGTCATTCTTTTAACTCCAATTCATTTTTTCTCTTTGTACTCCCTCCGTCTGGGTGTATTTATTCTTCCAAAAACCAAATAATCCCAAAACGCTTTGGCACGGTACATTAACTCCCTCCTCGTTTCTTGTTTTGTGACATATCGACCAATAAGAGATGTGGGCCATGCATGCTTTCCCAAAACACAAGCACTTCTCCATTGTTATAGAATCTTCCGTATCATAATTGCCCTTTTTTTCTAAATGAATGCCATTATTTGTTTTTGACTTTATGCTTTACAATGCACAATCCCATGAATCTTAACCTTTTTATAAAACTAATTGATTTTGAATGATATTAACTATAAGAACTAGACGAACATCTACATCATGCATATATGACTCAAAGATTTACTTGCTATAGTGTGTATTTATTCATAATTTGGTTTCCAAATCTCATGTGTTCAATGCATGTGTACCTTACTAGTTTTAGGTAGAGTAGCAAATTTCACGCGGCCGCGGGTATATCAAAATGCAGGGCCCATGCATCATTGTATTTCGATCGAACCTACGTCCACAATTTTTTGTACGTATATCTCCACTGGTCCCCGAACCCAAAATGCCGCCTCGTTCCCGTAAGACCAAGCGGCCCACACATAGTAAGGCGTCGACTCGAACTCAATCCCTCTCCCGTTTACTATGACATGGCACCGCACGCCGTAGTACTCCTACAAACCCTACCGCCGCACGCATCATCGGTTTTCTTCAAGAGGACGAGGGAGAAGCCGATTTGTAGTGGAGGCGCTTTAAAAAATGGATTTGTAGTGGAGGCCCCTACCCTAGGGTGCCCTAGTAGCTGCCGCACACATCATTGGTTTGCTCTTTTCTTTATGCTCTTGCGCCCTAGAGTGAAATGATGGTTGCTTCGTCCGTCCAGCTTAATGCAGGAAAGGTGGGGCTTTGTGATTTGACCCCTCATCGCTCATTTACTACTACTGCGGCGCTACGACCGGGGTGCCTCCAAGTCCAACCGCTGCTCCGAACTGTAATTTGGTGCATCGCACGTGGAACAAGACGGTGGATGAGCCACATGTCGGCAAAAGCGGTCATGTTAAGTGTGTCACCATTTCGTGTGCGGACTGACCCTGCTCCAACACGATAGGAGCAGCTTACCACTTGGTTTTGCTCCTTGGTGAATCCCGACTATATTGATCTAACTAGCAATGTGCCCGTGCGTTGCAACATATCCAAAATAGAATAATACATGTTCACATCTTGAAAGAAAAACACTATAGTTTGGTGTATATATCACTAAAAATATACTCGTACTAGGTTTCATCAAAATATATTCCTTGTGGCTGTTTTGATGAGGTGGGGGAGGGATGTGGTTGGTTTCAAGATACTAAGGGGTTTCTGCAAATTGGAGCAGAGGAGTGGGGACTTGTTGCAAAAATGCCACGACTTACATCATAGTCGTTAGATGCAGATCTGATGGTCAGAAATGACGGATGACAGACACACCATCATCACCAACTGAGTCTTTTATAGGAGTAGAGAAAAGATACATACTGTACTACCCTCTCCGTCTCGGTTTATAGGGCGCACACGTAGTTCTCGGTCATCCATTTGACTAACTAAATATGAGTTACTATGTCACAAAAAGTATATCATTCGATTCTTAAGCGGATGTAGTTTCTAAACATATACTGTCCGTCACATATATAGCCGATTAAATTCTCAACCTAGAGCAGCGTGCATGCCCTGTAAACCGATACAGAGGAAGTAGTAAAAATGAGGTGATTTTACCGAGCGATGGGCGGGGGAGCATGGCCTGTCATGCGGTCCCACTTGTCATGATGTACCAAGGCGATGCGCATGTCCCTCTTGAGGCAGAACAATGGCAGAAGCAATACTACGTTGTTTTCTTGAAGGAGATGATGGTGAAGCGAAGTGTGAAATAATGGTTGCTTTGTCCGTGTGGGAAGGTGCGACATTGTGATTTGACGTCTCATTGCTCATTACTACTCTTTGGTGATGCAAAAGTGCGTCCCCATACATTACTGCTTTGTTATTTGGTTCATGACACGTCGACCCAGTTGCTATATGTCCCACATGTCGACGAGAGGAAGTACATAATTCATGAAAGCGAGCGTTGACGGAGGAGTACAAGACACAGCTTGGTTTTTGCTGCTTCGCACGATCCATCGATAGAAACCCATACTAAAAAAAGGCGAGGGCGGGTCTTTTTCCGCACGGCAGACAGGGGAGTTTGGCATAGTCTGTTCGAGGCAATGAGGCAGGAAGGGAAACAAGTAAATAAAGGTTGAGCGACTTAGTTTTGGGAAAATCTGATTTTACGGAGTACATACCCACTATGGAGGTAGTATTTTACTTAGTACTCCCTCCTTTCCGGTTTATAGGGCTCGTCTAAAAAAATTCGTTTTTCCGTTTTATAAGTCTCAATTCTACTAGTAGTAGTAGTACCATCACATGTTGGATTTCGAGGTGCGTTAAATCACCAGATGCAAGCACCGTCGAGAGAAAACTCACCAATGCATGTAGAAGTTCTTGGAAATTTAGTGGTCATGCATGCATTCGTTCTAATTAATGCCTCGGTAAACATAACTTCTTGAAAAACGAGCGTACATTACTTGTGCAAACTACGAAATTAATTCCAGCACTCACCGTCTACCTTGGTTGGAGAGATTTTGAAACTGAGCCATAAAAACTAGAAAGGAGGGAGTAGTAACATAGCCTAGGGTAGCTTGTTGCACCACGGACTCCAAGGAAATTGATGTAGTAGTACTACTCATATATACTACTCCAAGGAAATTGAGCCATAAACTGGAAAGGAGGGAGTACTACTAAAAGACATATATTCCAAACAATATGATAATCTCTTTAACCAAGGTAGGGACGAGGAGTAAACGGAGGGAGTATTAAAATTTTCTCCTCGTCCTGTGAGCCAGCGCGCGTGTGGGCGAGGGAGCGGGCGTAGGCGTAGTAAGCAAGCTTCACCTCGTCCTGCGAGCCACCGCGCCCGTGGGCGGGGGAGACGGCGTAGTAAGCAAGCTTCTCCTCATTCTGCGAGTTGACGGGACACATCAAAAGTAATACTTATGTACAGAGCATCTCGAGTGTACAGAACCTTGCCTCTAAGGTAGGCCCCATATGACGCGTCAAGTCGCAATTTGTTTGTTCACCCATGGTAGACGATCCTCCATCAAGTGGACAACCAGTACACGTGTCAAATTACCACATGGGCTGCCTTTTCGTACAGAAATGAGCTCCACCGTGTAGCCGTGCAGGTGTGGCTGGGAAAGAGACGGGAGTACGTGTGCCGTGCGTGCACCTCTTCTCTTCGTGCACGTCCCCCCTACATGGGTGTGTGTGAGACAGATACAAACCTAGACGTAATGCACCGTCCATCCCCATGCCTCCGCCCAGTCCGACCACCAGTCACCACCACGCCTCACTCCTCCTCGCCTTATCTCTCATCTTTCTCGAGATATCATTTTTTTGATGAAATTCTCGAGATACCATTTTTCCAATAAAATTCTCGAGATATCATTAGTTTTTACACATGGGATTACTCCTGCACGGGCATCTTGCTAGTCCATGGAAACAACACATGGCAAAATTTCATGGTGAACGAGGGATTTGAATCTGCTGGGAGGGGCTGTTTGGATTTCGCCCGGGGTAGCCAAAATATTGGCGACCCTTTTGTCCACCGGTGCCTTTGACACCGATGAACGAGGAATGGCTCGGGTGCTCATGCATCCTCCAACGCGCACGTTGGAGACAAGCTTGCACGAGCTATGCTTTTTTTGTCCCACCACGCTGCCCGGGCCGGCCTGCAGACCGACCGACGACCCGCATATTACGCCATCCAACTGTAGCCGCACACATTCTGACAGCAACTCAACCAACCGGACGAAATTCATGCAAACACGGTGATATTTCTCATAAACAATGACATAATTCATGTAAAATACCGAATTTTCATATAAACATGACGGATTTCATTACATTCAAATCAACTAAGCGGTGCTAGTTCTGGACAGCACAGGTATATAATACCTGGCCTAAATGGTCGCTCGCCGATCCATTTGTGTTCCTCATGTCCGGCAGCACGATCACCGGACTGCCGGGAGCCCCGGAGGTATATGCTTCAGCGCAAAGGACGACTCGCTTCCCTGCTGCCCAACTGATATGGTTGGCTGATGCCCAAGATGATGGTGGAAGGGGGCTTCTCCGCTTCCGTGGAGCCCATGCGGGGTCGATGAAGGTCCTCGCAACAAAACGATCCGGCAAGACACATGCTGCGTATGCCGGTGTCGCCTCCGCGATGGCCTTCATGGGACCCAATCGGCAGCGGCCTCCCGTGTTCTACTTCTCCTTGATGATGGCGGCGGACGCGGAGGCGCTGGGCACCGACTCGTTGCTCTCCGCGCACCCGGCTTCTGTCTCTGCTTGCATGGCGCGGCCGCCGGCATGGGAGTCTTGGACACAGAAACGGGAGACGCGGTCGAAGACACGGGAGGCTCGGTACAAGGCGGCGGCATGGACGGCAGCAACAACGCCCGTGTGCCGCTCCTCGTCGAGCTGGCCTGGAGGGTTATTTGCTGAACCTCGCGTCGGCTTGGGGCGACAACTAGCTCCGTCGGGCGAGGGGAGGGAGGTGGATCACCGAGTTGCATAGCTCGTATCTGGCGGGCTCGGCGGGCCACCCAGCCGGCTTGGATGCGGGATAACTACTCTTCATAAGCCATTGTAAGAGTGGACAAAATGGTGAAGGAGGAGATAGGGGAGCGGCGGAGGGGTGTGATTCTTGGCCGGTGTTTGGCCTCGTTTAAATAGGAGATTAAATAGATGGCGTATGGGAGGAGCTCGGCCGGCGTTGCGTTTAATGCCGGCCCGGTCATGAACGGACATGTGTCTAGAGTGGGTTTATTACCGGCTTCCACTCAGGTTTCATGGAGGCGTTTGAATGCGACAAGGAGGTGTGTTCAGCCAGGCGTGCATCGAGTGGCGCCCTCGACTCTGACGTACGACACCGCGCCGTTCTTCCACTGATGTGTGGGATCTTTGGGTACATGGCCTGCATGTCAGTGACCCAACGCAGGCAGCGCACGACAGAGGAACTCTTGGTGGGCCAGGGCGGTCAGAAGCGGGCATTTCATAAACCGATGATTGTTCATTGAGTGTGACGTCAACTATTTCATCTAGATAAGCCTACTATATAACGTAAGAGAATTTTTAAATTTTTCATATATACGTTGATAGCCCGTTTGATACGTTGTGATTCATAAAGAAGACCGCTGCAAACATCAATGTTCTGCTTATCACAGATAAGATTGATAAAACCTTGCAAAAAAAGGATTAGATTGATTAATACGCGTAATACCCATAACAATCCATGTCCTTAACAAAGGGTACATGCACGTATAGATTGAGCGTGTGTCTTGCGTTGTGTGCGGTGTGCATGCAGGCGTTCGAGTGTTGCGTGCGTGCATGTGTACGTTTCAGTGTTGCATGCATGTGTGCATACGTGCATGTGTTTGTGAGTGCATGTGTATGTGTCAGTGTTGCACGCCTGCATGCGTGCGTGTGTTTGTTATGTGTACGTGTCAGTGTTGCACGGCTGCATGCGTGCGTGGGTTCATTATGTGTACGTGTCAGTGTTGCATGCCTGCATGCGTGCGTGTGTTCGTGCGAGTGTTGCATGTGTGCATGTGTACGTGCGGGGTGAGGCTACACGTCAGTCGACTGACTTTTTCATATCTGGTCAGTAGATTTTCCAGCTGTTGGATATGAAATCAAGGGCCTACAGATTATCTCGAACCTCCACCCCCTGAGCCGCCAGCCACCGCCCGGCGAACCGGACGCCGCCGCCGCCATGACCCGGCCAGCAACCACGCCTCCCGCCCGCCCGAGACCACTCCCCACCGCGGTCCGCCGCCCCGGCTATCCCTCTAGGCCCCCTCGCGCCGAGCTATTTCTCCGGCGATCCCCACGCCACCACCCAATCACCACGCCTCCCCACCGCCGGCGACTGCCAACCAGAGGTCTCACGAGTTCGAATCCCCACCGACCACTACTTTATTACCATTTATGTCTTTCATATACGCGCTGACGGGTGGGCCCTATGGTAATGTGCGCTGCTGAATGTGGACCGTTTGCCTGGTCAATTGATCGTGTCATCAACAAATTACGGAGCTGTATGATGGTGAGCCAGTGACCGTATGATCACCCAAAAATGTATTTTATTAACACAGTATAGATTCAAACTACCATTTCTTTCTTTCATATACGCGCTGACAGGTGGCCCCACGGTTACGCGCCCCGATGGTGTAACACTAGTTGCGCCACGTGGAACGTTTGACTGGTCAATTGATTGTGTCATCAACAAAATACGAAGTTGTACGGGTGAGCCAGTGACCGTATAATCACGACATGTATTTTTTTTACACGATACAGACGCAAGCGCTCATATATAGGCGCAAGCACTCATCGCTATAAGCGCACACACGCAGACCATACCCCTATGAGCACCTTCGAGAGAGTGAGCCATCATATAATCTTGAGATTTTACGAAGTCACCATAGGTGCCTCGTAGTCGAGTGGAACGTCTCCTCCCACTGAATGCACATCGCCAGAAAAATACTGAAATTAACCCTGGATAAATGCGAGCACCGGGACTTTAACCCTGGTGGGCTCGAGAAACCACTGTCCTCCTAACCATCCTACCGAAGGTTGGTTAGCACCACAAAATGTATGTGCTGACTGTGATGAGCTTATTCTGAAGTCCAGTGACCATATCGTGCTTTCGCTTCAAATACAATGACCGTAAGTGTCGTCAACAAAATACGGAGCACGCATCAAATACAATGTCTGTCAGTGTCATAAAATACGGAGACGTATCGTGAGCTAGATACCGTATGATCACCACAAGAATATATACAGTGACCATAATGAGCATATTCTGAAGTCCACCGACCGTATAGTGCTTTCGCTTGAAATACAGTGACCGTCACGCGTGAATGTGTCATGGGCATGCATACTTTTAGAGGGATGAGAGATAGTTTGTGTGCATACGTGAAAGTGGTGTAGAAAGAGGGGGTGTACGGTGTAGACAAGGAGAGATATGCCCTTCGTTTCTCTTTCCCGTGACTAATATTTTAGAAGAAAATATAAAGATTCACAATGCAGAACAAATAATTTTGGATGCACCATGTAATTAACTTTCATCTATAACATTGTACTATTGTATATGCTTATTTTCTTAGTGGCCGATTGCGTGCGTGGTGTGGTGGGCACATCATTTCTAGTTGGGGTGGGCACATAATTTCTAGTTGTGGTGGGTCAACATGAGGACTCATGGGTCGGTTCCATCCTGCGCCACATAGGTTGGACCGAGACGCATTATACGAAGACCCATGTGGAGGACTTGGCGTACAACACGAAGCTACCAGAGTCATGGAGGACTCTATCCCCACTGGTGATAAGCCGACTATATATGATTTGTAACCCTAGGCCCCGAGTATGTTATAGAAGCCTCGGGGCTAGTTCGTCGATAGTATACACACACGCACAACGCCTGGTATTCACGTGTACTTTGTACACACCCCTATCACTAATATACAGTACCAGGAGTAGGCTTTTTCCTCAACTGCAAGGGCCCGAACTTGGGTAAAACTTTGCCTCATATTACCATCCAGCCTAACAGTCAGGGATATCCACCGAATGATCTGATGGAATCATATCTGCCAACTACTAAGAGAGAGGTGTGTCTGGGGGGCAATGTGTGCGAGAGAGGCCTAAAGATAATGTGCATGCGGGAGACACGTAGGCACATATATGTGCGTATATAGGGCTAGTAGAGACCGTGCGTGTGTATATATGCACATGAGAGAAATAGTGTTTTCCAACTGAGATTAGTGAAAAGAGTGGTACATAGTAGTCAGAAAGAGAGAGAGAGAGAGAGAGAGAGAGAGAGAGAGAGAGAGAGAGAGATACAGAGGGAGTGTGTGCGTGAGACACCCGACACCTCGGGAGAGATTGTGAGCATGTGTGAAAGAGAAATGCCGATGTATATAAAGTGTGTGCACTTATGCGTTAGATAGAGAGATATATTGCACGTTTATGAGAATGGGCCGAGTCATAGTGCATCTACGTGTAAAAGGCGGTTCTACGCATTAAATAAAAATATAAATGGCATTATTATTTTTGGATGAGATCATGAATTTTGTAATTTGCGTATGAACGAAAATCGGTCTATCAGACACCCATACTCTATTGAATTCTAACATGTGCATGTGTTTATTTAATATTATCGATCCACAGAGGGAGAGCGGTTTGAAATACAGGCAATGCATTGCTTTTGCAATTCATATATAAACATTAATTAGTGCACTCCATGTTGTTAGTGTGAAGCACTTTATACATTTGTCACTTACATGGATACATTCTAAATTGCTACCTACGAAATAGAATATATGTTGAATTCAACATAAAGGGGATTTCGAAGATTCGAATTCATAGGAAGTGCATTCATCTATTTGAACCCGAGATAATGGCATTTGTAAATCAGATCTAAAAGGGGGCATCAATCTTTGTTGTGTGTTTGAACATGCTATATATTCATACGCATGTCTAACTATTTTTTTGCAACCAAGGAGATTATATCTGGAACCATGCATGAACTGAGGTAAGTTGCATATATTTTAATATATACTCGTGTACAATGTATATTCAAATGTACCCCGTCCATTCCAAAATAATCATAGTTTTAGGATTTTCAAGAGTAAAGATTTGTGAAGTTTGACAAATCTTGAAAGTTCAATTCAAGATAACCAAAAACGTTAATGCTTCTACTCCCGAATATTAAACGAACCGCCAAATAAGCCTCTGGTCACCCGAAACCGTGCGAGACTAATGTTTGGTGGTAGGAAATTACTGTCCTGACTCTGGCACGTGTAGCCTATCGGCCCGATGTCCAAAGGTCTAAACCGGGGTAGGTTTGTAAATTCACCAAGACACCAGTATCAACCGCCTCCTAGAAGCATTCATACGCCGTGGGCGCCTAAACACCCATGCGCTCGGCCGAAATCTATGCTGCCCACCATTTAGGACACCTGAGATTACTATCCTACCCCCAACCCGCAATATGTCCGAAATTTTAGATGGGGGCAAAGTTTGTAACTTTCCCCAAATTTCAAACAAGCGCGTCCCAAACCGAAACATTGTTCACCCTTAGTTCCCCGTCCCTTCGTTTCCCCATTCATACTCCGTGGGCGCCTATACGCCCTCTCCACCAGCCGCAAAACCCCAGCCTCCTCCGTCCTCCACCCCATCGCGCCCAATCCACCGCCGCCCTCCTCCATCACGCCGGAGCCGGTACCCCGACGTCGTCGTCCAACGCAACCACAACCGCAACGCCCTCAAGGACTTAGCAGCTGAAGACGAGGCAGAGCTGCCTCCGCGACGCCGACGCTGACGTGCGCCATACCAGAACCACTTCGACCACACCGTCCTGCGCCTCACTGCTGCCGCTCCACTGTCGCAACCATCCCCGGCACCAGAGCTGTTCCCGCTACGCCGTCGTTCACCGCCTCGGATCTGGTTCCCTGCCGCCGACAGACGGCCACCGCACCACACTCAACAACTTGGCCATGGGTTTGTCCAAGGCTCCACCGTCCTCCACAACTTCTGGTTTCTAGCGATCTACAAGAAGATTGTTGGAAAAACATAAGGAGGACACATCACTGCCAGCAGAAAGAGGTACTCCTCTTCCCTTATTCGTGCAAATCTTACGTCTCTGCTCACACCGTATTCATCCCACGAAAGAAACTAGTTGAGCGCTTAGTACTTCATCTTCTTCGTGATACTAAATGCACAAGGTTTCCTCTCATTTACTATTTCACATTTGCTAGAGGTCAGTAGCCTGCCTGGATTTCAATTCAGGGTCAGTCGAACCGCAATCAAAAGAAGAAGCACCCGCTTAGGCGCGCGGAGCACCTAGTCCGCCTGTTCGCCGGGGAAGCGGCGCATCGGTGTCTATCATAGGGGTGTGGGGCGCAGGAGCTGCTTGCGCCCGATCTGGAGGTCGGCGGGGCTTGAAGGGATGGCCAGGGGCGGTGCCAAGCACGGCGGTGCGGTGAGATTGAGGGGAGGGTGGAGGCAGGGGACTGGGCCGGTGGTCGATGGCGTTTCGAGGAAGATCATAACACTAACTGGCTGGAGGTAGATGAAGGCGTTCTGCCCGTTCTTTGTACATCGGACGATGCAGAAAATATGGACTGACCTATTTGTTTTCAGTCGGCTATTATTTTCATAGGACCACACCTTATGGTGTGTTGGAGGAGCGTCTGCATTTCCCAGCCATCCCTGTGCTCATATTTAAAAATCCTAGAATCTAGTAATTTCGTGCCATGCATGTTGTAGATCTATCATATGTCTCCCGTCATTTATTTCTCACTGACCTGCTATCTGCTACCTTTACATTGTACTACTTGTGCACACACTTCACCCATACTCACACTATTTTTTTATGCATGGGTATTTCAGACTCTGACGTAGTGTTGATGAATACAAAAAAGAAAAGACAGAAGTCGCTCTAGTGTAATTCGAAGATAAGCACTAAGCGTTCCAACGCTCTAAAGGGTGCAGTGCCAGCAGATGGAGACAGTAAACATAGCTCTGTAGTTGATGATCTCAATTGCTACATACAACCATCCCAGGTGCTTGCTTTAACTTCGCGCTGTCAAATGTGGTTGCATGTTGCATATGGTGTCTAGCTTGTATTGCTTCCAATTTGGTTAAATTGCATCAACTTACTTTACACATTATACCTTTGATAATGACATGCCTTCCTGTTTTTGATACATACTACATATGTCTATTAACCATGTTCGTACATCAAACTAATGCTCTTTTGTATCCCTCATCAATCAATTATGATGAGACAATCACCCCAATGGGTTACTGTGAGACGCGCTACTCGTTTAAAGAGTGCAGTGTCATCCTCCCCACATGATTCTCAAGAAACAACAAGGCTAAATGAAGATAGTCAACGTAGCTCTCTAGTTGATGACCGCAATTCCCCCACACCACCATCGCCGATGCTTGCTCTTACTTGGCAGTGTGATATGTGGTTGCATGTTGCATATGGTGTCTACCTTGTAATGCTTCTAATTAGGGTAAATTGCATCTGGTTAGTTAACAGATTATACATGTGAATATGACATGCGTTCCTGTTTTTGGTACATATTACATCTTTCTATTAACCATGTTCTTAATCAAACTACTTTTCTTGTGTATCCCTCATCAATCACTTCTGACGAGACACCTTCAAGTTGACAGTGTAATATTGGTTGCATCTTGCATATCATTTCAAACATGTATTGCCTCTAATTTTTTGAAGTGCCACTTATAATGAGACACATCTAACTTGGTGAGTGATTTTGGTTGGATCTTTCATATGGTGTCTAGATTGCATTGCTTTTAATTTGTTGAAATGCCTTCTGCTTAGCGTTTCGTACATATACTATCCTCCTACAATGTGGTTGCCATACATAAAAGTTGTGTTCATCAGTATCATGCATCAACGAATTTGGAAGTGCGAATTTCATTCCTTTTTCTTGTGTGTTTACTTGAAAAGGTAAAATCTAAAAGGACGAAGGCATGGAATGATGATGGTCCTCTGGAGCAACCGAAATAGATGATCTCTGCAGATTCTCCTGCTACTCCTACTGCAGTGCAAGTTCGAAATCTCATCTCCCCTACTCCACAACCCCGAGTGCTTGCTCTAACATGGCAGTGTGATATCTGGTTGCATGTTGCATATGGTTTCTAGCTTGCATTGCTTCTAACTAGTTCAAACACCTTGTGCTTAGTTTACACTTTATACATCATACATGTCAATATGTCATGCCGTCCTGTTTTTCATACATATTCCATCATGCTATCATGCGTCTGTCTTACATGAAAGTAGTGCTCATCAGTATCATGCATCAATGAGTTCTGAAGAGCAAATTTTATTCCTTTTTCTTGTGCGTTTGACTTGACAAGGCAAAATCAAAAAAGAGGAAGGAAAGAGTAAGGAAGGCGATGATGGTGGTCCTCTGTAGCAACATAAACGGAGCATCTGTACGGATTCTCCTTGTACTGCTAGTGCATTACAAGTTCCAAGTCTCCGCTCCCCTACTCCACCATCCAAGGTGCTTGCTCTAACTTGGCAGTGTGATATCTGGTTGCATGTTGCATATGGTGTCTAGCTTGTACTGCTCCTAATTAGTGTAAACTGCATCTGCTTAGCTTATAGATGGTACGTGTGAATATGACACACTTTCCTGTTTTTGGTACATACTATATTTGTCTATCACACCATGTTCTTACATGAAACCACTCTTCTTGTGTATCCTGCGTCAGTCACATATGATGGGACACCTTTAAGTTGGCAGTGTGATATTGGTTTGCGTCTTGAATATGATTTCTAGCATGTAGTGCTTCTAGTTTGATGAACGCCACCTATGACGAGACCGTTTTAACTTGGCAGAGTGATATTGATTGCACCTTCCATATGGTGTCTAGCTTGCAGTGCTTCTAATTTGTTGAAGTTCCTTTTGCTTAGTTACCACATCATATGTCTGAATATGTCAAGCCGTCCAGTTCTTCGTACATATTCCATCCTCGTATCATGACTTTGCCTTTCATCAGAGTAGTGTTCGTCAGTATCATGCATGAATGAGTTCTGAAGAGCGAATTTTATTCCTTTTTCTTGTCGGTTTGACGTCACAATGCAAAATCAATAAAGCGGAAGGAAATTGGTAAGGCATTGGATGATGGTGGTCCTTCCGAGCAACTAAAATGGAGGGTCTTTATGGATTTTACTCCGCCATCCTCCCAACAAGATTCGCAAGACAACGTAAGGCTAGACAGTCAACGTAGCTGTGTAGATGATGAGCACATCTCCCCTACTCCACCATCACAGGCGCTTGCTCTAACTTGGCACTATTATATGTGGCTACATGTTGCATATGATGTCTAGCTTGTATTGCTTCTAACTTTGTTGAATTGCATCTGCTTACTTTAGACATAATGCCTGTGAATATGACACCTGTTCCTGTTTCTAGGACAAACGTGTAGATGATGAGCACATCTCCCCTACTCCACCATCACAGGTGCTTGCTCTAACTTGGAACTGTTATATGTGGTTGCGTGTTCCATATGATTTCTAGTTTGTATTGCTTCTGATTTTCTTGAATTGCATCTGCGTAGCTTACAACTTATACCTGCAACGATCACTTACCCATAATACACATTTAACTTGGGAGTGTGATGTAGGTTGCATCTTGCATTGTCTTCTAGCTTGTACTGCTTCTAATTTCTTGAAATGGCACTTACGACGAGACACTTTTTATCTGATAGTGATATTGGTTGCATGTTGATATGGTGCCTAGCTTTCATCTCTTCTAATTTTGTTGAAATGCCTTCTGCTTACTGTTTTTCATACATATTCCATCCTCCTATCGTACGTATGAATGTGCAATGCTGTCTTTTTTTATATATTTCATCCTCCTATCCTGCGTTGGCCTTACATCAAAGTAGTGTTTGTATGTATCATGCATCAACCAGTTATGCAGAGCTAATTTTATTCATCTTCTTTTGGTTTTGACTTCATAAGGCAATATCAAAAAATAGGAAGGAAAAGAGTAAGTTAGGGGATGTTGCTGGTCCTCCGGACCGACGCAAACATAAACTCTCTAGATTTGCCACTGCTACTGCTAATGAAGTTGAAGTCCCAAATCTACATGATGAGTTCATCTCCCGTACTCCACCATTGCAGGTGCTTGCTCTAAGTTGATAGTGTGATAATTGGTTTCATGTTGCATATGTTGTCTAGCCTGTATTTCTTCTATTTAGATTAAATTTCACCTGCTGAGTTTATACGCTATACATGTGCATATGACATGCATTTCTGTGTCTAGAATACACTGCATCTATCAATCATACCATGTTCTTACATCAAAGTAGTGTTGTTGTGTATCCCGCATTAGTCACTCATGATTGGACGCTTTTAACATGGCAGTTTGATAGTGGTTGCATCTTGCATTGATTTCTACGTTGTACTGCTTCTAATTTTTCGAAATGACACTTTTAACTAGGCAGAGTGATATTGGTTGCATTTTTCATATGGTGTCTAGCTTGCATTACTTCTATTTTCTTGAAAATCCTTCTGCTTAGTTTACGCATCGTAGCTGTGAATATGTCACGCCGTCCTGTTTTTTGTTACATATTCCATCCTCATAAAGTTGGCTTACATCAAAGTATTGCTTGTCTGTATCAAGCATCAATGAGTTCTGAAGAGCGGTTTTATTCTTTTGTGTTGTGGGTATGCCTTGACATGGCAGAGTCAAAAAAGAGCAAGGAAAAGGATATAGTAGGGAATGGTGTTACTCGTCGGGTGAAAGGGAAAAGGATCTGCCCTCGAGATTCTGCTGGTACTTATAGTGAAGTAGAAGGTCCAAGTCCACCGGCTAAATCTACAAACACAGTATCACTGCTTCCACCACCGCAACATCCGCTTCAAGCTGTACCAACATCTCAACGAAGTTACTCGCTCGTTTGCTCGTAACTGGCTAGTTCCCAAGATGCATTCACACCTAACACTACTTCAAGCAATCACGACACAACATGACTTGGCAAGATCGGATGAACCTCATGAGCATCAACACCAAGGCGGTACTGACGACCGGGTCAAGTTGCAGTTGCATGCTCCTTTATATGTACTCTCACAGTTTGATGTGCACTAACACTTTCCTTATTCGTTGTTGAACTAGCACCACGGCGCAAGCGGAAACAGACATCAAGGATACTGCTTGACATATTAACAAAATCTAAAGGAGGAAGAATGGAGATCCATTTTGAGGCAGGTTTAAAAAGGCCAAGTGATGCTACAGAGTCAGCCAAGTTAGTATCAGAGGCAGCCATAGTCGTTAGGTGTCATGCACGTATCCTCCCAACATGGATCCAGTACAGGAATGAGAAATACGATATCCAGTTTAACACCTTCCTTGACGATTTATCCGTAAGTAATGTTATTCATCGCAATTTGTAATATTGTCTTGCTTTGTGCCATACTTTCTAGCTTCCTCCTAATAAGACTCACATTCTTTTTTCAACAGATGAGGTTCAAGTTGGATCCGAAAGATGATGCAACTAAACACGCATGCACTCATGTTTTTTAGTCTGCTCTGTGACAGTATCGGTACCACCTTAGAAAATCTAACTTTGAAGGCAAGGCTAACAATGAAATCGCCCAAACATATCCAGTGGAATATATTACAGATGAAGACTGGACAACCCTTGTTAAACACTGGTCTGATCCAAAGTATCAGGTACGGTATATGTATTTGATCAGACCACATATTGAACATGTATTTATGTATGTGCATTACAAGTGTATCTTCTTCTAGGCTAACTATTTGAAGAACAAGACCAACCGTTCTAAAGTGAAATTCCAACAGACAACAGGATCTCGTAGCTATATTGCACACTGCGATGCTCTTGTAAATAGCTGTTACTTCTTTTTTATGTGCCATATTATCGTATCTATATTGACTTGTTCCAAATACAGAGGAAAACCCATGCAGACCAAAAAGAACCTGAACCGAATGCAGTGCAAATCTTCAAAGATTGCCACACTAGCAAGATGAAGGGCATGAGCACACCAGTTCAGGCCATTGGTGTAAGTCCTTACTCCTCTTGCCTTTGAACTGATTGGTACTATGATGTGTTCATTTAACTGCTTTGTTTGCAACCAATGTCAGTTACTCTGTTCACTTTTATACACAGTTGTCTTAATGTATCATTTCACCTTACATGGTTTAAAAGAGATGAAGGATATTCTTTTGGTCTTGATCTGTAATCTAGTTGTGATGTTCATGTGCGCACACAATGATGCAATAGCCTGTTTGTTTTATATCTGTTTGCCCATGATATGAATGATGTCTCTTTATCCTACTTTAAACCATGTCTCTTTATCATTAGATGTCAACGAATGTGAGTAAATAGACAATACAGTAGGCATGCTACATGGACATATGTTCCGAAAGTGATTTTATTATGTAGTTGGCACTACAATACATGGTAATGTATTACAGTAGTTAACCAACATAAGTTATGTATAAACGTGAAACCTACTTTGTTTGTTTTTGTCTCATTAGTAACTTATCTGGTACACTAATCTACAAGTTCAAACTTTCAGCAAGCTATGGAACAAATGATTGAACAGCCACAACCACCTAAAGGCGACGAGGCTACCACATGCACAATGTCACCTCTTGCTGCAGTGCGTCAGTATCTCTCCACTAACAGTGCAGAAAGCACCTTCCTGTGTAATTCTGGGTTGATTGTCAAGGTAACCTCGTCCAAATCGCCTATTCAACAAAATCTTCCGGCTAGACAGAGTGATATATCTGTGCTCTAGACACAAGTCCAATCCCTAATGGAGATTGTGTCGGAAACAAAAATAGTGGTTGACAAATGTCGTGAAGATATGAATGGTTTTGAAACCAGACTATCAGACATTTGCTTCGTTTCAAGAGCAATGGTGGAAAAAGGGGAAGATCGTGCTGCTCCATCAGATTCTACAGCCTGAAACATAAGCAATCAGGTCAAATGATCTGTGCTTCTATACATCTGATGGTACTTTTATCTGCAAGGACTGTAAACTTTATGCCAACAGGCCTTTTGTTGTATGGTTGGGATTTATTTTGTTGTGATACAACATTTATGATGCTGCCAAAGGTTGCAGTTATTACGACACTATTTTTGTATAGTGTAGGTTTATCTTAGTAATGTATTCGGCCGAAAGCTTCGTAGGAGCCCAACATGCCAACATTCATCGGGCCCATTCCAATTGGGCTAAAAATGATTCTGGGCCGAAATTTGCATGTAGCCCACTAAAAATATCTCGGCCTAAATCAGCATAAGCTTTCATATTTTTCTGGTAGGCCCGTGCCCATAGTGGGCCTTTAACAGGCCTAAATATAATTTGGGCCCTCAGTAATAATAGGACGTTTACTTGTGTAAATATCTCGAGCCCATAAAAAACATAGGCCTTTAGTAGGCCGAAAGTAAGATTGGGCCCTAATTGTGCCAAATAACACACTGGTCTTAGCAGGCTGAAGTGGTGGCCCATTTACAATGCGGATCGTCCACAGGCCGAAATTCAGACGGGCCGTAAATGCGTCGACCTACTACACGGGCCTTTAACAGGCCGGAAGTTTGGTCGGACTTGATTAGTGTTATTTTTATATGGGCCATTAGTAGGCCCGATGTGGCGTTGGGCCACATATGGCCCATGGATTTCGTCTAACATTTACCAGGCCGAAAGTCACAACAGGCTGAAAGTGGCCCAAATCTGTAGTGGGCCTCTAACATGCCGAATGTCAGACATGGCCGAATATGGCCCATATCCTTCACGGTCATTTATGGGCCGAAAGTTTCAATGGCCTATAAATGGGCCCAAATGAAGCAGGACCTTTAACAGGCCGGAAACACACCGGGCCGTAATTCGGCCCAAATTGTTAGCAGACTATTAACGGGCCAGAAGTGACCATGGGCCGCAATGATGACAAGTTTAGGACGGGCCATTGACGGGACGATTTAACACTAGCCGCACGGGCCTTAACTGAGAATGTTGGGCCTTTAGCTGGGCTGGCCCATTATGGCCTGCAAAATCTTGTGGGCCTTTAGCTGGGCCAGCCCATTATGGCCCGCTAAATCTTGTGGGCCTTTAGTTGGGCCGGCCCATTAATATTTATGTGCCACTTTTGGGCCGGTCCACGTGTCAACGTATCATAGGCGCATCTCGCCCATTGGATGAGTGACACCCGTGCCAACGCGGAGCTGACACGTGGTTCCATCAGCCAATGAGAATTTTACACGTGGAAAATCGGCATTGGTCGTTGCTTTTAGCTGGTTATCGGATCCAAAATCGGACCCGATAGCTTAACGGTGTCCCGTTATGGTGGATGCCACGTGTCAGTCACCCTTGACGAAAGCACTTCTATGATGCGCGATTTATCATCATGGAAGTGGACACTTTGTAAGTGCATCTAGTGCCCCTTAGTGATTTTGGTGTATTGAAGACTTATAGGTTAAGGAACTTATGTGTTTATGAGTGTACACAGGACAATAAGTCTATGAGGAGTTTGATATTCTGAGAGAAAGTCGACCCCTAAAAATGAAGTTCTTCGACTGAAGACTTTGGATTTCTGAAGACTTTCTGAAGACTTTGAAAGTGAAGAAATTGGTGTGACCTTGAAGACTTGGTATTCTTTCGAGGAACATGAAGCGTGAAGACTTTTGTTTTCGTAGTTTCATTTTCTCTTTCTTGAGTCATAGGAAACACCGTACTGTTAAAGGGGTCGAGGAAATACTAAGGAAACATTTCCATGTGATGCTCAACTCAAAATCCTACACCTACCAATCCCTTGAGTGAAGCCATTGGAAATCTCATACTGATTCAGTCATATTCTTCAAAGGATGAGACGAAGTTCTTCTGGTCTTGGAGGAATTTGTTCTGACTGAGGAGTTAGGAATTCACTAGTACGGATTGCCTACACAGTGAGGAACATGATAGCCCTGAGGAATTTGAGTCTCAAATTTCCGACCATTGCTGTGCTGTGCGCCAGCTGTCCCAAAATATCTACCCACCTAACGTTCATATCATTGAAGGGCATTTATGTCTTATCATGTCAGGCTGCTCCCTAGGCTATAAATAGCCACCCCCTACAACCACTAGTTGGTTGGCTCCTCCGAGAGAAACTAACACTTGTCATTTGAGAGCATCCCATCCTCCGAGGACTTTGAGCGAAAATCATCGAGTGAGGAAAAACCCAAATCCAAACACCTACAAACCCAAAGTGATTGAGCATCATTAAGAGATTGATCCTGCCTGGATCCGACGCTTGTTACCTTTGAAGACTATGCTTCTTCCAGACGGTTAGGCGTCATGGTCTAGAGCATCCAAGAGGAATTGTGGATCGCCGAGTGACCGAGTTTGTGAAGGTTCAAAAGTCACCTGAAGACTTACCATGAGTGATTGGGCAAGGTCTGTGTGACCTTAGCTCAAGGAGAATACGGTGAGGACTGTGTGTCCGGGACTGTGTGTCCTCAAGTTTAAATACCTAGCCACTCCAACCAGATGTACAACTGAGACATCAGTTGGAACTGGTCTACCAAATCATTGTCTTCACCAAGCTTACTGGTTCTATTTCCTCAACTCTTTCATGTCCTCATAACAATGTTGTGTGCTTGCTCATATCTGTGTTTGAAGACTTTGACTGAAGACTTTCTCAATTTCCTCAGTTCAATTTCTTCAGTCTGTTTGTCTTCATCCTGTGCTATCCTGTGTTTACGCTTTCTGTACTCTGTGTTTGTCTTCATTTCATTATGATGACCATGCCTATGTTCTGCTATGCTTACTCTTGAGTACTTATTCTGCTACAAATAGTTCTTCGCTAAGGAATTTCCTCACTCGCAAATTTCTTAGTGAAGAATTCATAAAAATCGCCTATTCACCCCCCTCTAGTCGATATAACGCACTTTCAATTGGTATCAGAGCAAGGTACTCCCTTGTTCTATATGATTTTGGTTTAACCGCCTGGAGTTTTAGTTATGTCGACCGCAGGTATGATCAAGGTCTCTGCTGGGTGTCCTACGTTCGATGGGATGGACTACCCCTATTGGAAGAATAAGATGCGAATGCATCTTGAGGCAATTGATAACGATCTCTGGTATGTTGTGGAAAATGGTGTTCCCTCAGTCACACCTTCTCTGAATGCTGCTGATGTGAAGATATTCAAGCAACTCGATTCTCAAGCGAAGAATATCATATGTGGCCATCTGAGCAAAGGACAGTATGGAAGAGTGAGTGTTTTGGAAACTGCTAAGCTTATCTGGGATAGGCTTTCCAAAGTGAATGAAGGAGTCTCAACACAGCGTGACTCTCGAGTTGATGTTCTTCGCAATCTCTTCAACCGCTTCAAAAGACTCGACAATGAAAATGTTCAACAAACCTTCGATCGCCTCAGTGACATCTCAAATGAGCTTCAAGCACTTGGTGCCACTGACATCACCGACCATGGGGTGGTGAAGAAATTGCTGAGATCGCTTGATTCCTCATTTGATACTCGGGCACTGATGATACAAGAACGTGCTGATTACAAGTCACTTGATCCCGCTGATATCCTCGAGAGGCTAAATACTCATGGGTTCCAGCTTGCTGAAAAGAGAGATCTCTATGGTTCTAGATATGGCAGATCACGTGCACTGAAGGCCAAGGCAGTTTCTGAGTCTAAAGATGAAGACTCTGGTAGCAGCCTTGGTGATCCTGAAGAACTGAGCCATGAACTAGCACTGCTCGTGAAGAAAGTCCATAAGTTCTCAAGTCGTGGTCGATTTGGAAGACCCTCAATGAGCTATGATTCCTTGTCCATTGACTACAAGAAAAGGCTTTGTCACAAATGCAAGAAACCTGGACACTACATTCAAGATTGTCCTCAGTGGGAAAAGGAATCAAAGAAGAAGAAATACAAGGATTACAATTCTGATGATGCAAAGAAAAATAAGAAATCCTCAAAGTCTTCATCATCAAAATCCTCAAAGTCTTCATCTCACAAGAAGAGCATCTCCAAGAAGGCTCGGGCATTCATTTGAAAGGAAATGGACTCTGAGGCTGAATCTAAAGAAAATGAGGAAGAGGAGGCGTCTGAGGAGTCTGAATCCGGTGTGGCGAGCCTAGCTCTCGCTACTACATTCGTCAGCAAGTCTATCTTCAACTCTGAAGAAAATGACCCCACCAACAAGGCTGATGAAGGCAATGATGACTACACTCCCACCTATTGCTTCATGGCAAAGGGTGCCAAGGTACTCAAATATACCTCCTCTGAATCAAGTGAGAATGAATCTGATGAAAACCTCAAGCCCAGCTATTCTAAACTTGCTAAGATTGCTGTGAAACAACAAAGGGCTTTTGAAAAGGTTCAAAACATGCTAGACAAAAGTGATGATATGTTGGGTGAAGAAATGGATTGCACTAAAACCTTGACTAAAAATCTCCAGAGACTTCATACTAGGTTTGACAAACTTCAAGGTCATCATAACACTCTCTTATCTGATAATTAGAAGCTTTCTTATGAATTTCTTCAAAGAAAGCAAGATCTTGAGAAGCTAAGAGTGAGTTATGAAGATCTTCAGAAGGAGCGCGGTTCATTACTTGCTCAACAAATCAGCGCTTCTCAGGAAGAATTTGTCCCTCCATGTTTGAAGTGCATTGAACGTGAATCTACTAATTCTTCACCTGAATGTTCAAATGCTTTTAATGTTACAAATTCTTCACCTGCCTCTGCTATCACTAATTCCTCATCTGAGGACATTGCTAGTATCACTGACGATGCATGGATGAAGGAATTGTACATGATAGGCATATACAAAAGCCTCAAAGGGCATCAGACTCTTTGTGATGTGCTTAAAAAGCAGATCCTCAACAGGAACCCTAGGAAAGAGGGTATTGCCTTTGAGAGGAAACTCAATGCTGATGGTACATATTGGAAGCATGAGCAGTACCCCAAAACCTCATGGGTTGCTGCAAAGGGACCTCTAGTTGATCCATCTAATTTATCTGACTTTACATGTGAATCTTCTCATTCTTCTGATGAGTCATTTGACTCCAACTATAAACTGTTTAAAAATCAATATGGTGAAGTATTTGCTAGATATGTTGGCACTAACTGCGGGAACGGTTCTCCTATGAAGAAAATTTGGGTTCCCAAAAAGTGCGTTGAAAGTATTCAGGTGAATGTCCTCATGACACCTCCTGTGAAGAATAGGAACCCCAGATCAAATTCTTCATATGGACCAAATTCTTTATATGGATCCAAGTCCTCATACGGATCGAATTCCTCATGTGGATCAAATTCCTCAAAAGGATCAAAGTCCTCATATGAATATCATCGTGCTAACAACTCTGTTTCGCAGGGAAGAGCTAAGGGCTATGAATATGAGCATTATTCTTCTAATCATTATGTTCATAAGTCCTCGAAGAATTTCTCTGCTTATTCATATGCTTACCCTAACTCCTCTTATGTGAAACAAAATGGATTGGCTTCTATGCCACCTTTCTCGTATGGAGCTCGCAGAGTGATGAACTCTTTGCTACCCCTTCAGATGTGGGTGGTGAAGAAAAAGAACTAATCTCTTCTGCAGGGTCAGGTCTCCAGACGTGCGTGAACGTCTGAAGAATTTGCTGGAGACCTGAAAAATTGCCTGAAAGGACGCAGGCTAATCATGAAGAAATGAAATTTCATTTCTCACGTCCTCATACTACTTTATCTATTCTATTACTTGATGAAATTGATCTGATGAATTGATGTCATATTCTTCACCGATGAAGTATATGAGTTCGTAAGCTGCACTAATTCATCTGCAGGATGATCAACCCAAAGCCACTTGTAGGACCTTGAAGTATGTCTAGAGGGGGGGGGGGGGGGTGATTAGACTACTTGACCAATTAAAAACTTAGCCTTTTCCCAGTTTAAGAGTTTGGCAGATTTTAGCTATTTTAGGACAAGTCAAGCAATCATCACACAATTCAAGCAAGCATGCAAAGAGTATATGAGCAGCGGAAATTAAAGCATGCAACTTGCAACAAAGTAAAGGGAAGGGTTTGGAGGATTCAAACGCAATTGGAGACACGGATGTTTTTGGCGTGGTTCCGATAGGTGGTGCTATCGTACCTCCGCGTTGATGGAGACTTCAACCCACGAAGGGTAACGGTTCTTGTGAGTCCACGGAGGGCTCCACCCACGAAGGGTCCATGAAGTAGCAACCTTGTCTATCCCACCATGGCCGTCGCCCACAAAGGACTTGCCTCACTAGCGGTAGATCTTCACGAAGTAGGCGATCTCCTTGCCCTTACAAACTCCTTGGTTCAACTCCACAATCTTGTCGGAGGCTCCCAAGTGACACCTAGCCAATCTAGGAGACACCACTCTCCAAGAAGTAACAAATTGTGTGTTGATGATGAACTCCTTGCTCTTGTGCTTCAAATGATAGTCTCCCCAACACTCAACTCTCTCTCATAGGATTTAGATCTGGTGGAAAGAAGATTTGAGTGGAAAGCAACTTGGGAAGGCTAGAGATCAAGATTCATATGGTAGGAATGGAATATCTTGGTCTCAACACATGAGTAGGTGGTTCTCTCTCAGAAATGGTAAGTTGGAAGTGTAGGTTTAGTCTGATGGCTCTCTCCACGAATGAAGAGGAGGTGGAGGGGTATATATAGCCTCCACACAAAATCTAATCGTTACACACAATTTACCAATCTCGGTGGGACCGAATCGACAAACTCGGTCAGACCGATTTTAGTAAACCTAGTGACCGTTAGGGTTTTCGGTGGGACTGACTTGCATCTCGGTAGGACCGATATGGTTAGGGTTAGGGCATAACGTAATCTAGGTGAGACCGATTACACAAACTCGGTGAGACCGATTTTGGTAATTAGCTAACCAGAGAGTTGGTCAGGTAAACACGGTGGGACCGATTTGCTCTTTTCGGTGAGACCGAAATGTTACAAAAGGGAAATAGAGAGTTTACATTGCAATCTCGGTGGGACCGATCCGCTCTTTCGGTGAGACCGAAAAGTTACGAAAAGGAAACAGAGAGATTACAAGCCCATCTTGGTATATTGACTTAGGAGTCAAATGATAGACATTTGATCATAGGTCATACTCATAGTTTAAGCTCAAGTGCGGTTACCACTTTTACATAAAGCATTTATGTGTTCACATCATTAGAGTTTCTTTGACTCAATTCTTAGAGTTAAGCTCCCCCTAGATGTGAGATCCCCCCTAAGAGGGATGAACTAACCTTGGGTTTTGTCGATGATGACTTCATGTAGGTGTTGAAGATGTGGATGCTCAATGTTGACGTAGATCTTTTGGAGCAATCCTTTGGAGTGAGTTGCACTTTCAATACCTACATGGGTTAGTCCCACAAGGAACAAACAAGTATATCCATAGACATAGAGTGATGCACACACAAAATGATGTCCATGAAATCATTAGGTTACATTGTCCCTTGCCTTACCAACATGAGGGTTTGTGACTCCTTGAACTAGTGCAAGATATGGAAGTTGATTGCACTTGTCCTTGCCATAATGATATGAGTGAAATGTGTTGGCGGAGTCACCCTCAAGAACTCTCTAGTTCTTCTTCTTCTTCTGGATCCACATCATCTTGATGGGAATCCTTGGAGTTGTAGTTGTACTTGATGAGGTAGAACTTGACGTAGTCTTGGGAATCCACTTGACCGAGACCTTAGGTGCCTCTTCAAATGCATCAATCTCTTCTTGAAGCTTGTCCTTGCCTTTGTTCTTATGGTCTTGTGGTGGAAGATCATCTTGTGCTTGTGTTCCCTTGAAGGAAGTAGGATTATACTTCTCTTGTTGAGGAACAAACTTCGTCTTGGGGTATTGATCTTCTTCCCACTCAACTCCATTGGCATTGAACTTTTGTTCAAAACCAACACCTTGATTCTTAGGTTCCTTCCTTGCTTGCGTACAATTTCCTCGAATTTCTTACTCCCGGCAAGGCTCTTGTATACACCTTTCTCTATAATTCCCTTCAATAAGTTATTTTCTTGCTCAAGTGTAACTTGGCTAAGAGAATCATTAGTGGAATCAAGAAAACTACTAGAAGCAACAATATTGGATTTAGCATTCTTATTGTTACTACTAGAAGAAGAATCTTTCTTGTTCTTGTTACTAGACTTGACTTGAGGCATGTAAGTGGATAAGAGTAAACACTTGGCAATGTAAGAAGAACTTTTCTTACGAAGATCATCATTGATTGCTTTTAAGAACTCATGCTCTTGCTCAAGATTGAGCTTTTCAAAGCGTAACTTCTCATGAGCCCTCAAAAGTTCTCGATGATCTTCAAAGATAGTTTCATGAGCTAACTTAAGAGTGTTTAGTTCTTTAGTTAGACGCTCAATTTTCTCCTTATCATTGTCATTCGTTTCACCTTGATTAGCATGATTAATTGACGTTTCATCAAAGTATTCATCACTAGAGTTGTCAACAAGTAAATCATCATCACCTAGCAAGTCATCTTCATCAACATCAAAATCAACATACTCGGGGTGTTACCTTAGGACCTTTGGCCATGAAGCATCTACCAATTCCTTCATTTGGTGATTCAAATATGTCGTAGGAGTTGGTTGACACAAGTGCTAGACCAGCAACACCTTCATCTTGAGTATATTCGGAGTCGGAGTGATAGCTTCTCTCGGAGTGATGGTCGGAGTCGGAGCCGGATACCCATTCACCAACATGAGCTTGATGTCTTTGTTTTGTGTAGCTCTTTGATGACTTGTCCTTCCTTTCCGAATCCTTGCTTCTCCGTGAGGTTCTTCGTTCATAACGGTCATCTCTACTCCTCCTCTCTCTTGGTGGTGATTCTTCTCTTCTACTTCTTCTTTTTGGAGAGTCTTCTCTTCTTTTGTAGGGTGTCGTACACTCATTGGAATAGTGTCCGGGTCTCCCACAATTGTAGCAATTTCGCTCTCGACTATAAGATCTTTTGTCATTGTAAGACCTTGACTTAGAGCTTCTTTCTTTGCTTCTACTCTTTTAGAATTTGTTGAAGTTTTTCACCATTAAGCTCAATTCTTCATTGAAGGTGTGTTTCTCACTTGATGATGTGGGGGCTTCACATGAGGCTTTGTAAGCACCACTTGACTTGTTGTGAAGTTCCTCCTTATCCTTAAGTGACATCTCATGAGCAACAATTCTTCCAATGACTTCCGTTGGCTTGAGATCTTTGTAGTTTGGCATCATTTGAATCAATGTGCACACGGTATCATACTTTCCATCCAATGCTCTTAGGATCTTCTTGATGATGAATCTGTCAGTCATCTCTTCACTCCCTAAGCCGACAATCTCATTTGTGATAAGTGCAAGCCTAGAGTACATTTCAAATGACACCTTCACCATCCTTCATTTTGAACTTGTCAAGCTGACTTTGGAGCACATCCAACTTGGATTCCTTGACGGATTTGGTACCTTCATGCATATCAATCAAAGTATCCCAAATTTCCTTTGCATTCTCAAGACGGCTGATTTTGTTGAATTCTTCGGGGCACAATCCGTTGAAGATGATATCATAAGCTTGAGCATTGTATTGCAACATCTTCAATTCTTCTGCATTAGCTTCACGGTTAGGCTCTCTCCCATCAAAGAATTCACCTTGCAAGCCCATACAAATAATTGCCCAAACGGTGGGGTTATGTCCGAGAATATGCATTTTCATCTTATGCTTCCAACTAGCAAAATTAGTACCATCAAAGTAAGGACCTCTACGGTGATAATTTCCCTCGCTAGACGCCATACTCTCCTAGGTTGTGAAACCAAGGCTATGACCACCAAAAGCTATGGAAATCAAAGCAAATGGAGACCAATTATGCGATACCACTTGTAGGACCTTGAAGTATGTCTAGAGGGGGGGGGGGTGATTAGACTACTTGACCAATTAAAAACTTAGCCTTTTCCCAGTTTTAGAGTTTGGCAGATTTTAGCTATTTTAGGACAAGTCAAGCAATCATCACACAATTCAAGCAAGCATGCAAAGAGTATATGAGCAGCGGAAATTAAAGCATGCAACTTGCAAGAAAGTAAAGGGAAGGGTTTGGAGGATTCAAACGCAATTGGAGACACGGATGTTTTTGGCGTGGTTCCGATAGGTGGTGCTATCGTACCTCCACGTTGATGGAGACTTCAACCCACGAAGGGTCCACGAAGTAGCAACCTTGTCTATCCCACCATGGCCGTCTCCCATGAAGGACTTGCCTCACTAGCGGTATATCTTCACGAAGTAGGCGGTCTCCTTGCCCTTACAAACTCCTTGGTTCAACTCCACAATCTTGTCGGAGGCTCCCAAGTGACACCTAGCCAATCTAGGAGACACCACTCTCCAAGAAGTAACAAATGGTGTGTTGATGATGAACTCCTTGCTCTTGTGCTTCAAATGATAGTCTCCCCAACACTCAACTCTCTCTCATAGGATTTAGATCTGGTGGAAAGAAGATTTGAGTGGAAAGCAACTTGGGAAGGCTAGAGATCAAGATTCATATGGTAGGAATGGAATATCTTGGTCTCAACACATGAGTAGGTGGTTCTCTCCCAGAAATGGTAAGTTGGAAGTGTAGGTTTAGTCTGATGGCTCTCTCCACGAATGAAGAGGAGGTGGAGGGGTATATATAGCCTCCACAGAAAATCTAACCGTTACACACAATTTACCAATCTCGGTGGGACCGAATCGACAAACTCGGTCAGACCGATTTTAGTAAACCTAGTGACCGTTAGGGTTTTCGGTGGGACTGACATGCATCTCGGTAGGACCGATATGGTTAGGGTTACGGCTTAATGTAATCTCGGTGAGACCGACATACAAACTTCGGTGAGACCGATTTTGGTAATTAGCTAACGGAGAGTTGGCGGAGTAAACTCGGTGGGACCGATTTGCTCTTTTCGGTGAGACCGAAATGTTAGAAAAGGGAAACAGAGAGTTTACATTGCAATCTCGGTGGGACTGATCCGCTCTTTCGGTGAGACGAAAAGTTACTTAAAAGGAAACAGAGAGATTACAATCCCATCTCGGTGAGACCGAGATCCCTATTAGTAGAACCGATTTGCCTAGGGTTTGTGGCAGTGGCTATGACATATGGAATCGGTGGCGCCAGATTGGAAGAATCGGTGAGACCGATTTTGGTTTTAGGTTTAGGTCATATGTGGATGTGAGAAAGTAGCTGAGGGTTTTGGAGCATATCACTAAGCACATGAAGCAAGAGGCTCATTAAGAAACACCTCATCCCTCCTTCATAGTATTGGCTTTTCCTATAGACTCAATGTGATCTTGAATCACTAAAATATAAAATGAAGAGTCTTGAGCTTTTGAGCTTGAGCCAATCCTTTGTCATTAGCATTTTGAGGGATCCACTTTCATCATCCATGCCATGCCATTCATTGAGCTTTCCTGAAATGTTCATCTTGGAATAGCATTAGCTCAATGAGCTATATGTTGTTATGAATTACCAAAACCACCTAGGGATAGTTGCACTTTCAATCTCCCCCTTTTTGGTAATTGATGACAACATATAGATCAAAGCTTCGACAAATGATAATAAGAGGTTCCAGAACATGAAGAACGTCGAGCTAATGCTCCTGAAGAAAATGCTGAAGAGAATGGTGCTGAAGAAAATGCTGATCAAATTCCTCGACGGCAACCAGCTCATCCTCGCGTTGCAAAAGAAGTGCAAGTTGAAAAGATCATCGATGACATTGAAGCACCAGGTCCTCTCACACGCTCAAGAGCTTCACACTTATCTAACTTTTGTGGGCACTATGCTTTTGTCTCTATTACAGAGCCCACTAAGGTAGATGAAGCATTTCTGGAGCCTGAGTGGATTCAGGCCATGCAAGAAGAATTACATAAATTCGAGCTCAACAATGTCTGGGAACTGGTCAAACGTCCAGATCCTCGCAAGCACAACATCATTGGCACAAAGTGGATCTACCACAACAAGCAATATGAAAATGACCTTGTGGTGAGGAATAAGGCACGGCTAGTAGCTCAGGGATACACACAGGTTGAAGGTTTTGAAGATCCAAAGTATCCTGATAAAGTCTTCAGACTCAATAAGGCCCTCTATGGCCTCAAGCAGGCCCCTCGGGTGTGGTATGATACTTTGAAGGAGTTCCTCTTGAAGAAAGGCTTCAAACCCGGTTCACACGACCCTACTCTTTTCACTAAATCTTATGATGGTGAATTGTTTGTGTGCCAAATATATGTTGATGATATTATCTTTGGCTGTACTGACCAACGTTATAGTGATGAATTTGCCTATATGATGAGTGAATAATATCAAATGTCTATGATGGGGGAACTGAAATTCTTCTTAGGTCTTCAAATTCGTCAACAACGCAATGGCATATTGATATCTCAGGAGAAATACCTCAAGGATGTACTGAGGAAATTCGGCATGCAAGATTGCAAAGGCGTCAAAATTCCTATGCCCACAAATGGCCATCTGTGGCACTGATGAAAATGGTATTGACTTCGATCATAAGGTATACCGCTCCATGATTGGTTCTTTATTGTACTTATGTGCATCTAGGCCAGATATAATGCTTAGTGTTTGCATGTGTGCCCGATTTCAAGCTACACCGAAGGAATCACACCATAAGGCTGTGAAGCATATTCTTCGATATCTAGCACACACACCAACACTTGGATTATTGTACCCCAAGGGCTCGGCTTTTGATCTCATTGGATATTCTGACTCTGACTATGCTGGTGATCGTGGACCGCAAGTCAACATCTGGTACATGTCATTTCCTCGGACGATCTTTGGTCTGTTGGTCCTCGAAGAAATGTAACTACGTATCACCGCTTCATCTCTGAAGCTGAGTACAATGCTGCTGGTTCTTGCTGTGCTCAATTGCTGTGGATGAAGAAAACTCTCAAGGACTACGGCGTCAACGTGAAGAATGTGCCTCTCTTCTATGACAATGAGAGTGCCATCAAGATTGCTCACAACCTAGTTCAGCACTCGAAGACAAAGCACATTCATATTCGTCATCATTTTCTTCATGATCATGTGTTGAAGGGCGACATTTCTATTGAGCATGTGAAGACTGAAGAACAGCTAGCCGATATCTTCACAAAGCCCTTGGATGAGAAGAGATTTAGCAAGTTGCGGTGTGAGCTAAATATCTTAGAATCTTCAAATGTTCTTTGAAAAGGACACTCATCCTAACACTTATGCAAAATGGATGACTTAGATGTGCAGCACATGAAGAAACATTTTTCTTCAATCAATGAAGAATAACACTCTAAGTGTGAAGAATTTAACAAAGAATTTGATTCTCAGAACCGTACAACAATTGTACGCGGTGTCTGAAATCATCATTCTTATACGGTGGGTCACGCCACCACCAAAAGTTGAAAATCTTCAATTTGAGTTTTCCCTCAGTTTTGTAATTCCTCAGTTGTTCATGTTCTTCAACTTTGCATTGTCTTCACCCTTTCCGTCATTTTCTTCATTGGCTAATTATATATATATATATATATATATATATATATATATATATATATATGAGTTTATGTCCTCTACATCATTCACTTATTGCTATTTCTTCAAGTTGTTTTCTCTGCTAAGTGAATGTGATCGGACCCTACCCCCTCTATGCTATACTCAACCCAATCTATTCATAAATTCTTCATGTGCGTTCTATTTGAAACTCGTTCAAAATCTTCACTGTGTCCTTGTCAGCTGAAGAATTTGCGAACGGAACGTTAAAACTTATCTTATCTAAATTTTCGGATTTGCCGCTCAAACCGTTCTGCATTCCACGATAACACTTATCTATTCACCCACGATCTCCACTTCTCAGTACGTGGGTGACACATGTCAAGTGAATGAGAAGGATCAGGGGCACGTTCGTCCAAATTCTTCGGGCGAACAGTTTTTCACCGTGGCTATAAATACTCCCCTCCCCTTTCTCACTTCCTTTACTCCACTCGACCTGTCTCAGCTCGAGCTTCTCAAACCCTAGCACCGCCGCTACTTCGTCGTCGCCGGTGAGGAAGAGCTTCACTGCCTCGACCTCGTCGCCGTCGTACTCACGCCGGCTGTTGGGGACACAACTACTGAGTGTGAACCGCCCTAGAGGGGCCGGTTTACCCTCGTCCATGATCCAGGCCCACGAAGGAGGCCCGGAGCCCAGAGGCGACTTAAGGTCCATTGATGTAAACCGCCTTAGTATTGTAACTTGTGTTGTAAGACAAGAAAGGAGAGATCAAGCCGGACTCTTGTATGAGCCGGATTGGGACTCAGAGATCAGCCAAGGCGTCCATCCGTGTATATAAGGGGACGACCCGGCGGCGAAGTTAGGGAGAGAGATTTGAGGCTAAGGAAAAGCTATTGCTCCCTAGTCGCCAAACCATATCAATCACATCACAACCGGACGTAGGTTTTTACCTTCATTGAAGGGGCGAACCAGTATAATTCCCGTGTCTTGTGTCCGCTTCAACCTCTCTAGGTAAACCCGCACGATGGCCCTACGACTAAGTCCTTTCATGAGGACATCTGCCGTGACAAGTCCACGACGGTTGGCGCCCACCGTGGGGCTATCGCACGATGGTTTGATGATCTTAGAGGGCAAGTTCGAAGGACTCGAAGAAGGATATGCGATGGGCCGGATGACTAAGAGTCGTCGCGGCAAGCTCTACATCGACGATGCGGATCGGGCCCCGAGGCCGGCTCGGTTGAGTACGGGTACCGGGTCCCTTTGGCGGCATACACGTGTTTATCGGCAAGATCGGCGAGCGAGCCCGGGCCGGACGTCTGCACCGACCTCGTCGCGACGGCTCAACGAGCGAAGAAGAGTCCTGCCCTGGCTAAACCGGCGGTCAAGCATGTTTTCGTGGGAGTCGTCCACGGAGACGACGAGGACGGATCAGCATCTGGTGATGAAACTGTTGTCTACTCTGGCGACGAATCATCGGCCGGAGAAACTGAGTCTCTATACCAGCTACCAGATGGCCAGATCGGGGGTTGTTCCGACGGAGAGAGTATTCGGACCCTTCGATCTACCCCACCGGGTTGGGATCTTCATGGCGGTGACGCAGCGGCGCTTCACTCCTCGACCATGGCGCCCGGTCGCCCGGTTCAACGATGGTGATGGCAGCGAGGAAGGAGGTCTGCGCCCGCCGCTCAAGTTTTGTCAGAGCTCTTCGACGCGTTAGCTGTGCTCTTGGCGGAAGCTAATCCGCCGGATCAGGACCTGCACAACGCGGAGATTGCAAAGGTGAAGGAACAGATCACTAATGCTAAAGCGGACCTGGCAGCCGCGGACGAAAGGATGGCGGCGGAACGGGCCGCTTTGAATCTTGTGACTTATAGGCTCAGCCGACCAGAGCGCCACAGGAAGTCATGAAAAGGAAATACCGTCCCGTTTACCTTCCGTTTCGAGGAAGGGAGCTTTTCAACACCCTGTGGGCAGGGACGATAATCCGCCGCCATTGGTAAGCCGGCCGGAAGCACCTGGGACGGCCGCACCGGTCCAGCCCCGTATGATAGATCTATCTCGCCATCATACCGGTGCGCCCCAGACCGTGCAGACACCTCCGGATCACTACTCCAACCCGATGGATAACCTCGTAGCGGCTGCGGCACGGTTGGAGGCGATTCCCATTGAAGGCGATTCGCCGCAGGCGGTGGAGACAAGCCGGGTTAAGGAGCTCCTCAGGACTGCCTTGGCTCAGCAAAGAAGCGTGCTAAATGCGGTCGAGATCGGATCCACTCCACCCCGCCCGAGCCGGAGCTACAGCCGACGCGTCGATGAACCGGCCGTGTCGAGCAATGCGCAGCGTGGTCCGCCAGCGGCAACAATCCGCAGCGGCTTCAAGATGCTCAAGTGGTAGTGGACCGCGCCAGGCACGAGGGAGGCCGAGTTAGTAGCACAAGCGGAGGATCATCCGCCGGCCGTTCGACCAACCACCTTGAACCAGGGGTCACGTCCGGCTCTTTGGGGTGCCTTGCCTTGTCCCGCTTTGCGCAACGTGCGATTGCCCAAAGACTTCAAGGGCCACGCAAGGTGCCAAATTATACCGCCGACTTGGCTCCAGAGGCGTGGATAGAAAGCTACGAGATGGCCATGGAGATCTGGACGTGGATGAAGCCGCATGTGCGAAGTACTTCACAATGATGCTGGAAGGTACGGCCGGACTTGGTTAAAAACTTGCCGCCTAACTCCATCAGCTCGTGGACCCGATTCTTGGGCCCGGTTCATCCAAAATTTCAAAGACACTGTAAGCAGCCCATGTCGGTGGTGGATCCGGCAGCTTGTGTCGAGCGGAGGGAGAGTCAACAACCCATTGGGTGCGCCAGCGTTTGGAAGTTTTACATTCCTCGGACCGGATCAACCCCGATTCCGCGATCTTGACCTTGGAAGCCAATTGCGGTTCGAGCCATTGAAATTGAAGCCGGGTCGCATGAAGCGTTTTGCCATGACATGGGCACTCTAATGGGCGTGTTGGTAAAGTATGCCGATTACGATAGTACCAAGGATCCCGAATCGATAATGATGAAGTGGGGAAAGGAAAGCGAACGGCAGCTCTGTGGTCCAAAGAAGCACCATTCCGCAGCAATGGAGGAACAAGCGCAGTTTAACGGCAACACGGGTTTCAGAGCCAACACCAATGCGCAGGACAAGGGTCAGCGCAGGGCAGGCAGTCAAACCGGGCGGTCACAATCCGGATCGTTTGAACTTCATATTAAATCAGCCTTGTCCGAAGCACGGACGAAGGAGGTACCGCGAACCACCTTTGGAAGGATTGTTATATTATGCAGGAGTTTAAAACTCCAACTCTTTCCGGTATGATCAAGGGACCGCGGCGGTTCCGGATCCGCTCGGTTACGATGGAGGAAATTCCGGCCGGGATTCGGCGGTAATCCGGGCGGGCAAGGCAATCGAGAATAATCAAGGTAATCGTAATCCGTAACCAAGGGCTACAATCAACAAAGCAGCAGCCGGGTTATCGAGCAATCCAAAGCAGTTGAACGGGGCGACTACGTCTTTACCACCGATTTGGACCGACGGACCGAAAACTTCAGAGGCGGGCGGTCGGTGTTGTTGAACGGCTGCGCCGCATTACCTACGCTGGTCCGAGCAGCCGATTGTGTGGAGCAGAGGATCATCCTCCCGGTTTACAATCCGGTCGATTAGCCTTTGGTGGTGGCACCCGTAGGAGGGTACAAGTTCACCAAGGTCCTTATGGATGGAGGAAGCAACATCAACATCACTGTACTCACGAGACTTTCCGGTATGGGGTTAACAGATAGGCATCTTAGGCCGTCCAAAGACGGTGTTCCACGGAGTGGTGCACAGTAAGTCGGCGTACCGATCGGTAAGATAGTTACGGAGGTGACCTTTGGGGACGAACATGACTCGCACGAAGCGTTGCTGACGTTTGAGGTGGTAAAATTCAAAGCCCTTACCACGCCCTCTTTGGGCGGCCGGCTTATGCTAAATTTATGGCACGGCCTGTTATGTTTACTTACAGCTGAAAATGCCGGGTCACAAAGGAACGATAACGGTTCATGGAGCCGCGGATCGCTTCTAGAGTGCGAGGAAGGTGATGCGGCTTACGCGGAGTCGGTTTGTGCCACGGAAGAGTTAAAGTATTATAAAGATAATGTTGACCCGGCGGATATGACCCCTTTGAAGAAGCCAACTACAGAGCATGATCCGGACTTGAAGTTCAAATCGGTGGCTGAGACGAAGCTTGTTGATTTTGTGCCCGGCGATTCATCCAAACAGTTCAGCATCAGTGCCAACCTGGATCCGAAATAGGAAAGCGCTCATCGAAGTTCGTCCGTGAGAATCGGGACATTTTTGCATGGAAGCCGTCGACATGCTGTGTGTACCGAGGGAGCTCGCTGAGCACACTCTTAATGTTGACCAAATACAGACCGTAAAACAGTTTCTTCGCGGTTTAATGAGGAAAGGCGCAAGGCCATCGGAGAAGAAGTTGCTAGGCTGTTGGCAGCAGGGTTTATCATCGAAGTCTTTCATCCAGAGTGGCTCGCCAACCCGGTTCGGGTCCTTAAAAAGAATGGCACTTGGCGACAAAGCGTAGATTACACAGATCTTAACAAAGCTTGTCCAAATAGATCCTTTCGCCTCCCCCGCATTGATCAGATTATTGATGCGACGGCGGGTTGTGAGCGTTTGAGCTTCTGGATGCGTATTCGGTTATCATCGATTAAGATGGCGGTTCAGGACCAGGAGAAACGGCGTTTATCACCCCTTTTGGAGCCTTCGCTATGTGTCCATGCCTTTTGGGCTCAAGAGCGCCCAGCAACTTATCGGCGCTATGCATGTAATTGTTTGCATAAACAGATCGGCCGTAATGTGCACGCCACGTGGATGATATCGTGGGTGAAATCAAGGCAGAAGGAAACATTGATTGAGGATTTAAGGAAACCTTCGACAACTTGCGGGTGTACAAGATGATGCTCAACCCCGCCAAGTGCGTCTTTGGTGTTCCAAACAGTAAAATTGTTGGGTTTCCTCGTGTCTAACCGGGGATTGAGGCTAATCCGGAGAAAATTACAGCTATCACCTCCTTAGCCAAGCCAAAGTGCATCAACGATGTCCAACGCTTGGCAGGCGGATCTTCGCGCTAAGCCGGTTTATCGATCGCCTAGGAGAGAAGGCCATCCCTTTGTACCAGATGTCAAGAAGACGGATCAATTGGTTCGAGTTCAGCCGATGAGGCATCGGAGGACTTAAAGCGGCATTGGCCAACCTACCGTTTCTTGCTGCCCCTATTGACCGGGAGCCGCTCTGTTATATGTTGTCGCTAATGCTAGGGCAGTGAGTGTGGCCATTGTGGTGGAGCGCAAGGAGGTGGAAGGAGTATCCGTTCAATGACGGTTTACTACATCGATGAGGTCCTCATTGAATCTCAACAAAGATATCCACATTGGCGTAAGCTGGTATATGGGGTTTTTATGGCAAGCCGAAGCTGAAGCAATATTTCCAAGGGCACCCCATCACAGTGGTCGATTCGGCTCCTTTAGGCGATATCACTTTGAACCGGAAGCAATCGGCCGGATTGCTAAGTGGGCTATAGAGCTTGGGCATACGGTTTAAAATATGTGCCCTGGACGGCTATAAAGTCTCGAGCACTTGTGGATTTCATTAATGATTGGACGGAGTTGCAAGCACCGTAAGAGAAGCCGGATCACACCTATTGGACCATCCATTTTGATGGATCCAGCAATTGGAAGGCTCGGGGCTGGAGTCGTATTAACTTCCCCGCGAGGTGATAAGTTCTGTTATGTTCTCCGCCTAATGTTCCCTTGTACTAACAATGCAGCTGAGTATGAGGCTTTGCTCCATGGCCTCCGGATGGCGGAGAAATGAACCTCACCGGGTTAAATGCTTTGGTGATTCGGACTTAGTGGCCCAAACAGGTATCCGCACTTGGGACTCCAAAGATCCACTCATGGCTGCATATCGTCGGAAGTGGATGTTGTTGCAGGACATTTTAAGGGGTACCAGGTGGACCATGTGGATCGTCGGAAGAACGAGGCGGCCGATGCTTTGAGCCGGCCGATCCCAACAGAACCGGTCCCGCCTAACGCTTTTCCTTGACGCGTTTGCATAAGCCGCCGATTAAATTACTGATGAAATTGATTTGGCTATCCCTGATCCAGAGGCTCAATTGGTGGCGGCCTTGCACATCATTCCGGATTGGACGGTCCCTTACTTGGCATACATGAATCGGGGCGAGTTACCGGAGGATGAGACGTCGGCCCGGCAGATAGTTCGGCGGTCTAGGTCTATGGCCATCGTTAACGGCGAGTTGCACCGTCGCAGCGCGTGTCGTAGGCGTTTCAGCGTTGTGTGTCCTCAAGAGGGTCGTGAGATATTACGGAGATTCATGAAGGGGATTGTGGTCACCACGCCGGTTCAAAATCCACAGTGGCCAAAGCGTTCCGCCATGGCTTCTATTGGTTGATCGCCCATGCCGATGCGGAGGATCCGGTCGACGGTGTGATGGTTGCCAAAAGTTCTCGAGCGTGCTCATGTGCCAGCCCAAGAATTGAGGATGATTCCAATTACTTGGCCGCTTTGCGACTTGGGGGCTGGATATGGTTGGACCTTTCAAACGATCCAAGGACAAAAAGACCCACTGTTGGTAGCGGTGGATAAATTTACAAAGTGGGTCGAGGCAGAGCCTGTTAGCAAGTGTGATGCGCCACGGCGGTTCAGTTCATCAAGCGGGTGATTTTCGGTTTGGGTTTCCGCACAAGATCATCACGCATAATGGCACCAATTTGTCCAAAGGAGCTATGAAGGAATTTTGTGAACGGGAGCACATCCGGCTTGATGTTTCTTCCGTAGCCCACCCACAATCCAATGGTCAAGCGGAACGAGCTAATCAGGAAATTTTGAAAGGTATCAAACCCCGGCTTATGGTCCCTTTAGAAAGGACGCCGGGGTGTTGGGTGGAAGAGCTACCATCAGTGATATGGAGTATAAATACTACCCCAACCGATCCACCGGATACACGCCGTTCTTTATGGTCTATGGAGCGGAGGCGGTCCTTCCTGATATCCGTCCACGACTCGCCCGAGTAGCAGCTTATGTTGAGGCAGATAGCGAGGCAGCACGGCAAGATGATTTGGATCAAGCTGGACAAAGAGCGCGATATGGCAGCAGCTCGCTTCGGCGGTTCACCTGACAGGACCTTCGTCGGTATCACGGCTTGAGTTAAAACCAGAGCCTTTCGGGAAGGAGACTTGGTGCTGCGGCTCATTCAAGATCGTAAAGATATGCACAAGCTATCCCCACCTTGGGAAGGGCCTTTTGTGGTCGATGAAGGCTCTATACAACGGGTCCTACTATCGATTGATGTTCGAGAGCGAAAAGACTCACGACGCCGAGGAGGAGACCAATGTGCCATGGAACATAGCTCATCTTCGCCTTATTATACTTGGAGCCATTGGCTCCACTTATGTACATATCAAGACGATGTATATATTATGAATAAAAGCAATAAACCGGATCCTCGGCTAAAGCGGGGTATCTGCTCTGCATAAAGGACGGTTTGGGTACATGGAGATGATAAATAAAAGCGGCCTCCGGTTTAACCATTGGCCTTGTTTTTTGATATTTTTTTCATTTGGGGCTTGGTCGTGTCCGAACCAATGCAACACCTCTTGGCAAAGTAAAGCCACCAGATCATTTGGGGGCATGGTCACGTCTGAACGGTCCACACCTCTTGGTCGGCCTAAGGCCATAGAATCACTTGGGGCTTTGGTCGAACCCGAACCATCGCAATGCCATTTGATCGGCGTTATGCCACGAGTTCAGTTGGGGACCTGGCTGACTTGAACCACCGCTACACCGTATAGGGGCTTGGTCATGTCCGACCATGGTAGCGCCATCTGATCCGCTCCGTCAGACCTTTCCTTGCAAAGTGATTTTCCTCATTGATTTTGCTTCCATGGGGTCTTTAGGCCTGTCATTTGGTTTTTGTTGGCCTTCTTAAACCAACAAAATTCTTTAAACCGGATTTATGTTCCGCATTCAATACCTTTTTTAAAAAGTTGGCGATTTTTTGTTCCGGTTTGATTTTGCTGTTAACATCCCATTATGGAGTAACAGGGGCTTATCATGTTCGACACGCATTTACACGGTAAATCGGTTTTATACGCAGTATGACCGTTTCTCCGTGATGTTGATGGTTTATACGGCCTTCACCTCGGGTTTGACTAAAGCCAACCGTGTGCCTAATCTTGGCGGTGTATGTTCGTATCACATAGCTTTGATCATATACCTCGGTATTATCTCATATCAATATATTGGTATCAGTTTGGCTAGCGGCGTAAACCGCCAAGGCGGTTTAAGAACTTGTGATTGCAGGCAAAATATGTTGCAGGATTTACTACAAAAGCCAACGGGTCCCGTACTGTCATGCAAAAGTTTACAGACTGCGATTATACCGGCATTGTTCAAAGAAAGACACTTGCTATCCTATTACAAGGCTTTTTGAGGCCCGCGTTTCACGTAAAGTTATGCCTTGGAAAATATGTCGCCTGCTTGGCGGATTACGCCCGCTTCCCGGTTGGCGCGAGGTGGAGGGCACGGCGCTGGCGTCGGTTCAGCTTCCTCTTCTTCTTCACTCAAAGCCGGAAGTCATTGGTAGACCGGTCAATCCGGTTAAGGCCCGAAGACAGCTTCTTCACTTATCGGCTCAGCCGGATCAATGTCGAGGCGTAAGTGTGCTTACGGATTGGAGGAATCAGGCTCGCACTTCCGGGATGACAAAATCCATCCGCTTATTGTTTGCATCATAAAAAGACCGGTGAACTTCCAGATTGGCTTCAGCGGCCGATTGACTCCGCCAATGACGCATTTCCTTTGTGATCCGTTTGAGGTATCGTTGTCGAAGGCTTCGCCGTTCTCTTGAGCGCTGGGAAAACCTTTAGCTATGTCACCGGATCAAGATCCGCTTATCCATGCCTTGGCACGAGTCGAGCAGGCGCCCGGCCCGGGCTGCGGATCGCTTCATCTCTTCAAGCTGTCCCGGAATCATGGACAGCCGGTCCAGCATCTCTCTGATCAGGGACGGTGCCGTGTTGTCGTATGAAGTGGCGCATATAGCCCACTGGGCACCGGTATAAAGCTGTTCAATCAGGGTGTATGAAGCCTTGAGTTTTTTTCGCACGCCGTAACCAGATGAGCAATACGCTTGCTCGCACCAGATTTAGACAGCCCAAGTTACACCGGGCGGAAGCGTTAGCACAAGCATATTCAAGATAAAGTTACGTACCAAAGACGGCAGATGTCATGGCATGCACTTGGCGTTTGAGTCCGTAAGCTCTTGATCACCGGTTTAAGGGCTGCCTCCGCTTCCTCCGCCTGCTTTATTAAACCGGCTTTTTCGGTGTCCCAGCTTGACCGCTCGGATTTATACCACTCCTTCAGCTGTTCCATGGTGGTCGTATGTCTTTAGCTCATCCTTGGTTTTTGTGGCTTCGCTATTTGGGTTTCAGATTGGTTTGGAGATCCTTGAGTTGCACAACTGGTCGATGTATTTCATTCGATGACAAATAAAGCATATTAGTGGTTTCATTATACAAGTCCCAAGCTTAATACAAGTATTCAACTTGGCACTTGGGGCTAATGGCTAGTTGATCCAAATTTGCTAAGGAGATGCAACTTAAGTCCCGGTTTAACTTTGCAAAATTAAACCGACCCTTGGGGGCTACTATGCAGTGAAAAGATGAGAAAGGTCAAATTATTACCTCATAGCGGTCCTTCATGCGATTTACTAGACCGGCTTCAAGGTCACGGCTTGTGTAAAGCCGGTTCGTAAAGCCGAATGAAGTTCTTAGGCGGAGAAATTGTCATAAGCGCATATGTCGCTTTTCTCCTTGTCTTTGCCGATAGTAGTGAAACTCTCTTTGATGCAAAGGTGCTTGGCTAAAGCGACCGTTGGCTAGGAGCGGTGTAGCCAAGACTGTCCACAAGAACATCGTCATTGTCTGCGGTCTTGTTTGGGCTTGATGTCGTCTTCTTTGTGGCTCGGCGGTTCAATGGTCACGATCCGCCGGTGGGCGGGTTTGGTGGAGCGGCTGTGAGGTTTCCACTTGGGCCTCCGGTTCACCTGGCGGGTCAAAGATCATCCTTGTACAACTCGCGGAGCTTTACTTGGCGGCTTCAGGATTATCATGTGGCTGTTCTGGGGTTTTTTCCGGATCACCATCCGGAGTAGGATCAAGAGTTTTCGCTTTCTTGCTCAAACGAGCCTTGGTACTGCAATATTCAGAGCGGGATCAAGACAAATGGACCAAATTAATAGGGAACCGAATTGATGACGGTAATTACGCATTCTGCGGCGATGTTCAGGAGGCAGTTGTGTGGTGGATGAACCGCCAGACGAGTTGGAAGAGGCCTGATAATTCGAGTCAGACGGATTGAGAGAACATCGGAAGAAACCTTTTAAGGGATAACGCTTTTCAGGAGAACAAGTCACCTCTGGGCGACGCTTCCGAATTGGGGTGTCCGGTAAACCGGCTGAGGTAACCTGTTGACCACTGTGCCGGGTTGTACGGCGCTCTTCAGTCTGATGTGTCTTCAAGAAAAGATTTGGATTCAAATAAGCACAGGAATGGTATTTTTTAACTTTCCGGACGGCGCGATTTAATTCTCTTAACAGCGCAAGCTCAGATTCGGAAGAAAGAAGGATTACCTCAACAGATTGGCATGACTCGCTTCAAAGCATCATCACAGGGAAGAAAAAGTGTCGGTAAAAAGAAGGTAAAGAGGCCAAGCATATGCAAGAAGAAGTACAAAGCGGAAGGTCGGTTTATGGCAGCTCCTCGTAAATGTCAAAATTTTACCTCGGCTCGATTCTTCGTCCTCCAAATGATTCAGAGGACTCGGTGGTCTTTTTCTTGCCGCCTCTCTTAGTGGCCTTGGATTTTGCACTTGGCGCCGGACCGGTCCGGTGCGTTTCGTATGAGCTTTCACCGGGAAGCAGCAAGCATTAGCATATGTCAACAGATATTGCGAGCACGAAGACAAGAAGAAGAGCTTACCGCCGGCGGTTTGTTGGCGGCACAAAATGGAGCCAACCCGGTGAGGCTGCAGACGGAGATAGGCTCATCGAGCATCTTCTTGACGATCTCGGTGGTCTCCTGTTCGGTTATGGGTAGCTCGTGACGCCTTTGAGGATCTTTGAGGCTGCCGGTGTACTGCAGCATCAATCCGGCCGGCGGCTCGCTGGCAACACGCCCCAAGAGACCCAAAGAACGCACAAGATCCACGCCGGTTAAGCCATTGGCCATTAGAGCCCGGAGCTTGATTATTTGTGGCGCGAAGTTTTTCCGTTCCGGCGGTTAAGCGTGAAGGCAGTGGATGATGGTTGCTGAGCCGGTGAGGACGGTAACCCGGCAAGGGGTTCTCATTGGCAGGCGCGGTGTTCTGGCAGTAGAACCAGGTTTGGTTCCAATCCTTTGGATGGCTGTGGTGCTTGGCGTGAGGGAAAGCGGCTTCCTTCCTCTTCTGAATTGAAACGCCGCCCAGCTCCGTGTTGGGACCATCGAAAATTTCTGCGACGGTTCAAATGGAAAAAATCCGGAACAATTCCACAGACGGTTCTTCTTGAAGATAGACTTCACGAAGACTTGAAAGTTGCATATGTTTGAAACGAATTGGACCGATATCCTGCGGATGGAGTTGCAACCGCAAGGACGCCCGGAAAAACTTTGAACCGGGCGGGCAGAACCCCGGTCTAGGTGCTGCATAAACACAATTACTTCCCGCTTTCGCTGCTCGGGAGGAAACTTCGCCCTCCGAACACGCCAATGGAGGACGTCTTTTGGAGCCAAACCGCCAGCAGACGTAGCCGTTGAGCTGCGTCTCGGTAATTTTGGACCGGACCCGGTTGCAAGCAGCAAATTGAGGAGCCATTCGGACGACTAAGCTGCGAAAGAAAGGAAGAGACGGTTTACCATTAAACGGTTCAGGCATATCATACATTGTTAAACCGGTGATTCAGCATCCGGCTTCCCGTTCCGGTTTAACTGAGGACTAATGGGGTGACGGATTAGCTGTCGAAAGTTAAACCGCCGAAAAGGCAGAGTTGGAAAGTCTACTAAGTATGGACAGAAACAGTTTTCACATATGAATGGAGGTAATCAGGATCTACCGAAGCTCTAGTAAGAAAAACTTTACGACCTATGCAAACCTTCATAAAGAGCAGGAGGGTTCAGATATTCTAAACTTGAGGATCCGAACAGAAGGAAGGGTCCATAAAGAGTTCAAAGAACGGCGGAGCAGTCACTTATACAAGATGCACGGTATGGCTGAGGCGTACGGCCATGGTGGAGCAAGTGAGAGGAAACTGATATGAACTGCGTGATGAACATGGTCTACAGATGGGATCTAGGGCTTGAGAGGAACCTTACCTGACGAGCGGAAACCGCGGAGGAGCGCCGAAAACTCGACACGGTCGAGGTTGATGCAATGCCCAAATGATGAAGCGTCGTTCGAAGGTCGGGCGCAACGGTGGAGCTTCAGGGCTAGAGCGTTGCAAGGAAGAAGAAGAGCGGAAGAAGAAGAAGAGAAAGGGGCGACCGGTCTATTTATAAAGGACCGGAGCAATCAACGGGCGCGAGAATCAAGGAGTCAAAAGCGGTGGGCGGTGCAGGCCGCCTCGATTTCCGGGATATCATTAAATGAAGGGAATCTTACTGTTTGGATTTCTTTATTAAGGATGACGTCAAGGTGCTCTGACATGGAAATCGGAGGATGACGTCACGGCGGTTCAAGCGGATGGCGGTTTACAAAATGTGAAAGGAGATCAAAGAGGTTCCTGAAGATGTTGAAGATTGACTTGAACCGGTTCAGGTCAATCTGGGGCCTAATGTTGGGGACACAACCATCGAGTGTGAACCGCCCTAGAGGGGCGGTTTACCTAAATCCATGATCCAGCCCACGAAGGAGGCCCGAGCCCGTGAGGCGACTTAAGGTCCATTGATGTAAACCGCCTTAGTATTGTAACTTGTGTTGTAAGACAAGAAAGGAGAGATCAAGCCGGACTCTTGTATGAGCCGGATTGGGACTTCAGAGATCAGCCAAGGCGTCCATCCGTGTATATAAGGGGACGACCCGTGGCGAAGTTAGGGAGAGAGATTTGAGGCTAAGGAAAAGCTATTGCTCCCTAGTCGCCAAACCATATCAATCACATCACAACCGGACGTAGGTTTTTACCTTCATTGAAGGGGCCGAACCAGTATAATTCCCGTGTCTTGTGTCCGCTTCAACCTCTCTAGGTAAACCCGTACGATGGCCCTACGACTAAGTCCTTTCATGAGGACATCTGCCGTGACAAGTCCACGACACCGGCTGCGGATTTCTTCACTCCGCCGCCGCCGTAGCTGTCTTCCTCCGCCAAGTTAGGGCGTGGAAGATCTGCACTGACGAACTTCACATCTCCACATCCCAGTTCATCGTGTTCTTCGTCCAGGGTAATTAAAAGTTACTTTTACTTCCCTCTTTGATTCAAATGATTTCTACAAAATCTTCAAATGTGTTTTTCTTCAAATCTTCACACACTAAACACCTCACATGTCATCTGTTCTTGATACATTTCTCTAAGCTACGTTTTTCTTCAAGATTCCTCATTTGTGTAGATCTTAGATCTGTACAACTCTGGAACCTAAGACAAAGAAAGCTTAGTGAAATTCTTCAAGACTCATCTGGTCAAATTCCTCAAACTTGTTCTTCTTACAAAACCTTCTGAGAACACATATGACCTCTCCAAATTCCTCGCAACTATACTCTGTTCACAGGTACTCATGTCATTCCGAATCACTAGGTTCTCATCAACTTAACTCATTTGCAGAGTTCCTCGAAGAAAAGTTGCATACTTCTTCAGAGAATTGAATTGTTCAAATTCCTCAACTGAAGAAAATGGCTGACGTTAAGAAGCCACAGAAAGGAGGAAAGAGGCCTGAAATCAATACTACCTTTGAGATCCCTGATGACATATACAAAGACTATTGCACTCCTGATGAGGCCAAGTTTGGTAAGGAGGACAAGAATCAGCGCAAAGTGCACATCCAGAGAATAGAAAGGAGATGGGCACATGAATGGAGGGAGTACAGGTATGTAACTCCCAAGTACATGAAGAAATTCACACTAAATCCTCCATGCCCAAGACCTTCGTTGGCACCTGGCCAAGAAGCAGATCCCACTAGCCTCAAGCGCGGTGAGGATTATCCTGATGAATGGGCCAAGCGCCAAGCCAAGCTGGCTAGACAAGCCAGAGAAGAAGTGAGGAAATTCAACGAGGACTCTACTGCTGCTGCCTCTGCTGAGGCCTCTGCTAGCAAGCCGAAGAAATCCATGGCAAATAAGCCCGCGCATAAGCCAAGTGCTTCCTCTTCATTGCTCTCACGGCCAAGTTCCTCAGCTATGCCCTCAAGGCCAGAATCCTAAAAGCCCTCACGACCAACTCCTCAAGCTGCTCCTGCTCCTCCAAAGTCCTCAGCTCCTCCGCCAAAGTCTTCGACTGCTCTGACCAAATCCTCAGCACATGTGCATCTTGCCACGTGCCAAAGGACGACATACATCTCTATTGCCTCAGGAGCTTCTGCTAGTTCTTCAGCTGCACCAAATTCTTCAACTGGCCCCTCTCTGCTGAAGACAAAGGCCACTGCTGGACGAGGTTCTCTCCCAAGTCCTCACAAGAAGCAAGTCGCCTTCCAAGTGCCTTCTGATGAAGACGAAGCTGATCATGAAGAACTTGCTGAAATCATCAGAGATAGGCAAGTCAGGGCCGCTAGAGCCAAGGGCACAAATGTGCCTCTTCTTTTGGATCCAAAGTTGATCCTCGACTACATTGATCTCTGGCACAAGGACCCAAACACTCGTTTGCCTGATTTCAAGTTGACTCCTGGCGAAAGTCATATGCAGACTGCCTTCATACAAGAAGAAACATGGAAATTTGAACAGGCCAGGCAGATCAAGAAAGCGCAGTACAAGAAGGAGCGTTTTTTGAAGAAACACGTTGTCTCTATGACAACTGAAGAACTTGTCAACATTCAATCCGAGATCAAGAAACTCAGTGATGAATTTGATGTATACCATGCTGATTGGCTTGGAGACAAAGTCCGTTTTGTGAAGTTGACAGAAAAGTTCACGTCAAATGTTGCAGCCCCATCGCAACAAGAAATTCCTCAGGCTGAAGCATCTGCTCATCCGACTGAAGAACATGCCAGCACCGCTGATGACATTCAGGCTGCTGAAGAAAATGTGAGTTCCAGGGCTGATGACTGCATTCCAGCTGCTGATGAAATTGCCAGAGCATCCACTAGTGGTGCGCCTGAAGAAAATGAAGAGGTCAGGGCAACTGCATCAGTTGTGGCTGAAGAAAATCAACCACATTTCTCTGCTCCTCCTGTGCCTACCCCAACTCCGATCATTCCATCTGCTTCAGATGTGAAGAAGACTAAGGCTGCAGAGCGCAAGAGAGTGAGGAAAAGGAAAGCATCGGCTTCATCGATTCTTGACTCAAGAAGATGAAGAAATTGACCAGCTCATTTGAAAATCCAATTGATGTTGTTCGTGTTTCCAGTATGCCATCAAAGGAAATCGTCCCTTTTGACGAAGACTATGTGATCCCTAGCGGATCTAATGAAGAAAATTCTTCTGCTGCTTCATCAGAGCAGATGGATGAAGAAATTGAAGTGGATGAAATCCCTTCAACACCAATTGTCTCCTCGCCTATGCCTCAGTTTAGTGCTGAAGAGGCCGGCGTTGAAGAAATGGAAGATGAGGATGTGGACATTGGTTGTACAACACCCGTGCTAAATGATGACTTTTGGGAAAGTCAGCACCCCAACTCTCCACTCTTCACACCATTGCAATAAATTCCTCAGTCCCTAGTAACTACAGTTCAAATGGGATCTGATGAACCACATGCCACACCGTCTGTCCATGAAGAAATTCCAGCCACTAGTGCTGAAGAAAATTTAAATGAGGAATTGAAGACCCAGGCTGTTACTGGAGTAGAAGCTGAAATTCCTCAACCTGAAGAACCTGAGATTGCGATTCCTAAGGTGATAATGCAATTGACTGACACTCCTCAGCCCAAGCCAAAGGATCCATTCTCAAAGAAGCAGAAATTCAAGGCTGATGATTTCTTCGGCGAGCACGTGTTCTTCACTGACTACAATCCCTACGATTATGCTCATCTTAGAAGGAAGCGCTTCTGGACCGCCAGCCAGGCCAACTTCTATTCTTCACTGCTCTTCAACAAGGACAAAGTCTTCGACCACGAGCATATTCCTCATGTGGACATGGAATCACTGCCATGCTTCACACCTGTCCTCAGTGTGCTTCATGACACATGCCTCCTCAACTTTTGCACAAACATAGTTGATTGGAATGAACAACTCATTCTTCAATTCTACGCAACATTGCACATCACAGGAGATGTTGACGATGTGAACTCCTGGTTTTTGGACGGGATGACCGAAAACACTCACTACAAAGCACCGGCCTCTGAATTACTTCACTCCCTGCTCATCAGTCCTCCACCTGAAGGAGCTCGCTGCATGTACCAAGAGCCTAAGCTTACAGATCACTATATGCAAGTGCTGATGAAGCCATTGAAACCTGGTCAAGCCTCAAGGACAAAATTCCTCATGAAGGAATTGCAGTATGTACCAAGGACAGTCTATCGCATTCTGACGAAGACTATGAGTCCAATCAAAGGCCATGACTTATCTGATGAGGAAATTGTCGGCATCATGAAGAATCTAGTTTTCAACATCATTCATGGCATTCCTGTCAATTATCATGATTTCTTCATGAGGACTCTGGCAAATGTTGCACTTTCTCCATTTGAGCCGAATCCTTATGCACCTTGGATTATGAGATTCCTCAGGACAGGGTCTTCACTCAACTACAAAGCTGATTTTCAGAATCATCTCAGCTACTTGCCCCCAATTGAAGTCCTCAAGCGGACCTATTCCTCAGCTGATGAAAAGGGCAAGGCACCAGCTGTTATTGATGAAGGTATTCGTTCATTGGATGGTCGGGCCAGCAAAGCTGCATCTTATTCCACCAATGATGACTCTGCCACTCATGATTCTGCTGCCCATGCCTGCAAGCCAAATCCTCAAGCCACTGCTCCTCGTGTGATGACTGGCCGTGAGCTTCTGCAATGTCTTCACCAGAAGGTGGATCGAAACCATAAATGGGTTAAGCGTCAGTTTGGTTCAATTCTTCACAACATGACTGCTACACATAATGAAGTGAAGAAAAACCATTACTACCTCCATGAAGTCTTCGATCGCACCTGGGCTATTCTGTCACATGTATATGGTGAATAAGATCTGAAGAACATGGGTCTCAAGGAAGACTTTGATTAGTCTGCACCTCCACCGAAGAAATACAAGAAAGTCAAGGTTCCTTCCTTGGTGGCCTGCTCCTATTCTTCATCGCGCAACACCGATGAGCATGAAGACTTGGACGACACTGCGGCAGGCCCTACATTAACAAATGACCCCAACAACACTGGCGCTCCTTCATCAACTTGATATTCTTCAGGGCGTTAGTCCTCATTTTCGATCATTTTGGTCATTCGATAACAAAGGGGTAGAAATTTGAGTTAGTCTTCAAGCGGGTCTATCATATATGGGCGTTTTTTTATAAGTTGCAACTCTCGTTCTTTTGAAGACTTTGCTGGATCGAGTTGTAAACTTAAACTCTATGGTGACCTGATACTTTTGTTGTAGTTTTTCTGCATGCTTATTCCTCATTAATGTTAATGCACGCATGCTGAATTACATCAGTCACCATATTTCATCATGCATTTCAAATTCTTCATAGATTATGTCAAATGTGTGTATGAATTACAAGATATAGGGGGAGATCTCCATGATTCAACTCTTCAAGTGTGCATTGTTTCAAAAGAAAATTCCTCACTATGCACATCTTCAGGGGGAGTTCTTCTATATCTTGCAATCAAATTCCTCAATATCAGTATTTACACTTCATATGTTTATCCTCGTTGAAAACTTAACCTATATTGTCATCAATCACCAAAAAGGGGGAGATTGTAAGTGCATCTCGTGCCCCTTAGTGATTTTGGTGTATTGAAGACTTATAGGTTAAGGAACTTAGGTGTTTATGAGCGTACACATGACTATAAGTCTATGATGAGTTTGATATTTACAGAGAAAGTCGACCCCTAAAAATGAAGTTCTTCGACTGAAGACTTTGATATTCTGAAGACTTTCTGAAGACTTTGAAAGTGAAGAAATTGGTGTGACCTTGAAGACTTGGTATTCATTCGAGGAACATGAAGCGTGAAGACTTTTGTTTTCGTAGTTTCATTTTCTATTTCTTGAGTCATAGGAAACACCGTACTATTAAAGGGGGTCGAGGAATTACTAAGGAAAAATTTCCATGTGATGCTCAACTCAAAATCCTACACCTGCCAATCCCTTCGAGTGAAGACATAGGAAATCTCATACAGTTCAGTCAAATTCTTCAGTGATAGAGACGAAGTTCTTCTGGTCTCTGAGGAATTTGTTCTGACTGAGGAGTTAGGAATTCGCCAGTGCGAATTGCCTACACTGTGAGGAACATGATAGCCCTGAGGAATTTGAGTCTCAAATTTCCGACCGTTGCTGTGCTATGCGCCAGCTGTCCCAAAATATCTACCCACCTAACGGTCATATCATTGAAGGGCATTTATGTCTTATCATGTCGGGCTGCACCCTAGGCTATAAATAGCCGCCCCCTACAACCACTAGTTGGTTGGCTGCTCCGAGAGAAACTGACACTTGTCATTTGAGAGCATCCCATCCTCCGAGGACTTTGAGCAAAAATCATCGAGTGAGGGAAAACCCAAACCCAAACACCTACAAACCCAAAGTGATTGAGCATCATTGAAGAGATTGATCCTGCATGGATCCGACTCTTGTTACCTTTGAAGACTATGCTTCTTCCAGACGGTTAGGCGTCATGGTCTGGAGCATCCAAGAGGAATTGTGGATCGCCGAGTGACCGAGTTTGTGAAGGTTCAGAAGTCACCTGAAGACTTACCACGAGTGATTGGGTGAGGTCTGTGTGACCTTAGCTCAAGGATAATACGGTGAGGACTGTGTGTCCGGGACTGCGTGTTCTCAGGTTTAAATACCTAGCCGCTCCAACCAGATGTACAACTGAGACAGCAGTTCGAACTGGTCTACCAAATCATTGTCTTCACCAAGCTTACTGGTTCTATTTCCTCAACTCTTTCATTTCCTCATAACAGTGTTGTGTGCTTGTTCATATCTGTGTTTGAAGACTTTGACTGAAGACTTTCTCAATTTCCTCAGTTCAATTTCTTCATCCTGTGTTTACGCTTTCTGTACTCTGTGTTTGTCTTCATTTCATCATGATGACCATGCCTATGTTCTGCTATGCTTACTCTTGAGTACTTATTCCGCTGCAAGTAGTTCTTCGCTAAGGAATTTCCTCACCCGCAAATTCCTTAATGAAGAATTCATAAAAATCGCCTATTCAGCCCCCTCTAGTCGATATAACGCACTTTCACACTTCCGTGATGATAATTTTGGTAATGTCATGGAACACTTCTACGACAGAACAGGTATGACTATCTTGATTCTGTCATAAAATCGTCATGGATGTACATGCATGACAGAAAACGTGACCTACTGTGACAAACACGTATCATCACGGAAGTGTCTTTTGTTTTGTAGTGGAACTGGTATCAAATACCCTGGGGTTACTATGAACACCAGTAAAGTACACATCAATAACATGTATATCAGATATACCTTTGTTCACTTTGCCATCCTTCTTATCCGCTAAGTATTTGGGGTAGTTCCGCTTCCAGTGACCGTTCCCTTTGCAGTAGAAGCACTCAGTTCCAGGCCTAGGTCTAGCTTTGGGCTTCTTCACGGGACTGGAAACTTGCTTGCCATTCTTCTTGAAGTTCCCTTTCTTTCCCCTGCCCTTTTACTTGAAACTAGTGGTCTTGTCAACCTTCAACAATGATGCTTTTCTTGATTTCTACCTTCGCTGATTTCAGCATCGCGAAGAGGTTGGGAATCGTTTTCATCATCCCTTGCATATTATAGTTCATCATGAAGTTCTAGTAACTTGGTGATAGTGACTAGAGAACTCTGTCAATCACTATCTTATCTGGAAGATTAAATCCCACTTGATTCAAGCGGTTGTAGTACCTGCACATTACGAGCACATGCTCACTAGCTGAGCTATTCTCCTCCATCTTGTAGGCAAAGTACTTGTCAGAGGTCTCATACCTCTTAACACGGGCATGAGTCTGTAATATCATTCTCAGCTCTTGGAACATCTCATATGCTCCATGGCATTCAAAACATTTTTGAAGTCCCAGTTCCAAGCCTTCAAGCATGGTGCACTAAACTATCAAGTAGTCATCATACCGAGCTTGTCAAATGTTCATAACGTCTGCATCTGCTCCTAGAATAGGTCTGTCACCTAGCGGTGCATCAAGGACATAATTCTTCTGTGCAGCAATGAGGATAATCCTCAGATCACAGACCCATCTGCATTATAGCTACTATCATCTTTCAACTTAGTTTTCTCTAGGAACATATCAAAAATAAAATAGGGGAGCTATACGTGAGCTATTGATATAGAACATAGATATGCTAATACTATCAGGACTAAGTTCATGATAAATTAAGTTCAATTAATCATATTACTTAAGAACTCCCACTTAGATAGACATCCCTCGAGTAATCTAAATGATCACGTGATCCATATCAACTAAACCATGTTCGATCATCACGTGAGATGGAGTAGTTTTCAATGGTGAACATCTCTATGTTGATCATATCTACTATATGATTCACGTTCGACCTTTCGGTCTCCAGTGTTCTGAGGCCATGTCTGTACATGCTAGGCTCGTCCAGTTTAGCCCGAGTATTCCGCATGTGCAAAACTGTCTTGCACCCGTTGTATGTGAACGTGGAGCTTATCACACCCGATCATCACGTGGTGTCTCAGCACGACAAACTATCGCAACGGTGCATACTCAGGGAGAACACTTATACATTGAAATTTTAGTAAGGGATCAACTTATAATGCTACTGCCATACTAAGAAAAATAAGATGCATAAAAGATAAACATCACATGCAATCAAAATATGTGACATGCTACGGCCATCATCATCTTGTGCCTTTGATCTCCATCTCAAAAGCACCGTCATGATCTCCATTGTTACCAGCTTGACACCTCGATCTGCATCGTAGCGTCATGGTCGTCTCGCAAACTATTGCTTCTACAACTATCGCTAACGCATAGTGATAAAGTAAAGCAATTACATGGCGTTTGTCGGATCACGGGTTCCGGCAAAACCCTCAAGGTTCGAACACTGGGGTGCGCACGAAGATCTTCCCCTGCCGATCCACTTCCTAGCTTCGCTAAGATCTCAAGGGCTAACTAGGCGAACTCGCAACACATGGGACACAAGATTTATACTGGTTTGGGCCACCATTGCGGTGTAATACCCTACTCCAGTGTGGTGGTGGTGGATTGCCTCTTGGGCTGAGGACGAACAGTACAACAGGATGAACAGCCTCCTGAGGCGAGCTGTTCTTGTGCTTGGTGGGTGTGAGGATGATTTCTAGACTAGTTCTAGCGGGGTCAGGATTTGATGCCGCTACTGTGGTGGCTAGCCCTATTTATAGAGGCCCTGGTCCTCTTCCCAAATATTGAGCAGGAAGGGAGCCAACAACAGCCAATTTGAAAGGGGACAACTAGTATAGCTTATCCTGACAAAAGCAGTCTTCTCCTGCAAAAGGCTCTGGTGGTGACGCCGCCTTGGGCTCCATGGTGACCTCCGTCTTGTCGTCCCGCTGGTCTTGGTCTTGTTGCACCGATAAGGAAACCTTTGCTTGACACCTTGGTACTCCGCGTCTGCGCTTGCCTACTTAGCACCAAAGAGGAAACAAGGACACTGTGCGCTCTGGCGCCCGCCTGGCGCCCGCACTACTGGAATCTGGCACTTTGCCATCTGCCATGGCAGATGGCAAAGGCATGTTCGGCGGATGGCAAAGGCTGCAGGCTCTTTGCCATCTGCCAGCAGATGGCAAACAGTTCATCTGAAACCCTTCGGTAAAGGCTTCTTTGCCATCTGGCCGGTGATGGCAAGAGTCAGAGCTTTTGCCATCTCATCGGTCGATGGCAAGAGCTCGTGGCTTTGCCATTTGGTCAGATGGCAAAGGCTGTAGTTTCTGTGCCATCTGCCAAATAGATGGCAAAGTGACTATATTGCCCCATTTAATTTTGTTTTTCTTATATCAATTCATTTTCACGTAAATCAAACACAAATATATTTATATGACCAATATAGCATATTCAACACATATTACCAATAGTCATGATCACATATGTATCCAACACATGTTACCAATAGTAGCAAGTTTCATCTGTACATATACATAGTTTCATCAATATTACACAGCTTTCATCCATAGGTAGCAAGTTTCACAAGGTCAAAACAAAAACTAAATACAAGCACTCCATCAACCCAAGCTTCCGTGATCTTAAGCAAATCTGTAAAATGGGAAAGAAGAAAGTTAGAAGAAGAACACTAGAAGAAGAAGATTATTATGATGCAACTAAAATGTGAAGATTATTATGATGCAACTTATATCTGTAAAATAGGTCATTTTGGAGCTAAGTATGGTTATTATGTCATTTTTGAGCTAGCTAAGCATACTAAGTCATTTTGGTGTAAAACATGCTAAGGTCATTCTAGAGCTAATTAAGTAAGTTTATTATGTCATTTTGGAGCTAGCTAAGCATGTGAAGTCATTTAGGAGCTAAAACATGTCATTTCTTAAGCATATTATGTCATTTTAGAGTTAGCTAAGCATATTAAGTCATTTTGGAGGAAAAGATGCTAAGTATAGGTCATTTTAGAGCTATCCTAGGTTAAATAGGTCATTTTAAGCTAGCTAAGCATATTAAGTCATTTTGAAGGAAAAAATGCTAAGTATAGGTCATTTTAGAGCTATCCTAGGTTAAATAGGTCATTTTGGAGCTAATTAAGCTTATTATGTAATTTTTGAGCTAGCTAAGCATATTAAGTCATTTTGGAGGAAAAAATGCTAAGCATAGGTCATTTTGGAGCTAGCCTAGGTTGAATAGGTCATTTTGAAGCTAAGTAAGGTTATTATGTCATTTTGGAGCTAGCTAAGCATATGAAGTCATTTAGGACCTAAAATATGTCATTTCTTAAGCATACTATATCATTTTAGAGCTAGCTAAGCATATTAAGTCTTTTTGAGGAAAAGATGCTAAGTATAGGTCATTTTAGAGCTATCCTAGGTTAAATAGGTCATTTTATGCTAGCTAAGCATATTAAGTCATTTTGGAGGAAAAATGCTAAGTATAGGTCATTTTAGAGCTATCCTAGGTTAAATATGTCATTTTGGAGCTAATTGCTTATTATGTCATTTTGGAGCTAGCTAAGCATGTGAAGTCATTTAGGAGCTAAACTATGTCATTTCTTAAGCATATTATGTCATTTTAGAGCTAGTTAAGCATATTAACTAATTTTGGAGGAAAAGATTCTAAGTATAGGTCATTTTGAAGCTAGCTAAGCATATTAAGTCATGTTGGAGGAAAAATGCTAAGTATAGGTCATTTTAGAGCGATCCTAGGTTAAATAGGTCATTTTGGAGCTAATTAAGCTTATTATGTAATTTTGAGCTAGATAAGCATATTAAGTCATTTTGGAGGAAAAAATGCTAAGTATAGGTCATTTTAGAGCTAGCCTAGGTTGAATAGGTCATTTTGAAGCTAAGTAAGGTTATTATGTCATTTTGGAGCTAGCTAAGCATATGAAGTCATTTAGGACCTAAAATATGTCATTTCTTAAGCATATTATATCATTTTAGAGCTATCCTAGGTTAAATATGTCATTTTGGAGCTAATTAAGCTTATTATGTCATTTTTGAGCTAGCTAAGCATATTGAGTCATTTTGGAGGAAAAAAATGCTAAGTATATGATTATGTCGCTAGTATCCATATGGCAGAGAACCCGGGCCGACATGACTAGTCATAGAACCAAGGTGGCACAAACGTACAGGGACAGGCATACATGACCCAGCAATGCACATGTCGCTCATCACGAAAGTGAAACCAAGTCGTAGCAAGCTACAAGGACTTGGTGATACACCGCGTGACATTTCCTCGTAGGGATGCATACGAGGAGCAAAGAAGGACACATGCCGGTCAATCCATGTGTTCCGGAGCAAAGAGATAACTACCATGGCTCGATGGAAGCACTAGGAGGCATTTCCTGTATGGATGGCTACCAAAGGCACACGACTAGGTGTCGAATCCCACACATACAATGCATTTCAAACATACACACATTATGCACGATATGTCTAGATATATACAACATGGCATCACAACAAAACTCTATTAAGCAAAACACTTGGGACACTTGCCGTCATCACGGAGGTGTAGGTGTAGGTGTAGGTGTAGGACCGGTCGCGCCAGTGGCAGACGGAGAAGGATCGGTCGATGCTTGTCGGGAGTTACGCTGCACCAAAGATTATTTCCAATGTATCGTTAGCATGATGCAACTCAAATGTGAAGACTAGTAACTAATGACCGATCAAATGAAACTCACCGTGCCCGCCGGAGCAATGACTGGCATCGGCGGAGGGGTCTGGCCGTTCTTCTCGCACATGGACTGCACATTTGGTTTTGACGAGTCAGTCATATTAGTTACTACTGAAAGGAACATTGCGTGCATGATTTAGCTAATATGCAGAAGAAACTTACCACGAAGAGCTCGTACATGGCCCGGTTAGCCAAGTCGTTCCGGTTCCTCTCCTCATTCTCCCTGTCCCTCTCCGCCGCCTGCCGGTCCCTCTCCGCCAACTGCCGGTCCCTCTCCTCAAAAGCAGCCTGGGTCTTCACTCTCTCTGCCTCAATAGCAGCCTGCAACACCACTCGTTAGCATTGTAATCATCGACGGCCGCAAACACAATGTAATGGAGGAAAGGCTATCGAGTCTGTATAATTAACAAACCTGGAATTCGATTTCCACCGGTCAGAACGAGGCGGTATCTCAGGATCAGAGCTGGTCTGGCGCTTCTTGATCTGCGGGAGAGTGCTACTACAACGTATCAGTCCATTACCAATGCCTAACGAGCCATGGGACCTCCCGCCACCAGATATCATCACCAGCTCTGGATCAAGAGGCCGGCTCGGGTTAAAGTCCGGCCCTTTCCTCGCCTTCCCCTGCTTAACGATCGCACCATCTTGTGGTGGGAGGCCTCGTTGCTGAAGTTCTTTGCATTTTCGAGGTCAAACTCAGAGAATGCCTTGGCCTTCTTGTACGGTGCAATATTGGACATGCCATAGAGGTCGAACAGCTCTGGCACTGGAGCCTTGTTGTGTTATGACTAAAAGAGAGGAACAGAGTATTAGTTAAGGACTCAAGCTAGCACAAAGAATGAATTTGCATGAATCATGAAGCAAACCACACATACCCAGCTTTTTCCTGCACTCCATGTAGGTCGACGCTGCCTAGATGGTGTGGCACACCTTTCATTCTCAAACGCTTCTCCTTTGCTATGTTGTGGGCGACGCGCCATTGGGGAGAGCACCACTCATCCACCAACACCTCCCAGCAGTCCATCTTGTCCAAGACACCATCTCGGAGGCACCTAAGTTAAGCAAGGGAAATTTGAGCGCTACGCCTACGAATCAAATCAAGGAAACTAAGTACAAGGCCTTAAGAATAGGTAATTACCTTCATGTACTTCTCCTTACTCAGATACTTGTCCCGGCATTTCTCTTTTCTCCTCCTAATACCAACAGTGCTAAGTAGTCTCGAACAGCTCAAGGCCCGAGCCTCGTCTTTGAAAGTTTCCAAGTAGGCGCCTGCACTCGGCGTCGACAACCCGAGCCGCGGCCTCCTCCTGTCCCTCAGCACAGAAAACACATGTAGAAGGTATGCAATCAAAGAAGAAAACACAACGTAAATGGCAAAGGAGAAATTACCCAAAATGTGGAGATCACAATGTCGGCCACCGTGTCGCACTCGAAATCGCCGACCCTATGCTCCGGCGGGGCCGGGGCAGCCAAGTAGTGCTCCCAGGTCATTCCTAGCTCTGGAACCCGGCCCTCACCGGGCAACATGACCCACCCCGGGAAGCACTGGCGACAAATCACACCAAGGACAGTGTTGGGCCTGCGGACACCATCTTCGTGTGTCCAAGAACTGCAGTATGACAAGGCCAACGCATTAGATATTCGAAGAAACGTCAAGGCAAAAGGTTAAAAAAAGAGTAAATGCACTTACTTCTCCCCGTTAGGCGCAATGAACCACCTCTGGTCGGGGGTCGCTGGGTGGGCGGGAGCTTTGTACGACCACGCTGGTAGACTTTGCGCCTCAACCCACTCACCCTCGCTTATAGCTATCGGGACTATAGTCTCCACCTGAACACAACCATGTGCACTCGACTCCGTCCGGTCCTCCCATGGGCTCGGCTCCGACTCAGCGTGACCCGTCGAGCTCCCGAGTCTCGTGGGGCAAAGACTTCGGCAGCCCGAGGCTCGGCGGCCCGAGGCTCGTCGTCGGCCCGAGGCTCGCCGGCCGAGGCGCGTCGCCATAGACGGGTCCACCTCAGATGGCTCGATCTCAGACGGAGCAGCCTGTGGTCGGGTGACTCAGGCTGGGGTGGCGGCGAGGAAAGGCGAGCAGCCTTCCTACCTCTCCCGATGCCACGTCCACCTCTAGCAGCCTTCTCCTTCTTCTTACCCCTCGACCTCTCCCGGCCGAAGAAGAAGCAACCGTCTGTACTCAGAAACTGAGATCTAGCGCTCTCCGGAGGCTATGGGGGAATGGAACTACCCCTCCCACCACGCCCGAGGTAGGACCCCTGAGCGCTCTCGACCCGCGCCCACCATCCGTCAACACTGGAATGACAAAGAGTAAACGAAATTAGTACAACATAAAAAATGAATACGACATGAATAATAATATGTATATAAATTCATTTTAGAGGAATAAATGCTAAGTATAGCTCATTTTAGAGCTATCCTAGGTTAAAGTCATTTTGAGCAAATTAAGGTTGTTATGTCATTTTTGAGCTAGCTAAGCATACAAATTCATTTTGGAGGAATAAATGCTAAGTATAGCTCATTTTAGAGCTAGCTAGGTTAAAACTTGAACTAATTAATAATATATATGTATATAATAATAATGGAATACACGACATGAACTATAATATTAATCTTCATCGTCATCATTAATAAATGCATCATCATCGTCAGATATGCTTCGGTCAATAAATGCATCATCCTCATCACTATCAAGAATGACGTGCTCATCATCATCATCATCAATAAATTCATCAACATCCGGAAGGCCTCCTGCATGTAATCGGTCAAGCATTGACAGGTCATCCGCAGCAGTAACCTCTTCTTGTTCCGGCTCTTCTTGTTCCCTTTCGTGCTCGGATTCTCCGCGCTGTCTACTTGAATGTTATGAGGTGAGCGGTTCTTGAAATGTTTTTGAAAGACGTGTTTCTTGGAACAATTCTCCTTCATATGTGTCTGGATTAACGTGAGGTTCATAATCCTCTTCATTGGGGGGAGGTGGTCTAACACGTGGCGGCACTTCATAAACGACATCCCAACCTTCGAGATTTGGATCACTTTGGCAGGCCCACGGTAGATAGAAAACTTGGGTTGCCTGTTGAGCCGTAATATAGACATCGGGAACATCCAAATGGGTGCTTTGTTTGATTTCGACTAGCCCTAGATGTTCATGAGTCCTTCTAGTCTCTTTCGGCCGGAACCAATGACATTTGAAGACTACGACGTTCGGTGGGTTTGCACCATAGAATAGAAGTCCATAAATTGCTTCAACTCTTCCATAATACTCGGTATCTCCTTCGCCGATAGCTGAGACACAACAATTTGTATACTTTCGGTCGGCCATAGATAGCTCTTTGCCATAGTTACGAAAGCGATACCCGTTGATGTCGTATTTTTCTAATGAATGGACCTTATAGTCAAAACCATTTGCGACTTGTCTCAATTCAAGGCGTCCATAGACTCTGAACTAGCCTACAAGTTTAATAATACGAAAGGATTGTTGCATTATCCAGAAATTAGAAGAAGAAATGAAATGGTCTAATGGAAATTACCGTTTGTTTGAACCAAGAGATGAAACCAGGATAGCCGCCTCCATGCATTGCCATAAGCTCATACTCTTCGACGGAATCCTTTTGGATAACCGCTCCATACGAGAATTTGGCGACGTATCGACTGTATCAAATATCCAGGAATAAGAGCAGTTCAAATGAAGTAGAGGTTACGAAACAATATACCGAGAACTTACTCGATGTACGGCCGCACTTCTGTTAGATTGTTCAAGATATACAACGTAATGGTCCGCCATTCGTCGTTATCCAACAATAAGGGAGTATAAGCACCGGCTGGTGCGAGCTTCCCTTTGAATAGGCTGAGGTTGGATCCACCCTTTTTAGGGTCGCCAACATTGTACCGAGGCTTCGGATTATGCAAATAACGATTTTTGGCTTTGTAGTGTGCTGTCACGAAGTTTGCCGCCTCCTCAATAATGAATGCCTCGGCCATCGATGCTTCAATTCTACGCTTATTTTTACATTTTGCTCGAAGCGTCTTACGCATCCTCTCGGGCCATGTAGCACCAACGATTCTGCATGGGCCCCCAATCGTGCCTCGGTCGGGAGATGTAAAATCAAATGCTGCATTGGATTAAAGAAGCCAGTGGAAAGATCTTCTCCAACTTGCGAGATCAACTCCGCGCCAACTCTTCCATTTCTTCTAGCAAGCCAGCGATAATTCTCTCGCACATAGAACACGGAAGAAATAGCTCAGCTCTGCCAAGATTAGCCATTCATCCTCGTGGATAAAGCCACGCAGCATCACCGGCATTACCCGCTCAAGCCATATGTGCCAATCATGACTCTTGAGACCAAATATTTTCAATTTTTCAAGGCTCGCTCCCCTCTTTAGATTCGATGCATACCCATCGGGGAACATCAACTCCTTTTTCACCCACATGAGTATTTCCCTCATAACCGACCTTCCAAGGTTGAACCATGCCTTGCATGTGGGGCACCGGAACCTTCCATGCACACACCAGCCAACGAATAGCGCATACGCCGGCAAGTCATGCATCGAGTACATGTACCACACACGCATTAGGAAGTTTTTTTTGTAGCGGCGTCGTATGTCTTGATCCCATTATCCCAAGCTTCTTGCAGTTATCCTTAAGCGGCTGCATGTACACATTCATATTCTTCCCGGATAGTTGGGCCTCGGAATTATCAACGTCAGAAAATGTTCTTTCTTTGCATAATCTGTCCGGGGAGATTGAGTGGAATGACAAATACAGGCCAACAACTGTATTGGGCTGCCATCATACCAAACACATTGAACCCATCCGTGCTGGTGGCTACTCGAGGATTCCTTGGATCTGCCGCTTTTTCATCATGCAATGCATCGAAGTGTTTCCATGCAGCACCATCTGATGTGTGTACCATCATCAGATTCCCATCTGCATCCCGTTCAGTTCTTTTGCCCAATTTGTGCCATGTCATCTGTCTGGCCATCTCTTCGACCATGAATAGACGTTGAAGTCTTGGTATGATTGGCATATACTGAAGAACATTAATGGGGATTTGGTCTGACTCTTCTCACCCATACCGTTGTCTACCTCAACATACCTGGAAGACTTGCAAATGGGACAATAGTTCAAGTCCGCATACTGGAGCCTAAATAAGGCACATCCATTCTCACAGGCATCTATCTTCTCATAGGGCATCTTAAGTACACGGAGGATTTTGTCCGACCGGTACAGTTTTGCGGTGCATTATATGGCCTTTGGGTAGAAAGCGTCCAAATAGTGTCACTATCACGTCATAGCATTCTCTGCCCAAGTTGAATTGAGCCTTGAGCCATTACTTGTGCGATGGCATCCGGTGACAAAGCTCGGTGTGCTCATGGAGAGGACTCTTCGAAGACTCCAACATATCATTGAAGGCCTTTGCAGATTCCTCCATCTCATCGTCCGAATCCCGAGCATCATCAAAGTCTTGCACCATGTCTTCCATCCCGATACCATGCTCGTCGATGCGACGACGGCCCTCCTCAGCTCTAGAACGTTGGGAAGACTCACCATGAAATGTCCACATCGTATAACCAGGCGTAAAACCCCACTTCTGCAGGTGTTTGATCATTTCAAACTCTCACATCTTACGATAGTTGTCGACTCAAACAGGGCACCAAAGTTGTTTTCATTCCATTTGCAAATGCGGCTCTGATAAACCCCTTGGTTTTTGTCATCCATTCAGGGGTCATGTCTTTCTAATTAGGGTGACCGGTGTACATCCACGCACGATCACTCATCTTGCCTAGCTAGTGGACACTCAAGAAATACATACATAACTCAGCAAACCATATTCATCAGTTAATAGAGTTTCTCAGTTTTATTACGTCCATGCAACCTAGACGCTAATAGGTAAAGATAGGTCCTAATCCCACCCGAGTATGTGTACATTGGGTTCGTTTTCCCATGCTGCTCCGGATCCGACACAAAATTTCGGCACCTCCCGCTTCTCTTGATACACGTCTCGGCAATAAGCAGAGAGGATGTGTACCCGGAGAACAACAGAGAGGCACTGACGAAATTCTGCATCAGATCCGGAGCAGAGCATATGGGAAAACGAACCCAATCTACACATACTCGGGCTGTCCATGGATAACGTTGGACAATTCGAAAGAATTACGGTTATAAATATGCAAATGAATGCATATTTATAGATGTAACCCTTTCGAACGGGAGACGCATAGTGGTCACGCATACTGATGATTGAATACACCTATAGCTAGCAAGTTTCATCGGCACGAAGACCGGAACAGAGCAAATGAAGGGGGAGAGGAGGAGATGTCTTTTGTGCTCACCCACGAACGCAGGGGCGGAGCTCGTCGAACGCACGGGGAGGTCGTTCAACACCAGACCCTCACAACGATGAAACAACTGCACATTTAAATCCACACGATCAACGCAAATATATCTGAGGCTTTTCATAACAAAATTAGAAAATATATGACCTAACTCATAATTCACAAATAAATAGGGAGTGTCTATTTAGTACTTGATTGTTTTCCAATTCGGTATCATTCACATTTCCTGACAAATAAATAGAGGACACTTGTATGTCCAAAAAACCACCCCGGCGAAACACCAGCCAAACACCTAGGTAGTTTTGGTAAAACTGAGAAAACCATAGTTTTGGTAGTTTTTCCCTGTGCAACCCGTACATGCTAAGGCACACACTGTTCCTATACATTTGCTACTTTTGCATATTTGTGTGCTTGATTAATATCCAAACTAAATTTTGTTCAACAGTCATTGCCCAGTCTGCATTCTCATGTTTCCGTGTGTTGTTTCTTTGAGAGGATACCGTTCTTCAAATATGGAAGGGTCTAACAATGAATTAGTTCTTCTTGATGTGCAACCTAACCTATTTCCCAAATTCATATATAACCATCTGGCAGGTTTGGGATGTCTGAGCCCCATCCCTTGCCAAAGTTTTGATTTTACTTGCATTTAATTATGCATATCTTAGATGGTAAAATCATTTGATTTTTTACATGTCTTACATAGCCTATCGGATAATCTTGCTGCAGCCATACAAATATTTTTAAGCTGTGGTTTAATTATTTACCTTGGTGAGAAAGAAAACACATAAGCTTATAGACTTCATGTAGCATCAATTTGGTCCATTGTTTGCATTTTTTTCGAACCATGCAGGAGAACTGCATGTCATATATTAAGACAGAAACCAAGTACAAGGGTAGTACAAATGGTGATGACTGGTCAAGAGGCAAAACAGGGAGCAGGGAGCCTATGTGCTTTGCCCAAGAGACAAAACAGGGAGTAGGGAGCCTAATTGCTTTGCTCCAAAGATGAACCCATAAATGACATTCATATTTATTAAATCAACAAGCTTTAGAAGTGGAAGATGGGCATTGTGAAAGACTATATTGTTCGCTCTTTCTAGACGGACCAAAAGACCAAGGCGACTACAGAGTTAAACCCTTTTTTCCTTGATGTTCCGAAGAGTTGAAACAGCAGAAGTCCACCAATATGTGAAAGTGGAGTTCATGTACCGTTGAAGGGGCTGTAGGCTGGCCCAGCTAAGCGTGGCATGCCAAACCATACTGACAACCACACAGCCGAAGAACAAATGGTGAGCGCCTTCGTCATGCCCGCTACAAAATGCAAACTATGATCATGCGGTGGCCCTCTCTTTGCAAGATAATGAGCCGTCTGCGCTATGCATTTAACAGTCATAAGGAACATTTTATATTTGAGAGGAGCCCAGGTTCTTCCAAATGCCATCCTCACATTGAAAGAAGATGGCCGGAGCGAACAGTGATTGAAGAACTAACTTTTTATAATAGTGAACCATCTGCTTTTTATACCTCTTGACACCACTAGATACTGCCATGATTATTTGAATGCCCTCTTAGTAGTAACTTTGTTTGGCTCAATTGTTGTTGATGGTCAGCAAATCCTCATTTATTTTCTTCAGTTTCTACTCTACTGTAGTTTTGCTCTAAAGATTTAATTGGGGCTACTTTATAACAGGGACTTTGTATACCCTGACATCTACTCTTTGTTCAGTTGTAGTTTAGCATATGTTTCCTACGATGATATGCAGTAAACTACTGTCACATTGGTCCAGCGTTCAAGACCCTATGGGACCTAATAATGATTTTCAACTTCCAATTACCCTAACAATGAGAAGCAATGGAAGATTATGTCTAAACAGTGACCGGTTGGTTGGGAGATACCTGAATCTCGATGGCGCCTGTGGCGGGAGGGCTGGGAAGGGCGGCGCCCGTGGCTGGCTCGGTGGAGGGCGGGCATGGGCACGCCATGGTGGCCGGGAGGGGCGGGGAGGCCGGCTCGGTGGAGGGACGGGCGGCGGTGCTGGACGGGCTGCGGTGGAGGGACGGGCAGGCGAGCTGTGGGAGGAGGCGGGGAGGGCGGTGGCCGGGAGGCGGGGAGGCCGGCTCGGTGGAGGGACGGGCGGTCTTTGGGACGGGCTGCGGTGGAGGGACGGGCGCAGGCGAGCTGCGGTGGCGGGAGGGGCGGGAGGCGGGGGGGGAGCTGCGGTGTGGCGGGAGGGCGGGCGGCGGCTGGTCGTCTGAGGCGGGTCTTGGGGCAGACTTTTTCTAGACAAGTGGTGGGTGGGTGAGGTGGGGGAGAGAGAGAGGGTGGGGCCGGGCTGGAAGAGAGAGAGAGGGAGGGCCGGGCTGGGAGAGAGGGAGGAGAAATTTTTTAGAAAAGAGGGGAGATAGTTCGACCTCTTTGCCATCTGCCGACCCATTGGTGATGGCAAAGATATGGGCCTTGCCATCCATCGGCAGATGGCAAAGAGGTGGGGCTCTTGGCCATTATAGCGCCGTTATCCATTGGGCTCCACCCACTTCTTTGCCATTTGCCAACAGATGGAAGATTCTTTGCCATCTTGGCAGATGGCAAAGAGGTGAGTTGACAGAGCCGTTGCGACCGGACCCTACCCACCTCTTTGCCATCTCACTGGCAGATGGCAAGATTATTTGCCATCCACTAGCAGATGGCAAAGAATTGGCTGATGGCAACCATGTTCTTTGCCATCTGTCAGTTCTTTGCCATCTGTTTTTTATAAGCAGATGGCAAAGACGTTCTTTGCCATCAGCTGGCAGATGGCAAAGAGCTGGCTGATGGCAAATTCCCAGTTTCCAGTAGTGCCGCCTGATCTTGATCGTCATGGCTCATGTCACGAGGACCTCACGAGGTTTTCCTTACCTTGATCTGTCCGCCCCTCGCGAGCCAACCTGGTGAGGTCTCTCCCGAGGAGGTCTTGTGTAGTCCGCCTCGCGAGGCTTGGCCCCTCCCGAGGGTCTTGAGTGTTTGTTGGTGAAGGTGGGCCGTACTGGCCCGCTCGCAGAGCCACGCCATGGGCCGAGGCAGGCAAGTCTGGGGACCCCCATTCCCAGAATGACGACAGTAGCCCCCGGGCCCAAGGCGCGCTCGGGCTTGGCTTCGAGGCGAAGCCAAAGGTCAAGTGCAGAGCGCCGCAGGCCCCAATAGCCTGCGGCCTTGGTTGACGTGTGGCGGTTGATTGGACGTGGGCGTCTCCACTTCCCCACGCTGCCTCAGCAACTACCTGACTTGACAAGTCCCTGCGACATGCAAGGAAAAACCATCATTACCTGTGATCATGGGGGGCGCTGGTTGGCCTTCTCCTTCTATAAATGGGAGGGGGCGGAGCTCCCGTCGCCCATCTCTTCCCATTCCGCTTGATCCGTCTCCCTTGCTCCACTGCTAGCAGCAACACCAATGGCGCCCATCCAGAGGTTTTCTACCGCGGAGAAAGGAAAGACTCCCCTCGACGGGTCGGGACCGCTCCCGCCGAAGAAGAGGCCGGTCCACTGCCGCGACGCGGTGGCGATGCAGGTGGTGACGAGGCCCTGGTGCGAGCGGCCTCCTCCTGGGTATCCATTACCCCTGTATGCCCAGGCCGGGGCTCAGGAGGGAGAAGCGACGAGCGTCGGCGCGCGCGCTGTGGCCATGGTCGTCGTGTTGCGGTGGCGCGCGTCGCCGCTCCTGGAGTCCACGCCACGGACTCATCGCGCGAGCTCGTGCTGTGGACGGCGATGCTCCCGAGCACTTGGATCCGTTTCCCTTCTTTCTTCTCTGCTGAGATGCCGCCGAGGGGGCCCCTTGAGCTTTGGCTGCAGCACGCCAACTGCGACATGTCGGCGACTGGAGCGGAGGTTGAGGCCATCTCCCCAGGGAAGATCTTCATGATGGTCGCCCGAGTGTGTCATGAGGAGGGCGCCCTCGCGATCCACTTCGAGTACGACGGCGCCTCCACGCTGTTCTTCAAGGTCTTCGACGCTGAAGGCCGCCGTCTGGAGTGTTGCCCCAGGTAGGATCAACAGGCTGGCGCCGCAGCTGGGGCAAGGCCTACTGCCCGCGTCGCCAGTGGCCCCTCTGGAAGCAGCGGCGACACTTGGGAGTCCAGCGATTCTCCCGAGAACAACGAGACCCCGAAGACGAGCGATGACAGCTACGTGCCTCCAATCTCCCGCCGAGCTCGGAGCAGGGCCGTAGCATTAGGTCACCGTCGCTGCTGATCTGGATGAGGTTGACGCCGGCCTCTGGCGGCCCACTGTTGATGATGGCGTCGTCCACAGGGCGCGTGTAGATAGGATTCTCGAAGTTCTTGTCTTTTGTTCCCTGCGAGGATTCAAGGAGTACCCCATGGGGACGTGTCAAGGGTCTATAATGTCTTTTGTTAATATTGTCCTTATTATGAACTGGCGCGAGCGCGAGTCCTGCTTCAGCTTGGTCTCCCCTTTCTGACCTCGCGACGACTTGGTGCTCTACGCTGATAGGTCCCGGTCCCCAGGCAGGCTGCAGCCGTCGCTGGTATACCAGGTCGCGTGCCGTGATCAAGGCCAGGAGGTGAGCGGCCCGAGGTCCAGTAAGAGCTCCTGAGGCGCGATGCTTAGGAGGTCCCCTTTAGCGCTCAAGCAGCCGTCGAGAGGTTGGAAAGGGCGGCGATGTGGCTGCAGCAGGGCTGCGGCTAGTGTGGTTCCTAGTCCTTAGTGGTTTAGCCAACCCAAACATGAGACTTATCTTGTCGGTCTGGAGTAGGTTCCCCATGATGCGCCAGATTCGTGCGTAGGCGTCTGTAGCATAGCTAGGCCAGGCCCATTCGAGCCTCTCCCTCTTCTCCATGCTCTCCCTTGTGCTCTACGTCCTCAGCTCCCGGCCCTCGAGCGAGCTCAGCCGCCGCTGGTATGCCAGGTCGCGTGTCGTGGTCAAGGCCAGGGGGTGAGGGCTGGAGAGCCAGTAAGAGCTTCAGAGTCGCGATGCTCAGGAGCCCCCCTTTTAACGAGCAAGCGGATCGCACGAGAGAAGAGAGAGCTCGCGGTGCCGCCTACCGTCGTCCTCAGAACATTCCTGCGAGCCAGCACAAGGAGAGACATAGTTTGCCATTATGGTTGCCCGGTGGCCACTGATCACTTTGCCAGAGAACGAGGGCACTGAGGGCCTGGTGAGGTGGCGTGCATGGCCAGAGCTCGGCCGCTCAGATTTGTCGACGTTGCAGGGACGGACCCAAGCACAAGCGTCGTGCCAGAGTGAGCAACTCCCGGGGTAAGTGCCAACCAAGCAGGTGATGGTCATAGGCAGATTAAGCATGGAAAGCAAACAACTTAAGTAAATGCAGGGAAGATACATGCCATTGGATCAGGCCCGAGCGGCTTGGGGATGATGCAGCCCGAGGGGCGCCCCCAGCAAGGTAAGCTAAAGACATAAAAAGGGATACATGCCACAGGGACGGACCCACATGGCCTAGGAATGATGCAGCCCTGAGGGCGCTCCCAGCTAAATAAACTTGGAAGATGTCACCTGGTTCTGTTGATGAAGGGGTGTTGGGGCAGCTGAAGGTGCACGGAGAAGGGGTTGTTCCTCACGAGCCGCCGGGGCCCTGAGCCTTGGGAGGCTCTGGGGGTCCAGGCGGTTCCTTGAGGACCGTCTCCATCTCCGTCAGGACGGCATGGTGCCTGGCTTCCTGAGTCGCCAGGGCACGCCGCAGGTTGTGCTGATAGGCAAACGCCATGCTCGGCAGGCCAAAGGTATGCAAATGTAGCTGGGTGGTGGACCCTCGCAGCTTCCCACGCGCGAAGGCCAGAAGGGCTCCTGAGATGCGGCCCTGTTGAGCTCTGAGACGTCGACTGATACGTCTCCGTCGTATCTACTTTTCCAAACACTTTTGCCCTTGTTTTGGACTCTAACTTGCATGATTTGAATGGAACTAACCCGGACTCACGCTGCTTTCAGCAGACTTTCCATGGTGTTATTTATGTGCAGAAACAAAAGTTCTCAGAATGACCTGAAACTCCACGGAACATCTTTTTGGAAAATATTAAAAATACTATAAGAAAAATCCACGTCAGGGGCCCACAGCCTGTCCACGAGGGTGGGGGGCGCGCCCCCCTGCCTCATGGGCCCCCTGACACTCCACCGACCTCAACTCCACCTCCATATATTCACTTTCGGGGAGAAAAAAAATCAGAGAGAAGGATTCATCGCATTTTACGATACGGAGCCGCCGCCAAGCCCTAAAACCTCTCGGGAGGGCTGATCTGGAGTCCGTTCGAGGCTCCGGAGAGGGGAATCCGTCGCCGTCGTCATCATCAACCATCCTCCATCACCAATTTCATGATGCTCACCGCTGTGCGTGAGTAATTCCATCGTAGGCTTGCTGGACGGTGATGGGTTGATGAGATTTATCATGTAATCGAGTTAGTTTTGTTAGGGTTTGATCCCTAGTATCCACTATGTTTTGAGATTGATGTTGCTATGACTTTGCTATGCTTAATGCTTGTCACTAGGGCTCGAGTGCCATGATTTCAGATCTGAACCTATTATGTTTTCATGAATATATGTGAGTTCTTGATCCTATCTTGCAAGTCTATAGTCAGCTACTATGTGTTATGATCCGCAACCTCAAGTGACAATAATTGGGACAACTCCCGGTGATGACCGTAGTTTGAGGAGTTCATGTATTCACTATGTGTTAATGCTTTGGTCCGGTACTCTATTAAAAGGAGGCCTTAATATCCCTTAGTTTCCATTAGGACCCCACTCCCACGGGAGGGTAGGACAAAAGATGTCATGCAAGTTCTTTTCCATAAGAACGTATGACTATATTCGGAATACATGCCTACATTACATTGATGAATTGGAGCTAGTTCTGTGTCACCCTATGTTATGACTGTTACATGATAAACCGCATCCGACATAATTCTCCATCACCGATCCAATGCCTACGAGCTTTTCACATATTGTTCTTTTCTTATTTACTTTTCCGTTGCTACTGTTACAATCATTACAAAACCCAAAAATATTACTTTTGCTATCGTTACCGTTACTTCCATATTACTTTGCTACTAAATACTTTGCTGCAGATATTAAGTTATCCAGGTGTGGTTGAATTGAAAACTCAACTGCTAATACTTGAGAATATTCTTTGGCTCCCCTTGTGTCGAATCAACAAATTTGGATTGAATACTCTACCCTCAAAAACTGTTGCGGTCCCCTATACTTGTGGGTTATCAAGACTATTTTCTGGCACCGTTGCCGGGGAGCATAGCTCTATTCTTTGAGTCACTTGGGATTTATATCTTCTGGTCACTATGAAGAACTTGAAAGACGCTAAGACAAAAATCTATCCCTCAACTACAAGGGGAGGTAAAGAACTGCCATCTAGCTCTGCACTTGATTCACCTTCTGTTTTGAGTAAGTTTGCGACACCTAAACCTGCTTCTGCTATTCATTTTGATATGTCGCATGTTATTGATTATGCCACTTCTGCTATGCATGATACTTATGATGAAACTACTACTATGCTTGATACTACTGTGCCACTTGGTGAATTTCTTGATGAAGAACTTGCTAGGGTTAGAGAGAATGAAATTATTGAAACTGATAATATTGATGAAAGTGATGATGAAGACTCTCCCCCTAATAAATATGAATCTCCTGTTATTCCTGAGGGTTATGTTTTGGAAAAAGAAGCTGCTATAGCTATTTTAGCTTGCAAAGATAGATACGAGCTCAAGAGGTTATTAGCTAAATGGAAGCAGCAATCTCTTCATGCTAGAATGAAACCCGACCCTGCTTTTGCTACTTCACCTATCTGTGTTACTGATAAGGATTATGAATTATCTGTTGATCCTGATATAATTACTTTGGTTGAATATGATCCTTTTCATGGCTATGAATCTGAAACTATTGTGGCACATCTTACTAAATTAAATGATATAGCCACCCTGTTCACTAAAGATGAGAAATCTCGCTACCTATATATCCTTAAAATATTTCCGTTCTCATTAAAGGGTGATGCTAAGATATGGTTTAATTCTCTTGATCCTGGTTGTGTGCATAGTCCCCATGATATGATTTATTACTTCTCTGCTCATAAGAAACAAGCTGCTTTAAGGGATATATATAATTTTGTGCAAATTGAAAGAGAGAGGCTCCCACAAGCTTGGGGGAGGCTTCTCCAATTACTTAATGCTTTGCCTGATCATCCTCTTAACAAAAATGAAATACTCGATATCTTTTATAATGGATTAACTGATGCTTCCTGAGATTACCTGGATAGTTGTGCTGGTTCTGTTTTCAGGGAAAGAACACCGGATGAAGCTGAAATTCTATTGAATAATATGTTGCAAATGAAAATAATTGGACACTTCCGGAGCCAGCTCCTGAGCCAACTCCTAAGCCTATTCCTAAACCAACTCCGAAGAAAAGAGGTGTTCTATTTCTCAGTACTGAAGATATGCAAGAGGCAAAGAAATCTATGAAAGAAAAAGGTATTGAAGCTGAAGATGTTAAGAATTTACCTCCTATTAAAGAAATACATGGTCTTAATTTACCTCCTGTTCAAGAAATATATGATCCTAATCCGTCACCTATTAAAGAAACTCATGGTCTTGATAACCCGACACAGGTAGTAAAGGTAAATTCTCTCTATAGATTTGATGAAGGTGATGTTCCTCACTATAAGTCTGCTAGACTATGCTTAGAATAGTTTGATAATTTTATTGTCAAACAAGAAAACTTCAATGCTTATTTTGGTAGACAATTGAAATACAATTCCGATACGCTTGAACACTTGGGTGATTATATGTCTAGAGTTAAAGATGAACTTAAACTCATTACTAAACATGCTTCTATGGTCACCACTCAAGTAGAACAAGTACTTAAAGCTCAGAATGATTTGCTCAATGAATTGAATAGTAAGAATAATGACTATGCTGTTAGAGTGGCTACTTGAACCGGTAAAATGACTCAGGAACCTTTGTATCCTGAAGGCCACCCTAAGAGAATTGAGCAGGATTCTCAGAGAAATAATATTGATGCACCTAGTCCTTCTAAAAAGAAGAAAAAAAGAATGATAGGACTTTGCATGCTTCTAGTGAACCTATTGCGGAAACACCTGAGAACCCAAATGATATTTCTATCTCTGATGCTGAAACACAATCTGGCAATGAACATGAATCTAGTGATAATATTAATGAAGATGTTCATGATGATGCTCAACCTAGTAATGATAATGATGTAGAAATTGAACCTGCTGTTGATCTTGATAACCCATAATCAAAGAATCAACGTTATGATAAGAGAGACTTTGTTGCTAGGAAGCACGGTAAAGAAAGGGAGCCATGGGTTCAGAAACCCATGCCTTTTCCTCCCAAACCATCCAAGAAAAAGGATGATGTGGATTTTGAGCGCTTTGGTTGAAATGATTAGACCTATATTTTTGCGTGTCACGTTAAGCGATATGCTCAAAATGAATCCTTATGCTAAGTATATGAAAGAAATTGTTACTAATAAAAGAAAGATACCGGAGGCTGAAATTTCCACCATGCTTGCTAATTACACCTTTAAGGGTGGAATACCAAAGAAACTTGGAGATACAGGAGTACCCACTATACCATGGTCCATTAAAATAAATTATGTTAAAACCGCTTTATGTGATCTTGGAGCCGGTGTTAGTGTTATGCCTCTCTCTTTATATCGTAGACTTGACTTGAATAAGTTAGACACCTACTGAAATATCTTTGCAAATGGCTGATAAATCAACTGCTATACCTGTCGGTATTTGTGAGGATGTGCCTGTTGTAGTTGCAAACGTTACTATTTTGACGGACTTTGTTATTCTTGATATTCCCGAGGACGATAGTATGTCTATTATTCTTGGAAGAACTTTTTTTGAATACTGCAGGGGCTGTTATTGATTGCAACAAAGGCAATGCCACTTTTCATGTTAATGGCAATGAGCATACGGTACACTTTCCGAGGAAACAACCTCAAGTTCATAGTATAAATTCTATTGGAAAAATTCCATCGATATTTTTGGAGGTTTTGAATTTCCTCTTCCTACTGTCAAGAAGAAATATGATATTCTTATTATTGGGGATGTGCATATCCCCGTTAAGGTAACATAGTGTTATTCAAAATTTCTCCGGTTCCATGTTATTCGAAATGAGTTTGTTAACAAGACTTGATCAACCTTGTTAGTGGATTCCTTTTAATGAGCATGAGATGGATGAAACTAGAAGGCACAACCTTCTGTACGCTCTCTTTATTTTATGTTATTTAGTTGAAATAAAGTAAAAATAGTATTTTTCTGTCTGTTTCCTGAATTATCCGTGCAATATAAAAATACCCCGAAAATAAAAGTTCTCCAAATGCCCTGAAAATGGAATATGATTTTTTCTGGAATATTTGATAATATATGGCACTGAGAACACAATAGGGGAGCAAGCACCTGGCCACGAGGGTCTGTGGCGCCCACCCCTACAGTATGCGCCTGCCTCATGGGCCCATGGTGGGTCCCCTCCACTTATTCCTGCACCCACACACTCCTTCTTCCTCCCAAAAAATCACCATCCAGCTCAAGCACGAGTTCTAGCTCATTTTGCTGCGATTTTCGATCTCCTTGCTCAAAGCGCCTCTCACAAAACTGCTTCCGGGGATTGTTCCTTCGTATGTGACTCCTCCATTGGTCCAATTAGTTTTTGTTCTAGTGCTTTATTCATTGCAAATTTGTGCTGCCTAGGTGACCATGTTCTTGAGCTTGCATGTCAAATTTATATGGTTCCAAGTAGTTCTAATGCTTGATATAGGCCCTAGGCACTTGTAGGAGTAATTGCTATCAATTTTGTTGAGCTTGGTTTACTTTTATTTGAAGTCACTAAAAATTTCAGAATTTTTCAGAAAATAATGAAGAGATTTTTGAGGGGCTCATCGAGCCAAAGCTTGAAGGAAAAGCAAAGTGAAGAAGCACAGAGGCCCAAATATAATCTGCCTCGCACCGCGGAGGTTCGGCCGTGTGAATGGCCTTCCGATGATTTCTTGAGAGAAGCCGTGATTTATGATGATTTTTATGAATTGGCTGAGAATGCAGGCCTCACCGACTTCCTCATGCCAACGCAAATAAAGTATCTCCGACTCACCAATACTTTTGTGCAAAACTTCTACTATTATCCTAAGGAATCACCTCCTTCAAGAGAGTTTCATTTATATGATGTGGTTAAGAAGATGCCACTAGATGAATTTTGCAAGATTTGCAAAATACCTTTTGAGGGTAGTTTAGATGAACCACATCGTAAAGATGTGGATAGGTTTATTGACACTATCACTGTGGGGGAAACCAGGAAGGTTTCCGATGCAAGAATCACTAGCATACATTTTCCTGTTTTACGCTACTTCGCCATATTTGCTAGTCGTTTCTTAATTGGTCGCGGAAACTGTGGAAACATTAGTGTTCCTGATATTATCATTTTGTTCCATGGTTTATTCTGCGATAACACTGTTAGTATGTGCGGTATTATTGCCAAACGGTTAAGTCTGAACCGTATGAAGGGCCCCATCTTTGGAGGTATTTATGCTTCGCGCCTTGCTGCACACTATAACATACCTATTAGGCACTATGAAAAAGAAGAAAAATTGCTGCCCACTGCTTATTTAGATTATAAGAGTCGGGTAGCGCATGACTTTATTGTTAAGAATAGGGAAGGAGCGCTTAAATACAAGTTGTTCTTTGATAAACATCACCCTGAGACTATTACCTTGCTTGCTCCCTCTTTGTTTAATTTATTTGAAGGTCCGTATCTCATTCCGTTGGCGGCCATTCACGCCTACCGGAACTCTACACCAGCCACGGAGCCAGAACCACAATTTGAACCTCCACGATAGTCTAATTACCAGTGGAATCCGGAGATGATTTCCAACCAGTGGCAATCAGAGTCTTCTTCATCTCAGTACAACCCCGGCTACAACTATGGATATCCGCCAGGCCATCCGTGGCAATAAACCAACTTAGGCCAAAAGCCTAAGCTTGGGGGAGTACGTATTTCCCACCGACATTACATTCATGTTCACACACTCATTGCTAGATGTCGGTGCTCATACTCTTTCACTGTAATATCCATGCTAGTTTATTTTGTTTTCTTGCTTTCTTCTTGTGTGTTTGATAAACCTTAAGAAAAACCAAAAAAAATTAGTTGTAGCTTTTAGCTAGTTTACTTTTCTTGCTGTAGTAGTAATAATTAAAAAGAAAACCCAAAAAGATTTCATGTTCTTCTTTTGCTTGTTCGGAGCTTTCCCGTGTAAATAGTTTTATTTCTTTTCTTTTCATTGGGGGTCAATAGGAGAAGACCATGATTAAATTGTTGAAGTGGCTCTTATATGCATTATTGTTGATTTAACAAAGAGCCTATATTGCCTTGTCTTCTCCTGTTTATTGAATGCTCGCAGATTCTAGCTTAGTCCGATGCACGTGCACTCTTATTATTATTCACATCGTTCGGTCGTGCAAGTGAAAGGCAATTATGACGATATATGATGGACTGAATAAGATGAGAAAAGCTGGTATGAACTCGACCTCTCTTGTTTACGTAAATATGATGAGTTCATCGTTCCTGATTCAGCCTATTATGAATAACATGTTTGCAATGAGAATTTGAGATCATAGTTGCTTATGCCATGCTTTATTAGCTATGAGTTATAATGGTTTACCTTGCGTGCCAACATGCTATTAAAATGGTTGTGATGTGGTATAGTGGGGTGGTATCCTCCTTTGAATGATTTAAGTGACTCGACTTGGCACATGTTCACACATGTAGTTGAAACAAATCAACATAGCCTTCACGATATTTATGTTCATGGTGGATTATATCCTACTCATGCTTGTACTCAATGTTTATTAATTTTAATGCATGTTCATGACTGTTGTCGCTCTCTAGTTGGTCGCTTCCCAGTCTTTTGCTAGCCTTCACTTGTACTAAGCAGGAATACTGCTTGTGCATCCAATCCCTTAAACCCCAAAGTTATTCCATATGAGTCCACTATACCTTCCTATATGCGGTATCTACCTGCCGTTCGAAGTAAATTTGTATGTGCCAAACTCTAAACCTTCAAATAAACATTCTGTTTTGTATGCTCGAATAGATCATGTATCAACTAGGCCTATCTGTATCTTCCATGCTAGGCGGGTTATTCTCAAGAGGAGTGGACTCCGCTCCTCACTCACGAGAAAATGGCTGGTCACCGGGATGCCAAGTCCCATGCTTTATGCAAACTAAATCAAAATAATTGCAAACAAAATTCCCCCTGGGACTGTTGCTAGTTGGAGGCACTCGTTGTTTCGAGCAAGCCATGGATTGATGCTTGTTGGTGGAGGGGGAGTATAAACTTACCATTCTGTTTGGGAACCGCCTATAATGTGTGTAGCATGGAAGATATCGCCATCTCTTGGTTGTTATGTTGACAATGAATGTATGCCGCTCAAAATATTATTTATCTCTATTTCAAAACCGAGCTCTGGCACCTCTACAAATCCCTCTTTCCCTCTGCGAAGGGCCTATCTATTTACTTTCATGTTGAGTCATCACCCTCTTATTAAAAAGCACTAGCTGGAGAGCACTGCTGTCATTTGCATCCATTATTATTAATTTATATTGGGTATGATTATGACTGGATCTCTTTTACCATGAATTACAATGTCTAGTCAGTCCTTGATCTTTACAGGTGCTCTGCATTTATGTTTTGCGGTCTTAGAAAGGGCTAGCGAGATACCATCTTATTATATCATATCATGATTGTTTTGAGAAAGTGTTGTCATCCAAGATTTATTATTATGGCTCGCTAGTTGATTATGCCATTGATATGAGTAAACATGAGACCTAAGAGTTATTGTGAATGTGGTTAGTCATTTGCTGAAAACTTGAATGTTGGCTTTACATATTTACAACAACAAGAGCAAACAGAGTTTGTAAAAGTTTTTCTTTATCACTCTCAGTTTATCAACTGAATTGCTTGAGGACAGGCAAAGGTTTAAGCTTGGGGTAGTTGATAAGTCTCCGTCGTATCTACTTTTCCAAATACTTATGCCCTTTTTTTGGACTCTAACTTGCATGATTTGAATGGAACTAACCCGGACTGACGCTGTTTTCAGCAGACTTTCCATGGTGTTATTTATGTGCAGAAACAAAAGTTCTCGGAATGACCTGAAACTCCACGGATCATATTTTTGGAAAATATTAAAAATACTGGAAGAAAAATCCACGTCAGGGGGCCCACACCCTGCCCACAAGGGTGGGGGCGCGCCCCCTGCCTCATGGGCCCCCTGACGCTCCACCGACCTCAACACCAACTCCATATATTCACTTTCGGGGAGAAAAAAATCAGAGAGAAGGGTTCATCGCATTTTACGATACGGAGCCGCCGCCAAGCCCTAAAACCTCTCGGGAGGGCTGATCTGGAGTCCGTTCGGGGCTCCGGAGAGGGGAATCCATCACCGTCATCATCATCAACCATCCTCCATCACCAATTTCATGATGCTCACCGCCGTGCGTGAGTAATTCCATCGTAGGCTTGCTGGACGGTGATGGGTTGGATGAGATTTATCATGTAATCGAGTTAGTTTTGTTAGGGTTTGATCCCTAGTATCCACTATGTTCCGAGATTGATGTTGCCGTGACTTTGCTATGCTTAATGCTTGTCACTAGGGCCCGAGTGCCATGATTTCAGATCTGAACCTATTATGTTTTCATGAATATATGTGAGTTCTTGATCCAATCTTGCAAGTCTATAGTCACCTACTATGTGTTATGATCCGGCATCCCCGAAGTGACAATAATCGGGACCACTCCCAGTGATGACTGTAGTTTGAGGAGTTCATGTATTCACTATGCGTTAATGCTTTGGTCCGGTACTCTATTAAAAGGAGGCCTTAATATCCCTTAGTTTCCATTATGACCCCGCTGCCACGGGAGGGTAGGACAAAGGATGTCATGCAAGTTCTTTTCCATAAGCACGTATGACTATATTCGGAATACATGCCTACATTACATTGATGAATTGGAGCTAGTTCTGTGTCACCCTATGTTATGAATGTTACATGATGAACCGCATCCGGCATAATTCACCATCACCGACCCAATGCCGACGAGCTTTTCACATATTGTTCTTCGCTTATTTACTTTTCCGTTGCTACTGTTACAATCACTAGAAAACCCAAAAATATTACTTTTTCTATCATTACCGTTACTTCCATATTACTTTGCTACTAAATACTTCGCTGCAAATATTAAGTTATCCAGGTGTGGTTGAATTGACAACTCAACTGCTAATACTTGAGAATATTCTTTGGCTCCCCTTGTGTCAAATCAACAAATTTGGGTTGAATACTCTACCCTCGAAAACTGTTGCGATCCCCTATACTTGTGGGTTATCATCGACGCAGACACGCAGCCCGGCATCCTCGCCTGGATGGGAGGTTGCGCCATGTGAACGGCGATTGCCGCGCATGGCCATTGCATCCTGAAGTTCCTGTGTGGTCTTGGTGACGAACTCCTGAGCGGTGGGCGCTCCTCGCCCTGTGTCCTCCTAAGGGAAACGTGTCGCGGAGCACGCCTCCAAGTTGTGCTCAAGCGCCTCCCTCATTATGTTGGCTAGGTCTGAGGCCCTCCAGAAGAGATCCCCGAGCCCTTCCCGAGGAGGGCGCCGGGTGCGCTTTCCTATGCGATGGAGGGAGGTGCCCCAGGCACGTGTGCCGATCTGGTCGTGGCACTGCTTGAGGAGCCGCTTGCCTGAGGCCTTGCGCGGAGCAGCTGCTTCTTATTCTTAGGGGTGGCCTCAGGAGGGCACTCGCCCTTGCTGTCGGGGTCGTCGATTGCTGTGGCTTGGAAGGCGCGCTCGAGGGAGCACAGCTGTCGGTGTCAAAACCGGCGGATCTCGGGTAGGGGGTCCCGAACTGTGCGTCTAGGCTTATGGTAACATGAGACAAGGGACACGATGTTTTTACCCAGGTTCGGGCCCTCTCGATGGAGGTAATACCCTACTCCTGCTTGATTAATATTGATGATATGGGTAGTACAAGAGTAGATCTACCACGAGATCAAGGAGGCTAAACCCTAGAAGCTAGCCTATGGTATGATTGTTGTTCGTCCTACGGACTAAAACCCTCCGGTTTATATAGACGCCGGATAGGTTAGGGTTACACAGAGTCAGTTACAATGGTAGGAGATCTACATATCCGTATCGCCAAGCTTGCCCTCCACGCCAAGGGAAGTCCCATCCGGACACGGGACAAAGTCTTCAATCTTGTATCTTCATAGTCTTGGAGTCCGGCCGTGACGATAGTCCGCTATCCGGACACCCTAGTCCAGACTCCTCAAGAGCCTCGAACCAGGCTTCAATGACGACGAAGTCCGCACGCATATTGTCTTCGGCATTGCAAGGCGGGTTCCTCCTCCGAATACTTCATGGAAGGTTTTGAACACCAGGATAGTGTCCGCTCGCAAAACAAGTTCCACATACCACCGTAGAGAGAATAACTTTTGCACAGATCTGCTGACGTATTCCGCGGGCGTGACATCACACCACGGGCGCAGGCCTTTTTATGAATCGTTTTTACCATTCCGCCTTAGCGCGTTAGCGAGGCGGTTTCCTTTGGCACGCCTTATCAAAGCATAGATCATGCCCCTTATTCCGGGATTCTCATCAATACGGACGTGGGTAACCCATCCGCGCCATTGATTACGGGCGCTTGGGAGATAAGCAAGTTTTACCAGGCTGGTGGGGGACGATAACCGTCATTCCATATAAGGGGATAAGGATCCACCTTTTCACCCACGCCTTCTTCCTCCTTTGCTCATCCATTTCCGCCAAGACTTGAGCTCTAGCACCCATGTCCGCACATTCCTCCTCAACCTTCTCCAACCATGTCAGAGCGGAGGCAGATGGATGGCCTCCTCCGTCACGGAGGGGCACATCACAAGACTGCGGGAGGCCGGATACTTGTCCGGCGATATCGCGCACAGGCTGCCCGACGCGGGGCAGCTCATTCCAACCCCCAGGCCCCATGAGAGGGTGGTGTTTCTCCCCCACTTCCTCCGCGGACTAGGTTTTCCACTTCACCCATTTGTCCGGGGGCTCATGTTCTACTACGGCCTGGACTTCCATGACCTGGCCCCGAATTTTGTCCTCAACATCTCGGCGTTTATCGTCATGTGCGAGGCCTTCCTTCTCGCATCCAGCCCCACTCGCCTATGGTGAAGACCTTTAATGTCGTGTCAAGGTTGTGGGCGGTCGTCAAGCGGAGTGCGGAGGCGCCATGGTCGGCAAGATGGCCAAAGTCCTATGGCTCGAGGGCTCCTTTGTGGAGACAATAAAGGGGTGGCAATCGGGGTGGTTCCACATCACCGAGCCACGCGACCCTGAATGGGTGGCAGCCCCCGAATTCAGATCTGGATTCCCCACACGGCTCTTGTCATGGAAAGAGACGGGCCTGAAGTGGGGGGATTCGGACGAGCTATCCGGACTCCAAACATGCGTCCGAAAGATCTGGATTCCCCACACGACTCTCGTCATGGAAAGAGACGGGCCTGAAGTGGGGGGATTCGGACGAGCTATCCGGACTCCAAACATGCGTCCGAAACCTGGTGAACAAGAATCTCAGGCTTGTCGACGTAATCCAGGTGATGCTCATCCGCCGGATTCTCCCATGCCAACAACGGGCCTTCAATTTGTGGGAGTTCGTTCCGGCACATCACCGAACCTTGGGCCGGCTCTTCGATACTACGTACGAAGATGCCTGGAAGGTGCTGTTCAAGGGCGCCGAAGCCCCCGCATCCGCTAACAAAGATCGCGGATACAGCTCACGGCGTCAAGCCGACAAGGTAAGTTATTTTACCCTTTACGGGACTCTTTTTTCATAGATTGACTCTACGTGGGATCTAAAAACTCCCTATTCTTTGACAGGACTGGCTGAAGACGTCCGGACAGATTAACCGTCCGGCTCCTTTGCCGAAGACCAGCGGACGCCTGATTGACGGGTTAGCCGGCTTCGCACCCCATGTGGTGCCGGAGAAGAAGGCTAAGAAGGAGGCCACGGGAACTCGAAGGAGCTCCCCGACGCCAGTGGCCGCTGATTCAAGCAGTAATCTTCTCCCAAGACGAGGAGGAGGAAGAAGAAGCTTCTCCCCCAGCGGGGGAGGAGAGGAAAAGGAAGGTCGCCCCAACTGGGGAGGCCGGAGGGTCCAAGAAGGGAAGAACCCTTCCTCCGGACTTCTCCACCAACATCGACGACGAGGAGGAGGATTGGCCTACAAGGGCCAAGCCCCTGGCGAGATCGTAAGTGTCCGGATACCCATGGCTTTTTATTATTGCAGAGTGTTCTCTAATCTCGAACAATCATGCAGCTCGCCAAAGGGCGAGTTCGCCGATTCATCGAGCGGGTCCCTGGGCTCGTCGGAAATGGAGAGTACTTCGCTTCCAACCGCCTCCTCGCCTCACGCCATGGATGACGCCATGGTGGGGCCCCAAGGGGCTTGGTCAAGAGGAGGTGGCGCAGGAGGTGCCACAAGGCAACCTCCCTGACTCAGCGCGCGGGGGGCAAGACCCCCAGGGGCTCTAAGCCCGACCCTTGTCCGGACTCCATGCCGGAACCTTCAGCGGTTCCGGAGTCCGGCAAGCGGTCCCTTCGCAAGAAGGGTAAGACGCTGGTGTCCTCCAACCGGAGGCACCGGATAGCCATCGGAGGCGCCAACGGCGCCTCCATCGAGGAGGAGCACCGCCTTTATTATGAGTGCGGTAATCCGGACAGATTCAAGACGCCAAGAGCGGCCGACCGAAGCCTGTACCAGCCTTCTAACAGGCTTTGAGGTAATTTTGGAATATGTAAAAATATTACCGCATAGACGGTAGTTCTCGATGCTTAGTTCGGTGTTCGGAAAGAAAAGCCGGACTAAGGATCTAAAAAGATATACGCAGGAGTCTAACATAAGTATGTCAATATGGGAATGCAGGCTGCGCCGACCTCTGCCAAGACCGATGCGGAGGTCGATGCATTAAAGCAGAGCCTCGAGCAGTCCGAGAACGAGCTCGGCCAAGCCAAGAAGCAGCTCGAGGACAAGGAAGGTACGTAGTACCTTATTAAAGAAATACCATATAGAAAGGTTTCAGTTGCAAAATAAAATAGGAATAACATGGGTACTGCAGGGGCCACGAACGAGGTGGCGACCCTGAAGGAAGCGGTGTCCGTGGCCGAAAACAAAGTGGATGCGGAATGCAACGAGCGAGAGAAGGGGGAGGCGCAGCTGGCTAAGGTTCGACAAGAGCTCCAAGCTCTCGTGGATAAACACGAGAGTTTGGAGCGTGACTCGAAGCCTCGAGAGTCCGAGCTCGCCTCGGCTCTTGAGAGTGCCAAAGCTGATAAGGCCGAGGCCCAAAAAGCCCTCCAAGAAATTGAGTCATTAAAGAAGATAGCGGCAGGTAAGGCATTCTTTATGCAAAGCAAGCATGTGAAAGTGAATTACCTATTACTTACCCGGATTCGGAGATCTCCAGGAGCATTCGCAGATTTGCCCCGTAGTGTGTCTGATGCTGCCGCATTCTACTGCGCCAAGGAGGGAGCTCGACGGAAAAGGTGTTCTGGTCTCCGGTATCGAGGCCGAACATCCGTGCCTTCGAGCGACCAGCTGAAGTAGCTGGTTGAGCTCCACAAGGTCGCCGAACAGGCCATGAAGGGCCTTATAGCGCGGCCGTGGCCATTGGAGGCCATGCCCGGAGCTACTTCCGGCTTGGTGCAGCGGCTGGTGGATGCCTGTCCACGGATTGAAGTCATCAAGCGCCCGCCTGCATTGAAGGTGTCCGTCGGGCCCTTGCCCGTGCTAACGTAATCGGGGCAAGCTGGATGCGGAGAAGCTTGTGACGGACGGGCCACCGAAGGGCCATGAGCATCGTGACGCTCAAATGTATTATGAGGGCCTCTGAAGGGTGCCCGCCGAATAGCGGATGAGTGCTCCAAAGATGTAATTTTGAATAGGCTCGCATTTGTTATCCTGTGACGCTGAAAACTTGTTCATATGCGCTTAAGCAACGCTTGTTAATTTAAAATATTACCTTCGTGCGGATGTTTATCAAATTTGAGAGACGGCAAGTCGTTATTTCAGCCCCCATGCCACAGTCTTTGGGGTGTTCGGGATAAAGTTGAGCACTCTTGTTCCCATTCTTGGGTCCATCTAGGAGGCGCTCAACACAACGAACAAGGCAACCGGACTTATAATGCTTGAACACTCTCACTTAGCCATAGAATTCTATAATTTTAAATTTCGGCGAAGCCCCTAGTATTCGGAAGACCGAGTTCGGGGCGCTATCCATGCCTTGGCCGGACAATCCGTTTCCTCACTCTAAGCGGCATAAGTCTTTAGGGACCCGAAAAAACCTCTCGAACAGCGACCGGCTCTCGCCTCTATCATGACGGTCAGTTTTAGCTTTCTCCATCGAGGTGCTCGACCCAGCTCAACTGGGGCACAATCGCAATGGTTCTCCCGGTGCTACCTTAGACGATATAACGGAACGTAAGGTACCAAAACACGGGAGCCGGGCAAACCCAACTATTGACCCAAGACATGATTCGGAGCCGATTCATATAATGCTATAAGTTCGGGGTGCCGCACTTGTGAAAGTGTTCGGACTTATCACACCATAATTTTGGGATACTTAAGCCCTCGGTGTATTGGCCGCACGAAAGTGTACGGTTGCAACATGTCGTGAAATAAACATATGTATAGATAAAGGAAGTAGAGCAATAATAAGCAAAAGCTATGTATTGTTTATTCAAAAGGTACCGCAATGAAAGCGTAACGATACAAATAGTGTGATAAGCAAGGGATGGGACTATCTAACATGTCCTTCTCCGTGGGTAAGCTGCGGGATGGTATGTAAAACAGGTATAATGCTCATAATAGAGACCACACGAACACTTCGACGTGGCTTACCGCTTCCACGGCTGTTGCATCGTGGGTTCGGTGATTCTAGTGCCGGACAGGACTTCTGAAAGACGGAGTCCTGAAAGTAAGAAAAAGGAAGAAAAAGGAAAAAGGAAAAGAATGACACAATCGGGAGCCCCTGGTGCGGTCGAGCCGCATTCTTGGCGTGCCGTGGTCTTGCCCCTCCCCATATGCCCATGGTATCTCCAGAGCGTAATTATGTACGCATAACACTAGCTTCGCAATTTCGTGAGGGCTGGGGTTGGGGCCGGATTGCTACGCGTGCTTGAATCGTGCCAGGCGGTCTTGTTGTAGGTTACTCCGGGCGCGCTTGACAGTGTCCGGACGCTTAATGGCTAGACTCGAGAGTTGCTGTGAGAGGCTGCTTTGTACCTCCGCCGTGAGGGCCGTCGTGTGCTCCTCCGTTCGGAGAGAGCGTTCGGTGTTTCCATTGACCGTGATTACTCCTCGAGGGCCTGGCATCTTGAGCTTGAGGTATGCGTAGTGCGGCACCGCATTGAACTTTGCAAATGCGGTTCGCCCGAGCAGTGCATGATAGCTGCCATGAATGGGACGATGTCGTAGATTAACTCTTCGCCCGGAAGTTATCCGGGATCCGAAGACCACTTCGAGTGTAACCGAGCTCGCATAACCGCCTCTACACCGGTATGACGCCTTTAAAGGTCGTCTTTGTAGGTTTAATCCTTGAGGGGTCTATGCCCATTTTGCGCACTGTATCATGATAAAGCAGGTTCAGGCTGCTGCTGCCGTCCATCAGGACTCTGGTTAGGTGAAATCTGTCGATAATTGGGTCATGAACCAATGCGGCGAAACCGCCGTGACGGATGCTAGTGGGGTGGTCCCTTTGATTGAAGGTGATCGGGCAGGAAGACCATGGGTTGAACTTCGGGGCGACTGGATCCATCGCATATACGTCCCTTAGTGCACGCTTCCGCTCCCTTTTGGTTATATGGGTTGCATATATCATGTTCACCGTCCGCACTTGCGTGGGAAAACCCTTCTGTCCTCTATTGTTCGGCGGCCGGGGCTCTTCCTCGTCATCGCTATGCAGCCCCTTGTCTTTGAGTTCGGCACTTAACTTGCCTGCTTGCTTGAACACCCAACAGTCCCTGTTGGTGTGATTGGCTGGTTTTTCGGGGGTGCCATGTATCTGGCACAAGTGATCGAGTATTCGGTCCAAGTTGGACGGGCCCTGGGTATTTCTTTTGAATGGCTTCTTCCACGACCGGTTTAGAGCCTCTGAATCCGGCATTGACGACGTCAGATCTTCAGTGTTATCGCCGTTAATGCGGGCGCTTGTTCTTGTTGTGACGCGACCTGCCATTGCTGTCCTTGGTATCCGAACTATCGTGATGTTTGGCCGTTGTTGCTTCGAGCTAGCTAGCTGTCCTCTCCCGCACAAAAGCGGGTCATGAGTGTTGTGAGGGCTGCCATGGATTTTGGCTTTTCCTGTCCTAGGTGCCGGCAAGCCACTCGTCGGGGATGTTATGTTTGAAGGCTGCAAGGGCTTACGCATCCTGGACGATCAACGATTTGATTTTTCTTTGTTAGGAACTGCGTGTCCGTAATTGTCTCGGCCAATTCTTCCGCTGTTGGATTATGTGGCTAAGGTCATCGACGCCCGGTGGTCGCACATATGTGCCCCGGAAGTTATCAAGGAATGCGGCTTCCGTGTCCTCCCAACAACCAATTGATTCTCGGCAAGCTGTTGAGCCAATGCCAAGCTGGTCCTTTAAGCTTGAGTGGGAGGTATTTGATGGCATGTAGATCATCACCGCGGGCCATGTGGATATGGAGGAGATAGTCCTCGATATAGACCGCAGGATCTGTGGTACCATCATATGATTCCATGTTTACGGGTTTGAAGCCCTCGGGGATTTGATGATCCATTACTTCATCTGTGAAGCATAGTGGGTGTGCGGCGCCTCTGTATTGGGCTATATCGCGATGTAGCCCATATGAGCTTTGTCTACTGTGTTCGGCCCGACCGGGTTTGCTGTATCCGGCGCGACGGTAATCATCCCGCGTCGTTGGGCGCCCACGCGACCCGTAGATCGATCTTGTATGTTTTGCCTTATCCTCCAATATATCTTGCAAGTCCGACACGTTTTCCCGTGCCTTGGCACTTTTTGAGCGGCGTCGGGGTGTGGCTTGAGCGGAGGGCCGAGAGGCTTCTCTGTCATGCCACGGGTGGCCGGGTCTGCCATGTCGCGGCGCTGGTGACTTGGGTGCTTCCTCCTCGATCGAGGCAACGGCCTGCGCTTGGGGTAGCTTTTGGAGGGCGTTCGAGTTCATACTCTTCGGCTGCAAGGACTTGATCCATCTGCCGCCTAGCAGGTCTTGGTCAGCCCTAAGTCGTTGCTGCTTTTTTGAGGCTGTTTGTCGCGGCTATAAGCTTCCACGCTTGAAACGCCTCTGCTCGGCGGGATCCTCGTGCACGACAAATTCATTGTCGCCGAGGCTTGCCTCATCTTCGGAGGGAGGCGCGTAATTATCGCCCTCGACCTCTTTTTTCTGCCGCACTATCGTATGGACTTGCTTCTCCCTCCTCCTCCGCCGAGTCCCGCCGGAGGGGTTGTCTTCGATACTATCCGGGTGCTATTATCTCCTGCATCGGAATCACCGCTTTTGCTGTGGCGGGATTTAGAGCGGCACCGCCGACGCCGGGCGCTCAGTTGCTTTTGGAGGGTTATCCTCCGTTGTTCCATCGCCGTTCCCATCTTTTGGGATATCCACCATGTATATGTCGATGACGAGGTGGCCTTCCAAAGGCCCTCAGAGGCGTTGGGTCTTGGTCGTCTCCGGCATCGTTGTCCATACCGTCGATGTCTTCGGAGTCGAAGTCTAGCATGTCGGTTAAATCATTGACAGTGGCTACAAAGTGGGTGGTGGGTGGGCGTTGAATTTCTTCGTCGTCCGCATCCCAAACTTCCTGTCCGTAGTCCGCCAGGCTCTCCGGATAAAGAGATAGACTTTAGTGAATTCAGGATGTCGCCAAAGGGCGAAGTCTTGAAAAGATGTCATGCAGTGAACTCCATAATCGGGCGCCCAATCGGATTCGATTGGCAGGGGCGCGGAGGGTTCGGAGTCCGGAGAGGAGTCCGACACCCAGGAGTCAAGGTCTTCGCAAAGGACAGGGATGGAGTTCGGCTCAATCGCCGTAGGGATCATAGCCCCCGAGGCGGTGTCCAACCACTCGTCCTCGATCGGGGGGTCCGGCTCCGGGTCAAGGGTCGGAGCGGATGCGGGTGCGGCCTCCAAGGCATTGTTCGGCTGTAGAGCTAGATCATGCCCATCGAGACAAAGGCGGCACGTTGTCGCTGCTCGAATCCGTCAAGATCAAGTCTCCGCGGATATCGGCCGTATAGTTCAAACTTCCAAATCTGACTCGATGGCTGGGGCGAAGCTTTTGATCTGCTCTAGATGGCTGCTTAATTGCCCGCAGGTGCAAAGCCGCCGAATCTGAAGATCTGTCCGGGAGAAAAGTCTCACCACGGACCGTCGTTGTTGATGATCGAAGGAGCCATCGGGCCTATCGGTGACGCATACGTAGGAACTCTCAATGAAAGCACCAATGTCGGTGTCAAAACCGGCGGATCTCGGTAGGGGGTCCCGAACTGTATGCGTCTAGGCGGATGGTAACAGGAGACAAGGGACACGATGTTTTACCCAGGTCCGGGCCCTCTCGATGGAGGTAATACCCTACTCCCCGCTTGATTAATATTGATGATATGGGTAGTACAAGAGTAGATCTACCACGAGATCAAGGAGGCTAAACCCTAGAAGCTAGCCTATGGTATGATTGTTGTTCGTCCTACGGACTAAAACCCTCCGGTTTATATAGACACCGGATAGGTTAGGGTTACACAGAGTCGGTTACAATGGTAGGAGATCTACATATCCGTATCGCCAAGCTTGCCCTCCACGCCAAGGAAAGTCCCATCCGGACACGGGACGAAGTCTTCAATCTTGTATCTTCATAGTCTTGGAGTCCGGTCGTGACGATAGTCCGGCTATCCGGACACCCCCTAGTCCAGGACTCCCTCAACAGCGCATCTCTTTCTTCGCATGGGACCGTGATGATCACGCCGCTCCCCGGCATCTTGAGGACATTGTAGCCGTGATGGGTCACCGCCATGAACTTGGCCAGGGTCGGGTACCCGAGGATTGTATTGTATGGTAGGCGGATGTAGGCAACTTCGAAGTCGATGAGTTTGGTGCGGTAGTTGTTGCATTCTCCGAAGGTGACAGGGAGGCGGACCTGCCATATCGGTGTGGTGGAACCGTCGGTTACTCCTGAGAAAGGCTTGGTGGGCTGAAGCTGATCATACGGCACTTGGAGGTTGTCGAACGTGTCGACGGACAGGACGTTAAGCCCTGCGCCGCCGTTGCTGAGAGTCTTGGTGACTTGTACATTGTTGATGACGGGTGAACAGAGCATCACGAGAACGCCAGCAGTGGTTGCACACTTGAGCTGATCTGCCGAACTGAAGGTGATGGCGCACTTGGACCACCTGAGCGGGCGTGTAGCTTCAAGCTTGGGGAGGACTGCGTTCACCTCGCGCGCAAACTGCTTGAAGACGCTACCGTGAGGTCAGGGCTTGAGCTCCGCCCAGATACAAGTGATGGCACGCGGCTCCCGGAAGCCCCGCCCCTTGTCCTGATGGTGGTCGCTGCTCCTTCTTGGTGGTGGCGGCAGCGAGGAAGCCAGATGTTCTCGAGGACGTTCCTCACGAGGCTGATACCTCCAGGCGCCCTCGCGAGGCTGATCCTGCCAGCGGTCCTCACGAGGTCGATCGCGCCACTCCTGGCACGGGCCACGATCGTCCCAGCGTCTGCCACCACGGTCGTTGCGCTCGGGGCATTGACCGAAGCATCCTTCGCGAATGGCTCTGAGCTCTTGACAGTCGCTGGTGTTGTGGCTATAAAGGTTATGGAAGGCCCAGAATGGTCGGCTGCTCTTGGATGACTCGGGCTGGTCCCTGCCGCGCTTTGTGTCCGGCTCCACCGCGAGCACGGCTGCTCCCTTGCGCTTCACATCCTTAGCCTTGGCCTTCTTCTCCTCCGGGTCCGCGGTCGGGGGCTCGAGGAGGGAGAGGCGCCCCTCCTCGGCTCTTGCGCACTTGTTCGCCAGGTTGAACAGCTCCAGGGACCTGCACAGCTCCTCGTGGATGGCGAGCTCCTCCTTCATCTTGACGTCGCGGACGCCATCAGAGAACACGGAGATGATGGCCTCGTCCATCACCTTGGGGATCTTGAGGCGTACGTTGTTGAAGCGCTGGATGTAATTCTGGAGGGTCTCTCATGTTTGTTGCTTGACGCGGCGAAGGTCACCTGCGGCCGGTGGGCAGTCGCGAGTGCCCTGGAAGTTGGCGACGAAGCGGTTGCGCATCTCGTCCCAGGAGGAGATCGAGCCTGGAGGCAGGTTCAGGAGCCACGAACGAGCGCCGTCTTTGAGCGCCATGGGGAACCAGTTCGCCATGACTTTCTCGTCGCCGTTGGCCGCCTCGATGCTCAGCTCGTAGAGCTGCAGGAACTCCACGGGGTCGGGGGTGCCGTCATAGCGCAGAGGCAGGTCTGGCTTGAACTTGCCCGGACAGGCGACGCTACACAGCTCTGGGGTGAAGGCGCGGCAACCTGCCGTGGTCACCGGGACTCTGCGCTGGTGGAGAGTTTGTCCTTGATGGGGTCCATGCACCGTCTCTGTCGGTGCAGCCGAGGGACTTCTTGGCAGCTTCTTTCTTATTGCGCGGGCGCCGGACGCGGCAGGTCGTGCCGTGGGGCCGCGCGCCTTGGCGCCAGGGCACCGTCTTGGGGCAGAGGTGGTGGAGGCGCTCCATGGGCCACGCCACCCACGGATGGCGGAGGGTGAGGCAGCGAGAGGGACGGCATAGGGGAGCCCCCTACGGCGCTGACAAGCTCGGCGATGCGGTCGAGCCAGTCCTCGTAGAGGTCATCGACGGGGCGGTAGCGCAGGAGCTCGCGTGCCATGCACAGTGTGGCCTGCGCGTCCATGGGGGCACGGCGAGCGTGGGATGATGAACCGGTCGGGGTCAGTGATGGAGTGGCGGTGCGGCCATCCCGCCGCACCGAGGGTTGCAGCGAGGATGCTTGCTGCTCGTTCCCCGCCGAGCCGGTGGCGGCGTTGGTGGCAGGCGATGGAGAACGACGGGGTGGCCCGCCAACGGGAGCCGTCTGGGCGACGCGGGTGGCGAGGGCATCCCGGCTCTCAGCTCGAGCGCGACGAGCGTCCGCCATGGCGAGGATGAAGCAACGGGACGCAGAGCGATGGAAGGGAAGCTTCAGCGCACCCCTACCTGGCGCGCCAGATGTGGGATCACGGGTTCCGGCAAAACCCTCAAGGTTCGAACACTGGGGTGCGCACGAAGATCTTCCCCTACCGATCCACGTCCTAGCTTTGCTAAGATCTCAAGGGCTAACTAGGCGAACTCACAAAACACAGGACACAAGATTTATACTGCTTCGGGCCACCGTTGCGGTGTAATACCCCACTCCAGTGTGGTGGTGATGGATTGCCTCTTGGGCTGAGGATGAACAGTACAACGGGATGAACAGCCTCCTGAGGTGAGCTGTTCTTGTGCTTGGTGGGTGTGAAGATGAGTTCTAGACTAGTTCTAGCGAGGTCAGGATTCGATACCGCTACTGTGGTGGCTAGCCCTATTTATAGAGGCCCTGGTCCTCTTCCCAAATATTGAGCGGGAAGGGAGCCAACAATGGCCAATTTGAAAGGGGACAGCTAGTACAACTTATCCTGACAAAAGTAGTCTTCGCCTGCAAAAGGCTCTGGTGGTGACGCCGCCTTGGGCTCCATGGTGACCTCCGTCTTGCCGTCCCGCTGGTCTTGATCTTGTTGCACCGATAAGGAAACCTTTGCTTGACGCCTCGGTAATCCGCGCCTGCGCTTGCCTCCTTAGCACCAAAGAGGAAACAAGGACAGTGTGCACGCTGGCGCCCACCTGGTCTTGATCATCATGGCTCACGTCGCGAGGATCTCACGAGGTTTGCCTTGCCTTGATCTCTCCACCCCTCGTGAGCCAACATGGTGAGGTCGCTCTCGAGGAGGTCTTGTGTCGTCCGCCTCGTGAGGCTTGGCCCCTCGCGAGGGTCTTGAGTGTTTGTTGGTGAAGATGGGCCGTACGGGCCCGCTCGCAGAGCCACGCCATGGGCCGCAGGCAGGCAAGTCTGGGGACCCCCATTCCTAGAATGTCGACATAGATTGCATTTCATACAATAAAGAGACAACCATAAGCCTCCTGCCAGTTGTCAGTGACTTTTACAAAACAGATCATCTCATACAATAACATATATCACATAATGTCTTGACCATATCACATCACAACATGCCCTGCAAAAACAAGTTAGACGTCCTCTACTTTGTTGTTGCAAGTTTTACATGGCTGCTATGGGCTTCTAGCAAGAATTGTTCTTACCCACGCATCAAAACGACAACGGTGATTTTGAAGAAAATATGCCCTAGAGGCAATAATAAAGTTGTTATTTATATTTCCTTATATCATGATAAATGTTTATTATTCATGCTAGAATTGTATTAACCGAAAACTTAGTACATGTGTGGATACATAGACAAACAGAGTGTCCCTAGTATGCCTCTACTTGACTAGCTCGTTAACCAAAGATGGTTAAGTTTTCTAGCCATAGACATGTGTTGTCATTTGATGAACGGTATCACATCATTAGAGAATGATGTGATGGACAAGACCCGTCTGTTAGCTTAGCATAATGATTATTTATTTTTTCTGCTATTGCTTTCTTCATGACTTATACATGTTTCTCAGACAATGAGATTATGCAACTCCCGAATATCGGAGGAACACCTTGTGTGCTATCAAACGTCACAACATAACTGGGTGATTACAACAATGCTCTACAGGTGTCTCCGATGGTGTTTGTTGAGTTGGCATAGATCAAGATTAGGATTTGTCCGTGTATCGGAGAGGTATCTCTGGGCCCTCTTGGTAATGCACATCACTATAAGCCTTGCAAGCAATGTGACTAATGAGTTAGTTATGGGATGATGCATTATGGAACGAGTAAGGAGACTTGCCAGTAACGAGATTGAACTAGGTATGATGATACCGACGATCGAACCTCGGGCAAGTAACATACCTATGACAAAGGGAACAATGTATGTTGTTATGCAGTTTGACCGATAAAGATCTTCGTAGAATATGTGGGAGCCAATATGAGCATCCAGGTTCCACTATTGGTTATTGACCGGGGAGGTGTCTCGGTCATGTCTACATAGTTCTCGAACCCGTAGGGTCCGCACGCTTAATGTTCGATGACGATTTGTATTTGAGTTATGTGATTTGATGTACAGAAGTTTGTTCGGAGTCCCGGATGAGATCACGGACATGTCGAGGCATCTCGAAATGGGCGAGACATAAAGATTGATATATTGGAAGGTTAGGTTTGGACATCGGAATGGTCTCGGATAGGTTCGGGCATTTACCGGAGTAGGACTCCCCCCCCCTTGGCGCGCCACACCCCAAAGGTACACCAAAGTTTGTCTTAGCCATGTGTGGTGCCCCCCTCCGCATTTACACACCTCGTTCATATCGTCGTAGTGCTTAGGCGAAGCCCTGTGCCGGTAAACTTCATCATCACCATCGCCACGCCGTCGTGCTGACGGAACTCTCCCTCGGCCTCAACTGGATCAAGAGTTCGAGGGACGTCACCAGCTGAACGTGTGCTGATCGCGGAGGTGTCGTACGTTCGGTACTTGGATCGGTTAGATCACGAAGACGTTCAACTACATCAACCGCTAAGCATTAAACGCTTCGCTTTCGGGTCTCACGAGGGTACGTGGACACACTCTCCCCGCTCGTTGCTATGCATCTCCTAGATAGATCTTCCGTGATGGTAGGCAAATTTTTTGAAATACTGCGTTCCCCAACAGATTTATCAAGTTTCCTGTTTTAACCTTCAACAAGGACCGACCGCAGTCAAATTTGATTCAACTAAAGTTGGAGAAACAGACACCCGCCAGCCACCTTTATGAAAAACTAGTTGCATGTATATCGGTGGAAACGGTCTCATGAACGTGGTCATGTAAGGTTGGTCCGGGCCGCTTCATCCAACAACACCACCAAATCTAAATAAGACATTGGTGGTAAGCAGTATGATGATCACTGCCCACAACTCTTTGTGTTCTACTCGTGCACATCATCTACGCATAGACCTGGCTCTGATGCCACTGTTGTCGAACGTAGCATGCAATTTCAAAAAAATTCCTACGCTCATGCAAGATCTATCTAGGAGATGCATAGCAACGAGAGGGGGAGAGTGTGTCCACATACCCTCGTAGACCGAAAGTGGAAGCGTTTGACAACACGGTTGATGTAGTCGAACTTCTTCTCGTTCCGACCGATCAAGCACCGAATGTACGGCACCTCCGAGTTCTGCACACGTTCAGCTCGATGACGTCGCTCGAACTCTTGATCCAGCAAAGTGTCGAGGGAGAGTTCCGTCAGCATGTCGGCATGGTGACGGTGATGGTGAAGTGATCTGCGCAGGACTTCGCCTAAGCACTGCGTGAATATGACCGGAGGCGTAAACTATGGAAGGGGGCGCCGCACACGGCTAGGAATCAATGTTGTGTTTTCTAGCGGTGCCCCTCCCTCATATATATAGGTTGGAGTGGAGGAGAGGCAGCCAAAAGGGCGCCCCAAGTAGGAGGAATCCTACTTGGACGCCTCCCAATTCGGCCTCCCCCCTTCCATATTCATCCGGAGGGGGAAGGAAGGAGGAGGGAGGAGAGAAGGAAGGGGGGGGGGGCGAATTGCTCCCCTCCTTTCTCTCTTCCACTCTTTCCTTCCCCCTTGTTTGGCCTACATGGGGCGCACCAGCCCCCTAGGGGCTGGTCTATCCCCTTCTTGGCCCATTAGGCCCATGTAGTTGCCGGGGGGATGCCCGGAACCCCTTCCGATGACCTGATATGTTCCCGGTACACCCAGAACACTTCCCGTGTCAGAATATCATCGTCCTATATATGAATGTTTACCTCTCGACCATTTCAAGACTCCTCGTCATGTCTGTGATCTCATCCGGGACTCCGAACAACATTCGGTCACCAAATCACATAACTCATATAATACAAAATCGTCATCGAACGTTAAGCATGCGGACCCTACGGGTTCGAGAACTATGTAGACATGACCGAGACACCTCTCCGGGCAATAACCAATAGCGGAACCTGGATGCTCATATTGGTTCCCACATATTCTATGAAGATCTTTATCAGTCATACCATAATGACAACATATGTTATTCCCTTTGTCATCGATATGTTACTTGCCCGCGATTCAGTTGTCGATATCTTCATACCTAGTTCAATCTCGTTACTGGCAAGTCTCTTTACTCGTTCCATAATGCATCATCCCGCAACTAACTCATTAGTCACATTGCTTGCAAGGCTTATTATGATGTGCATTACTGAGAGGGCTCAGAGATACCTCTCTGATACTCGGAGTGACAAATCCTAATCTCGATCTATGCCAACCCAACATACACCATCGGAGATACCTGTAGAGCATCTTTATAATCACCCAGTTACGTTGTGACATTTGATAGCACATAAGGTATTCCTCCGGTATCCGGGAGTTGCATAATCTCATAGCCGAAGGAGTATGTATTTGACATGAAGAAAGCAATAGCAATAAAACTGAACGATTAATATGCTAAGCTAAAGAATGGGTGTTGTCCATCACATCATTCTCCTAATGATGTGATCTCGTTCATCAAATGACAACACATGTCTATGGCTAGGAAACTTAACCATCTTTGATTAACGAGCTAGTCTAGTAGAGGCTTACTAGGGACACATTGTTTTGTCTATGCATTCACACATGTATCAAGTTTCCGATTAATACAATTCTAGCATGAATAATAAAAATTTATCAAGATATAAGGAAATATAAAATAACAACTTTATTATTGCCTTTAGGGCATATTTCCTTCACGCAGAGAGCACATGCCTCACCAGCAGAATTCAACCATCGATGGAGAAGTGTATCCGGATCCAACCCTTCATCTTGCTGCAAAGTTTGTCTAGCGCTGGTTGGTAGTCCACCTTGCGAAGCTTTGAGTTGGACAGTGGCATACCGAGGTAGGTGCATGGGAAAGCCTTGATCTCGCATCCGAGCGAGTGGATGGCTGCCGGAAGTGTGACGCCACTACAAAAAATTGGAGTGATAGAGCTCTTTGTAAAATTTGTCATCTGTAGCGCTCCCTAAGGCCTTGAGCAGATAGGCCACCGCCATTATCCCTTGAGCACAAGGATTTATGAAGAACACTGCATCATCCGCGTATAACGACGTCCTGAATGGCATCCTCCAAGCGCCAATCTCCTGGAAAACTCCAGCCTTCACTACTGAATTGAATAGGGCTGCCAAGCAGTCCATGGCGATCACGAATAACAGTGGCGAGAGGGGGTCCCCTGCCGCAGCCCTCTCTGATAGCTCTCCATTCACCCTGACCCTTGACGAAGAGGAAGACAGTAGGCCGGCAATCCAATCTCTGAACCTACCCCGATACATTTTGCCTCCAGAACTTGCAAAAGGAACTCCCACGAGATTGTGTCGAAATCTTTCTCAATGTGGAGCTTCACCATAAGCGTTGGGGTCTTCGCCTGTCTGAATGCCTTTGCCAATCCACTAAAATATGCGTAGTTGTCATGGATAGTTCGCCCTTGGATGAATGCATTTTGGCACGCTGCACGATCTCTTTCATTCGATCTCTCAGCCGCATAGCCAGTATTTTGGTGAAGAGCTTCGCAAAACTGGAAACCGGGCTGATGGGGCGGAAGTCTCTTGGTGTCGCGGCGTCTTCTGTCTTGGACAGAAGGATCAGATTAAGCGTCGTTGAGTAGGTGAAATTTGGAGAAATTCATTATGTACAATGCTTGGAGCGCCTTCAGGATGTCTTCACTGATGATCCCCGAACAGTGCTTGTAAAACAATCCGGTGAACCCGTCCGGCCCCGGCGCCTTCTCCCCATTCATCTCATTTACTACAGTTGTAGTTTCCTCCGTCGTGAACGCCATCTTCATCTTTGTAAGATCCACATGCTGGATCTCCAGCTCCTGAAAATTGAGGCAGGTCGTTCTCTCTCCTTTTGCACCGATCACGGGTTCAAAAAAAATTGTTCATAGCTTCCAGTTTGTCCGGCTGCTCAGTGCAAACTTTTCCATCGAACAGAATTCTGTGGATATATTTCCGCCGTCTTCTCTCCGATGCCTTGCAATGAAAGAAGCGGGTGCTAGCATTTCCGTCCTTGATCCATTAAATGCGTGACCGTTGTCTCCAGATCGTCCGCTCCAGCGCGGCAAGGCCAAGTCACTGCACGTTCAGAGCTGCCCTGACCTATCTTTCTTCAGATGTGAGATCCCTCCATTCCATAGCTTTATCCAGCTTGGCCACAATTTCACTCGTAATAGAAAGATTCCTATTATGCTGAGTAATAGAAAGGAGATTAGCCCAGTTAAAAAAATAAATCAAAGGACGCATGTCAAATTTGCATGCAACGGACAACCCCTTCTTTCACCGGCCCAATAATTTTGAAGAGCACGTAACACTATTGCATAATCCCAATGAGCAATAAGAGGGTGACTTCTTGCTGGCCAAAAGAAGAAAAAAGTATGAATACTTGTTCGCCTAAAATTAGCGATGCATCCATGCATGTATCTGATTGTGATGTCAGCAAGAAGTAGGTAGTTTTTTTAGCTCTTTTTTTTTAAACGGAAGCAAAGATTGCCTCATCTATTAATTAAGCAGAAGAGAATTGCCTAGTTAATTACGGAAAACCGGGCAAAAACCAGAACAACAAGGGCCAAACCCACACCCATAAACTGAAACACACAGGGCAAAGCCCACCCTTATCGACGACATGTCGACCTGCGGCCATACAACGCAGCTCCGACTCTGACGGAGAACTCAGAAGAACAAAACCAGGCATGGCTGGCGCCACAGAAGATCGCTGAAAGGGCCGCCTGCAGCCAGTCATCGTACACCACATGGCCCCGTTATCGGTGTCAAAACCGGCGAATCTCGGTTAGGGGGTCCTGATCTGTGCGTCTTAGGCTGATGGTAACAGGAAGCAAGGGACACAGATGTTTACCCAGGTTCGGACCCTCTGGATGGAGGTAAAACCCTACTTCCTGCTTGATTAATATTGAAGATATGGGTAGTACAAGAGTAGATCTACCACGAGATCATAGAGGCTAAACCCTAGAAGCTAGCCTATGATGGTATGATTGTAATTGTGATCGGCCTTCTAAGGACTAACCTCTCCGGTTTATATAGACACCAGAGAGGGCTAGGGTTCACATGGAGTTGGTTAAAAGGAAGGAAATATAATATCCGGATCGCCAAGCTTGCCTTCCACGCCAAGGAAAGTCCCATCCGGACACGGGCCGAAGTCTTGAGTCTTGTATCTTCACGCTTCAATAGTCCGGACGATGTATATAGTCCGGCTGTCCGGATACCCCCTAATCCAGGACTGTCGGATTTCGGGTTCCGGCAGACCCTCTAGGTTCGAACTTTGGGGTGCACGTGGAGATCTCACCTCCAACCTACCTACACCTCGTCGCCTCGCAAGGATCTAAACTACACAAAGAGCAACACAAGGGACACAAGGTTTATACTGGTTCGGGCCACCATTGTGGTGTAATACCCTACCCAAAGGTGTGTGGTGTGGTGGATTGCCTTGGGGCTGATGATGAACAATACAAGGAAGAACAGCCTCATGAGGGTCTGTTCTTGGTCGGTCTTTAACTGCTAAGGGTAGTTCACGCTTCTCTCTCTCTTTCTTACTCTCTCTTCGATTCAATCCAGCCTCCCCTACCCCTGTGGGTGGCTAGTCCTATTTATAGGCAGAGGCCCCGGCCTCTTCCCAAATATTGAGCGGGAAGGGCGCCAACAATTGGCCATTTTGAAGGGGAACATCTAGTACACTTATCCTGACTAAAGTCGGTCCTCGCCTGCCAAAGGCTCTGACGATGACGCCGGCTTGGGCTCCACGATAACCTCCTTCCTGCCGTTCAGCTAGTCTTGGTCTTGTTGCACCGAAATGGCTGCCTTTGCTTGATGCTCTCGCCTGTGCTTGCCTCCTTTGCACCAAAGGGGAAATGAGGACACTGCGCGGGCTGGCGCCCGCCTGGCGCCCTCGGTCGTCATGGCTTGCGTCATGGGCGCCTCGTGAGGTACCCCGCCTTGATCTCTCCGCCTCCTCGCGAGCCAGCCTGACGAGGCCGTGCTTGAGGAAGCTTCCTGTCATCCGCCCCGCGAGGCTTGGCCCCTCACGAGGGTCTTGAGCTTGTCTTGATGAAGATGGGCCATACTTGGGCCACCCCTTGAGCCACGCAGGCCGCAGCAGTGCAAGTCTGCACCCCTGTTCCCGAACGCCGACAAGAGCCCCCGGCCCAAGGCGTGCCTGGACTTGGCTTAGCAGAGAAGCGAAGGGGCAAGTGAGAAGCGCCGCGGGCCCTAACAGCCTGCGGCCTTGGGCGCCGCGTGGCGGTTGATTGGACATGGGCGTCCCTGCTTCCGCGTGACACCTTGGCAATTGCACGAATCGACAAGAGAGCGGTACCCGTCTAGGCTTTCCCTCCTTTGCCTTCTCCAGTCATTGCCCAGATCCCCCTTCTCGCTCCTATCCTTCCCCTTCCGAAATCCCAGATCTACTCCGACCCGTGCCCTAGCAAGGTATGGCGCCTCGCAGACCCGGCGGAGCTTGGTACTCGCCGCTTTGGACTCCCGACCGTGTCGGAGAAGAGCGTTGCCGGGGCGCGCCGGATGATGGCGGTGCAAGGCAACGACGGGGTGGCGGTGCTTAAGGTTGGCTCTGCCCTTCCTGAGGACCAAGGAAGCACCTTCTAACCGCTCTTCGTGAGCGCCATTGCCGCCGGTCTGGTGCCTCCCTTTTCTGAGTTCTTCTTTTCTGTCCTCCGCCATTACAAACTGCAAGCTCGCACCTCCACCCCAACTCGTTTCTTCTCCTGGCGATCTTCGCTTACTATTGTGAGGCTCATGTCGGGTGCAGCCCTCGGTGGCCTTGTTCGCGCTACTTCTACCTCCGGGTCCTCCTGCTGCCCCATCACAGCGTGTGCGAGCTTTGTCGCAGACGGCAGCTCCAACACCATCTCGAAGCCGGGAAGAGGATTGAAGGCTTCAGGAGCAAGTGGGTCATGGTAGATGCTGGCGCATCCATCCTCGACCGATTCTGCCCACGGGCAGCCCACGCCCATCGACGTTGGTCTCGCTGAACTCGTGGATTCCAGCCAAGCTGCGGCCGGAGAAGATGGACGCGGACTGTATGGGGCAACATGGCGACGGGCGAAGCTGACCGGGCGTCGCCCGAGGGAGTTCCTGGAGCACCGGGTGGCCCCGCTTCGGCAATACTCGCTTCCGTTGTGGAGGCCTCGCCCGAGCCTCGTAGTCTTGGCCCACGAAGATCTGGCCGCGGTCCTCCAATCTTTGGTCGAGGAAGACGTGGCGAGGCTGGAGGGCGCTCCTGTAGCCCTGTTCCTTCGAGATGATTGGGAGCAGGTGGTGGACTCCATGCCCGCTTTCAACAGGGACGGGCCTGTGCCCGCGGAGGTTCCCAAGGACCCGGCGGCCCTGGCGACGGGGAACGTGTCCTCCGGCGACTCCAGCGAAGAGGAGGAAGAAGAGGAGCGGGAAGAGGGGCCCGACTCCGAGGCGACCGACGGGGAGTCGAGAGCGCCCCTCCCTCGGCGCAGGTCCCGCGCTCTCCGCCTCTTGCCGGACGACGATGAGGATGGCGACGAGCGAGGTGGCGAGAGCTCGCCCCTGATCCCGAAGAAGGACAGGACGGGGCTGGTTCCCCGCGGGTCTGCTCCGGCTCCGAGGCGATCTGCAGACGCGCCTCCTGCTCCCGAGCCTCTTGGGGCTGATCCCACCAGCCGGCTCTCGGGCTTCAAGTTCGGCCGGAGGTTGCTCGAGCCCGCGAGCGATGACCAGTAAGTGCTTGATTCTTGTCTTGCTTCTTGCTTCGTCGTTGAGGCTTGATATCCGTATTCCTTGGCTAGGCCGGCGCTGCTAAAAGTCAAGGGGCTCTGAGGCTCCGCCCGGGACAGCACCTCCATCCGCGGAAGAAGGGGACGGCAAGACACGGGCCTCTCCTGCCCGGTCATCCTCGCGAGGCCTGGCGGGGCTAGCTGGGGCGAGCTCAGCCCCCATGGCCCAAGAGACTCCCGAGGTATCTCTTGCTCGACGCCATCGCCGGGCAGCTGCCGGGCGCAGAAGGTCCCGACTCATGGTGCTGTGATTATCTTGCCGCCCTCTCCTCCTACTCCGCTTAACCGCCGCTTTCTCCGACTCCATCTACTGCCCCGGATCGTGGCTTGCCATCGAATCGACCGGCTGGAAAGATCTTCCGGGCGCCGACCGCTTGGTGGCCGGACGCTCGAGCCGGCCTCCGTCTGGTTCGCCTGATGCTTCAATTCGAGCAATACTGGTTCAGGCCAGCGACGGCTATGCGATAAGGAGAAGCAGAGCCGTCCTTGAGGCGAAGGCCGCTTGTGACGCCGCCTTGGGGAGGTAGCCGATGTCTGAGGCCGCTGCAAGGTGCTGGAGAGCGAGCTGCAGGGCCTGCGCGACCAGCTTGCCAAGGAGGCCCGCGTCCGCCAAGAGAAGGAGGAAGACATGAAGGCTCGTGAAGCGGCTGCCAAGGACAGGGATGCCAAGCTTGATGAGCGCCATGGCCGCTTAGGTGCGCTGGAGCAGGCATTGGAGGCGAAGAGGATCGAGCTGGATGGCAAGGCGCGGGTCCTGGCCGAGGACCGCGTGGCTTTCGCGAAGCTGGAGGTGAAGGCTCGCACCTTGCTGAAGTCGCTTTACGACAACAGTCTAGAAAGCCCGCTGGCCGGCGCCAAGGACGGCCCCGCCAGGCTGCTTCCCTTCATGGTCCGCGCCGTTGAAGATGTTGCCCTTGGCCTCGGCCCCACGGCTAAGGCCGAGGCGCGGTCTCGTTTTCCTTCGCAGTACCAAGCGCATCTTCACCCACGCGTCTACCTTCGCGACCCCAACGCGTTGACCTTGACAACCTGTTGGAGCCCATGAGCGGCGAGCTTGTCGCTGCCGCCGCCGAGGCCGTGAAGGGTCGAGCGGAGGCTCACGGCGAAGTTCTGTGCCTTCAAAGACAAGGTCAAGGCGAGGCGCTACCGATCCTGAGGCTTCACGAGGCGAACCCGCCCAGCGCAGCTCCGCCGCCAGTGACGGTGCTGCCGACAAGTGACTCCTTCATGGCTCCTGTCCTGCTTTCAGCTCCTGCAACATGCATCATGCCTCGTGGAGGCGTTTAAACTTGCATTTGGTGTTGTGAAAACAGTTATGGACTGTAATATTTGCTTTTGAATTCCTTGAGATTTGCGCTTTTCCTTCCTACTTGCACATGTTCTACGTCGGCAGAGCCCGACCCCACGCATACCTCAGCCGCCGTTATCCCCGACCTGAAACCAGGACGGGACTAAGGAGTGAGGGGCTACGTGACAAGTTAGGCTCCTGAGTCGCGATGCTCAGGAGTCCGCCTTGGCGCATGAACAACAAGTAGGGAGGTGAGATGTATGGGTGAATTTACCATTCTACGTCGGCAGAGCCTGCCCAGCATACCTCAACCGCCGTTAGCCTTCGGAACTAAGGGGTGAGGGCTACGTGACCAGTTAGGCTCCCCGAGTCACGATGCTCAGGAGTCCCCTTGACGCTCAAACGGCCTTCGCACCTTGGCTCCGCCGGGGAGAGGCGTCACGACGAACCAGGCCCGAGGGCCCTGGCTGGGTGGCGTCGTCTGGGCGTGACTCAGCGTAGCCCACATGCCCAGCCCCTCGCGGCAATCCCGAGGGGAGGCGCATGATGAGGCCAGACATTGAGCTCTGGGCTCCCTGAGGTTGATGCGGCCGGGGGCCACCCTCAAATGTTTATCACCAGCGCGGAGCATAGCGCTTCCGTATGTGTACGGGCATAGCCGCTCCTCGGCAGTGTCGTCAGCCTGCACCGAGCATGGTGCTTCCACTGGTGCGTGGGAGGGGGCTCCCCTCCGGGAGGAGCCCCCGGGGCGTGTACAGCCCCTCCCTGACACGTGGCTGGCACGGTAGGGCCTGGCGAGGTGTATCTGGGCACCCGTGAGCGGCCAGCGGACTCACGGGGCCCTACCTCAAGGCGGGTTGCGCCTGCCACTGGGCCTTAACTTGTGATGTGTTCCTGCAAATTTGGTTAGATGTCGACGCTCTACGTCCTTGGGTCCCGGCCCTCGAGCGGGGCTTAGCCATCGCTGGTATGCCAGGTCGCAATGCCGTGGACAAGGCCAGAGGGTGAGGGCTGGAGAGCCAGTAGGAGCCCATGAGTCGCGATGCTCAGGTACCCCCCCTTTAACGTGCAAGCGACCGACATGCAGGAAGAGGGGTGTCGTGGACAGGAACCAAATAACGATCATGATGGATCAAACGCACAACCCGAATAAACGCAACAGGGATACATGCCACTGGGTCTGGCCCGAGTGGCTTGGGGATGATGCAGCCCGAGGGGCGCCCCCAATAAAGTAAACTAGGAACATGAATCAAAAGGGATACATGCCGCAGGGACGGGCCCTCGCGGCCTGGGAATGATGCAGCCCTAGGGGGCGCTCCGAGCTGAAAATGAAACTCGAGGGATGTCACCTGATAACGTTGAAGATGAGGGGATGCTGAAGTAGCGTACGTCGTGCGCTGCGGAAGCCGATCTTCACGAGCCCCCAGGCCCAGGAGCCTCGGGAGGCTCCGGAGGCGCTGGTGGCTCCTCGCGGACCATCTCCATCTCCGACGGGACTGCGGAACGCCTGGCCACTTGAGCCTCCAAGATGCTCCTCAGGAGGCGCTGGTGTGTGGCAGCCGCGTTTGGCAAGCCGTAAGGCATGCGAACGTAGTTGTGGGGTGGACCTTCACAGCGCCCCACGCGTGAGGGCCAGAGGCGCTCCTGAGAGGCGGCTTGGTTGAGCCCTGGTATGTCGATGCAGACGCGCAGTCCGCCATCCTCGCCTGGATGGGGAGCTACGGCGGGTAAGCGGTGTCTGCCACTCATGACTCTTGACTCCTGCAGCTCCTGAATGATTTTGCGGACGAACTCCTGAGGGTTAGGCCCTCCTTGCCTTGCTCCTTCTCGAGGGAAACGTGCTTTGAAACACGCCTCCAAGTGGTGCTCGAGCGCCTCCCTCGTGATCTTAGCAAAGTCGGTGGCCCTCCAGGAGAGAGCCCCCGAGCCTTGCTCGAGGAGGGCGCCGCGCGCGCCTTCCTATGCCGCAGAAGGAGGTGCCCCTTGAACAGGCACGGACCCTGAGGGGCCTGCCTCCCGAGGGGTCGGGCCAGGCAATGTCTTCTTCTTCTTAGGAGCAGCCTCGGGGAGCCTCCCGCTCCTGTGATCTGGGTCTTCAATTGACGCGGCTTGAAAAGCACGCTCCAGGGAACACACCGCGTCTCTTTCTTCACGAGGCACAGTGATGACTCCACCGCCTCCTGGCATCTTGAGGACATTGTAGCCGTGATGAGTCACGGCCATGAATTTGGCCAGAGCTGGGTACCCGAGGATGGCATTGTACGGTTGGCGAATGTGGGCGACGTCAAAGTCAATGAGCTCGTTGCGGTAGTTGTCGCGCGCCCCGAAGGTGACAGGAAGGCGGACCTGCCCTATCGGAATTGTGGAACCATCGGTGACTCCGGAGAAAGGCTTGGTTGGCTGAAGCTGATTGTATGGCACTTGGAGATTGTTGAATGTCTCGACGGACAGGACATTGAGCCCTTCCCCGCCATCGATGAGGGTCCTGGACTTGCACGTTGCTGATGATTGGGGAACAAAGCATCGGGAGGACTCCGGTGGGCGCAAGACTTGAGCTGATCCGCTGAGCTGAACGTGATGGCGCACGCTGACCACCTGAGAGGGCGCGTGGCTTCGAGCTTGGGGAGGACTGCATTCACTTCGCGGGCAAACTGCTTGAAGATGCGCTGAGAGGCTGGGGCTTGAGCTCCGCCCAGGATGCAAGCGATTGACGTGGCTCCTGGAAGCCCCCAGCCCCCTCGTCTTGATGATGGTCTTCATTTCTCCTTGGCTGCGGTGGCAGAGGAGGGAGGCCTGCGTTGCCTTGTGGGCGATCCTCGCGAGGTTGATCCCTCCAGCCTCCCTCGCGAGGCGGGTCCCTCCAACCTCCCTCGCGAGGCTGATCATGCCAGCGGTTCTCGCAAGGTCGGTCACGCCACCCTTGGCGAGGGCCACGGTCTTCCCAACGTCCTGCGCTTCTTCCTCCTCCTCGGTCGTAGCCTCGATCATTGCGGTCGGGGCGTCAACCGATTCGCCCTTCTCGGACGGCTCTGAGCTCTTGGCATTCGTTGGTGTTGTGGGTGTGGAGGTCGTGGTACACGCAGTATCGGCTGCCCTTGGAAGACTCGGGCTGATCCCTGCCTCGTTTGGTGCCTGGTTCTGCCGCAAGCACGGCAGCCCCCTTGCGCTTCACGTCCTTGACCTTGGGCTTCTTCTCTTCTGGGTCGGCAGCCGGCAGCTCGAGGAGGGAAAGGTGTCCTTCCTCAGCCCTGGCGCACTTTGTCGCCAAGTTGAACAGCTCCAGGGATGTGCACAGGTCTTCATGCATCGCCAGCTCCTCCTTCATCTTGACGTCACGCACACCGTCGGAGAAGGCTGAGATGATGGCCTCCTCGGTCACCTTGGGAATCTTGAGGCGCGTTGTTGAAGCGTTGGATGTACTTCAGTAGGGTCTCTCGGTTGCCGCTTGATGCGGCGCATGTCGCCACGGCAGGAGGCCGTTGCGAAGTGCCTTGGAAGTTGGCGATGAAGTGGGTGCGCATCTCGTCCAGGAGGAGATCGTGCCAGAGCCGTGTTCAGGAGCTGTGTGCAGCACTGCCCTTGAGCGCCATGGGAAACAAGTTCGCCATGACCTTCTCGTCCCTGTTGGCGGCTTCGATGCCCAGCTCGTAGAGCTGAAGGAACTATAGGATCGGCGGTGTCGTCGTAGCGAGGAGGCAGGTCTGGCTTGAACTTGCCGGGACATGCGACGCTGCATAGCTCGGTGGTGAAGGCGCGGCAACCTGCAGTGGCCACGGGAGGCCTTTGGTGACGGAGGGCTTGATCTTGCGGGTCCCCATGCACTGCTGCTGGGAGCAGCGCGGGGTCTTGGCGCGCTGGAGCAGGAGCGCGGTTGTGACGGGCCGGTGCAAGGAGCACTCGGGCAGCTTCTTGGGGACGAGGGACCTCTTGGCAGCTCTTCTCTTGCTGCGCTGGTGCCGGACGGAGTGGGTTCCACCCAGGGGCCACGCCCCTTGGGGCCAAGGCGCCTTCTTGAGGGGGAGGCGGCTGAGGCACCCCCGGAGCTTCATCTCCTGCGCAAGGCGGGGCGTGGTGCAGTGAGAAGGACGGTGCGGGGGAGCCCCCCGCAGCGCGGACGAGCTCGGCGACGCGGTCGAGCCACTCCTAGTAGACGTCGCCGACGGGGCGGTAGCGCAGGAGCTCGTTTGCTGCGATGAGCGCGGCTCGAGCCTCCATGGGCGCGCGGAGCGTGCGGGACGAGGAACCAGCTGGGGCGAGCAAAGGAGTAGCGGTGCGGCCGTATCGCCTCACGTATGGTGGGACGACGCCTGCTGCTCGTTCCCCGCCGGGTTGATGGCGGCGTTGACAGCAGGCGGGGGCGGCCGCCGACGGGGGCCGTCTGGGCGACGCGAGTAGCGAGAGCGGCCCGGCGCTCGGCGCGGGCCCGACGAGCGTCTGACATGGATGCGAGGGGCGGCGAAGAGCAGGGCGGCGGAAGGCGGATTCCGGTGCACCCCTACCTGGCGCGCCAAATGTCGGATTTCGGGTTCCGGCAGACCCTCTAGGTTCGATCTTTGGGGTGCACGTGGAGATCTCACCTCCAACCTACCTACACCTCGTCGCCTCGCAAGGATCTAAACTACACAAAGAGCAACACAAGGGACACAAGGTTTATACTGGTTCGGGCCACCATTATGGTGTAATACCCTACTCCAGTGTGTGGTGTGGTGGATTGCCTCTGGGGCTGATGATGAACAATACAAGGAAGAACAGCCTCGCAAGGGTCTGTTCTTGGCCGGTGCGACGAACTGCTAAGGGGAGTTCAGTCGCTTCTCTCTCTCTCTCTTTCTTACTCTCTTTCTGATTCGATCCGGCCTCTTCCTACCCTGTGGGTGGCTAGTCCTATTTATAGGCAGAGGCCCTGGGCCTCTTCCCAAATATTGAGCGGGAAGGGCGCCAACAATTGGCCATTTTGAAGGGGAACATCTAATACACTTATCTTGACTAAAGTCGGTCCTCGCCTGCCAAAGGCTCTGACGATGACGCCGGCTTGGGCTCCACGATGACCTCCTTCCTGCCGTTCAGGTGGTCTTGGTCTTGTTGCATCGAAATGGTTGCCTTTGCTTGACGCTCTCGCCTGCGCTTGCCTCCTTTGCACCAAAGGGGAAATGAGGACACTGCGCGGGCTAGCGCCCGCCTGGCGCCCTCGGTCGTTATGGCTTGTGTCATGGGCGCCTCGTGAGGTACCCTGCCTTGATCTCTCCGCCTCCTCGTGAGCCAGCCTGACGAGGCCGTGCTTGAGGAAGCTTCCTATCGTCCACCCCACGAGGCTTGGCCCCTCGCGAGGGTCTTGAGCTTGTGCTGATGAAGATGGGTCGTACTGGGCCACCCCTTGAGCCACGCCGCAGTCCGCAGGCAGGCAAGTCCGGGTACCCCCGTTCCCAGAACGCCGACAAGGACTCCCTCAGTAGCCCCTGAACCAGGCTTCAATGACGATGAGTCTGGCGCACAGTCTTGTCTTCGACATTGCAGGGCGGGTTCCTTCTCCGAATACTCCAAAGTAGTTATCGAACACTCGAACCGTGTCCGGATCTGCAAGATGATCTTCACATACCATTGTAGGGAACATAGCGTAAATCCGATTTGCTGGCAATCTTCGTACGTCGTGCTCTTGTGTCGTGGCCCGGTCCAACGCGAACCGGCGCCTCTTGCCCCACCTCGACTCGCGTTGCGAGGAGGTTTCATTGGCACGTCCTGTCGAGGCAGAGATCGTGTTCCTCCTATTACGGGATCTTCCATTAATGAGGGCGTACGTAGCCCTACGACGGCCGTTGGCATGACTCCGTGTGCCGTAAGGTAAACCTCAAGCGGTCACCCTAAGGACTCTTGATATTCACCCCCTTTATAAAAGGGGCCGAGGCCTATGCCTCTTTTCCACCTCCCTCGCGCCTTTTCGAACCTCGAGTTCTAACACCTGAGATCTAGGCTCCAACACCCCAAATCCTCCAATATGTTCGGATCTGACCCTCAAGGTCGGTGGGTGGCTTCTTCGATTCAAGCGGAGGACATCGCAAAGCTTAGGGGGGTCGTATATCTGACCGCCGACATCCAGCACATGCTTCCTGCTCCAGGGCAGGTCATCCCTACACCGGAGCCCAATGAGTGCGTCGTGTTTGTTCCTCACTTCCTCCATGGCTTGGGCCTCACCCTCGATCCTTTTGTGAGGGGGCTCATGTTCTATTATGGGTTGGATTTTCATGATCTAGCTCCGGACGCTATCCTCCATATCTCATCGTTCATTATAGTGTGCGAGGCCTTCCTCCACGTCACCCCACACTTCGGCTTATGGCTCAAGACCTTCAATGTGAAGTCGAAGATGATCGAGGGGCGACACGCGGAGTGCGGAGGTGCTGTAATAAGCAGGAATGCTGATGCCCCATGGCCAGAGGGTTCTTTCCCAGAAATATCTGATGTATGGCAACGGAGGTGTTTTTATGTCACGGCTCCTAGAGGCACATAGTGGGTGGCCGCTCCCGAGTTCCGCTCGGGCCCTCTGTCACAACTAGCATCTTGGACCGACGTAGGACGGAATTGGGGGCCACCGGTGATGTACCAAGATTACTCTGAGCCGCATCCGAGAGCTTCTTGAGAGGGACATTAACCTTGTCAGCATAATGCAAGTGATGTTAATCTGACGGATGTTGTCGTGCCAACGCCGGCCTCTCCGGATGTGGGAGTTCAATCTAGAGGGTCCGCGGACTGTTAAGCACTTCTTCGGCCTAAAGCTCGAAGGGATGTGCAAATTATTCTTCGGACCGAAAGTAAAGTGTCCGGACACCACCGAGGATGCGGGCCTAAGCTGCAATCGCCTAGATACCCAAGTAAGTAAACTTGATATCGGACACCGTGTTTTGTATTTGTCATAATTGTTTATTCTGAAAATCACCCGCGGCCAGGAATGGCTCAACAAGGCGGAGAGAATCAGGTGTCCGGCGCCACTTCCCGAAGGCTCGCCTGGTCCCACCATGGCCAAGATGCTTGACCGGGTACTCAGCAGAATGCCCTCAGGGAAAGACAAGGGGAAGAACGAAGAAACCGAACTTCACACGCTACGCGGCCGAACCGGGGGAATTGCTACCTCCCCTAAGGAGGATAGTTGGGAAGGAGAGGCTAAGGCCTCCTCCCCGAGCGGGAAGAAGAGGGCTGCCTCCGAAGACTCGGAGACGGAGATGCCCAAACCAGGGTAAAAGATAACACCAGGGGGCTCTGCCACGACGGGCACCCTCACCGCATCGTGCCCACCAACGGGCCAGCCCTCCACCAAGCTGTAAGTTAATTTTTAATTCGAAGGTACTGCGTTCCTCCTAGATCAATAACCAGGATTCGTCTTTCGCAGTTCGGCTAGCAGCCCTTCTCAACAGAGTTCATCTTCGGGGGATCTTCCTCCGGAGATGATGGAGAGCGAGACCCCACCCTCCTCTCCGGCTCATGAAGCGGGCGACACCGAGGTGCCGTCATGGAGGAGTCCGGATCTGCCGAAGCCGGAAGCCAATGCGTCAGCCGCCCTGAGCCCGGAGCGTTTGGCTCCCACGGGTGGCGATGGGAAGGGTCCGGCACAGTTCGATGTCCGGTCGGACGTACTGACGGGCCTACTGGAGCGAGCTGCACTCTCGGAGGAGCACCGCTCATTAATGAGCGCCGTGCTCAAGAAGATTTCATCCGCTACAAGCGGTTTGAATGAGGCATTTACAAGTCTGCTAAGAGGCTTTGAGGTATGTAGTGAAGAATACACTATTTTTGGCTGTGAGGCACACGTTAGGTGTGCTCCATATAGATAGTAGCCCCTAAGACTCTGGTTGCCCGCCCTAGGCGGCAAACGGGGGATCATAAATCAATGATTGCGCTGTAAATACGTGAAGGTACCTGTGAGTCCGGCCGCCGACCAGTCCGTTGAAGTTGCCGAACTGACCAGGCAGATTCGATCGATTGATGTCGATATCATGCTGGTGAACGAGCGGCTGGAAAAATCACAAGGTATGTGCTCTGCCTTCCTTTGTATAGGAAAATATGGAGGCGGCATGATATTAATGTAATATGTTCGGACTGCAGATGGTGCTGCTGCCGTGGAGGCCTTGAGGCGTAACTTGTCCGAGCCAAGGAACAAGCTCGGGTTAGCAATGCGGCTGCCCTAAAGGCGTCAAGAATTGAGAGCCGAACAGGCTGCTCATCGCCGAAGCGAGGAAAAGATAGCCGAAATGGCTGGTGAGTTAAAAAATGCCACTGACCGGTATGAGCTCCTTAAAAAGGAGCATAAGGATAGTTCGGCCGAGCTGGACAAGGCACTTAATGCCACCAAGGAAATATGGACCGTGATCAGGGGTGCGCGGGAGGAACTTCAACAGGCCGGTAAAATCGTGGCTGGAGGCTCCTACTTGCTGCGGACGAAGTTTCTCGATCCGAAGTATGCTCCCCTGGATGGACGCTGGAGTCCTGCGGACGCGTATGCGGATTTGGCGAAGAGTACAGCGGACGCTGCCAAGTTCTTCGAGGATCAGGGTGATAAAGAAATGGAGAAGCTTTTCTGGTCGCAATTCAATGCTCCCACTCGCCCGCTGCCGTTAAGTGACAAGATGGCTGCTGTAGCGGAGCTTCACAGGCTGTCCGGGCTTGCAATGCGGGCTGTGATAGACCATCTTTGGCCGAAAGGGCCTAAGCCGGACAATTATTTTGGCTTGGTGCAGCAATTTCTTGGGGCCGTGCCTCGGATCGACGCTATGAGGAGGTCGGCGTGCATAGAAGGTGCACGGTTGGCTCTTGCCCGCGTTAAAGCCTATTGGACGGATATGGAGGCCACCATTATAGCGACCCAAGATCCGGCGGGGGGCCAATATCCGGCCGAGCACTACTTGGCGCAGGTCACAGAAGGTGCCCGCCTAATAGAGTCACAGTGCTCGAAGAGTGTCTTATTTGAGTGATGAATCGAATCATTGTAAGAACAATGCTATTTTGGTTATAAGGCTATATTTATACTTTTTGCCCGAAAGTATTATTGTGTCCCCTGTGCGGCCGTTATATATATATATATATATATATATATATATATATATATATATATATATACATTTAATCCGAAAGTTAGGAGTCATTGGCTTCAGCCCCCACGCATATAATGCGGGGGTGTTCGAGAAAAATATGCATAATCACACTTTATCCAACGTCTTGGTCCATTAAGGAGGTGATCGCACGTCGAACTAGGCAACCGGACTATATAGCTGTAACGCTTTCGCTTAGCCTTGGGAGTCTAATGGTGGGACTACTATGTAGCCCCTGGTACCTTAGCTTGCATCCGAATACGTGCGCGTGTGTACATGACCGGGAAATGGTCCTTCATTAATGCGGAGGGATCCTAAAGATTCCGATAAGTCTTCGAGTGGTTGAACAGTCTCTCGCTGTACATGACAGTCAGTTTTCGGCTTTCTCTACTGAGGTGCTCGTCCGGAATAATCAGGGCACAATCGCAGTAGTTCTCCTTTGGCCACCTTAGCCAATAATAACGGAATGTAAGGCGGCAAACCTGTGGAGCCGGGCAAACCCAACATTTGACCAAAGACATGATTCGAGCTCCCGCATATAAGGCCAAACTTCGTGATGCCGAACACTCCCGAAGGTATTCAGACTTTATAATGCATAATGGGTTCAAGAATGCCCATTCATTATAAACCCTGTGTTTCCAGGCACGTGCGTTAGTCTGTCGTGGCGAGATGCCAAAAATGGCAGTATCCTCTGTGGGTATGAAACCCATGGGATGGTTAAACAACAAGAGGCAATAGAAAAGGTTTACACAGGGGCTTAATCTAAAAAGAAACATGTTGAACGGGGCCCTGCTGCACGTCTGCGCCTTTGTCTCCGTTGTGCCGTATCCTGGAAGGGTATCGCGCGAACGTTGTCTGAGAAAAAAAGAAAACTCGTAGGAGAGTACAACGTAAGTATGCGATGGATAGTAAAAATGTAAGATGTTGGCCTGCCAATAAGGTTGAGCCAAGTGTGGGGCTGTATTAAATATGTATAGCCCCTGGTGTCCACTATGGGATTACATATACGGTGCCCTGATTAAATTTTTATCCGTGACGGACACGTCTAACCGTGTCTGTGGTCTTAATGACCAATCATGTTTTTCTGATATTGGAGGCCGCTTATAGTCCGGCCACTAAGGCCGTCGCGAGTTCCTCTGCGCGTGAAGAGCGCTCTGTGATTCCTCTAACGGTGATGACACCACGTGGACCGGGCATCTTGAGTGTAAGGTAGCCATAGTGCGGCAATGCGTTGAAGCGGGCGAAGGCTGTTCTTCCAAGCAATGCATGATAGTTGCTTTGGAAGGGTGCGATGATGAAGAGTAGCTCTTCGCTTCTGCAGTTGCCTGGAGAGCCAAATGTTACCTCCAGTACGACAGAGCCTCTGCTGTGGGCTTCAACGCCTAGTATCACCCCTTCAAAGGTGGTGTTGCTTTGGTTAATTCTGGACGGGTCTATCCCCATCCTGCGGACAATGTCCTCCATAAGGACGTGGGTGAGATGGTATCCGTCGATTATTGGGTCAAGCACCAAGGCCTTTGATCCTCCGCGACGAATACTAGTTCGGCCGTCCGAGTGACCGAAGGTGATCGGATGAGATGTCTAGTGGTTAGGTGTGAGTACGATGGGCTCTATATCGAGCGCGTCTCTATGCGCACGTTCGTGCCTCCTCATGGATGTGTGAGTCGCGTGGATCATGTTCACTATTTTAACCTCTGGCGGGATTTTTTTCTATCCCTCAGTGTTCGGCTGGCGAGGTTCATCCTCGTCTTCACTTGGTGTTTCTCTTCCCTTATGTTCGGCATGTAATTTGCCGGCCTGCTTGAAGACCCAACACTCTCTGTGCGTGTGGTTCGCAGATTTGTCAGGGGTGCAGTGAATTTTGCATAGTCTGTCCAGGACTCTATTCAGACCGGATGGTCCCTCTTTACTGCCTTTAAATGGCTTCTTTTGCTGATCAGGTCGAGAGCCCCTGAATCCGGCATTAACTGTTGTGTTATCCGGGCTCTCTTCCTTGTTTGGGTGTTTGTTTTTATTATGCTGTGGCTTCCCGTTGCCATCCCTTATTTCGGATGTCTTTGGGGTCATTTGGTGCCTTCTTGGGCTAGCCAGCTATCTTCACCCATGCAAAAGCGGGTCATGAGGCTTGTTAAGGCTGCCATTGTCCTCGGCTTTTCTTGGCCGAGGTGTCTGGCGAGCCACTCATCACGGATGCTGTGTTTGAATGCTACTAAAGCTTCAGCGTCTGAACAGTCGACAATTTGGTTCTTCTTAGTGAGGAATCAGTTCCAAAGCTTGCGGGCGGACTCTCCGGGTTGTGGGATTATGTGACTTAGATCGTTAGCATCCGGAGGCTGGACATAGGTCCCTTGAAAATTGGTCCTGAAAGTGTCCTCGAGTTCCCCCCAACTCCCAATTGAATTTTTGGGGAGGCTTTTCAACCAGTGTCGGGCTGGTCCCTTCAGATTGAGGGGAAGGTATTTGATGGCGTGAAGGTCGTCCCCACGAGCCATATGTATGTGCAGGATAAAATCCTCAATCCAGGGCCTTTGGTGCATCGTTCCGTCAGATGCCTCTATATTCACTGTGTTTAAAGCCTTGTGGGAATTCATGGTCCAAGATACCTCTTCGGTAAAGCATGTGGGGTGAGCAGCCCCTCTGTATCTGGACGTGATGTGGCATGCCATCGGCTGTTGTTGTGTCCGGTGTTTATTCCGAACTGGTATTCGATTGGCATAATCGTTTTGGTGACCGTAGTCCCTCGCTGGGCTGTGTCCTTTAGATCCATAAATGGACCTGGCCGCGCCAGCTTTCTTATCTAGGTGCTCATGTAGATCGTGCGCGGCATCGGTAGCCGCTTTGTTGCGATTATGAAGTGGCACGGCTTCGTCATCGAATTCTGGCAGTAGCTTGCGTTTTGGATAGCTCTTTGTATGGCGATCATCGCCAGATCTTTCTTCAAAGGTTCAGCACTTTGTTCCATCTATGGTTGAGTTGCTTCAGGCGGCTTTAAGCCGTTGCTTCTGCTTCTTTAGACTTCTTGCGGTGGCCATAAGCTTTCTCTGGAGGTTATCTCGTTCCACGTGCTTTTCCGGGATTGCATCATTATCCGGACTATTTTCCTGTGCTGGTTCGGTTTGATGACCTCATCCGTCGGGATCATTGTCCTCGGGCGTCTGCTCCGAACTGTGTTCAGGGTGACCTGGTTCGTCCTGCTCCATCGCTGGGTCCGTATGGTCGTTGTTGCCTTTGGAGTTGATTGTAGTATCGATCCCTCTGGCGCTCTTGTCGCTATTTTTACTGTTGCTGGACTTAGAACGGCGTCTGCGCCGTCGCTTTGGCTTTTGTCCGGGGGTTTTATCGTCCGGATTGTCGCGTTTGTCCTCTTTGGGCGTATCCACCATGTATATGTCGTGTGATGAGGGAGAAGTCCAGCGCCCCATAGATTCTGAATCTTCTCCTGCATCGTCGTCCATACCGTCGATGCCTTCGGAGTCAAGTCGCACGTTGGTTAAATCATCGACCGTGGCTATGAAGTGGGTGGTGGGTGGGCAACGAATTTCTTCGTCGCCTGCTTCCCACTCGAGCCGGACATAGTTTGGCCCGGAATTTTCTGTCAAAGAGAGAGTTTTTAACAAGTTCAGCATGTCACCAAAGGGCGAGTGCTGAAAGATATCTGCAGCGGTGAACTCCATTACCGGAGCCCAACCTGGCTCGACCGCTCGGGCGCGGCGCGACCGGAACCAACATCCGGATACGAATCCGGGTCCGGAGTCTGTGCCACCACAGAGGTAAGGCCCGTGTTCGGCTCCACCGCTGATGAGTGTGCGACCTGAGGGGCGGGGTCCAGGCCTCCGTCCTTAGGCAATGCAGCCTGTTCCGGATTTAGGTCCGAGGCTACTGCGGGGGTGATACTCCGAGCTTTGTCCGACAGCAGGTCTAAGCCATCCTCGTCGTGACTGTCCGGTGCTCCTGGCATAGGCCTGAATCCTTCGAAGATACCGTCTCCGCGGATGTCCGCCGTGCAGTTCAGGTTTCCGATCCTGATTTGGTGGCTAGGGGCATAGCTATCGATCTGCTCCAGATGGCCAAGCGAATTGGCCCACAGGGTGAAGCCGCCGGACATGAAGATCTGTCCGGGGAGAAAGGTCTCACCCGGGATCGTGTTGTCGACGATGGTTGAAGGAGCCATCAAGCCCCGTAGCGACGACACAGAGGAACTCTCAATGAAAGCACCAATGTCGGTGTCAGAACCAGCGGATCTCGGGTAGGGGGTCCCGATCTGTGCGTCTTAGGCTGATGGTAACATGAAGCAAGGTACACGGATGTTTACCCAGGTTCGGGCCCTCTCGATGGAGGTAAAACCCTACTTCCTGCTTGATTAATATTGAAGATATGGGTAGTACAAGAGTAGATCTACCACGAGATCGTAGAGGCTAAACCCTAGAAGCTAGGCTATGATGGTATGATTGTAATTGTGATAGGCCTTCTAAGGACCAACCTCTCCGGTTTATATGGAGTCGGTTACAAGGAAGGAAATATAATATCCGGATCGCCAAGCTTGCCTTCCACGCCAAGGAAAGTCCCATCCGGACACGGGCCGAAGTCTTGAGTCTTGTATCTTCACGCTTCAATAGTCCGGATGATGTATATAGTCCGGATGTCCGGATACCCCCTAATCCAGGACTCCCTCACCCGCCGCCGCAGCTTCTACTCCACAACAACAAACAAACCGAGGCAATACCATGGACACGACGGAGAAGAGCCGACTACCGCAACCATTGTCGCGTCACCGATATTGCTCCCACCATCATCGTTACCACAGAAGTCTGGTTGCCACAGTGATTCTCTCGGGGCCGCCGCCCCGACATCCACCGCTCCGTCGCGCCCAGCGCAATTAACCGGGACCGTCGCCCCAACATACCACCGCTCCCCTCGAGCAGCAACGCCACACAACCCAGCTGCCTACAGCCCATGCTGCTCAGGGCAACCGCTCGCAGATCACGAACGTCGCACCACATCCGGGGCCGCCTCCCCGACGTAAAGTCAGACCGCCCCCTCTGGAGCGCGTCGACCGGACCGACAAGCCTGCCACCCAAGTGGCCCAAGATTTCCACCCAAGCGAAGGCCGAGCTGAAGGAAATATTCCCTAGAGGCAATAATAAAGTTGTTATTTTGTATTTTGTTATATCATGATAAATGTTTATTACTCATGCTAGAATTGTATTAACCGGAAACATGATACATGTGTGAATGCATAGACAAAACAAAGTGTTCCTAGTATGCCTCTACTTGACTAGCTTGTTAATCAAAGATGGTTAGGTTTCCTGACCATAGACATGTGTTGTCATTTGATGAACGGGGTCACATCATTAGGAGAATGATGTGATGGACAAGACCCATCCATTAGCTTAGCATAATGATCGTTAAGTTTTATTGCTATTGCTTTCTTCATGACTTATACATATTCCTTTAACTATGAGATTATGCAACTCCCGAATACAGGAGGAACACCTTGTGTGCTATCAAACGTCACAACGTAACTGGGTGATTATAAAGATGCTCTATAGGTGTCTCCGAAGGTGTTTGTTGGGTTGGCACAGATCGAGATTAGGATTTGTTAATCCGAGTATCAGAGAGGTATCTCTGGGCCCTCTCTGTAATGCACATCATGATGAGCCTTGCAAGCAATGTGACTAATGAGTTAGTTGTGGGACGATGCATTATGGAACGAGTAAAGAGACTTGCCAGTAACGAGATTGAACTAGGTATGAGGATACCGACGATCGAATCTCGAGCAAGTAACATACCGATGACAAAAGGAATGACGCATGTTGTCATTGCGGTTTGACCGATAAAGATCTTCGTAGAATATGTAGGAACCAATATGAGCATGCAGGTTCCGCTGTTGGTTATTGATCGGAGGTGTCTCTCAGTCATGTCTACATAGTTCTCGAACTCGTAGGGTCCGCACGCTTAATGTTCAATGATGATTTGTATTATGAGTTATGTGCTTTGGTCACCGAATATTGTTCGGAGTCCCGGATGAGATCACGGACATGAAGAGGAGTCTCGAAATAGTCGAGAGGTAAAGATTGATATATTGGACGATGGTATTCGGAAACTGGAATGGTTTCGGAGTGGTTCAGATATTTATCAGAGTACTGAGGGGTTACCGGAACCCTTGGGGAAGTAATAGGCCTACATGGTCCATAAGGGAGAGAGAGGGGAGCCCGCGGGGGGTGGCGCGCCCCCATGGTCTGTCCGAATTGGACAAGGGGAAGGGGGGCGCGTCCCCCCTTTCCTTCTCCCTCTCCCTCTCCTTCCCTTTTCCCCCTCCGAAAGAAAGGAAGGGGGCCCGACTAGGACTAGGAGTCCTAGTCGGTCCCCCCCCCCCCATGGCGCGCACCCTGTGGACGGCCTCCTCCCTCTCATCCTTTATATACGGGGGAAGGGGGTAGCCTAAAGCACAACAGTTGTTTCTTAGCCGTGTTCGGTGCCCCCTCCACAGTTTACTCCTCCGGTCATATTGTCGTAGTGCTTAGGCGAAGCCCTGCACGAATCACATCACCATCACCGTCACCACGCTGTCGTGCTGACGAAACTCCTCCTCGACACTTTGCTGGATCAAGAGTTCGAGGGACGTCATCGAGCTGAACATGTGCATAAGTCGGAGGTGTCATACGTTCTGTGCTTGATTGGTTGGATTGCGAAGACGTTCGACTACATCAACTGCGTTAAGCTAACGCTTCCGCTTTCGATCTACGAGGGTACGCGGACACACTCTCCCCTTCTCGTTGCTATGCATCTCCTAGATAGATCTTGCGTGATCGTAGGATTTTTTTGAAATTGCATGCTACATTCCCCAACACGAGCCGCCACCCCGCCCCATGGAGCCACCCTGCGCATCACTTTCTGAGGCCGCCGCCTTGGCTTACATCAGCCGTCCGGGGCCGCTGCCTTGGCATCCACCAAACTTGACATAGGAGAAAATCAGACGCACCAAGCACAAGCTAACTCTCCCAAGCAACGCCCCCAAGAGGGAAACGATGAAGACGCCGCCGTCTCCCGCTCCGGAAACATCTGGAGCTTAGGTTTTCACACGAAGAGCCCGAGCCCCACGTAGAAGAACATGAGTTCCACAACGACGCCTCCAAGGAGAGGACACGCTCGAAAGCACCGCCGTCGACGGCACTGACAAAGTCAGGTCAAGGCTTTCGCCCGGAACACACACATCCCAATGGAGGCCTGCAGATCTGATCCACCCAAAAAGCGTGGAAATCGTTGGAGCTGTTCTTGTTGCACCTTGCACTCTCCAACGTCGACCACCAAGCTTCACCGCGCAGCACCCACAGCAGCAGCACCTCAAGCCGCGAATGAGAAGCGAGCGTACACGTCACCACGGCCAAAACGCCATGGCTCCCAGCCCGGGGCCGTCGCCCCGGCTTCCTCCTCGCCCTTGTTCCGCACCTCCCTGCTAGAGCACCACCAGGCCACACCCACACCTGCCATGCCCGCGCCGTGCCGGACCAGATCGGCCCCCACAGCGCCAGGGCCACCGCCGTAGGCCGGCCCCGCAAGCACACCGCCATATCCGGGCGCGAGGGCCCTGGATCCGCCGCCCCCGCTGAAAGAGAGGAGCTCCAGCCTGCCGGCGTCGAGCATGCGACGACCATCGCACGAGGCAGCCACGGGCCGCCCGCCCCTGGAGAAGAAGCCCCGCCACCACCGCTACCACACGGGCTTTGCCCGCAGCAGATCCCGGTGGGGGGGAGATGACGGAGGAAGGCCAGGCGGTGGCTTTGTCGCCGTGTCACTCGTAAGTGAGCGACGGGGGATTTTTTCGTTTTGATCAATATGGTACTTTTAGTTTTTAGCTCCTCATTAACAACAAATTGCATATTTATGAGAGAAATGTTGCAGATGAAAAGCTTTTTTCCCGCCAGATTATTCTTGTGTCTTATGTGGAAATTGTGTTATGGAAACCAGTGATCATTGTTATTCCAATGCGCTTTTGTTGCTGAGTGCTGGAGATATCTTTGTCCAAATTAGACATTTTCTGAAACGTCAATTCAAGGTCAAATCAAGGCAAGTACCATTTGCTAGGGATATTATTATACTTGCTTCGTAGGCTATCTAGCTGACAAGGAATGACTTTACATTCAATGGTTCAGCCCAATATTTGCTCCGCAGAGAAAAAATTCAAAGAGGAAATTCTTCTCCTAACACACAGATCTACTCAACATGCAGATTTCAAAACTTCGCCATTTCCTTCACATAATTGTAAATAGTTTCTTTCCTTTTACTTTTCTTTCTTGTCAGCTATCTTAGCTGCTTTTTCTACGAACGTACTGTTTTATATATACCTTTTTTGTAAAAACACAATAGAGAGAAATCTCTTACGGTTCCCCAAAAAAAACAAGAAATAATACCAGCACCACTACACCCATTTTTAGTTCTTGTTTGGTAAGCTTATTGTATGAGATTATCGATCCACTTCTCCACCAAACCTTTCCTATACCGATGGCCCAAATGGGTACTGCTTCTGGGCCCCTGGTTGACGCCTCACTGACGGCTTCAGACCGGTCGGTCAGTGTCCCCCATCGCTTTTGACTCAGTCAGGCATACGGCAAACGGCCACAGCCCGACCGGAGTCACTCTGGAGGACGTGATCGCTTTTGGAGGTATTCCGGATCCCATGTCTGATGACAGGCATTTTAGTCACCGGATTCAGGACCAGCCGGACGTGGATGACATACATATGGGGTGCGCTATGGGGACGCCAAGCTTCGAGATATCGAAGTTCATACAGGTATGTCGGTTAATACAAGTTGTTCAATTCTTCACTTTTCTGAGCATGATATTATTGATAAAGCCAGCAACTTAGGGATCTCTCTTGGTAGTAATGACAAAGAAACCGCAAAATCAATAAATGATCTACTAGACTTAGAGATGGATAGAGTTGTGGATTTAATAAGACATTTAGCAGCGGTAAAACCTATGAATGAAGCAGATGTCGATGATCTTGGAGTAATTGCGCTTCAGAGTGTCTGTGGGGATTTAGTTCCCAGGAGGGCTAAGAGGCCTAGGAGGAGGATATGGTTCCAGAGGGGTATTTGGCCCCTTTGCAGCCAGAGGCCACTCCTGACACCAGTGCTCAACATGTTGAGGAGATGAAGGATAAACCAAAAAAAACTTGGAAGATGAAGGTTTATCCTACATCAGCAGTGCGTCGGAGTGCGAGAGTTAAACAAAAGAAAAAATTCCATGATGAAATATGAAAGGGATATTCTGGAATAGCAGAGGTCTAGCAGACTTGGCTAAAAGGAGATTCCTTAGTGATACATCAGTAGAACAAAACTTAGATTGTATGGCTGTATTGGGGATGGGTAGAGATAATTTCACCCACCCCCACAGTTTCTCAACACTGATAATCCACAAGTATAGGAGATCATTTGTAGGCTTCTTCGATAAATAAGTGTCGAACCCAACGAGGAGCTAAAGGTAGAACAAATATTCCCTCAAGTTCTATCGCACCGATACAACTCTACACACACTTGATGTTTGCTTTGCCGGAAACAAGCATGAAACTAGTTTGTACGAGTGATGCTAGAACTACTTTTCAAGAATAAAACTAGAAGTATTTTGCAAGATAATAAAAGTTAGGTGTTTAGTAAAAGGGTTTGTGTCAACAAGAAAGTTATTTGTCCCTAGGCAATCGATAACAAGTACCGGTAATCATTCTTGCAATTTTATATGAGGGAGAGGCATGAGCTAACATATTTGTCTACTTGGATCATATTCACTTATGATTGGAACTCTAGCAAGCATCCGCAACTACTAAAGATCATTAAGGTCGTGAAACCCAACCATAGCATTACGTATCAAGTCCTCTTTACTCCCATACGACATAACCCACCTACTCGGGTTTAAGTTTTTGTCACTCTCACAACCCATCATAAGCGAACCATCAACATATTGCAACACCCTACAACGGGAGCCCCTCACGTTTGCGCGAGAATGGAGGGCACCGTAGGACAACACCATAAATAAAATATACAATCATACCGACCAAGATCACGATTAACCCACAGGACAAAATAGATCTACTCAAACATCGTAGGAGAACCATAGATCATTGGGAAATAATATATGGAGTTGAGCACCACGTTTAAGTAGAGATTACAGCGGGGAGAAGAGGTGTTACATCGCTGCATAGAGGAGGAGAAAGTTGGTGTTGACAGTAGCAAGATTGTTGATGTAGATCGACGTCCCTATCAAGTGTTCTTGCGGCACTCCCAAGACCACTGTGAGAGAGGGGAGAGAGCCCCCTCCTTCTTCTTATTCCTTGGCCTCCCCCCTAGATGGGAGGAGGGTTCCCCCTCTGGTACATGGTCTCCATGGCGCCGGAGGGGCGGGAGCCCCTCCAAGATTGGGTCTCCCTCTCTGTTCTCTTCTGTTTCACGTTCTTCAGATCTGGCCGAAAATCGTTTCTTGTATTCCCGGAGATCCGTAACTCCAATTGCGCTGAGATTTTAACACGATTTTTTTCCTGATATAAGCTTCCTTGCGCCCGAAGTAGAGCCCCAACCGACGTACAAGGTGGGCACAACCCACCACCACGCGCTAGGCTCAGGGTCGGATCCTGGTGGGTTGTGCCCACCACGGGACTCTATTTGCGGTGATTCCAACTCCCGAAAATCACATATATTCCAAAATAATTCTCCCTGAAATTTTATTGCATTTGGACTTCGTTTGGTATGAATTTTCTGCGATACAAAAAACAAGCAAAAAACAGGAACTGGTACTGGGCACTGGATCAATAGGTTAGTCCAATAAATCATATAAAAAGTTACCAAAAGTATGTAAAACTTGTATAATATTGGCATGAAACAATCAAAAAATATAGATACGACGGAGACGTATCAACATCCCTAAGCTTAATTCCTGCTCGTCCTCGAGTAGGTAAATAAAAAAGATAATTTTTGATGTGGAATGCTACCTAGCATAAACTTGATCGTATATCTAATCATGGCAAGAATATTAAGACATAAGTGATTCAAAGCAATAGTCTATAATTTGACATAAAGACATCAACACTCAGGCATCCCAACAAACAATCATGTCTTTCAAAATGTCAATGCTAAAGAAAGTTATCCCTACAAAATCATATAGTCTTGTCATGCTCTGTCTTCTTAACACAAAGTATTTATCATGCACAACCTCGATGACAAGTCGAGCAATTGGTTCATACTTTTTAACGTGCTTCAGCTTTTTCAACCCTCACGCAATACATGAGCGCAAGCCATGGATATAGCACTACGGGTGGAATAGAGTATGATGATAGGGGTAAATATAAAGAAGACAAAAAGTAAGAAAGTCTCACATCAATGCGGCTAACCAACGGGCATGGAGATGCCCATCAATTGATATTAACGCGAGGAGTAGGGATTGCCATGCAACGAATGCACTAAGAGTTATAAGTGTATAAAAGCTCAATATGAAACTAAGTGGGTGTGCATCTAATCCTATAATAAAAATTTCCCACTAGTATATGAAAGTGACAACATAGGAGACTCTCCATATGAGAAACATGGTGCTACTTTGAAGCACAAGTGTTATAAAGGATACTAACAATGCCCCTTCTCTCTTTGTTTTTTTTTTCTTTCTTTCTTTTTTTTCTTTTTTTCTTTTTTGTCCTTTTTTTCTTTTTCTCTCATTGTCCGGAGTCTCATCCCGACTTGTGCGGGAATCATAGTCTCGATCATCCTTTCCTCACTAGGGCACTGCTCTAAAAATGAATAATGAAGATCATCACACTTCTATTTACTTATAACTCAAAAGAATTAAAAATTACAACTCGATACCTATGACAAAGTATGACTCTATATGAATGCCTCTGGCAATGTACCAGGATGTGAAATGATCTAGCATAACATGTATGAAAAATGATGAACGGTGGCTGAGCCACAACTACTATGTCAGCTATATGATCATGCAAAGCAATATGACAATGAATGCTCAAGTCATCAAAACGGAAGTGGTGGAAGTTGCATGGCAATATATCTCGGAATGGCCATGGAAAATTCATAATAGGTAGGTATGGTGGCTGTTTTGAGGAAGATATAATAAGGCTTATGTGAGATAGAGTGTATCATATCACGGGGTTTGGATGCACCTGCGAAGTTTGCACCGACTCTCGAGGTGAGAAAGGGCAATGCACGGTACCGTAGAGGTTAGCAAATTGCGAAAAGGTAAGAGTGTGTATAATCCATGGACTCACATTAGTCATAAAGAACTCATATACTTATTGCAAAAGTTTATTAGCCCTCAAGCAAAGTACTACTACGCATGCCCCTAGGGGATAGATTGGTAGGAAAAGACCATCGCTCGTCCCCGACCTCCACTCATAAGGAAGACAATCAATAATAAATCATGCTCCAACTTCATAGCATAACGAGAGACTATACATGCATGCTTCGGGAATCAAAAACCTTAACACCAATATTCTTACTAAACACAACCATTTACTAGTACCTCCCACATATTCCATCTCTATATCGCAAAACTATTGCAAGGAATCAAACATATCATATTCAGTGATCCATAAGTTTTATGTAGGATTTCATGACTAACCATGCAATTGACCAATTCCTTTTGACTCTCTAAATAGATATAAGTGAGGCATGAGAGTTTAATTCTTTCTACAAAATACCATGCTCTAATAAATATAAGTGAAGCAAAAGAGCATTCTACACACAACGGTTTTCTATGTGAAGAGAAACAGGCAATCCAAACTTCAAATGATATAAGTGAAGCACATGAAGCATTCTATAAAGCCACACTCAAAAGATATAAGTGAAGTGCAATGAGCATTCTATAAATCAATCATGGACTATCTCATGCATGGTGCATAAAATAAAAGTGAAAACTAAATGCAAAAGACGCTCCAAGATTTTCATATATCGCATGAACGAAACGAATCCGAAAATGTACCGATACTTGTTGAAGAAAGATGGGATGCCTTCCGGGGCATCCCCAAGCTTAGACGCTTGAGTCTCCTTGAATATTTACTTGGGGTGCCTTGGGCATCCCCAATCTTGAGCTCTTGCCTCTCCTCCTTCTCCTCACATCAAGACCTCCTCAATCTTCAAACACTTCATCCACACAAAACTCAATAGAAAACTCGGTAAGATCCATTAGTATAATAAAGCAAATCACTACTCTAAGTACTGTTGCAAACCAATTCATATTTTGTTTTTGCATTGTAGCTACTGTAATATAACTTTTCCATGGCTTATGCCACCGATAGAATCGATAGTTTCATCAGAACAAGCAACATAATGCATCAAAAAATAGAATCTGTCTTAAACAGGACAGTCTGTAGTAATCTGAACACTACCATACTTCTGTAAATCCAAAAATTCTGAAAACTTGGGACAACGTAAACAATTTGTATAGAAAGACTGTGCAAAAAGTTTCAGAAACGTTTGACTTTCCAGTAAAAATTGAAAATTCACGCGCTACAGCCAAAGTTTCTGTTTCTGCACCGCACATACTAACAAGCAATCTAATCATCCTAAAGGCAAATTTTGGCACATTATTTTTATAATACAATGGATTTGTACAAGGGGATAATTATTTTTGTGAGAATCTTCATGAAAAATTCTACATTGTTTCCATGAGCATGAACACAAGTGTTCAAGGTCGACCCTCACTTCTCCAATGCATAACTTCCAATCGCTTCTTTTTTGTGAAAAGTTTTAAGTTCCCCTCTTATTTTTTTTGTTTTTAAACTTTATAAAATCACTCAACAGAAATAAATGACTCTCTAAAACTTCTGGGTTGTCTCCCTGGCAGCTCTTTCTTTAAAGCCATTAAGCTAGGCATAAAGTGCTCAAGTAATGAATCCACCCGGATCCCAAGGTATATCAAAGCCAATTTTAATTAATAATGATTTGGCATTTAGTAGTGAGCACAAAGCAACATATATCAAGCAATGACGAAGTCTAACTCTCTTCCTATGCATCGGCATGTCATACAAGAACAATTCATGCACATCAAGTAAAGGCCAATACATAGTATAATTACTTTCTTGCAATTCTATTGTGTTGGAAACATAAAGAGGCGGAGATGTAGTTCCTCTCTCATAATAATTGCAAGTAGGAGCAGCAAGCACATGCGTATTATATTCATCAAAATTATCATGTGAAATAGTAAAAGGCAACCCATCAATGTAATCCTTAATAAGTGCAAACATCTCCGATATAGTATAGTTTGGAGAATTGAAAAAGATAATAGGACTATCATGTGTGGGTGCAATTGCAACAATTTCATGTTTAACATAAGGAACAATAGCAAGTTCATCTCCATAAGCATAATTTATATTGGTATCTTGGCCACAAGCATAGCAAACATCAAGTTCATCAAAAAGGGATATTTCAAATGAATCAACGGGATCATAGCAATTATCATAGCATTCATCCTTCGGTAAGAACGAAGGGGCATTAAATAATGTATGAGTTGAAGAGTTACTCCCATTAGAAGGTGGGCACGGGTAGCTAATCCGCTCTTCCTCCCTTTGTTCTTCGCTCTCCTCATCATCTTTTTCATCCAATGGGCTCACAGTTTCATCAATTCCTTCTTCCATAGACTCCTGCAAAGTATTAGTCTCTTCTTGGACAGCAAAGACTTTCTCAATAAATTCATCAATATCAGAATTATATTTATAATTATCATAGCAATATTTAAGGATAGAAAAAATTTCAGATCTATAAACTGAATCATCAAAATCTTCATACTTTTCAAACAAAGATTCAATTTCATAAGCACCCTTAAAAGCAACAAATTCTTCTATTCGTTCCACATCATAATAATCATATCTACCATTAGCATAAGAAGCCAAGGTTTCATTATCATTAAATTCACATGAAAAGGGAAGATGTGTGCTACCTCTTGAGCATGCGTTGGTTTTCCCTTGAAGAGGAAAGGGTGATGCAGCAAAGTAGCGTAAGTATTTCCCTCAGTTTTTGAGAACCAAGGTATCAATCCAGTAGGAGACTACACGCAAGTCCCTCGTACCTACACAAATAAATAAGAACCTTGCAACCAACGCGATAAAGGGGTTGTCAATCCCTTCACGACCACTTGCAAAAGTGAGATCTGATAAAGATAATAAGATAAAATTTTTTTGGTAGTTTTGTTGTATATATTGAGAAGTAAAGATTGCAAAATGAACAGCGACAGAAATAACTAGTTGACTGGAGATTAATATGATGGAAAATAGACCCGGGGGCCACAGGTTTCACTAGTGGCTTCTCTCTAGCAAATTCTACGGTGGGTGAACAAATTACTGTCGAGCAATTGATAGAAAAGCGCATAGTTATGAGAATATCTAGGCATGATCATGTATATAGGCATCACATCCGCGACAAGTAGACTGAAACGATTCTGCATCTACTACTATTACTCCACACATCGACCGCTATCCAGCATGCATCTACAGTATTAAGTTCATAAGAATGGAGTAACGCATTAGGCAAGATGACATGATGTAGAGGGATAAACTCAAGCAATATGATATAAACCTCATCTTTTTATCTCTATGGCAACAATACAATATGTGCCTTGCTGCCCCTACTATCACTAGGAAAGGACACCGCAAGATTGAACCCAAAGCTAAGCACTTCTCCCATTGCAAGAAAGATCAATCTAGTAGGCCAAACCAAACTGATAAATCGAAGAGACTTGCAAAGATATCAAATCATGCATATAAGAATTTAGAGAAGAATCAAATATTGTTCATAGATAATCTTGATCATAAACCCACAATTCATCGGATCCCGACAAACACACCGCAAAAAGAATTACATCGAATAGATCTCCAAGAGAATCGAGGAGAACTTTGTATTGAGATCCAAAGAGAGAGAATAAGCCATCTAGCTTATAACTATGGACCCGAAGGTCTGTGGTAAGCTACTCACGCATCATCGGAGAAGCCATGGTGTTGATGTAGAAGCCCTCCATGATCGATTCCCCCTCCGACGGAGCACCGGAAAAGGCCCCAAGATGGAATCTCACGGGTACAGAAGGTTGCGGCAGTGGAAATAGGGTTTTGTGGTGCTCCTGGATGTTTTCAGGGTATATGAGTATATATAGGCGAAGGAAGTAGGTCGGTGGAGCCACGAGGGGCCCATGAGGGTGGGGGGCGTGCCTACACCCCTAGGCGCGCCTTCCTACCTCGTGGCCGCCTCCCTACCTCGTGGCTGCCTCGTTGCTTCCTTGACGTCCACTCCAAGTCTCCTGGATTGCATTTGTTACAAAAACGATCCTCGCGAAGGTTTCATTCCGTTTGGATTTTGTTTGTTATTCCTTTTCTGCGAAACACTGAAATAGGCAAAAAAAGAGCAATTTGCACTGGGCCTTCGGTTAATAGGTTAGTCCCAAAAATAATATAAAAGTGCATAGTAAAGCCCATTAAACATCCAAAACATATAATATAATAACATGGAACAATAAAAAATTATAGATACATTGGAGATGTATCAATGTGGAGCGTTCATCCTAGAGCAACAAGTATAATCATATCTCAAGCATAGCTCCCGAGCATACTAATGCAACATATGAATTTGATTCCATTAGAATTTCCCTTTATGAGTCAAGCGATAATCCCTAAAGTATTCACGTTGATCCAACGTTACTCCCATTATATAGTTTAATGGGGTTTTCTCAGGATTATCAAAGTAGTGCATAATATCTTTTACATAATGAGCATCGAGGGTTTTAGGAGGTCCCCCATCTCCAGGAGTAGCAAGTACAACTAATTTTTTTGGTGTTTCGTGTTCCATATCCATAACTAAAGATAGAGAACAACTTAGAACTGGAAATAAAAACTACTTAGTGATAAAGCAAACAAGCACAAACGAGAATATTCACCCCACGCTATTGCTCCCCGGCAACAGAGCAAGAAAAAGGTCTTGATTAACCCACAAGTATAGGGGATCATTTGTAGCCTTCTTCGATAAATAAGAGTGTCGAACCCAACAAGGAGCTAAAGGTAGAAAAAATATTCCCTCAAGTTCTATCGACCACCGATACAACTCTACGCACACCTGACGTTTGCTTTACCGGAAACAAGTATAAAACTAGTTTGTAGGAGTGATGCTAGAACTACTTTGCAAGAATAAAACTAGAACTATTTTGCAAGATAATAAAAGTTAGGTGTTTAGTAAAAGGGTTTGCGTCAACAAGAAAGTTATTTGTCCCTAGGCAATCGATAACAAGTACCGATAATCATTCTTGCAATTTTATATGAAGGAGAGGGATGAGCTAACATACTTTCTCTACTTGGATCATATGCACTTATGATTGGAACTCTAGCAAGCATCCGCAACTACTAAAGATCATTAAGGTCGTGAAACCCAACCATAGCATTAAGTATCAAGTCCTCTTTAGTCCCATACGACATAACACACCTATTCGGGTTTAAGTTTCTATCACTCTCGCAACCCACCATAAGTGAACCATGAACATATTGCAACACCCTACAGCGGGGGCCCCTCACGTTTGCGCGAGAACGGAGGGCACCGTAGGAGAGCACCATAAATAATATATACAGTCATACCAAACAAAATCACGATTAACCCATAGGACAAAATGGATCTACTCAAACATCATAGGATAACCATAGATCCTTGGGAAAAAATATATGGAGTTGAGCACCATGTTTAAGTAGAGATTACAGTGGGGAAAAGAGGTGTTACACCGCTGCATAGAGGGGGAGAAAGTTGGTGTTGACGGTAGCAAGATTGTTGATGTAGATCGCCGTCCCGATCGTTGCCCCGGCGGCACAACAAAATCACGATTAACCCATAGGACAAAATGGATCTATCAAACATCATAGGATAACCATAGATAATTGGGAAAAAAATATGGAGTTGAGCACCATGTTTAAGTAGAGATTACAGTGGGGAGAAGAGGTGTTACACCGCTACATAGAGGGGGAGAAAGTTGGTGTTGACGGTAGCAATATTGTTGATGTAGATCGCCGTCCCGATCGTTGCCCCGGCGGCACTCCGGTGCCACCGGGAGAGAGGGGGAGAGAGCCCCCTCCTTCTTCTTCTTCCTTGTCCTCCCCCCTAGATGGGAGGAGGGTTCCCCCTCGGGTCCATGGTCTCCATGGCGCCGGAGGGGCGGGAGCCCCTCCGAGATTGGATCCCCCTCTCTGTTCTCTTCTGTTTCGCGTTCTTCAGATCTGGCCAAAAATCGTTTCTTATATTCCGGGAGATCCGTAACTCCGATTGCGCTGAGATTTTAACACGATTTTTTTCGGATATAAGCTTCCTTGCGCCCGAAGTAGAGCCCCAACCGACGTACGAGGTGGGCACAATCCACCACCACGCGCCAGGCTCAGAGGTTGGATCCTGGTGGGTTGTGCCCACCACGGGACTCCGTTTGCGGTGATTCCAACTCCCCAAAATCACATATATTCCAAAATAATTCTCCGTGAAATTTTATTGCATTTGGACTTTGTTTGATATGGATTTTCTGCGATACAAAAAACATGCAAAAACATGAACTGGCACTGGGCACTGGATCAATAGGTTAGTCCAACAAATCATATAAAAATTTGCCAGAAGTATGTAAAACTTGTATAATATTGGCATGAAACAATCAAAAATTATAGATACGATGGAGACGTATCAAACACCATTTCAGGGGGGGGGGGGTTGATTTTCACTGGAACTGTCTTCCTCCAAGGGGTTGATCCGGAGGGATCCTACTTGGGTTGAAGTGCGAAACTTTAGAAGTGCTGAGTGTGGTCCACGGTGATTTTGCTATCAAATTCCGTGTAAGATCAAAAATTGAAAGCTTTCAATGGGCTTTGGTGGCCATATATGGTGCGACGCAGTCAGAGCTTAAACCTGACTTCCTCGCAGATCTGGTGAGAATTTGTGGGGATGAAAGGTTGCCCATCTAGTTGGGGCCTTGGGGGAGATTTTAATATCATTAGAAGACAAGAAGAAAATAATAATGACAACTTCGATGGAAGATGGTCATTCATGTTTAATATGATAATTCAAAGTCTCGATTTGAGGGAGTTTGACCTCACTGGTAGGCAATTCAAGTGGGCCAATTATTTACCAATTCCTGCTTACGAGAAATTGGACAGGGTTTTCACTAGTGTTGAGTGGGAACAGAAATTTCCACTGGTTATGGTTCAGGCCTTACAGAGGACCATCTCTGATCATACCCCATTACTAGTTAATTACGGGGAAGAGACCCATGTGGGAAACAAAAATACTTTCTCTTTATTAGGATGGTTTGAGAGGGAGGGCTTCATGGAGCTCATTGCGGCTGAATGGGCGAGGGACATGGGAGGGTCCTCTAATGTGGAGAGATAGCAAAATAAAATTAGACATTTGCGATAGTTTTTGAGATGATGGGCCAAACACCAAAGTGGTATATATAAAGCAGAAAAGGAAAGATTGACACGAATTATTGATGAACTTGATGTGAAAGCGGAATCCATCCTTCTTAATACTTCTGAGAGAGATATTAAGAATGAGGCCGAGAAGAAGTTGCAAGCACTAATGAAAGAGGAGGAGATGAAATGGGCGCTTAGAGAAAATGTTTCTAAGATCGGTCAAGGGGATGATAATACACAATTCTTCCACATGATTGCTAATGGGAAGCATACAAAGAAAAATATAATACAAGTAGAACAAGATGAGGGTACAATTGCAGGACATGAGAACATAAAACTGTACATCTCCGAATATTATAAGAAACTGTTTAGAGCACCCGAAGAAATTTTCAGATTCTAGATGAGAGTGTGATCGGGGACATACCACAACTCAACTTAGAAGAGAATGAGATGTTGTCCGCCCCTTTCACTGAGAAAGAGGTGTTTGATGCTATAATGCAAATGAAGCATAATAAAGCACCCGGGCCGGATGGGTTCCCAGCAGAATTTTATCAAAAATGCTGGCACATTATAAAGAGAGATCTTATGCCTATGTTCCCTGATTTGTTCTAAGGCCATTTAAATTTGTTTCACCTCAATGTTGGAACAATCACGTTGTTGCCAAAGAAGGTGGAAGTTGTCCGCATTGAGCAGTTTAGGCCGATATGTCTTCTCAATGTAAGCTTTAAGATCTTTACAAAGGTTGGCATGAATGGGTTGACACAGATAGCCATTTGGTTGTGCAACCAACTCAAACTGCTTTCATGCCAGGACGACAAATCCTAGAAGGGGTGGTAGTCCTACATGAAACATTGCACGAAATCCTTTCGAAGAAACTAGATGGGGGTTGTCTTCAAAGTGGATTTTGAAAAAGCGTATGATAAGGTCAAATGGCCCTTCCTACAGCAAGCCTTATGTATGAAGGGGTTCAACGAAACCTTGAGATCTCAGGTGGATTCATTCATACAGAAAGGCGGTGTCGGGATAAAGGTCAATGATGACACATGTTATTATTTCCAGACACGTAAGGGGTTATGACAGGGAGACTCCATGTCTCTTGTGATGTTTAACATTGTAGCGGATATGTTAGTAGTACTTATTAGTCGGGCTAAAGAGAGTGGCCAAGTAGGAAGTCTCGTCCCCCATCTTGTAGAGGGGGGCGTCTCTGTCCTACAATACGCCGACGATACTATTATTTTCATGGAACACAATCTTGCAAAAGCTCGGAATATGGAGCTTATCTTATGCCTTTTTGAGAAACTATCTGGGCTAAAAATAAAATTCGATAAAAGCGAACTGTTCTGCTTTGGGAGAGCTAAAGAAGAACAAGACCATTACAGAAACTTGTTCGGTCGTGAAATGGGATCCTTACCTTTTAGCTATCTAGGGATTTCAATTCATCATAGACAGTTAACGAACAAAGAATGGAAATGTATAGAAGATAGATTTAAAAGAAATTAAGCTCCTGGAAGGGAAAGCTAATGTCTTACGGAGGACGGCTGGTGTTGGTTAACTTGGTTTTGACGAGTTTGCCGATGTTCCTCCGATCTTTCTTTGAAGTACCGGTAGGGGTACAGAAAATATTATACTTCTACAGATCCCGATTCTTCTGGCAAAGCGATGAGGCCAAGAGGAAATATAGATTGGCTAGATGGGGTATCATGTGTAGATCAAAAGACCAGGGTGGGTTAGGGATCGAGAATTTAGAGATAAAGAATAGATGTTTGCTTAGAAAATGGCTATATAGACTATCTACTGAGACAGAGGGCATGTGGGTACAAATCTTGCAGAATAAATACCTACATACTAAGATTTTGGCCCTGGTGAATGCAAGGCCAACGGACTCACCCTTTTGGAAGGGGTTAATGAAGACAAAAGTAACTTTCTTCCAGCAAGTGAAGTTTCTAATTGGTAGTGGTACCACTACTAGATTCTGAGAGGATACATGGCTAGGGAAGACGCCTCTGGCTTTACAATACCCATCCCTATATAATATTGTGCAACGTAAGGAGGATTATGTCGCCACATTATTAAACTCGGTACCACTTAACATCCAATTTAGGAGATCCCTCGTAGGGGAACGTTGGACTGCTTGGGTACACCTAGTCCGTAAGTTGATGGATGTTCAACTTTCAAACCAGGCAGATAAAATTAGCTGGAAGTTAACCACGAATGGATTTATCTGTGTGAAATCCACGTAGCTGGACTTAATTGATTCTGGTCCATTGTCGAGGTCTTTGCACATATGAAGGATTAAAATCTCACTCCGCATCAAGATCTTTATGTGGTTCGTCCACAAAGGAGTAATCTTGACAAAAGATAATCTGATGAAAAGGAATTGAGGTGGTAACCCCATGTGTTGTTTTTTGTGATAAAAACGAAACAATTAAACACCTCTTTCTCGAATGCCCACTTGCAAAATTATTATGACGATCAATTCATATAGCTTTTAACGTTCATCCTCCAATGAGCATAAACACGTTATTTGGGACGTGGTTTAATGGAGTATACACACACATAGATAAACATATTCGGACAGGGATATGTGCATTATTTTGGGCTATATGGAACACTAGTAATGATATGATTCTTAATGGGGCAAAATTCACTAATTTTTTGCAGGTTATCTACAGAGCTACAACCTGGATCCATATTGTTGGGGAACGAAGTATTTCAAAAAATTTACCTACGGTCACGCAAGATCTATCTAGGAGATGCATAGAAACGAGTGGGGAGAGTGTGTCCACGTACCCTCGTAGACCGAAAGTGGAAGCGTTTAGTAACGCGGTTGATGTAGCTAAACGTCTTCGCGATCCAACCGATCCAAGCACCGAACGTACGACACCTCCGCATTCAGCACACATTCAGCTTGATGACGCCCACGATCTCTGATGCGGAGCATCCTACGGACATCACCATGTCAAGAGTCCGTTTGGCAAGTGACACATGCGACATCTACTTGACATACACAAAGGTGAATCACCTCCTTTACACGTGCTCACTTGACACCTTCGAGGATGGTATACTACTTGATAGCCCACTCGTGTGCATGCATAGGTATTGTCGGAACACTACGGAGGACGAGGAGGAGTGCAAGCGCCAAGGAACAACTACACCATCTGCGAGGGAAGCCTGGAAGCGACGATGGAAGAAACCGGAGAAGTCCCCAGGACCCGGACATCCGGCCCAGCCCGGACATCCGGCCCGACCACCGGAAATCCGGCGTCCATCACAGAACACCACCAAAGTTGGACCACGCCAGCCCGGACATCCGACCAAGGGCCCGGACATCCGGACGAGTCTATCTAGAGAGCACCGAGGCTAGCCCCGTCAGCCCGTACATCTGGCCTGCCAGCCCAGACATCCGGCTCCCCGTGAAGCCCCGGACATCAGGCCCGACGCCCGGACATCCGGCCCCCTGCCTGCGTGCAGTGCATCTGGGCCGAGGCCCATGTACCCCTTCGCCCCTTAGACTATATATACTTCCCCTCCACCTATGTTTTAGGGTTAGCAAAGGATTAACTCATTTAGAGATAGAGCTTTGCTCATCCATATGGATCTACTCCACGAGAGAGACCGCGGCCTCTACGGACAAGATCCACCTTGGATTCAAGACCCCTCACGAGGATATCCCCTCGTGGATTCAAGACCTCCTCACGGAGAAGAACCGATTACCCTATGTATCGTCCTTTGTTGGATTTGGATCGTGTATCTCTTTGTGTTTCGAGGATCTAGCACATGTGTGATCGCTTCTTGTCTATTTGAGTGTTTCCTCTCGTTTCCCCTCGTGTTCTTCGTGTTCTTCGTAGGATCCCCTCCAATCGTGAAAGATCGGGCGTCTAGGGTTCTACCCTACATTATCTTGGTATCATGAGCCACGTTAATCACGTATTTGGAGCCCCCTACCCCTCTTTTTCTAGCTTGATTTTGTTGTGTTCTTCCCCAATTTTGAAAATCCCCATCAAAAATAGCCCCAATTTTTTTTGTGATTTGTTGGTTTGATGATGTTTTCTTGAATTTGATCCATGGATTTGCTTGGTTTCGAGTGGATCTAGCATCTCCCCAAGTTTCCCCACCTTCCATCCATGAAATCTCATCAATTTTGCCCCCAATATCATCAATTTCCGCCCCAAATCGAGTTTCGAAGTCCAAATCCCGATCTGGAATCGTCGGGCTGGACATCCGGGCCTTAGGCCGGACATCCGGGCCACAAGCCGGACATCCGTCTCCTGGAGCGCCAAATCTACACGGTTCTGGACACTGACCCCCGGATATCTGGCCCCCACCCCTGGATTTCTGACCCCTGGAGCATCAGCCTCCTGTGTTTCATCGTTTTGACCATAACTTTCACATCCGGAGTCCGATTTTCGCGTTCTTTAGCTCGTTGAGTAGCTATTGACATCCTCTATCCATATAGATAGGTTTCAACACCATTTGACTCCATCAAATTTTTGGCACTTGGCATCTTTGCCTAGGGCTTCCACCATATCATCCGCATAACCACCACCAACTTCCGCAACCTAACCCATTTTGTTCCTTAGCATTTGAGGTTGTTTGACTTGTGATTCGAGTCTCCTAAGGTGTTTAGGATACTTAGGGACGGTTGCTTCTTCATCAACCACCACATAACTTCCGCATAGGCTTGACCACCATACACTTCCGCCACCACCACCGCATTCCCGCTACCACCATCTTGACATTTGACATTTGAGATATTGAGTTCGCGGTTTTTCTGTTTCCTAAGGTGCTTCGACTAATTGGGAATGGTTCAACATCGAGAACACCGCTACTCATCATCGCCATGAGGTCGTTGATGTCTACTACACAACCTTCTTCTTGTAGACGTTGTTGGGCCTCCAAGTGAAGAGGTTTGTAGGACAGTAGCAAATTTCCCTCAAGTGGATGACCTAAGGTTTATCAATCCGTGGGAGGCGTAGGTTGAAGATGGTATCTCTCTCAAACAACCCTGCAACCAAATAACAAGGAGTCTCTTGTGTCCCCAACACACCCAATACAATGGTAAATTGTATAGGTGCACTAGTTCGGCGAAGAGATGGTGATACAAGTGCAATATGGATGGTAGATATAGGTTTTTGTAATCTGAAAATATAAAAACAGCAAGGTAACTCATGATAAAAGTGAGCGTAAACGGTATTGCAATGCGTTGAAACAAGGCCTAGGGTTCATACTTTCACTAGTGCAAGCTCTCTCAACAATAATAATATAATTGGATCATATAACTGTCCCTCAACATGCAACAAAGAGTCACTCCAAAGTCACTAATAGCGGAGAACAGATGAAGAGATTATGGTAGGGTACGAAACCACCTCAAAGTTATTCTTTCCGATCAATCCATTGGGCTATTCCTATAAGTGTCACAAACAGCCGTAGAGTTCGTAGTAAAATAACACCTTAAGACACACATCAACCAAAACCCTAATGTCACCTAGATACTCCAATGTCACCTCAAGTATCCGTGGGTATGATTATATGATATGCATCACACAATCTCAAATCCATCTATTCAACTAACACATAGAACCTCAAAGAGTGCTCCAAAGTTTCTACCAGAGAGTCAAGACGATAACGTGTGCCAACCCCTATGCATAGGTTCATGGGCGGAACCCGCAAGTTGATCACCAAAACATACATCAACAATAGAATAACCCATTGTCACCACGGTTATCCCACGCAAGACATACATCAAGTGTTCTCAAATCATTAAAGACTCAATCTGATAAGATAACTTCAAAGGGAAAACTTAATCCATTACAAGAGAGTAGAGGGGGGAAAACATCATAAGATCCAACTATAATAACAAAGCTCGTGATACATCAAGATCGTACCACCTCAAGAACACGAGAGAGAGAGAGATCAAACACATACCTACTGGTACATACCCTCCTTGTCATGGAGAGCGCCGGGATGATGAAGATGGCCACCGGTGAGGGTTCCCCCCTCCGGCAGGGTGCCGGAACAGGGTCCTGATTGGTTTTTGGTGGCTACAGAGGCTTGCGGCGGCGGAACTCCCGATCTATTCTGGTCCCCGAAGGTTTTAGGGTATATTGGTATATATAGGAGGAAGAAATACGTCAGGGGAGCCACGAGGGGTCCACGAGGGCGGAGGGTGCGCCCAGGGGGGTGGGCGCGCCCCTGCCTCGTGCTCTCCTCGTAGATGCCCTGACGTGCACTCCAAGTACCCTAGATTGCTTCCGTTCCAAAAATAACTTTCCCGAAGGTTTCATTCCGTTTGGACTCCATTTGATATTCCTTTTCTGCGAAACACTGAAACAAGGGAAAAAACAGAAACCGCACTGGGCTCAAGTTAATAGGTTAGTCCCAAAAGTAATATAAAAGTGCATAATAAAGCCTATAAACATCCAAGATGTATAATAAATAGCATGAATACTTCATAAATTATAGATATGTTGGAGACGTATCAACATCCCCAAGCTTAAATCCTGCTCGTCCTCGAGTAGGTAAATGATAAAAGAAATATTTTATGAAGTGTGAATGCTAGCAGGTGCATAAGTTTTATCAATGATAATTTCAATCACCTTTTCTAGCATCATTATATGTCATAACAGTAGCTCAACTCATAGAACTTTGCATGATCAAGTAACAAATTATTCACATGTTAAAGTATAGATCATAAACTTTCTTGAAAACTAACAAACTGTGTGATTAGTCATCAAACAATTACAATTCATCTTATTTTCAGGAAGAGTCTATGTCAGAGCTTTGATTTAGCAAACTCCACATACTCAACTATCATTTAGTCTTCCATGATTGCTACCACTCAAAGCATATTTTTAGAACAAATAGTATTCATCGAACACAAAGAAAGATAGGGGCTTAATATTTCGCCTCCCAACCTTTTACCTCAAGGGTAATGTCAACAGTAATAATTCATGATCAAATATATTTGAGTGGCCATATATGCTTAGATCTTTGCATCATATGATGCTTGCCAACTAAAGAGTAGGTTGAAATGAGAAGGAATACTACTGACTCTTGCATAAAAGTAAAAGATAGGCCCTTCGCAGAGGGAAGCAGGGATTTGCAGAGGTGCCAGAGCTCGAAGCAAAAACAGAGATGAAAATAATTTTGAGAGGTATGATTTCATTGTCAACATAACGACCAAGAGTTCCCAATATCTTCCATACTAGATACATCATAGGCGGTTCCCACGCAGAAAGGTAAAGATTTTACTCCCCCTCCATCAACATTCACACTCCACGGCTTGTCCGAAACAACGGGTGCCGTCCAACTATCAACATTCCTGGGGGAGTTTTATTTAAATTATTTGCAAATTTGTTTTTGATCTTTTGATCATAGGACTGGGCATCCTAGTTACCAGCCATTTTCTCGTGGATGATGAGCGAAGTCCACTCATCGTGAGAATAACCCACCTAGCATGGAAGATACTGCTAAACCTAGTGGCTACATGAGCGATTCAGGCATACAAAACAGATTGTTATTTGAAGGTTTAGAGTTTGGCACATGCAAATTTACTTGGAACGGCAGGTAAATACCGCATATAGGTAGATATGGTGGACACACATGGAAGGAACTTGGTTCAAGGATTTTGGATGCACAAGCAGTATTCCCGCTTAGTACAAATATTTTGGCTAGCAAAGGATTCTAAATAGCAAGCACCACATGTTAGTGGATCCATAACAATATAACTTCTATACAAATATACCCAAGCATAACTCATTATGTTGTCTTCTTTGTCCAACTTCAACTAATTTTCTCAGGTTTGAAAATAATTAATGGGGCTCACAATCATAGAAGATGTCCAAGATAGTATATTTATATGTGAAATCTCTCTTCCTTCAATATTCTTTCATGAATTGTTCAAGTGACCAATACAATGTTTGCTAACCTTCAAAAAATTTACCACCTCTACTTCTTATATGTGAAGTCATTACTCCCCATGGGATAAGTATATGAAACATATATAATTTCAGATTTATGATATTCGATTCATTCAACCATTTACTCAAAGGATATAAGAGAAGCACACGAGTAAATGACAAACTACGCCAACAAGATATAAGTGAAGATCAATCAGTAGTTGAATAATTATGTAGCTATGTAAAGACTCTCTCTCATTTAAGAATTTCAGATCTTGTGATATTATTCAAACAGCAAGCAAAGCTAAAGAAAATAAAATGACGCTCCAAGCAAAACACATATCATGTGGTGAATAAAAATATAGCTCCAAGTAAAGTTACCGATGAACGAAGACTAAAGAGGGGATGCCTTCCGGGGCATCCCCAAGCTTAGGCTATTGGTTGTCCTTGAATATTACCTTGGGGTGCCTTGGGCATCCCCAAGCTTAGGCTCTTGCCACTCCTTATTCCATAGTCCACCAAAACTTGAAAACTTCACAACACAAAACTCAACAGAAAACTCGTGAAAACAAAACACCACTTCAAGCTACTGTAATGAACTCATTCTTTATTTGTATTGGTGTTAAACCTACTGTATTCCAACTTCTCTATGGTTTATAAACTATTTTACTAGCCATAGATTCATCAAAATAAGCAAACAACACGAAAAAACATAATCTGTCAAAAAAATAACAGTCTGTAGTAATCTGTAACTAACGCAAACTTCTGGAACTCCAAAAATTCAGAAAAAATTGGACGACCTAAACATTTTTTTATTGATCTTCCGCAATTGGAATCATTATTTTATCATGTTTTGGTTATTTTAAACAATTGTTTTCGTGGACAGAAAGTTTCTGGAATTTTTAGCAAGATCAAATAACTATCGTCCAAGAAGATCCTATAGGTTTAACTTGGCACCAACACTAATTAAAACATAAAAACAAATATAACCATAGGCTAGATCAAATACTTATTCCTAAACAGGAGCAAAAGGAAAATAACTAAAATTAAATTGGGTTGTCTCCCAACAAGCGCTAACGTTTAATGCCCCTAGCTAGGCATGATGTGTTCAATGATGCTCACATAAGACATAAGAATTGAAACATAAAGAGAGCATCATGAAGAATATGACTAGCACATTTAAGTCTAACACACTTCCTATGCATAGGGATTTTGTGAGCAAACAACTTATGAGAACAATAATTAACTAGCGTAGGAAGGCAAAACAAGCATAACTTCAAGATTTTAAGAACATAGAGAGGAAACTTTATATTATTGCAATTCCTACAAGCATATGTTCCATCCTCATAATAATTGTTAGTAGCATCATGAATGAATTCAACAATATAACCAGCACTTAAAGCATTCTTTTCATGATCTACTTGCATAGAAAATTTATTACTCTCCACATAAGCAAAATTCTTCTCATTCGGAATAGTGAGAGTATCATAAGAGACTCGAATACTATAATTTGTTTCCACATTAAATGAGTAATATTCATAAAAATGGTAATCATAATCATGACAGGTTTTATAAATATAATCATCACTACTTTTTATAGCATAAGTTTCATCACAACAATCATCATAAGTAGCAACTTTGTTCTCATCATAATCGATTGGAACCTCTTCCAAGATAGTGGAATCATCACTAAATAAAGTCATGACCTCTCCAAATCCACTTTCATAAATATTATAAGATTCAACATCCTCCAAAATAGTGGGATCACTACTTCCTAAAGTTGACACTCTTCCAAACTCACTTTCATCAATATAATCATCATAAGTAGGAGGCATGATATCATCATTATAAATTTGCATATCAAAACTTGGGAGGCTAAAAATATCATCTTCATTAAACGTAGCATCCCCAAGCTTGGGACAAGCATTAATTTCAGCAAATATATTCTCAAATGTGTCATCCTCATCAAACATAGCATCCTCAAGCTTGGGCCTTTTCATATCATAAGCATAATCACTCTCATCATTAATAGTATGGATAGCACCAATAGTATAGCAATTATCATATTGTTCCAAGCAAGTGCCAAAAAGATTTTCAAGATCATAAGAAGTATCATTATCTTCCCAATCATAATCATCACAACAAGCAATAGGCATAATGAGATCATCATCAAGTGCATCATCTTCCACAATTATTTTTGATTCATTTTCATGAGGCACAACAATAATAGGAGCAACATTATTTGGGAGATAAATCTTTTTTACCTCTCTTCCTTTTTCTTTTCTTCTTCTTCAACACATCATGTGTGGGTTCAATCCTCTTTTTGGAGCTCCTTATTAATGAAATTGGTTGAATAGAAGGCTCCTCCTCGTTACCGGATTCATCATAAGAAATAATAGGAGGATATTGGGAAGTCTCTTCCCTTTCATTAGTACTCTCTTCATCTTCTATTTGTTTTCTTTTCTATATGTAATTGGCAATATAAGGATTTTCAATGCAATTCACCGCACAATACATATAAATTTCTTCTAGATCAAAATCAAGAAGTTTATAACGGGAAAATTCTGGAAGATGCTTAGTTATACGTTTCATTTTTTTTGACCAGAAACAGTAGGAGTACCTCCCACTGTGTTATATATTAATAAGGGTTAGTGAAACTGTACATTGTAATTACAATCCATCCTCCTTTGGTGGATGGGTAGCAGGTGCTAGTTTTACAGAGATGCAAGTATTACTGAAATGTGTTGTTTGTGTTCCTCTCTAACCCTATGGGTGAGCAGTGAAAGATCAGCTTTAAGTCTACTTAACCAAGCAGTTTTGGATGGTAGGATCTTTCTAAAGTGCTTGTTGTTGTGCTCCTTCCATATACTCCAGTCCGCCAACAAAAATAGTTCCATAAAGAGCGGTCTATCCCAGTCTTGTTTTGCTTTGGAAATGTTGTTCAGTCTTGTACTTCCCTGAGGCCAGGAGAGGCCAAGATGGGACCAGCAGTCAGAGCTGAAGTGGCATTCGAAGAAGAGATGTTCCAACGTCTCCTCAATTGGTAGACCACAAAGAATGCAGTCATGATTGTCTCCAATTTTGTAGTGCCTTCTCTTCAACATATTCCTGGTGTTTAGGCGGTCAGAAAGTAGCAGCCACCCGAATACTTTTATTTTCATGGTTGACTTAGACTTCCAAATCCATCCAAAAGATTCATGTGCTTGAATTTCTCTGAAGTAGAATGTGTAGTATTGTTTTGCAGAGAAGAGGTAGGTATTCTAGACATATGTCCATTTGTCAATCTCATTGGAAAGTTGAACCTCCAAAACTTCCAACTGAAGCTGTCTCACTTCAGCATGCGCTTGCGGTGAGAATGGTAGATGAAACGCCTCTTGTAGGGTGGTGACACCCAAGAATTGTTGGACAGACAGATCCTCATTTTTGGCATATGAGAGTGCTCGAGGATACGAATCAGCAAGGATGCCCTCTATCCACATGTCCTTCCAAAAGAGGACGTTTTCACCATTCCCCACAGTTACCCCAGAGATACCCCGATAGGTTGGCATTAGCTTGATCACATCTCTCCACCAAAACGATCCGCATGGGTCGGACGCATGCGGGATTTGGTCTATGTAATAGGTGTCCCAAATCAGTTCCACCCACGGTGTATCCCATTTATTGTAGAACTTGTGAAGGTATTTAAGCAGTAGGGCATCGCCTTGGACACACAGATTTAATACTCCCAAACCACCACTTGTCTTGGGCCGACACACCATTTCCCAGGAGGCAAGGGAGTTAATTTTGTCGCCATTTTCCGTTTTTTTGATCCACAAGCATTTCCTTCTTATTTTGTCCAGTAGCTCGATGATCTTTGTTGGCAGTCTCAGAGTACAGATGGCAAATATAATGAGCGATGTAATGACTGAGTTAAGAAGTGAAAGTTTGCCGCCATAAGAAACCATGTTGAGGGTGGCAGACAACCGTCGCTCGAGTGAGCAGACAAGGGGCATAAGCTCTTGGACAGAGGGTCTAGTAGTACCAAGTGGCAGCCCAAGATAGGTGAATGGCATTTTCCCCACGACACATCCGAAGATGTTGGCAATCTCCTGACTTTTTTGTGCGCCACAATTGATTGGGATAAGAGTAGACTTGTGGAAGTTTATTCTTAGTCCAACTGAGGAGGCATAGTCGGTTAAGATGGTTTTGATAATCTGAGCTTGTTGCATGCATGCTGGAATGACCAAACTAGTGTCATCGGCATATTGGATCACAGGATACTCTTTTTGGTTTGTTGAGTGAAAAGGTAGGCTTATAAGATTGTGCTGGAAAGCATCATTGATGGCTGCTTGAAGAAGATCGGCCGCAAGTACAAAAAGTAGTGGCGAGAGGGGTCGCCTCATTGCACTTACATTGACAAAGAAATTGCCGACCATGTGTACCATTTAATATCAGCGATGATTTAGAAGAGAATATGCAAATAATCCAGCTTATCCATTTATCATTAAATCCCATACTTTTCATAATGTCGATCATGGCCTCGTGCTCAATCGTGTCAAATGCTTTTGCAAAGTCTAGTTTCAGGAGCATAATTTCCTGCTTGGATTGTTGAAATTGGTATATGTATTCGTATGCCCATGCAAGGCAATCTTGAATAGTTCTTCCCTTGAGAAATCTGTACTGGTTGCGGTGCACGATCTTGAGTCTGACTTTTTGTAAGCGATTGGCCAGGATCTTCGTTATAACCTTAAGGCAGCAGTTCAAGAGCGTAATTGGTCTATAATCATTGATCGTTTCGGGAGAGCTGATCTTTGGGATGAGTGTGATGAATCCATCATTAATGCTCTCAAGAGAAAGATTGCCCTCGTGAAATTGATGGCAGAGCTTGTAAAAGTCTTCTTTAATGATTGGCCAACATTTCTTGAGAAACACACCCGTGAAACCATCCGGGCCAGGTGCTCTATCTGCGGGCATCTCCTTAATGACATTGTCAATCTCAGCGTGTGAGAAGGGGACAGTGAGAACGTCCAGATCATGGCACTTCTTGATGATTCTGTGTAGATCAAATTTCATGTCATGTCCAGAGGAAGAACCCATTCTTTCTTTGAAAGTATGGAAGATGATTGATTCTTTCCCTTGGTGATCTTCAATAACAATCCCATCAGTAGTAGTTAGCGATGCAATATTGTTCTTTCTGTACCGTTCTGAAGCCATTGCCTGGAAAATTTTTGATGGTTCATCCCCAAATTTAACCCACCGCATGGTGCACCGTTTCTTCCAGTATAGTTGCTGGTATCTGAGCAACCGGAGAATATGTTTCTTGAGGATTTTTCTGAAGTTATTCTCCGGGACAGTTAAAGAGCGCTTATTTTCTAACTCATCAATCTCGCAAAGAGCTTTATTAAAATTTTCAATTGCCACAGAGAGTTTGGATATTCCTTTGCTCCATTGTTTGAGATCTCTGCGTAGAGTTTTAAGTTTACGGCAAAGATTTGTTGCAGGATTTGTGGACGTGGCTATTTTTGCCCAAGACTTTGCAACCACATCCATAAAACCTGGGTGTTGGACCCAATATGATTCAAAGAGAAACAATTTGGATCTAGGGATGGCAGTTTCAATATTAACCACATAAGGTATATGATCTGAGACAGGTTTACCTAGTGGTTTTACCATGGTTTTTGGGTATGATGCCGTCCAGTTTGTGCTTGTGAAGAACCAATCGAGTTGTTCAAGAAGAGGATCTTGTTGCATGTTAATCCAGGTAAACATGCGCCCTTTTATTGGTAGTTCAATTAAGCATTGTGATCTGATTAAGTCATTGAATCTATTCATGTCAATCATTGAACCACCTGGTTTGTTTCTATTTTCAGGTGCACGAATAAAGTTGAAATCGCCCACAAGAAGCCAGTCCTCATTTGCTGGAATATCCAAATCTCCTAACCAATTTATGAAATTGACTCGCTGTTCTCCTTGGCAAGGTCCATAGATGTTAACGAGCATCCAGCATTGTGCTGATTGCGTGGAACGAAATCGAGTAACCAGAGCAAATTCTTCAGTAAACAGAACATCTGCTGTGAATATGGAACTGTTCCAAATCGTGGCAATACCACCCGATGCTCCACGAGAAGGCACATAGGCAAATTGATCAAATCTACGGGGGCAAATGGATTTAACAAAAGACAATTCAAAAGTGGACTTCTTTGTTTCTTGTAAACAAACAACCGCACATCCACTAGAGACAATAGCATTCGAGAGAGCTAGCTGTTTGTCATCTGAATTTAAACCGCGAACGTTCCGACATAGGACATTCCATGAAACCAAAAGAGGCATATTATTAAGAGGGGCAAGTTAAGATTAAGTGGAAGAGGCCGGCCCCTCCTCCTAAGCCTCCATGAGGGCCTCTTCAGAGAGTTCATCAGCAGGAATACCATAGAGGTTGGTGCCAATCTGTTGGATTACCTAGATTGGTGTTGCAGGAGGAATCTGTTCTGCAGGGGTGCCTCTGATGGTAAGGGCAGAGGGTACCTATCTCGGCTTGACTTTTGACAACTTGATCTTGCTGTCAGTGAGGGGAGGAACCTTGAAGCCATCATATTTATTGGATCTGGTGCTCCTTCACAGAGAAACAGAGCACTCCGGCACCACAGATTTCCCTTTTCGGGAAGAGTTACCACTTGCATCCTCAAGAACAAGACCTGGCCTTCCTTCAACAACATCTTCCTGATAGCTTGGAACTATATCAGGCAAAGGGGGAGCCGGCAGAGCCATGAGGGAGGTATCAGGTTCAGACATGTCCAAATGAGGACTCTGCATAGTTAGAACATGCGTAACAGCAGGCATCAGTTCATTTTCAGGCACATGGGGCGCATTAAGCTCCCAGTGAGGAGCTTCAGAAATTTCCTCAGTGATACTAGAAGAGCTCCCAAACTGATTGATGGCCTTGTGAGCAGAGATAACAGAGAGAGAACCTGCATTTTCAGCCACTGTAAAGTTAAGAGTCACAGAGTCATGTCGGAAACCAAAATGATCCTTCCAGGGGCCAAAAGATGCAATGATTGGCCTGATTGCTGCAGTACGATAAGTATTTAGCCTGAACATAGGAATACAGTCCCTCAGAAGCATGGCTGGTGCGAAATCCCCATGAGAAGCCATGTTAATGTGCAGTCCAGCAACAGAAACCGAAATTGAGATGTCAAGCCTATTGGGAGGCAGAACCTGAGAGGCTGTGATCAAATCCAGAGCAGCAGAGGTTGCATCAGATGTTCCATGAGCAGAGAAAACAGTAGTGACTGGACCCATGTCCTGTGGAGCAGAGCTTGAGGCTTCTTGTGGCAAGTATTGGTTCATGAGGTTAAGAGGAACCAATACATAAGATTTAGAAATGGTGGCACTAGAGTCTGTGCTGTTACTCCTGGAGATTGAGGCATTCCAAGCAGCTGCAGGACTGTCATGTATGTTGTTAGGTGGTAGTATGCCATGATCCACCTGCAGACCTTCTCCAGCAAGCCACTCCTGATAGTTATAGAGCATTGGTGGCTGTTGAGGGGGTGAGGGAGGCCAGACACCCCACTCAGGGTGAATCTCTATGTCATTATCCTGGTCTACCACAACATTGCCATTTTCTTCATTAGGATTGTCATTGGGAATTGCATTTTGTGCCAGCCAGTTGTGCAGCTGTTGCTGATACATCTGCTCAGCGTTGAGGCCCTCACCATGCAAAGGATGAGGGATACCATTCTCAGGGGGAGGATCCTCTCCTGCTGGTGGCACTTCTGGCAGGTGCGCATTCCAGTCATTGCTACGGAGCATGGTGACCGTGAATCGTCCAACTCGACGAGCTCCTCCTAACCCATTTAACAACCAAACTCTTTGGGACTAGACGCATGTGAATGACTCTAGCCTTGATAAGAACAAATCCATGTCCCCTCTAGGGTTATTCCAATCCACCAAGGCACCAAACGATCAACAGACTTGTGCATATAATGTCGGGTCCGATAGTCATCTGGAAACCCTATGTAGAGGATCCACACCTCTGGTCCAAAGGTGGTGAGGCGCATATTCAGGGCCGCATCATGCGGGACAAATGAAATCATGGTATGCTCTTCTACCTCATTCTCATCAAGCTCAAAAGTGGTGCCTACTACCGTATCCCGAACCACAAAGTTCACGAAACCAAAGATGCCCACACTGTAACATCCCAAAATTCTAAATTTTGGAATGTTATATTAGATAAATAACTATGCTTGTTGTCTGATTGTTTGTTTGAGTAATTGAGTGAAATTGAGTGCCATTTGGAGTTTCAGAAGATTTTGAGTTTTTGGTATTTGAATTCAAACTTTGGCAAGTGGGAATCATTTCAAAAACTAAGCCTGATAAATACTTGAGCAAAAGTATGAGAGGAGTAAACATGACACTCCAAAAATATCAGAGGAAAACAATGCCAAAAGTTTTGAATTCAAATTTGAGTTCTATTTGAATTTTGGAAAAAATGTTTTTTTATAAACTTTGGATTTTGCCCCTGGAAAAATGTTCAAATGATAGGGAATATTCCCCTGATCATTTTGATATATATATGTCTATATAAAATATTTATATTTTTATATTTTATATCTCTGTTTTTATTTTCAAAAAAAATTTAGAAAAAAATGCCTAGGCACCAGCCGAACCGGTAGCCCGTGACCGGACTGGCAGCCCACCCAACCGCATGACCAGGCGGCCCACCAGGCCCGGCCCGAGCCAGCCCGAGCCGCACCCCTCACGCCGAAACCCCTCGGGTCGGCCAACCGAACCCGCTCCCCTCTCCCTCGTGGCGGTGGACCCCACCTCCCTCTCCCCCTCGCAGACGAGGCGCCGCCCGCTCATGGGAGATCCCGTGATCTTGGGATCCACCCGATCCCCTCGATTCGCCCCTCGCGCAAGACGCCGCCCCGCCCTATAAATACCCTCCCCGCACCCATCCCCCACTCGCCCGCTCACGGACCCCTCTCTCCCTCATGCCTTCATGAGCCCGAGCACGCCACCGCCGCCATTAGCCTCACCTCGACTCACCCGGCCACCCGATCTCGCGGACTCCTGGCCGGACCCCTCGTCGCGCAGCACTCCGGAGCACTCCGTCGACTCCCGACCACCGGAGACGCGGCCTTTTCGCCACCCGAGCAGCCGCCGCCGTCGAACTCCGGTGAGCCACGGACCTCTCCTCCCCGTCCGATCCCGATCCTGCGGCTAGGATTAGAACCCCCGAAGGGGTATGTTCTTTATTAAAAACCGGTTCGCCGGTTTAGTTCAGTTTAATTTTTAGTTAGGTTTTATTATTAGACCGGCCCGATCTGCTTAACCCTAGGCCCATTTAGTTATATTACAGCGGTCGTTAGTTAGGCCAGATTAGCCCGTTTTCTTTTATTTTCATTTTCTGCTTTTAATGTAATAGTTCCAGATTTGAAAAATTCATATCTTTTATTCTACTTAATATTTTTAAGTGATTTTTTGTTGGTTTGCAAATTTCTTATAGTTTACGTAGAAAATATAATTAGCTATGTTAAAATTATTTAAAATTGCTTTATTTTAGATTTAGACAGAATAGTAAATCTGCTATAAAAGGAGTTAGGAAAATTATTTTTATATGATTCTTTTGTCCCAACTTTGTTTTGACATTGCCTAACCGTAGGAATTTATTTGGGCATTTTAGGATTAATAAAAAATAGTTTCTAGCAGATTCATGTTATTCTTAATTAATTAACTAACTACTGTTTTCCTATTATTTTAATTAGCAAATAAATTTATTTTTCACATGTGATTGATTATTCTAGGATAGTTTACGTCACTTTAGAGCATGAACTTTTATTTATAATAAATAAAACTTTTATTTTATTTTTCTTAATAGAACTTGAATTAGGCCTAATAGGAGTTTCATAATAGATTTTAAATTGATTCTTTTTGCTCCTAGTTGCTTAATGCATTCCTTTATGTTAAGTTAACATAAACCCATGGTTAGGTTATGTTGAGAAAATTTTGTTATGTAAAACTAGTTTTAGTTGTTGCTTGAAGTAGGAAAACTTTGAGTTGGATTTCTTCGAGTTTTCCTTTGGGTTTTGATTCGTTTGTTTTGGTGTGTTATGTTACTATGCTGTTATGTTAAATGATCGTATGCTATATGCTTATTATGGTTATTGTTTGCCTCGGTAGAATTTCTGGAGTGCGAAGCTTGCTACCACGAGTCCCTAGTTTTCGAAGATCGTCAGCAAGGCAAGTTCACTTTGACCATGCTTTCATACCTATGTTTATTGCATTTAGTGGCATCTTTGCAACCACACCTCAAAGAGTGTTATTGAATCCTTGTAGTTGAGTAGTATGCATGAGGTAGGAACCCATCACCCTCTTACCAAGCCCGGGACGTTATTTGTTTTAATGCTACGCTATAAGTAGATGGGGTTTGGTATGAGTGCACGAGAGTGGTGTGAAGAAGGAGGACTCTACGTCAATGACGACAACTCCATGATGGAATCTGCAAGGACTGCACCTTCAAGACCTCAAGACTTCAAGACTCGAGACAAGAATTCAATACACACTCTTTGGGTGAAGGGCGGTTGTGGGCACCACTGGAGAAACCAGTGGTTGGCAGGATGCATGGAGAAAGCGCCATGACATCTTGCGGAAAGCTTCACCTGCACTCAAAGAGACGGAAGAATACTTCATGCCGGAAGCTTACGTGCAACCGCAAGTCAATATGGGCTCTGGCTTGGTTGACCTTAGTTGTGACTACATGCAGGGGCGGTGCTAGCAGATGTAGAACTACGGTAGGATGGGATGAGCACCGGACAGTGGTCAGAGGAACTCTTCGGAAGACCATGTTTCGGTCATCTTGTTCCCAAACACCCTGAAGTGCGAGAACGTAAAGAGAGGGATCGAATCTTGCGGGTAAAGTGTACAAACCTTTGCAGAGGGTTTAAACCTAATCGATTAGCCGTGTCCCCGGTTACGGACAATTTGAGCATCTGCACTTGGATCTATCTCGGAACTCTCAACACCGGATTGATAACTTAATTGTGGGCGACTTATGATGATTTTGGGCTATAAGACATCGGTTGGCGGAACCATGTCATGATAGAAAACTCCATAGTACAGACTTCATTTATTCCTTTGATGTAGGGTAAATAAAATCAGCTTTTACGCAAACAAAACTCGAATCTGAGCCACAAAGCCATATTGCATATAGTATAGTTTTATCATCTGTTTTTTCTCATGTTGTGATCTTGCGGTACATTCAATGTCTCGACCTACACGGCTGCAACGTATCATGTTGCAGATATTTACTTCCGACGCAGTAAGAGTAATGCAGTGGTTACCGTCTACACTCAACCTGCCGATGGCGTTGATGGGACTCCACACCCGACTATTTGTTTCATTTGTGAATTATGAGGTATATATCAGTTTTACGTTAATTATACATGTGATTGCACTTTGATATATACATTGATGTCTGTGTGTGCCAAAGACATCTTGATCCGAGGATGGCATGCAGATACGAGGCTTGACCGTTCGAGGTCGGGTCGCCACAGAGATGGTATCGAGCACATGTTGGTATGGGGACGTGACCCTAGAAAATGACTTAGTAATATGAAGACCCCAATGGGAATGACCTTTGTTTTGTACTACTCTCGTAACACCTGATTTCTTGTACTGAGCCTTCCTTATTTCAAACTATAGATGGAGAGCTACATTCTGAACAAAAGAGAACACTACGAGAAGGTTCTTGGAGGCCCCTTCCTTGTGGAGCTAGTCAGGCTGCTAAAGTTACCGATACCTGAGATCAAGGCAACTAAGAGGACGTCTAGATCATGGGGAGTCAAGACCCAAGTTTTTGGCCGTAAAGAAGACCCCAAGACTGCACACATCAGCGTCGGCACCGTAAATGGTGACTGTGATATGGGCATCAACACTGCCGTCCATGATGCTATTGCACGCTTATGCTATCGTCATCGTGCTGCACTAAAACCACACTTCTTTGGAAGGATTGGATGGCAGAAGTTTGATGGAGCAACTATTGCCTTGACGGAAGCGCAAAAGACGAAGTTCTCCCCACTGTTAGTATACAATCAGGATCTAGAACAATACATCAAGAATCTTCAGATGGACCTCCTGGAAGCCCTATTTGACAATGAAGCACTATGAGAAGAAGTTGAGACTCAGAGACTGAAGGTAAACAAGCTGGAGGAGGAGAACCTCGAGATATCGAGAATGCGTCAGGAACTGAAAAGCAGCAGGACCATGTCTCATGCCAAGGACGTTGAAATCCAGAAGCTCAAGGAACAACTTCAGGACATACAGGGTCGTCACAAGAAACTCCGCGTCGACAGGGAAAATCTAGCAGAAAGATTGGAGGAGATTAAGTCCACGTAAGAAGCCCCAATGGGGACAATGATCAAGTTCGGTAAATTAGCTTAGTAGTATCCCACCATGAGAGAAATAAATATAAACGCCTTCTCGATTTAAGTATCTGACCATACCAATTTATGTGGGTGGCGATACTGTAGAATTGATTGAATAAATGAATGCTTGGTTGCTATTATCTTTTTTGTGTTTATTGAATGGTTGGATAGATGCGATATTCGTAGGCTTGTATTTATTTCAACCATGAGAGATGTAAGTTACGGAAGAATGGTAGAAGGCCTTCATATGGGACAAGCATCAGGAATTGGAAACTCCGAGCATTGAAGACCAAGAAATGAGGACTTAGAAACGAAACCATAGTAGAACGGCCCATTACAAACGGTACTTTTGAGCTAGGATTCTTTTGTTGATGGGTGGGTATTTGCTTTCTCTTTCTATCTCAACCAGAGGGGGTAATCTTGAACCCATGGACAACTGACCACCAAACTTTTCTCGAGACAATTGCAATTTCCCCATGGAGATACATTCTTTGTTACGAGCACCCTCTTATCCTACACATGTAGATGACAACCCTTTATGAGTCCTTCCTTAAAGGTCCGGAAACAATCATGACCACGACGAGTGATCATGATTACGAAGATCTGAAGGACATGATGAAGCATATTCACCTTGAAGGAGATGCGGTCTACAAAGGCTACCCCTTCATGCAAAAGGGAGTGGAACTTTGGTATGTGGAGGTACACCTCCACCGCTCGAAAGGAGTTTGCCCAAAGATGATGGGGCAGTACTTTTTCATCTCACGTGTGCCACAAGCAACTTTCTTCGATGCTGTTCGTGAAGCAGCCATGGAAGCCATACGCCGATCGGAGAAATACTTGAAGCAAGACTCCGTTATACTCGGGAATACCTAAGAGAAGTGCATGCAGAGATGATGGAGGTGAAGCTCAAGGCCACCACGATGAAACAGAAGATTGAAGATTTCAAGGCGCATGTCGCACAATTCCAAATGGGACTAAAGAATCCTCGAGGAGGATAAATGAATAAAGTTGGAAGTAATGTCGACCATACCGAACCATGTGGGTGGCAGCATTTGTAATAAACTTTTGGTATTTGGAATTCTGAAAAAATGGTTAAGGATGTACTAAAAGATTTGATATGGAAAATAATGAGATTTATGGATAAACTAGTGCATCTTTTTTGGTGTCATAGTACTCCGTAAAGCCACAGGATCAAGGAAGAAAGAAATGTGTTATTCATGACGGTCCATAGCAGGAAGCTGGACAAAATAAGTTGGAATTTTGTATGATCGTCACCACAAGGGTATGAAGAAACAAAGTACTACTGGATTTAAAGGAGGTGTAATATGGAACAAGAGAGTTACCCCAAGGATGAGTTAAAGCTGCACTAGTGTTCAAGTGGGCCATAACCCACAGCCCAGGATTTTGAAAAGGAACGGATGTAACCTTGATAAAGGAATAAATTTGGAAGAATCAGTGATCCAATCAGCATACGTTTCGTAGGAGGTTACGCGAAAACCCAAGAGTTGTGAAGAACGATAGATGTTTTGTTTGGCTTGCGGAACCAAAGGATTTACTCGAACCCAGTTCGAGAACAAGAGAAATTCTGCAATGCTTGTTATTATGCCAAAGTGTTATAATACATGATTCGATATTTACGTATGTGGTAATGATTCAAATGCAGGATGGATTGGCCCCATACCGAGAGACTTCTATCATGAACTATCATATGTTGATGGAAAATCGAGAGCCTTGAAAACCTTAGAAGAGTGTCGACGCGATAAGCCATAAAACCATAGAATGGTAGTACGATGGAACCCTTTACAGTGCAACTGCTATGTAACCGTAGGTTATACGGTGAAGTTCAACCTGCACTGCTTTACGCAGGAGAAACCATTAATGGTAGACCACCATGAGTGTTTCGATAGTTGTCTAGAATGGACACAAACCTATCAGCTAAGAAGATCCAGTCTCGGACGAACTTCAACTTTGACAAACCGACCCAAGATTTTGAGGAAAACTCTATGCTTCCGATGTAAGAGCGTTAATGAAGGAGCTATTGTAAGATATGTGAAGAGACATACATTGTCGGCACTCCGGAGGAAGTATCTGAGTTTATTGGAACCATAACCTGCTTTTAAGTGTGGTAGCACCCCGACCTTTCCGACCAAACGCTTTGCTAGAGACCCCAACCCCTAACCTTTTCTCGGCTAGCCTCTTGAATCTCGAGGACGAGATTCATTTTAAGTGTGGTAGGTTTGTAACATCCCAAAATTCTAAATTTTGGAATGTTATATTAGATAAATAACTATGCTTGTTGTCTGATTGTTTGTTTGAGTAATTGAGTGAAATTGAGTGCCATTTGGAGTTTCAGAAGATTTTGAGTTTTTGGTATTTGAATTCAAACTTTGGCAAGTGGGAATCATTTCAAAACTAAGCCTGATAAATACTTGAGCAAAAGTATGAGAGGAGTAAACATGACACTCCAAAAATATCAGAGGAAAAACAATGCCAAAAGTTTTGAATTCAAATTTGAGTTCTATTTGAATTTTGGAAAAAATGATTTTTATAAACTTTGGATTTTGCCTCGAAAAAAGTTCAAATGATAGGGAATATTCCCCTGTTCATTTTGATATATATATGTCTATATAATATATTTATATTTTTATATTTTATATCTATGTTTTTATTTTCAAAAAAAATTAGAAAAATGCCCAGCACCCAGCCAGTGGCCCGGCCAGCAGACTGGCAGCCCACCCAGCGCCCGGCCCAGGCGGCCACCAGCGGCCGGCCAATGAGCCTGCCCGCACCCCCTCACGCCGAAACCCCTCGGTCGGCCAACCGAACCCGCTCCCCTCTCCCTCGGCTGACGGTGGACCCCACCTCCCTCTCCCCCTCGCCCCAAGACGAGAGCGCCGCCCACGGAGATCCCGTGATCTTCGGGATCCACCCGATCCCCTCCCGATTCGCCCCCTCGCGCAAGACGTCGCCCCCGCCCTATAAATACCCTCCCCCGCACCCCATCCCCCCCCCACTCGCCCGCTCACCGGACCCCTCTCTCCTCCGCCTTTCATGGAGCCCGAGCACGCCACCACCGCCATTAGCCTCACCCGACTCACCCGGCCACCCGATCTCGCGGACTCCACCCGGACCCTCGTCGCGCCCGCACGGAGCACTCCGTCGACTCCCGACCACCGGAGGCGACGGCCTTTTCGCCACCGAAACCGCCGCCCGTCGAACTCCGGTGAGCCACGGACCTCTCCTCCCCGTCCGATCCCGATCCTGCGGCTAGGATTAGAACCCTCCCAAGGGGTATGTTCTTTATTAAAAACCGGTTCGGCCCGGTTTAGTTCGGTTTAATTTTTAGTTAGGTTTCATTATTAGACCGGCCCGATTCGCTTAACCCTAGGCCCATTTAGTTATATTACACATGATGCGTTAGTTAGGCCCAGTTAGCCCGCTTTTGTTTTATTTTCATTTTCTGCTTTAATGAATAGTTCAATTTGAAAAATTCATATCTTTTATTCTACTTAATATTTTTAAGTGATTTTTTTGTTGGTTTGCAAATTTCTTATAGTTTCTGTAGAAAATATAATTAGCTATGTTAAAATTATTTAAAATTGCTTTATTTTAGATTTAGACAGAATAGTAAATCTGCTATAAAAGGAGTTAGGAAAATTATTTTTATATGATTCTTTTTGTCCCAACTTTGTTTTGACATTGCCTTAACCGTAGGAATTTATTTGGGCATTTTAGGATTAATAAAAAATAGTTTCTAGCAGATTCATGTTATTCTTAATTAATTAACTAACTACTGCTTTTCCTATTATTTTAATTAGCAAATAAATTTATTTTTCACATGTGATTGATTATTCTAGGATAGTTTCTGTCACTTTAGAGCATGAACTTTTATTTATAATAAATAAAACTTTTATTTTATTTTTCTTAATTGAACTTGAATTAGGCCTAATAGGAGTTTCATAATAGATTTTAAATTGATTCTTTTTGCTCCTAGTTGCTTAATGCATTCCTTTATGTTAAGTTAACATAAACCCATGGTTAGGTTATGTTGAGAAAATTTTGTTATGTAAAACTAGTTTTAGTTATTGCTTGAAGTAGGAAAACTTTGAGTTGGATTTCTTCGAATTTTCCTTGGGGTTTTGATTCGTTTGTTTTGGTGTGTTATGTTACTATGCTGTTATGTTAAGTGATTGTATGCTATATGCTTATTATGGTTATTGTTTGCCTCGGTAGAATTTCCGGAGTGCGAAGCTTGCTACCACGAGTCCCTAGTTTTCGAAGATCGTCAGCAAGGCAAGTTCACTTTGACCATGCTTTCATACCTATGTTTATTGCATTTAGTGGCATCTTTGCAACCACACCTCAAAGAGTGTTATTGAATCCTTGTAGTTGAGTAGTATGCATGAGGTAGGAACCCATCACCCTGTTACCAAGCCCGGACGTTATTTGTTTTAATGCTACGCTATAAGTAGACGGGGTTTGGTATGAGTGCACGAGAGTGGTGTGAAGAAGGAGGACTCTACGTCAATGACGACAACTCCATGATGGAATCTGCAAGGACTGCACCTTCAAGACCTCAAGACTTCAAGACTCGAGACAAGAATTCAATACACACTCTTTGGGTGAAGGACGGTTGACGGGCACCTGGAGAAACCAGTGGTTGGCCGGGATGCATGGAGAAGCGCCATGACATCTTTCGGAAAGCTTCACCCAGACTCAATGAGATGGAAGAATACTTCATGCCCGGAAGCTTACATGTGCAACCGCAAGTCAATATGGGCGCTGGCTTGGTTGACCTTAGTTGTGACTCTGGCTGGGGCGATGCTAGCAGATGTAGAACTACGGTAGGATGGGATGAGCACGGACGGTGGTCGAGGAACTCTTCGGAAGACCATGTTTCGGTCATCTTGTTCCCAAACACCCTGAAGTGCGAGAACGTAAAGAGAGGGATCGAATCTTGCGGGTAAAGTGTACAAACCTCTGCAGAGGGTTTAAACCTAATCGATTAGCCGTGTCCCCGGTTATGGACAATTTGAGCATCTGCACTTGGATCTATCTCGGAACTCTCAACACCGGATTGATAACTTAATTGTGGGCGACTTATGATGATTTTGGGCTATGAGACATCGGTTGGCGGAACCATGTCATGATAGAAAACTCCATAGTACAGACTTCATTTATTCCTTTGATGTAGGGAAAATAAAATCAGCTTTTACGCAAACAAAACTCAGATCTGAGCCACAAAGCCATATTGCATATAGTATAGTTTTATCATCTGTTTTTCTCATGTTGTGATCTTGCCGGTACATTCAATGTAATCGACCTACACGGCTGCAACGTATCATGTTGCAGATATTTACTCCGACGAGTAAGAGTATGTGCATGTGGTTACGGTCTACACTCAACCTGCCGATGGCGTTGATGGGACTCCACACCCGACTATTTGTTTCCGCTGTGAATTATGAGGTATATATCAGTTTTACGTTAATTATACATGTGATTGCACTTTGATATATACATTGATGTACTGTGTGTGCCAGCATACTGATCCAGGGATGGCACAGATACACAGAGGCTTGACCGTCTGAGGTCGGGTCGCTACACACACCTAGCGAATGATCTGCAATTTCTGTGGGAAAATAATGAGACTCATGCAGCAAACCTTCGACAATGTTGCGGATGTATGCCTTCTGGTGGTGCGGGATGAACCGATTAGCTTCTGCAATGGCCAGGAAATCATGGTGGAGTGGAGGAGCGGCACTGACGACCATCTCCCCCCGAACCTTCCGATCGGCCGGTCCAAGCTCGATTGTCATCCCCGGTGGCAGGTAAGGGACGACGTTGAGAGGGTAGTTCGCCATTGGTAGGGTGGAGGTGGGCAAGGCAGGAGCGGCGGTGGGCTGAGCAATGGCAGAGGTGGGCGGAGTAGCAACAGAGGCAGACACAGACAGCGACAGGGGAGGAGAATGCGTATCGGCAGGCTTGTGCTGAGACTTTGGTCGCCAGACTCCTCGATTACGGTGCCATGCCGCAGTGCAAGGTGCCGCCTCGTGCCCCCGGGAGCCACACGATTTGCATCGGACGACAGGCCGTCGCCTAGCAGCTAGATCTTTATTACGGGTAGGTGCCATTATTTCCCGGTGCAGTATCCCTGAAAAGACTGGATCCTTATCCTGCGAAATTGTGTTTCCATGTGTTGACCGAGCTAGATCATAAATGTTTTGATTAGGATTGATGGTTAAATCGGAAACTAATCGCAGTTTGGTTTTTGAATCCATTTTAAACGGACTGCCCCGGCCTTACAGGAGTATTGTTGATGCCCTAGAAAACCACACAACTCACAAAATGATTTGGCCGGGCATTGAAAGAATTGATGGGCCCTGGAATTGCAAATATAACAGGCTGCCTGCTATGAGAAATGATTATTGGTCTGGACCGACGAAGTGCACATGCAAGGCCTGCCGGTGCAAATTTGACAAAGAGGCCCAGGGCAGTTGACAGCCAGATGACCCTTACCGTGGCAATGAAGGCATATTGTCAATTTATTACATATGTAATCCATGGTCGGGACAGAAGGAATTTTCCATAAAGAAGCAATGTATTCCTCAGATAAACCCAATCGGTGGTGATCCAGAATATGAAGAAGCATAAATTGCGGAAGCTGGTTCCATGTGTCGTGCTTGAATTGAGCCCCCTGAAAGCGCCGAGCAGTGACCGATTCCACATCAGACAGCCTCTTATTGACAGTAATGTTGATTGCTCCGAAAACCACGGAATCTAGTAATGAATGCCCATTATTTGTCGGTGAGTTACTCAAACCAGAGGGATCACATGCGCTTTCGTCGGCGTTTGATGGTCGTCCGCCGGTAACTGAACGCAAGTCCGGTGATCTGCCGGCGAAAACCCAGCTTGTGAAAGAATGTCCAATGATGCAACATCTACATTGTTGGTGTGACACATAGAAATATATTTCGATTTGACTGCCAGAGGAGATCTAATCAATACTTCCTGGTTGGTTTGATCCAAATGCCAGTTCTTTGGGTCTTCCATGGGCAGCTGATTTGTAGATCGAAAGAGGCTAAAGTGGCAAACAAAATCCGGCCAAACTCTATCCTTAAGCCCATAGATGAAATGACCAACACGATTAGAGGCCACTGAAAACCGAAACTTTCTACCCTCCAAGTGATGAACATTGAGTCCCGAGGGCAAACCACCAATGCAACATTGCAAGGCAACGTCCACCGATTCTTCATTGAGAGGGAAGGAGGCAGAGGAGAAACTTACAACCAAGAAAAACTCCTTGGTCGAACCAGAGTTGGAGAAGTGGACAGTAGATCCAAAACGTCGACGCACCTGAGCCGCGACCGCAAGGCCGGGGGAGAAATCCCAGTGTAGGAGCCCTTCCATGGAAGCTTAGATCAGTACACGCCATGGTAGTGAGGTAGGATTAGGGTTTGGTGGGTAGAGAGGAGGAGAGGAGAGGAGAGCCATCTATACGTTTCATTTCTTCATAACCCATAAGCAAACTAAGTTCATTATAATGTGCAAGGGAAATCAAGTCATCACAAATTTTGGACACGATTAGATCATGAAACAATTTGCATCGGATAGTTAAATGACCCCATTCATTGCAAAGTTCACAAGTATGGCCAAGAAAATTTAAATTTTTAGCACAAACATCTATCCTTTCTTGCACAATTTAGTTTCTAAATGCTTATGCCTCTTGCAATATCTATCTTCCCTATTTGGTGTGTACTTGCAAACCCAATGCACTCCACAAAAATTTACATGTTTATAGGAGACATTTTCATCATGACTAGTGCAATCATCATTAGTACATGGATATTCAAAAAGATCATACTGACAACATTGCAATCATGCTCATCATTCAAAGATTTAGTGCCAAACATTTTAATGCATTCTTCTTCTAACACTTTGGCACAATTTTCCTTTCCATCATACTCACGAAAGATATTAAAAGATGAAGCGCATGAGGCAAACTCAATTCCATTTTTTGTAGTTTTCTTTTATAGACTAAACTAGTGATAAAACAAGAAACTAAAAGATTCAATTGCAAGATCTAAAGATATACCTTCAAGCAGTCACCTCCCCCGGCAACGGCGCCAGAAAAGAGCTTAGTTGACGGGGTGTGAGTGCCGCTTATAACCTCCCGACAGCGGCGCCAGAAAAGAGCTTGATGTCTACTACACAACCTTCTTCTTGTAGACGTTGTTGGGCCTCCGAGTGCAGAGGTTTGTAGAACAGTAGCAAATTTCCCTCAAGTGGATGACCTAAGGTTTATCAATCCGTGGGAGGCGTAGGTTGAAGATGGTCTCTCTCAAACAAACATGCGACCAAATAACAAGGAGTCTCTTGTGTCCCAAACACACCCAATACAATGGTAAATTGTATAGGTGCACTAGTTCGGCGAAGAGATGGTGATACAAGTGCAATATGGATGGTAGATATAGGTTTTTGTAATCTGAAAATATAAAAACAGCAAGGTAACTAATGATAGAAGTGGCGTAAACGGTATTGCAATGCGTTGAAACAAGGCCTAGGGTTCATACTTTCACTAGTGCAAGCTCTCTCAACAATAATAACATAATTGGATCATATAACTATCCCTCAACATGCAACAAAGAGTCACTCCAAAGTCACTAATAGCGGAGAACAAACGAAGAGATTATGGTAGGGTACGAAACCACCTCAAAGTTATTCTTTCCGATCAATCCATTGGGCTATTCCTATAAGTGTCACAAACAGCCCTAGAGTTCGTAGTAAAATAACACCTTAAGACACACATCAACCAAAACCCTAATGTCACCTAGATACTCCAATGTCACCTCAAGTATCCGTGGGTATGATTATACGATATGCATCACACAATCTCAAATCCATCTATTCAACCAACACATAGAACCTCAAAGAGTGCCCCAAAGTTTCTACCGGAGAGTCAAGACAAAAACGTGTGCCAACCCCTATGCATAGGTTCATGGGCGGAACCCGCAAGTTGATCACCAAAACATACATCAAGTGAATCAATAGAATAACCCATTGTCACCACGGTTATCCCACGCAAGACATACATCAAGTGTTCTCAAATCATTAAAAACTCAATCCGATAAGATAACTTCAAAGGGAAAACTCAATCCATTACAAGAGAGTAGAGGGGGAGAAACATCATAAGATCCAACTATAATAACAAAGCTCGCGATACATCAAGATCGTACCACCTCAAGAACACGAGAGAGAGAGAGAAATAGATCAAACACATAGCTACTGGTACATACCCTCAGCCCCGAGGGTGAACTACTCCATCCTCGTCATGGAGAGCGCCGGGACGACGAAGATGGCCACCGGTGAGGGTTCCCCCCTCCGGAAGGGTGCCGGAACAGGGTCCCGATTGGTTTTTGGTGGCTACAGAGGCTTGCGGCGGCGGAACTCCCGATCTATTCTGGTCCCCGAAGGTTTTAGGGTATATTGGTATATATAGGAGGAAGAAATACGCCAGGGGAGCCACGAGGGGCCCACGAGGGTGGAGGGCGCGCCCAGGGGGGTGGGCGCCCCCTGCCTCATGCTCTCCTCGTTGATGCCCTGATGTGCACTCCAAGTCCCATGTATTGCTTCCATTCCAAAAATAACTTTCCTGAAGGTTTCATTCCGTTTGGACTCCGTTTGATATTCCTTTTCTCAAAATATCAAACAAGGAAAAAACAGAAATCGCCTTTGGGCTCTGGGTTAATAGGTTAGTCCCAAAAGTAATATAAAAGGGCATAATAAAGCCCATAAACATCCAAGATGGATAATATAATAGCATGAATACTTCATAAATTATAGATACGTTGGAGACGTATCAGTCGTCATCGACATTGACCACTTCATCATTATCCGTCCTTATGTACACTCGACAAACCATTGACGGTAACCTCGACGACACCATTGTACATTCTCCCTTGCAATTGCATTGATAAACCCTAGCCCATTTTGCGTCACTTGTCTATCGAGACTAGCCGAGTATTGCTGGCAACATTACTTGTGCACATTAATGATCCACCCTTCCATTTCATACATACCACATCGTATTGGTATCATATCATCCCTTGTGTCACAAGTTTGTTCCCGCATATACACAATTGCTATCTTGGTTTGTGCATTTCGCATTGTGGCCATCCAAAAAAAGGGAATAAGCTTTTAAGAAAAAGAGAAAGAACAAAGAAGCTTGCAAGCAAGAGCCATAGCATCAGTATATATCATATGGAATCATACTCGATCATCCTGGATATCTTGTGCTAAAGCACCGGAACATACATACATAGCATACTTGGGATAGAAAGTTTATCCATTTTGCATCTTATAGGTTGTGCACAAGTGTCGTATCCGCCTATTGAGAAATCGTGCTAGCGTCTCTCTTGAGTTGTGCAACACGAGCGTTTTCCGTGGATTCCACATTTTGTGCTCATTCCTTGGTTGCACGACCCAATTTATCTATCCATGTGTGTGTTTACGTGTGCCATTCATTGCTATTGGTCTACTCGTTTCACTTGCGAATTTATGTATCTCTTTCAACATTATTGACTCTTGCTAACATTTTGCATCAAATTTTTTTGTGCCGCTATCCTCACCGAGCTCCACCAAAAGCCTTACTTGTGTAGGTGTGAGAAATTGACAAGATCCGATACCAATAGTGCTATTTCCTTGTTACATTATTGAGTGATCATTGATCCATCTTCAACATTGGTTAAGGTACATTTGGTCTAGTTCTTCTCTTTCTCCCAGTCACATTTGCTCGAGTCTTGTGATGGATAGGCAAGGCATTTCACCTTCGGTCTACACCAACAACGACGAGTTCGATGCCACGAAAAACTCTACCGACACCAAGATGCAAGCTCAAATGGAGGAGATCAAAGCCCTCATCAAGTCCTACAAGAGATCTTCGTCATCTTTGAGAAGACGCTCAAGACCACATGCCTCCGAGCTACCATCTCCGGCAAGGTCACATCGGCATCGACACCATCACCAACAAGAACATGAAGGTCAAGAGCTCAACACCAACAACATCTCAACAACTTCACCATCTCCCTTGGCATCTTCGCCAAGCGACTTCAAGGCATCTTCGACTATGGACATACAGCATCTTCGCCTACAAGTACCTCAAGACTGCGCTCAAGAGAAGCTCCCCAAGCTCAACTCCGCGACTTCCACGAGCTACTACGACCTCGATGCCGACCATGAGATTCCTTTCTATGGGACTCTAGAACCCGAGGAGTATCTCGAGTGGGAGTGTTTGATGGACGACTACCTCAAGCTACATCAAGTTCCTCCCGAAGATCAAGTGAAGTGCGCCACAAGGAACTTCCACCACTACACGTCCACAAGGTGGCTTCACACGCCTTCGGAGACCTACGACTTGAGTTGGACCAAGATGAAGAGAGATTTTCGGCGAGAGTTCGTGCCTCTAACCTACACGGACCAACTTCTACGCCAAATGGAGAACACCATCCAAGGATCCAAGTCCGTCGATGAGTACTTCAAGGAGATGAAGCATGCCTTGCGACGAGCCGGCGTGGACAACCCCATTTCGATGAAGTTCCACTTCATGATGGGATTGCACAACAACATCTCCAAGACGATCTCCCTCGAGAACTACAAGTCACTCGACGACAACTACATTGGTGCTCTCAAGGCGGAACAAGAACTCATGAAGGCTAAGGCTTCTCCACCCCAAGCTCACTTCGCGGCGACCAAGCTCCATGAGAATGAGCATGAGGATAGTACCACCAAGATGTCCAAGCCCGACGAGCTCCAAGACGACACTCCCAAGTTCTACTTCACCGCCATACCTCTTCGTGGCATTGATGATGCCAAGTCTACTTCGACTCTTTTTCAAGACGTTACGGCGACGACTACGACTATGGAGCCAATCAAGGACCAAGCTTTGGAGGCAAGCGACATGGTGACGAGCAAGGATGATGCTTCCATCTTAGGAGGCGAGAGTGATGATGTGCCATCTTCGGCCTTCATTCATGGTGACGGCGACGAGATGATCGAGCATGGGATTTTCCCTTCGGTCATGGAGGAGAGTGATGATGTGCCATCTTCGGCCTTCATCCACGATGACGGCGATGAGATGGTTGAGTATTTCACCTCGACCACGGCGATGTATGATGACTTGAGTGACTTTTTCCACCATATTGAGAGTGAGAGTGACTTCACCACTAGCCCCATATATTATGTGTTGCCCCAATTCCCATGTGAGGAGAGCCACAACCCCCACCACTTGAGTGAGATGAGTGACTCCACCATATGTGACTTCGAGTGCACCTATTTTGAGGTAGTGAGTGAACCACGACATAGAGAGAGTGAGATAGTTGATAGGGCATGTGAGGCCACTTCGATTTCTCACAACTTAACCTCTACCTCTATTGTGTCTTCTCATCTGGTGCTAGGTCCCATATACGATGACGCGCCGATTCGCGACGACTACGTCCTCCCTTTGGGCAAGACAATGGCCATGCTGGAATATGATGCACCCCCCACATGGTTCCATCAAGATGAAGATGACCACCATTTGGTCTTTGCCACCTCACCTACATAACATGAGTGGAATGAAAAAGGTAACATAGGTGAAGGTGATGCTCTAGTCCCACTAGTGGACATTCTTGGCATTGATTGCTTGCATGATGTTGATCAACCTATTTCCATGCTTCATGCTAGTGTGACTTCCCCATGCGATGATTTACCCATTTATGATGAGTATGATGATTCTCATGTGGATTCTATTAGTTGTGATGCCATGTTACATAGGATTTCTTGTGACAATTCTTTAGGTCACATCATGTTTGACAACCCGCTTGACTTGTCATATGCTATGCATGATATCAATCATATGTCATATTTGCAATCTCTTCGTAGTAACTATGCATATGCCATTAAAATAAACCCAATTTGCACTTATGGCATACATGACAAGCCCATGGTTATTGGCATTTGTTTCTCTTGTGATGATATTGATATGCTCCCTTTGCATCATTTATCTCATATGCTATGCCATGACCACCTAGCTTCGGATATGCATTGTTTTGGATGTTGTCCATTATCTCCATATGATGTTTCAGATTGCTCATGAGGAGACCCCCATAGTTTCCTCATACATGTTAGGAGATTTTGATTCATCCTATCCATTGCATGATCCTCATACTTACGTGCACAATATGCTCCCCATGAATGAAAATGATATGGATGTGCCATATATTTGTATGCTCAATTTGCGTCCCCATCGTGTTATACATAACAACTATTCTTTCATGATGGATGACATGTTCCTATACCATGCATCAAATTTCTTTGAGCGATGCTTATCTTGTGCTAACTCAAACATGCACATACACATCATGATGGATGATGTGTACATTTATCACGCACACAATTTTTTTGGTTTGTGTCTCTTTTGTGTAGGTACCCATGAATACTTGTCAACCTCCCAATCCCATGAGTTGACAAAACGAGCTCTAGAGAGCAATGATTACTTGGGATCCCATGGATTGTTTTTCCCACCGCTCTCTTCGCGCAAAGACTTCGCGCATTTCTTGTACATGGCCCTCACTTGGCTATGGGTTAATTTTCAATTACATATTCTATGCCCATCTTGCCATGTTCACTTTGCATGATATGCCCATTCCTATGCCTTTGCCATGCATGCATTTGTGACCCATGCTTTACATTACACATGATGATTGATTCTAGTACTTGTATGTGTATTTGCAAGCTTGGTGGAGATATTGCTTGTTATTGCCATGTTCTACCTATGACCCATTCCTATGATGATACTATGATCTTGCTTTGTGTTCGTGCTTGCGATATGTCATGTGCATTGCCTATGCCTATTATTTGCTCACATGACATGATTGCCATGTGTAAGGGCATGTTTATCCCTTAGTTGTTTTGGTGATTGATGACAATGCTTTTGCGGACTAATCGTGTGTGTTGAGTATTTCAGACATCTCATCACTACGCAAAAGACGATTTGGTGCCCCTCGAAGACTATTGAAGACGGCGTTTCTCTACATTTCTTTTCGGTGGATTTGAGTCATAGGAAAGCCATACTATTAAGAGGGGGTCCTCTTTGGAAAGGTTTGGGTGGAGTCATCACGTACACATCTACTCCTTTTGCACCTCCTTTCCTCTGGCTCTTTGGAGCATCCTCCGTCTTTTCACGTCTATGCAAATTGTCGTGTTTGCTGAGCTTGGGCATGCGGTAGTACTGCTCCTAGGAGCGGTAGTACCATAGGACCTTGCGGTAGTACTGGGCCCTAGCGCGGTAGTACCGCAAGCGCCCACGGTAGTACCGCTCCCTTGGAGCTGTAGTACCGCGGGCCTGCATCAGCCGCTGCCGCAGAGTAGTAGGCGGATGTAATTTTTACATCTGCGCTACACTGTAGTAATGCAGCGGTGCGGTAGTACCGTGCGTTTGGCCTAGCTCAGCAACTTACGCGACAGTAGGAGCGGATGTGATTTTTTACATCCATACCCCACGCGGTAGTACCGCTCCTTGCTTACGGTACTACCGTGCCGGATTTTTGCATTGACTCCAACTCAGCGGAAGTTGCCACGGATGTATTTTATATGTCCGTGCCTTCCCAAAACCTGGAACATCCCTGCCTTGCGGTAGTACCGCAAGGGGGAGCGTTAGTACTGCGCCAGCGGTTCTACTGCCGGGCCCTGCGGTAGTACCGCATGACCTGGTTTGTGCTGCTCGGGCGGTAGTACCGCAGGGCCCTGCGGTAGTACCGCATGACCTTGCAGTAGTACTGCGACACTGGCGCGGTAGTACCATGCTGCATAGGCTGGGTTGGTGGATAACGGTTGGATTTGTTCTTCCACTATATAAGGGGTGTCTTCTTCCCCGAGTTGACTACCTCTTCCATTCCTAAGCTCCTTTGTTGCTACAAGCTCCATTTTCGCCCGATCTCTCTCCCTAGCCAATCAAACTTGTTGATTCTCTAGGGATTGGTTGAGAAGGCCCCGATATACAATTCCACCAAGAGAAATTTGATTCCCCCACTAATCCCTTGCGGATCTTGGTACTCTTGGGTGTTTGAGCACCCTAGATGGTTGAGGCCACCGCGGAGCCATATTCCATTGTGGTGAAGCTTCGTGGTGTCGTTGGGAGCCTCCAATTAAGTTGTGGAGATTGCCCCAACCTTGTTTGTAAAGGTCCGGTTGCCGCCTCCAAGGGAACCAATAGTGGAATCACGGCATCTCGCATTGTGTGAGGGCGTGAGGAGAATACGGTGGCCCTAGTGGCTTCTTGGGGAGCATTGTGCCTCCACACTGCTCCAACGGAGACGTACTTCCCCTCAAAAGGAAGGAACTTCAGTAACATATGCTCGTCTTCACTGGCTCCACTCTTGGTTATCTCGTGCCTTTACTTGTGCAAGCTTATTTGTGTGTTATATCCCTTGCTTGCTTGTGTGCTTGTTGTTGTTGCATCATATAGGTTGCCCACCTAGTTGCTTATATAGCCAACCTACTTTGATGCAAAGTTTAAATTGGTAAAGAAAAGCTAAAAATTGTTAGTTGCATATTCACCCCCCCCTCTAGTCAACTATATCGATCCTTTCAATTGGTATCAGAGCCAGGTTTCTTTATTAAGGACTTTGCCGTCCGAAGAGTATGGTTGACATCAGAGACGGTGTGGAGGATCACTCCGGTGTGAATCCGGTCTCGTCTACGGCCAAGGAGGGTACCACGGTCTCTCGTGAGGAATCCAATGTGGCTTTGGACACATTGAAAACCTCCATGACGAACGAGGTTGAAAGCATGTTTAATAAATCCATAGAAGGGCTTAAATTATCCACCGCACCGCTGAAAGTGGGTGATCCCACCAACAAGGTGACGAATGCTAACTCCGACAAGGGGGGAGCTACTAGTGAAAAGGCTCCTTCTTCTAGTGGTAAAAATGGCACCGGCATCTTTGTCCATGTGGAACCTCCACTTGTTTATGGTGGACCGATTCCCTCCACTCATTTAAATCATGCCGGTCCTCCGCTGAAGATTGTGAAAAATGAGGACTTTGATTCTTGGGTTTATCGCTTTAAGCATCATTTAAACCATGTTAATACTAATCTTCGGAGAATCATTGAAGAAGGTTTTATCCACATGAACGAAGCAACTTCACTCCTAGAGAAGCCGCGGATAATCAATTCAATGAGAACGCTCTCTTCATCATCCAAGATGCAATTCCACCCGAAGATCTTGCTCATCTCCGTCCCTTCACCATGGCCAAGGATGCATGGCACCATGTTGTCTCGCTCTATAGGGGAAGTGCAAGCACTCAACGCTCCAACTATGAAGTGGTGCAATATGAAGCCGATGAGTTTGCAATGAAAGAGGATGAAGAACCTCGTGAGCTCTATCGGAGATTGACTACTCTCGCGGTCTCACTCCGAGATCATGGGAGCAAGGATACGGATGCCAATTGGATCAAGCGCAAATTCCACAAGGCCATGATGCCTTACCACAAGGCCATGTCCTCCGTCATTCGTCAAAGGCCGGACTTCCACACCTTGTCCTCAAGTGAAGTGTTGGACGAGTTTTTAGCTATGAGCATCTTGGACAAGACCGCCAACAATGCGGTGTTATGCTCTCAAAGAGAAAAGAAGCCCAACCTTGTCTTGAAGGCCAAGGTTAGTGTGGAAGAAGAGGATGAAGAGGAAGATGAGGAGAGCAACCCCGAAGATACAAAGTATGCTTATCATGAACACATGGCACTTGCTTCAAGGCAATTTTGGAGCAAGAAGAACACAAGGCCCAACTTCAACAAGAACAACTCAAGTGGCGCGAAGGTCAAGCAACGAGTGAGGACTTGCTATAATTGTGGAAACATGAGCCACTTTGTTGCGAAATGTCCTTATGAGGAGAGGGAAGACAATGGTGGCAGGCTCATCCGAAAGGACAAGGACAAGTCTTTCCCCAACAAGAGCAACTTCACCAAGAAGACTCCTCCCAAGGGGTTGGTGGCACAAGAAGAGTACAATGAGGATGATGATGATGAAGACGGTGAGTCAGTTGCCGTGGCCTCCATTGCCATTGCGACAACTCCACGGGTGTCTTCTTTGACTCACCCAATGAGAACATCACCGCCAAGTGCCTCAAGGCTAAAGCCACCAACAAGGTAACCCCCAACATCAAAACTACTATCATTAATAATCCTTCCTTGATGGATTGCATTGATGAACATGAGGGGTCCAATGTGGAGGAGAATGAATTTGAGTCTTTTATGAGTAAGCTCAAGGGTAAATCCAAGAAGCACTTCGTTGCTCTCTTGGAACAACTTGGTGAAGCCAATGACATGATCAAGGCTCACGAAGATACCATCTCTAAGATGGAGAGCATAGTCGTGACTATGCCGATGAAATTTCGGATCTTTACAATGCTCTTGAGGAAGAGCAAGGTCTTCGTTTGGCTCTTGAGGAGTCATACAACAATGACCACGCCAAATTAGAGAAAGATCTTGATCATGCTCTTGTTGTATCTCGTGTGCTAAACTCCGAGAAGGCCAAGCTTGGGGTTGATCTTGCTAGACTCAAGGAGGAGTTTGATATACTTTACAAGGCTCACAAGGCCTTGAAAGGTGCTCATGCTAATCTCAAGGAGTCTCATGATAAACTCCAAGTGAAGCTAACCAAGGAGAAAGCCACCTTCCCTCACATGGTTTTAATTGATAATGCAAATGCTACTAACCCTTGTTGTGAGCATGTGCATCTTGTTGAGGATAATGCAAAGTTGAAGAAGCAACTTGGGAAAGGCCTTGTGTCGTGCATACAAGGAGAGAAGAACCTCAATGACCTTTTGAGCAATCAAAAGGAAGTTGTGGCCAAGAAAGGAATTGGGTTCACACCCAAGTCCAAGAATAAGAAGAAGGATGACAAGGCCAAACGACCTCCCCCTCTCAAGCAAATTTTTGTGAAGGAGGGATAGGGTGCTTCTAAGAAGAAGAACAACAATGTGAATGGTAGTGATGCTAAGAAGGGCAATGCTAAACCTCCTAACAAAGCCATGACTTTTAACCCTTCTTATGTGTTATGTCGTTCTAGTGATGGACATGTTTATGCCAAATTTGTTGGTTCTTCTTATGAGTCCATTGAATGGTCTATTTGGGTTCCTAAGACCCTTGTTACTAACATCAAAGGACCCATTACAAAATGGTACCTAAAACCAAGCACTGATTTCTTGTAGGTGTTTGCTTCTGGTGGGGGATCATGGTTAATCGATAGTGGAGCAACTAATCATATGACCGAAAGCAAGGACTTGGTGGTGGATGTTCACAAGATTCCATCTATGCCCACCAATGTCGAGTGGGGTGATGCCTCGTCCTCTAAGGTATTGGGACTTGGCAAGGTTGTCATTTCTCATGATCTCACGATCGAGAAGGTCATGCTTGTTGAGTCCCTTGCATACAATTTACTTTCCGTTCGACAACTTGCACTCATGGGCTTTGCCACTTTCTTTGATGTTGATACTGCGGGCCCTCTTGTGGAGCAAGACTCTTAAAGTAGCCTTTGTTGGGCATGTCGAGAACGGTCTCTATGTGATTAACTTTTCAGAGCGACCCACTAAGACCACGACATGCCTAATGGCTAAAGTTGACGGGGATGGCTTTGGCATCGCTGCTTAGCCCATGTCAATATGAGATCTTTGCAAAGTCTTCTCAAGGGGACCATGTCCGTGGACTAACAAATGTGAGTTTTGCTAAAGATCGTGCTTGCGCTTCTTGTATCAAGGAAAGCTACATGAAAAGGCTAACCCTCCCACGACTATCATTTACTCGAAGAGGCCTTTGGAGCTCCTTCATTTGGATCTCTTTGGGCCTCCATCCTTTGATAGCCTTGGGGGTAGAAAGTATTGCTTGGTGATTGTGGATGACTATTCAAGATACACTTGGGCATATTTCTTCAAGAGGAAGAGCGAGACCCAACAAACCGTCATTGACTTTGCAAATGAAGCCCAACGTCAACACAATGCAAAGATCTTGACAACAAGAAGTGACAATGGCACCGAGTTCAAGAACTACACCTTGGATGAGTTTCTTAGTGATGAGGGAATCAAGCATCAATACTCAGCACCATACACCCCACAACAAAATGGTGCAGCGGAGAGGAAGAACCGGACGTTGATGCACGCGGCAAGAGCCATGATGGCGGAGTTCAAGTCTCCATACAACTATTGGGCCGAAGCCATCAACACTGCGTGTCATGCATCAAATCAGCTCTATCTCCAGAAAGGATTGAACAAGACTCCATATGAGATACTCACCGGTAACAAGCCCAACCTCAAGTACTTTCGGGTGTTCGGGTGTAAGTGTTTCATTCTTATGAGGGCATATTTGTTGGTTATGCTACAAACTCTCATGCTTAGCGTGTCCTCAATAAGTCCACGGGACTTATTGAGGAGACGTGTAACGTGGAGTTTGATGAGAATAACGGCTCCCAAGTGGAGCAAAGTGGCACTTGTGATGTAGGTGATGAAATTCCTCCTCAAGCCATAAGAAGAATGTGAGTTGGTTTCATCCTACCCATTGAGTAACCCCTTGTGGCCGAAGAAGAAGAACAATGCTCCACTCAAGTGGAGCCATCACCAATCCAAGGCCCACACGCTTCCGAAGAACAAAGTGAAGGCCCTCAACCTCATGAACAAGACCAAGGGCAAGATAAATCTCAAGACGGTGTTGAATCACCAAGTGATGCCCAAGGTCAAGTTCTCTCCTCCGAGCAAGTTCAAGATCAAGAGCATCCTCAAGATCAAGAACAAGCTCAAGATGATGCTCAAGATGATCAAGTGACCGCTCCTCGACTCACCCCCGAGAAGGAATTGGAGCGTCGTGCCGCCAAGATTGCATCCAAGCTCTCCACCAAGGGTCATCTCATGAAGAATGTGTTTGGAAGCATTCAAAAGGGGGTAAGCACTCGTAGACAATTGGCAAACTATTGTGAACATCACGCGTTTGACTCTTGTGTTGAACCCCAAAAGGTCTATGAGGCGCTCGAGCATCCGGATTGGCTCAATGCCATGCATGAAGAACTTAACAACTTCGAGTACAACAAGGTGTGGAGATTGGTGCCAAGGCCAACGGGGAACCACAATGTCATTGGAACCAAGTGGATATTCAAGAACAAGCAAGATGCTCATGGAACCATCATTCGCAACCACTACTGAATCAACTACTTTGCCATCTGCCAGCTCTTTGCCGTTAGCTAGCAGACGGCAAAGAAGCTCTTTGCCATCAGCTACCCAAAAGCAGACGGCAAAGAACTGGCTGATGGCAAAGACTTTCTTTGCCATCAGCCAGTTCTTTGCCGTCCGCTAGGTTTAGTTTTAGTTTAGTTTTAGGTTTAGATTTAGTTTTTTCCTTTTTTCTATTTTTTTAGTTTTAGGTTTATGTTTAGTTTAGATTTAGTTTTAGATTTAGTTTTAGTTTTAGTTTTAGTTTTAGATTTAGGTTTAGTTTTAGGTTTAGTTTTAGGTTTAGTTTAGTTTTAGGAAAGAAGAAGAAGAAGAAAAAAAGAGGAGAGGAGGAGAAGAAGAAGATGAAAAAGGAAAGGAAGAAGAAGAGGAGGAGGAGGAGAAGAAAAAAGAAGAAGAGGAAGAAGAACAGGAAAAGAGAGGAGAGGAGGAGGAAGAAGAAGAAGAAGAAGAAGAAGAAGAAGAAGAAGAAGAAGAAGAAGAAGAAGAAGAAGAAGAAGAAGAAGAAGAAGAAGAAGAAGAAGAAGAAGAAGAAGAAGAAGAAGAAGAAGAAGAAGAAGAAGAAGAAGAAGAAGAAGAAGAAGAAGAAGAAGAAGAAGAAGAAGAAGAAGAAGAAGAAGAAGAAGAAGAAGAAGAAGAAGAAGAAGAAGAAGAAGAAGAAGAAGAAGAAGAAGAAGAAGAAGAAGAAGAAGAAGAAGAAGAAGAAGAAGAAGAAGAAGAAGAAGAAGAAGAAGAAGAAGAAGAAGAAGAAGAAGAAGAAGAAGAAGAAGAAGAAGAAGAAGAAGAAGAAGAAGAAGAAGAAGAAGAAGAAGAAGAAGAAGAAGAAGAAGAAGAAGAAGAAGAAGAAGAAGAAGAAGAAGAAGAAGAAGAAGAAGAAGAAGAAGAAGAAGAAGAAGAAGAAGAAGAAGAAGAAGAAGAAGAAGAAGAAGAAGAAGAAGAAGAAGAAGAAGAAGAAGAAGAAGAAGAAGAAGAAGAAGAAGAAGAAGAAGAAGAAGAAGAAGAAGAAGAAGAAGAAGAAGAAGAAGAAGAAGAAGAAGAAGAAGAAGAAGAAGAAGAAGAAGAAGAAGAAGAAGAAGAAGAAGAAGAAGAAGAAGAAGAAGAAGAAGAAGAAGAAGAAGAAGAAGAAGAAGAAGAAGAAGAAGAAGAAGAAGAAGAAGAAGAAGAAGAAGAAGAAGAAGAAGAAGAAGAAGAAGAAGAAGAAGAAGAAGAAGAAGAAGAAGAAGAAGAAGAAGAAGAAGAAGAAGAAGAAGAAGAAGAAGAAGAAGAAGAAGAAGAAGAAGAAGAAGAAGAAGAAGAAGAAGAAGAAGAAGAAGAAGAAGAAGAAGAAGAAGAAGAAGAAGAAGAAGAAGAAGAAGAAGAAGAAGAAGAAGAAGAAGAAGAAGAAGAAGAAGAAGAAGAAGAAGAAGAAGAAGAAGAAGAAGAAGAAGAAGAAGAAGAAGAAGAAGAAGAAGAAGAAGAAGAAGAAGAAGAAGAAGAAGAAGAAGAAGAAGAAGAAGAAGAAGAAGAAGAAGAAGAAGAAGAAGAAGAAGAAGAAGAAGAAGAAGAAGAAGAAGAAGAAGAAGAAGAAGAAGAAGAAGAAGAAGAAGAAGAAGAAGAAGAAGAAGAAGAAGAAGAAGAAGAAGAAGAAGAAGAAGAAGAAGAAGAAGAAGAAGAAGAAGAAGAAGAAGAAGAAGAAGAAGAAGAAGAAGAAGAAGAAGAAGAAGAAGAAGAAGAAGAAGAAGAAGAAGAAGAAGAAGAAGAAGAAGAAGAAGAAGAAGAAGAAGAAGAAGAAGAAGAAGAAGAAGAAGAAGAAGAAGAAGAAGAAGAAGAAGAAGAAGAAGAAGAAGAAGAAGAAGAAGAAGAAGAAGAAGAAGAAGAAGAAGAAGAAGAAGAAGAAGAAGAAGAAGAAGAAGAAGAAGAAGAAGAAGAAGAAGAAGAAGAAGAAGAAGAAGAAGAAGAAGAAGAAGAAGAAGAAGAAGAAGAAGAAGAAGAAGAAGAAGAAGAAGAAGAAGAAGAAGAAGAAGAAGAAGAAGAAGAAGAAGAAGAAGAAGAAGAAGAAGAAGAAGAAGAAGAAGAAGAAGAAGAAGAAGAAGAAGAAGAAGAAGAAGAAGAAGAAGAAGAAGAAGAAGAAGAAGAAGAAGAAGAAGAAATAGAAGAAGAAGAAGAAGAAGAAGAAGAAGAAGAAGAAGAAGAAGAAGAAGAAGAAGAAGAAGAAGAAGAAGAAGAAGAAGAAGAAGAAGAAGAAGAAGAAGAAGAAGAAGAAGAAGAAGAAGAAGAAGAAGAAGAAGAAGAAGAAGAAGAAGAAGAAGAAGAAGAAGAAGAAGAAGAAGAAGAAGAAGAAGAAGAAGAAGAAGAAGAAGAAGAAGAAGAAGAAGAAGAAGAAGAAGAAGAAGAAGAAGAAGAAGAAGAAGAAGAAGAAGAAGAAGAAGAAGAAGAAGAAGAAGAAGAAGAAGAAGAAGAAGAAGAAGAAGAAGAAGAAGAAGAAGAAGAAGAAGAAGAAGAAGAAGAAGAAGAAGAAGAAGAAGAAGAAGAAGAAGAAGAAGAAGAAGAAGAAGAAGAAGAAATAAAGAAGAAGAAGAAGAAGAAGAAATAAAGAAGAAGAAGAAGAAGAAGAAGAAGAAGAAGAAGAAGAAGAAGAAGAAGAAGAAGAAGAAGAAGAAGAAGAAGAAGAAGAAGAAGAAGAAGAAGAAGAAGAAGAAGAAGAAGAAGAAGAAGAAGAAGAAGAAGAAGAAGAAGAAGAAGAAGAAGAAGAAGAAGAAGAAGAAGAAGAAGAAGAAGAAGAAGAAGAAGAAGAAGAAGAAGAAGAAGAAGAAGAAGAAGAAGAAGAAGAAGAAGAAGAAGAAGAAGAAGAAGAAGAAGAAGAAGAAGAAGAAGAAGAAGAAGAAGAAGAAGAAGAAGAAGAAGAAGAAGAAGAAGAAGAAGAAGAAGAAGAAGAAGAAGAAGAAGAAGAAGAAGAAGAAGAAGAAGAAGAAGAAGAAGAAGAAGAAGAAGAAGAAGAAGAAGAAGAAGAAGAAGAAGAAGAAGAAGAAGAAGAAGAAGAAGAAGAAGAAGAAGAAGAAGAAGAAGAAGAAGAAGAAGAAGAAGAAGAAGAAGAAGAAGAAGAAGAAGAAGAAGAAGAAGAAGAAGAAGAA